>CM073575.1:153623693-154223693 GCA_037074715.1 Magnolia kwangsiensis | reverse complement strand
CATACTTGCTACTATCGATGACCCACTCACTTTCATTGTGTAATGGATTGCTAGTCATGACATCACTTTAAACAAATTCAAATAAGTCTACACACACAGACGGAAAAGGTACTATGCACTCGACCTCACATAAGCTCCCGTGAGGTCGAGCTGTGTGGGGCCCTCCGTGATGCGTGTCGACCATCAACACTGTGCATTTGATGGGTACCCTTTAAATTATGAGACAGCCCAAAAATTAGCCGTATATGGAACTCAGGTGGGCCATACCATCTAAAATCATGTGAAACACCGTTAAAACATATAAAATCACTTGGTGGGGCCCACCTGAGTTTTGAATGCTGCTGAAACTTGGTCTGAACCCTTATACAAGTGGGACACACATAGTGGATGGGCTGGATTTGCAAACCACATCTTTTGTGGGCCCCAAAAATGATAATGAATGTTTTGATGGTGCACGGCCCTCTCCACTTCTGTATGTGGTTTGGCCCACAAAAGTTACAGATTGACTTGATTTTTGAGACCTAGGCCCACGATGGAATGGTGCATCTGACTGATGGGGTATATGTTGGAAACGCATCACAGTGAGGCCTACACAACTCAGCCTCATCGGACGGACTCGTGAAGTCGAGCGCATAGTAGCTTCTCCCAAAACACACAAACAAACACACACACACGATATATATATATATATATATATATATATATATATATATATATATATATATATATATATGGAAAACGCTCGTCTGCTTCTGCGAACTAGTTCTAGTTCTTACATACTACGTATGAACTTTTTTGAGAACCCATTATAGGTGATGTGGATCCAAAATCTGAACCGTTCATGTGAAGCAACACCTTGTGAAACCTCCCAGGCCAAAGTTTTACTTTAATCCAAAACTTTGATGGGATATATATATATATATATATATATATATATATATATATATATATATATATGGCCTTAGATTTGGACTTAGTTAGGGCTTGTTTGAGCCCAGGAATAGCAATGGATTGGAACAGCAACTTCAATATTCTAATGAGTGGGCCACCAGACGGTATACCAAAGGCGTGCAGCAGGATCAAATTGAGGTAGCCATCCGATGGTAGCATGAGAAAGGAAGAGGGATTGGAAACAGCGCAACCATCCTCCATCGACCATTAAAAAATTCACAACAAATGGTTGGCCAGGGAGTTCTATTAATTTGCTATGGTTTTCAGCCCACAGCTGGCTTGTTATAAGGACATGTGTGAAGCCTGATTATCAGAGGTGTTTATTCATCTACCTATCACTTTCACAGGTTGTGCTCTGCACCGAGCTTGGTAGTTGCAGGGGCAGTGCCCATTTGCTAGGGGTTCCAGGGCTGTCCCGGCTCAAATGGCAAATTTATAATTTCACATAGTATTTCACTTAAACTTTTGTTCATTTTGAATAATATATATTCTCTCATGATTGAGATAGAGCTATTATTGCATTAAGAGTTGCTACGTCCATTTTAACCTTTGATGTAAATTCGATGTAAATTCATCGCATTAATGGATGGGCTACTCCCCCGACACCAGCTCGCTCCGAGGCTGGTGGTCATTGCTCTGTGGGCCCCACTATGATGTATGTGTTTCATCCATTCAGTTTATCCATTTTTACAGATCATTTTATTGCTTGATCCTAAAAATAAGAGGGATATAAATCTCAGGTGGACCACACCACATAAAAACAATAGCAATTGGATATCAACCATTAAAATCCTCCTAAGGCCCACTATACTGTTTATTTGACATCCAATCTGTTGATTAGGTCATACAAGCCCAGATGAAGAGAAAAAACAAATATCAGCTTGATCTAAAACTTTTATGGCCTCCAAAATGTTTTTAATGGTCAACCCTGGTTCAACACTATTTCCTGTAATGTGGTCCACTTGGGACTAGGATATATCTCATTTTTCTACTCATTCTGTAAAAATAGATGGATGGCATGGATAAAACACATAAATCATGGTGGAGCCCACATAGCACCCACCACCAGCCATTGGTTGGTGTCCCGGAAGTAGCCAAATCTGTTCCCATCCTCTTCTTGCTACAAGCAGTCAAATTCTACTTGTTACATTCTAATCAAGCCACTCATCAAACACAGCATTTAATTAATGCGGTAGCGCTGTCCGCGGAAATGGATTGGCTACTCCCCTTGCCAGTGGCTGGTGGTTGGTGCTATGTGGACCCTACAATGATGTATTTGTTTCATCCATTCTGTTCATTCATTTTTAAAAATCATTTTAGTCTTGATCCCAAAACTTAGAATATATAAATCTCAGGTGGTCCACACCATATGAAAACAATGGTGATTGGATATCCATCAATAAAATCCTTTTAAAGCCCACTCTACTGTTTATTTGATATCCAATCTGTTTTTTAGGTCATACACACCAGATGATGGGAAAAAACAAGAATCAGCTTGATCGAAAGTTTTCATGGTCCCCAAAATGTTTTTGATGGTCGATGCTCATTCAACAATGTTTCCTGTAATGTGGTATACTTGAGACTGGGATGTACGCCCATTTCTGGTCTTATAATGTAAAATGACCTATAAAAATAGATGGACAGCATGGATGAAACGCATACATCATGGTGGGGTCATAAAGCACCGACCAACAGCCATTGGCTGGTGTCAGGGGAGTAGCCAAACCGCTCCCGCTGACAAAGGCAGTATTGATTGGACGTGGAGTTCCTACGCAAGAATTATGGGTGGGTCATACTATACTGTTTGTGAGAAATCCAACCCGTTCATTCGTTTTTCAATCACATTTTAAGATATGCGGAGGATAAAAAACTTACCTGGGCCATTAAAAATGAAACAGTGAGAAAGGAATTTCTATCGTTGAAACCTTCTTAATTAGGCTCCGCCTTACATGTTTATATGCCATACAAACCGTTTATACGGTCATTTTTAACGGGATTAAGTGAAAAAACTAAAAACTTTGACCGATGCAAACCTTTTGTAGCCATATTAATATTCCAACGATGGTCACAAAATTCCTAATGTTTCTACTTGTGTGCACCATATTAGTTTTGGATTCACTTTATTTATGATAACAGATCTTAAAATGTGATTGAAAAAAGATGGACGGGTTGAATTTCTCACGAACAGCGTAGTGGGCCATACTTGGAATTCTTGCTCAGAAACTTCTGCAGAGAGCTTTCGCAGGAAATCCGCGTCCGTGATGACGTGGACTAATCAGATGCATGAAAATAAGATTATCGTACTCGTGTGGAGCGCAGAGGATCAGGATTCATGTAAGAAATATAGAGAAGATCGACTCAAGCCATTTTGACCCATCAAACCCGGGACACGTGTCCAGCAATGATGGAGGACATGATGGAACCGTAGCCACACATGCAAGGAGCAATATATATATATATATATATATATATATATATATATATATATATATATATATATATATATATTAAGAAATTATTATTTTGTAATTATGTTGCAATTATCATCTCTATAAGAAAAAGGTGCCAACCATTGATTTTAGACCCAGTGGATCAGTTAGACTCCTTCAGCCTTAAATCCAGTCATAACTCGCCCAAAGACCGGCGGTATTTCGGCCCAACTCACTCAAGTTGTGGGGTGACCGAGTTGACTCAGACGAGTTGTGCGTGACTCGGTAGAGTCTTAAAAAACATTGGTGACCTTGAGTAGTACTCAAATAGGTGGCTAGTCTGAGAAGAAAAGAGCTTCACACTAATGTGTGGTCCCAGGTATCTTTGTAGCCCAAGCAAAGTGGGTCCCATGCTTTTATGATCAGTTTCGGAAAAAGGGCCATATTATCCCTTCAAGCTAATCTTACACAAGAAATGATTTTGAGAAAATTGTACACCTATGGAAAATCAGAGCACTGAAAAGAAGAGGAGACCGGTGGCCGGTTGTGATATTAGATTGGTGTCTATCGTCCACAATCTCCACCATACACATGGCATGACTATGATGAGAAAAATTATCCATTTGATGGGCCGTCCACGTATAGTTCCAAATGGTCGCTTCAATTGGGTGAAACCAACCATCTTGAGTGATAGCTGTGAAAGAGAAATACAATAGAAACACTCAACGGTAGTCGGTTTGTGCGTAGATTGTATGGTTATGATTATCTGATTGGCATGATTTATTGGCCATAGCTCATCCACAGAAAACCCAATTGGATGAACGGATTATAACACCATAAGACATAATGCATGCAAGGCGGATATTGAAGAAAGACCACCAATCGTGGTGGTCTGCCTGAGGGGCCGCAGAGCACATGCACCACACACCCACGCAAGTACAACTGATTTCCTTATCCTTTTCCGTGGAATTACACGATTCTCCACCCGAGGATTTCAATTATATACTTGGCATTTCTACTCTGATAAGTGGGGTCCATGGTACGACGTCGCATCAAGTGCAAAAAATCCCCGAGCTTGGAAGATCCAAGCGGTTGAACTTAGAGCTCCTTTTAAGTTGAATGTAGCCCATTGTTGAATTTCTCTTCTTAACCATCCATTTATTGGCCACAAGTGGGAAGTCCACGGTTGTCCTATCAAGCATTCTTTTAGGTCATGGCCCATCCACAATGAAACACAACGGACCATTGGTTTAGATAACAAAAAAATGGGCCCCACTTGTCAGAAATGAAAAACCTGCGTACACTCCAGGTGGCCGAGGATCACTGAGTCTCTCTTTCCTAGATTATGTAAGTTGATAATGAAATTACCAGATATGTAGTGGATATCAACGGCCCATAAATCCTAACCACCCATTTGTATCAAAAGGCCCCATTGCAAGCAACCACAGTTTTGTAACTATGCAAATAGGAACTTATCCCCAACCAGTGGACAGCCTAAGAGGCTGCCACGTGGCAATCAGCCAATCTCAATTGTGTGGCCGTTAGGCGTTCGTAAGCCAATCCGAAGATTCCGCGCTCATGCGAGCGCTTATAAGTCTTCCTTTACCGCCACCTTC
Organism: Magnolia kwangsiensis; assembly: GCA_037074715.1. NCBI lineage: Eukaryota > Viridiplantae > Streptophyta > Magnoliopsida > Magnoliales > Magnoliaceae > Magnolia > Magnolia kwangsiensis. Next base: position 154,218,697 of record CM073575.1, on the reverse strand, counting down.
AACAACTACACTGCAATTTCAGTTCAGTTCCGATTCTAGATTCTCTCCGCTCAATCAGAACCGTCGATTTCGAGGGACCAATGGCTGCTGCCGTCTCAACCATTGGAGCTGTCAACAGAGTACCGGTACCTTGCTCTTTTATTTTTTATTTTCCTGCCATTTGATCCGTATCTATGCTTTGGAATATATGGATAGGATTTCTTCTTCTTCTTCTTCTTTTCTTTGATGGGTTCTTTGAATTTTCTGTCCTGAGAAATGGGTTCTTGGTATTTTGGTTTTTGGGTCTGTTTTTTTGTTTGATTTTGTGAGAAGATCCAGTCCATTCCTTTCATTTTACTGCATATATGGCTTGTGTTTGATGATCCGAACCGTTGGTTTATCGCGGACAAACATGAATGGATCATAGGCTGAAAATTATACTGACTACACAATTCTAACCATGTGAAAAAGTAGTGTACAAAATCACTAAACTGTAGTTAGTGGCTAGGATTGTCTGATCATGATGATGTTTGGTTAATGGTCCACTGGTGGACGTTAAGATGAATGAATGGCTCGGATCATCAATACATGTGCCAAATGTATGAAGGCGTGGATTGGGTCTTCTCTCTTCAGTGAATATGCTATCTATTACTACTTTGCAGTTTGTCTTGTGATCCAGACCGTTCATCTTGTGGGATGCACAATGGATCGGCCATGCGTAAAGATTTCAGTGATGGGAGGATTGTAAATATCTGAACAAAGACTCCTCATTTGGCTGGAAAAGTCACAGAAATCATATGTTTAGCATTTCTGATTCATATGACTTGTGGATCGATCACGACCCATCTACAGTCTATCCCACGAAATTAACGGTTCAAATCAACAGATTGATATGCAACATGTCCAATTCTCAGAGGACCTCCCCATAAATAGTGCATGGTACACCAAAGAGATAACCTCTTGATTGAATTGCTTTGAGTTTTGGGTCTGTTTGTGCTGGATTTTGTTTGTATGGATTGAATTTCCTGAATTTACTCGTTTTTCATGGATTTTGTGGTTCTTGTCAATGTTCCGTAACAATCTCTAGCGATTTTTGGTATATGGGTATGTTTGGGTATGAATTTCAATAGCCACATCAGAAGTTGAATCAAGATTTCATTTGAATTGTGGGTTTCTTTGGGAACTGAAGATGTGTTTGTCTTTGACACAGCTGAGCTTGCACAGCTCCAGTTCCGGAGCTTCCGTCCCGAGCTCGGCATTCTTGGGAACCAGCTTGAAGAAGGTGAGCTCAAGTGTGGTCCACCCAAGAGTATCGAGTGGAAGCTTCAAGATCGTCGCTGAAGCCGAAGAGGGGAAGAAGCAGTCTGACAAGGACAGATGGAAGGGCCTAGCGTATGATATATCCGACGACCAGCAGGACATTACCAGAGGAAAGGGGATGGTTGATAGCCTCTTCCAAGCTCCATCGGGAGCAGGGACACACGACGCCATCATGAGCTCCTACGAATACATCAGCACCGGCCTCCGCCAGTATGTAACATGAAAAAAAATGCCAAAGCTCTACTCCTCTTTAAGTTCTTGAATTGTTTGAATTCTAACATCTCCCAAACAGGCAACTGATTTTGATTGTGTGCATTCGGAAATCGTTTCCAGTTACAACTTGGACAATACGATGGATGGTTTCTACATCGCCCCGGCTTTCATGGACAAGCTTGTTGTCCACATCAGCAAGAATTTCATGACCTTGCCTAACATCAAGGTATGCTAATTGCTATGTATGAGCTTCACTGGGGGCGGAATGCATGCTGCAACATACGAGCCATGCATCGGGTCTTTAGGTGGACCACACAAAGCGATGGAGTGGTCTACATGGATAGTGGCCAGTCTCATTTTTGGGCCAGGTCGTGTTCATTGTGGGGCTAACCTGATGCATAGCTCAGATGTTCCACTCTCTTCTGTTGGGCTGCTTTCGAAGCAGGTCCCCTGATTGATTTCTTGAAATTTGAATTGTTTCGGTGAATCGTAACAGGTTCCACTCATTCTGGGTATTTGGGGAGGCAAAGGTCAAGGAAAATCATTCCAATGTGAACTTGTCTTTGCCAAGATGGGAATCAAGTGAGTTATCTCTTTTGCCTTTTCTTGTTCCATTTCTCTGGAAAATGCTTTGATATTAAGGGGCTGAGTTTGGCTCATGACCATTTCTGGAGTAGAGAAAAATAGTTTATGATTTTTGAATTTCTACTCTTAAAACAACTTCCAAAAATAAAAAGAAGAGAGAATTGGGCCCTGTTTCTGTTGTATTGGAAAGGAGTTCTTTCATATCTGTGCCAGCATCGATTCATGACTTTTGAAACTTCTAATAGGAGTAGAATTCCCAAAGAATCGCGAATTGTTTTCTTCATAGTCTGTGCAAAATTCAATCTTAATTACAACACTGGAACTAACATCAATCAGCATGGTCGATTGGTGTCCAAAAATGATGAGCAAAGTGTTGTGAGGTTAGGAATCTGTTTGGTGGTATGCTTTGCTTTTCAAAATGGTAGGATTTTTCTTGTATTTTCTTCAGTATATTGAAATGGGGTTTCTAATCCTCATCTTTAGATTCTGATCCACTATCCTTTAACTGTCAAATTTTCAATACCCTAGAGAGAAAGGCTGCCCCCTTTGATTTGAATGGTTGAACACTCTCTTCAAAAAATAAGCATTATTTTGTAATATTAATAATATTAAAAACGGTTTTAAACATCTTGATTAGCAAACCATTAAGGAGATTACCTGGGTCTCTAGCATGAACAGTCAGGATCAAGAGGGCCTCATGGCCATTGATCCAACAAACACATTGTGCTTAAATGAATTTCTATGTCTGTAGAGCTCAAACTAAAATAGCTCATGTTTTCCTTGCATTTGATGTGAATTCTTCTAGTGGAGTTTGCGGTCGCTCTCAATGGAATTTGGTGTGTGTTTGGGTGTACTATCAAGTTGAATTGTGATTCTTAGTCCAATGAATGGAAAATAAACAAATTGTGATTTCCTTTCTTAGCATTCCTAGCCCGGGTATGAGCTACGGATTGCAGTTGTATTACTTTCAGGTTTGACTTGATAGAAACATGACTGCCAAGGGCTACTTTCTTGTTATAGATACTAGTAGGAAACATCAGTAATTTTTCTCATTTGCTCTTGATTAAAATGAATATTCTCAATTCAATTCACTCGTGCATCCAAACGCAGCGTAAGACTCTTTATCCTAGCAAATTTATACTTGTTTACAGCGAGAAAAATAATTTTTGATTTTTGGGATTCCTACTTTTACTAAAATTTCCAAAAATCATGAAATGATAGTCATTGGGTATGAAAGAACTCTCTCTTTCCAATACTACACCAAGGAATCCCATTTCGGGATTTTCGGAGAACAGGCAAATGTAGATCATTGCTGGCTTCCCATGTGATTTCTTGTCTGAAAGTTCAACCGTACGATCATCTTCAATATATGGGACCCGTCCCATTGCAGTGAATGATTCAAATCTCCTAATTTCAGCAAGTGAATTGATGTTAGAATTATGATTTTTGGAACTCCTGTTGTAATGTTTTATAATGCTTGCAGCCATGGCAATTCACCTGTATGACTGTATGCAATGGCCTCTGTTATAATTCCCATGATATCCGGACCATCCATCATGTTCCCTCTACTTTTCGTGGGCCACCATGAAAAACTCATATTGATCTTGGATGCTAACCATCGGTTTGCCGGTCATCTGATCAAAATGGTCCCTGAAGACATGTTATCCAAAATGGACATTGTCACTGATCATCCAATGGGCCAATGATACTGAACAATAGGCCTTCTTTAATCCAAACTGCCCATTTTTTTATGTGGCCTTGATCGCATGGAAATCTTCTTCAAATTAGTGTCAATTTCTCATGATGGCTCATTGAAAGTCAGGCCAGCCTAATGGACTGTCCGGATTGGTGGATTGACTATCTACAGTAAGAGATCAGTGTGCCCATGATCTACTGAAATTGGCCATTATTCTTACAGTTCATTCTGTTAATGTATGAATTTCCAGCCCCATCATGATGAGTGCCGGAGAATTAGAAAGCGGTAATGCAGGAGAGCCCGCAAAGCTGATCAGGCAACGGTATCGTGAGGCTTCAGACATCATCAAGAAGGGGAAGATGTGCTGCCTCTTCATCAACGATCTCGATGCAGGAGCAGGAAGGATGGGTGGGACTACCCAATACACTGTCAACAATCAGATGGTGAATGCCACCCTCATGAACATTGCTGATAACCCAACGAATGTGCAGCTCCCCGGCATGTACAACAAGGAGGAGAACCCGCGTGTCCCAATCATAGTCACTGGAAATGATTTCTCCACACTGTACGCCCCTCTCATCCGTGATGGTCGTATGGAAAAATTCTACTGGGCCCCAACTAGAGAAGATCGTATCGGTGTCTGCACCGGCATTTTCAAGTCCGACAACGTGTCCCAGGAGGCGATCGTCACCCTTGTCGATACCTTCCCTGGCCAGTCAATCGGTAAGCTTATGCAATTACTATACTCTTCTATGCACTCCATGAGGTATTCTATACATCAACCAGTCACTTATATTGTAACATTTTGGTATGCAGACTTCTTCGGTGCACTGAGAGCGAGAGTGTACGACGATGAAGTGAGGAAATGGATTGAAGGTGTGGGAGTTCAGATGATTGGGAAGAAGCTGGTGAACTCAAAGGAGGGGCCGCCGACATTCGAACAGCCCAAGATGACCCTTGAGAAGCTGCTTGAGTATGGAAACATGCTGGTGAAGGAGCAAGAGAATGTGAAGAGAGTCCAATTGGCTGACAAGTACATGAGCGAGGCTGCCCTCGGCGACGCAAACGAGGATGCAATCAAGAGTGGAGCTTTCTATGGTTAGCACTTTTCACCCCCCCTATGGGCCTTGATTGGAGGTTTGCTTCTGGCCTCTGTGCAATAATGCTGAAACACTTAGTAGTTTTTCTGCAATAATGCTGAAACACTTAGTAGTTTTTCTACCAAGAAGCATTATCCAATGATCGATCCTCACAACGATACAGGCACGGCCCACCTTTCAGGGATCTAATATGTCAATTAGGTGGGCCCCACCTTCAGGATGGTCTAAAATTTGATCTTGTTTATATCTCACCTCTATTAGATGATCTAACCACCCAATGAAAATAGACATTTACATTACGAAAGGATCCATTTGAATGGTTAGATCATCTGAAGGAAGTGATTAATGGGTGTCGCCCATACGTGTAGACCCGCCATATGGACAATGTGGATTACTGAAAGGTGGGTCCAGCATGAAAATTACATTGGCCTAATCAAAGCGATGGATCAAACATTGTATGTTTCCCTCTAGTGATAATGTAGTCCCAGATCATGGCCCATGGTTTGATCACTGATTTCATGTTCGGATGCAATGCAGGCAAGGCAGCTCAACAAGTGAGCATTCCGGTCCCTGAAGGTTGCACCGATCCAACCGCTTCAAATTTCGATCCGACAGCCAGGAGTGACGATGGAAGCTGCCTGTATCAGCTCTAGGTTTGTTCTTAAGTCATGTTTCCCAATGAATAGCCCAAGGAGAATGGAATTTCTAAGATTTGTAGGAATAACTAAAATGGTAATCCTGTATCCACCCATCCACTATCCTGTAATTTTGTGTTTCTGAATACTTTTATTGGATCTTAAAAAGCCTTTGTTTTCATCATCAGAGATTTACATGGCTGGCCTATGTATTGTATTCAATGGGTTGGATTAGCCTGTGGGCCTTGTGGGCCCACTAGCTTCCTTAATTGCTGATGGGCCTGAAACTGTGTGGCCCAGTAAGTGAATGGATCACATTGATTTGGGCTTGGGCATGCTGATCTGTTTACGAGTCAGGCCACAGGCCTAGATGCTTGATCCGTTCAGTAAATGGGCTAGGCTTGGATAGAAGTTAATGTGCCGGGGTTCGGGCTTGAGTTTTCAACCACCTATTTAGTAGATCAGGCCCATGCAGACCAAACGAAAACCGGCCATGATTGTTGCCACGCGTTCGTGAGTATCTAGTAATCCTTATCTTGAACAGACGGGCCTCCACAGAACTCAGATATCAATTGTCATACATGATACAATGCCTTGCCAAAGGGCCCTGGCCCCTAGATCATTCGTATGTCCTAACCATTGATATCATTGGGCCCACCATGGCTGGCCCATGCACAATAATCTCATTTAAAAAAAAGCTATGGAATTTCAATTGGTAGCCAGCTTACGAATAGTTAAGAAAGCCAATACATGGTCCTCACTCAACCAATAGAATACGAAAGAGAGAACGGGTATGGCATTTCCTCTGGGTGGGCCATCCAGAGCGGACCCCACCACATCAATGGTTTGGATAGTTCAACCATGGGCTGGCTACACAGAAAGAGACTGAAATCTGAGTATACCGTGGAATTCTCAAGACAACCATTGTATTATAACCGTCGTTTTTTGACTCGGTAACTCAACTCGGATCCGAGTCGAGTCACGACTCGCCCCAGTTGGGGGGATGAATTTTGTGTTCAGTCCGAGTTGAATCGGACAAGTTGGCTACGACTCATATGAGTCAGCAATCCAATCCATGATAAAAAGGGCTGTTGGAAAGCTCACATAAAAAAAATGGATGGTGAGGAAATTTTGTTTAGCCATTGGATTTTTATTTTGGCACGCAGTGGCCCACCATAATAGTAAAACAACATGATTTTTTAGGCCAGAAGTCTAAATAGTGTAGCCCACCTGATGGACAGTTCAGATTTTGCGCACATGTGCTATATTGGCATGTGTGCTTGTGTGTATATGGTAGCCTCTACACGCATGAAAACATGGTTTTCTTACAAACAAAAATAGAAGAACTGATGATTCATAAGTATACGTGGAATGTTAAATTTTCATTTGGGACCGCACATGGGTCCCACTTTTTAGAACTGAAAAACTGCATGTACATATTGAGCAAGGGGAGTTATTTGATACTCTGTCAGACGCTTGATACGCAGGCCCACAGAAATGGTACGCATGTCATATATTATCTAAAAATAAATTTAATAAATTCTGGAAGCGCACTATCGTTTGGTCACAGTCCTAAAATCAGATTGGCCGAGAAATTTTAACCGGTGATACATTGACACTTGTTTATTGAAATACATTGACACTTGTTTTTGGCTGAATTTCAGTTTTAACCATCCAATAAATGTCCACCAATAACCGTAACTTTTGGTTCATGATAAATCTAAGTTGGGACAGATTATTTGGACGGTTGAATTTGAATTGCTTGTACTACATATATGCAATTTCTAAGTTACCAACTTGTAATTGTAGGGCTGTTAATGGCCCAAGCTACCCCATCCGGATTTTGGTCCAGGTTTGTACGGAAATGTTATGACCATGAGCTAGGCCTTGGTTTAAATATTAATTGGGTAGGCTAGGGCTGTGTTTAAGAGCCTAACGGCTCGGCCTATTTTGGGTTTCAAGGGTATTTTGGAACCTGTCACCCAAGGTGGGGTGCATCTAACCGACGGTCCAGATCTTGCACAAAAGGGCTTGGGCTGTGGTTTGTATACTTATTAGATCCGGGTTCGGGTCTGTTTCTTTTGGCCTGCCAACAGTCTAGTTTTAGGTTTTACTTTTCTGGCTGGGCTTGGAGAGACATTGGCCTACTCCATGCCCAACCGTAGAGATCTAGTTTTAGGTTTTACTTTTCTGGCATGGTAGCTCATGAGCTAGGCCCAGTCCATTATAATCTCTCCATGTATCAGAAGGTGAATAGCGTGTCCATATCCCGGTTTGTACTGATAGGTCCTGTGGTTCAGGGATCTAGACCGTTGAAATTAGGAACCCATGATGGGAAGATAGTTTCTAAAATGCATCTGAGATTGGACGGTTCTTACCTTGGATTAATGGCCAAAAAACTAACAATAAGGGAGAAAAACATAACAACGGTCCAAAGTAACAGCCATAGACAGGACAAGCAGAATAACACAATCTGAAAGATTTTGTGGCGTTATCTGTCCATGGTGTGTCCCATAATATGAACAGTTTGAATCACCAAAAAGTGGCTCCCACTTGTACAAAATACAGGGAGTGGATTAGCTTTTACCTGGGTAACACCCGCTAAGGTATTACCTGGGGTGTACACGAACCGACTTAGCTCGGTTAGTTTGCTGGACTCGCCTTGAAAAGGCTCGATTCAACTCGGTTCCAAGCTGACTTTGAGCCGAGTCGACCTGATTTTTTAAGATAAGTAATGAGTTGAGTTGGAGCTTGCCCAAGCCCAACTTGGTTTGGATCAAACCCCAACTTGAAACTAGCTCCGTAACTCAGATACTTTGATGTTGATGTTACTCACTAAGTGTTTAGTGAAATGACTCAATTGAGTGTTGGCTAATGGCAAGGGAGATACATACACAAAATAAATATTATTATTATTATTTTTTGATATTGTCTAAAAAGTGTTTGATGAATTACACTGTTTTACATATAATGAGAAATTGAAAGCAGGCAATATGTGTTTGTGAAAACGCCGTAGAGGCACGATTTTGGTTTGAATTGGTCTAAGCTACTAATAGAACCGAGCCAAGTTGGCAATTAGGCTTGAAAACTGTGCTAGGCCAAGTTCAATCCGAGGTTAGCTAGTGGCCGAGCCCAGATGAGCTGATGCAGCTCGACTGAGTGTACCCCCTAGTGTTACCCTTACTATGGGGCTCATCTTGATGATATGCTATATATCTAAGCCATCCACCTGTTTCTACAGCCTATTTTAAAAAGGGGTACCAAAAATCATGCAGATCTAAATCTCAAGTGAACCACAACACAAAAAACAGTGGTGATTGAGGCTGCACTTTTAAAACTTCCGGGGAGCCCGTCGCAAGGTTTTCATGATGTTAATTTGCCTAACCTACCGACAATGTCGAGAAGATCCGTGAGAAAGGAAAAGGAAAATCTCAGATTGATCCAAAAAGTTTGTTGCATGATCGGAACCGCTCATCAAGTTGGACGAACATAGAATATTGCCTGGCCCAAAAACCAAGGCGGCCCATTAATCAAGTGGGACACACATGTATGAGAAAAATGGACAGTTAGGAAAAAGAAAAAAGAAACTTACAGTCCATTATCATCTCTACTCGTGCAGATTGAATCAGCATTTCTCACTAATATAAGATGATCACGACTGTAGAATGAAAAAGATAGATAAATAGGTTAGTGGACCACACATTATTTATTTATTTATTTATTTTTGTTAGCTTGTTAGTACACCCACTGTCAGATCACACTTCACTGTTAGCCACCCCCATTAGGGAATCGATGTCAAGACCTCGTTGTTGAAATGAGGTATCTTTCACTCAGTTATAGGGAATCGATGTCAAGACCTCGTTGTTGAAATGAGGTATCTTTCACTCAGTTATAAGTGGACCACACGTACCCACACATAACATCATTTGAAAAGCTCTCTCAATTATTAAAATTTACTTGTTTAAATGAAGGGTGGATGTTATACCTATAAATGCTGTCATTGATATGATTGATGCCAAAAAGCATCCCTCTAACGATCGGTTTTTGGTATTATATGGTTATCCACCTGTTCTGGGTCAGTTCATGTCTCTATTAAGTAAAAGACATGTTCCAGCTAATACAGAGCGTTCACTTGACACACCACATTTTTTCATGGGCTAACATGAACCATGGATGTGATGGTTATAATAATAAACCATCCCTTTTGGCCCCAAGAAAATTTGAGGCTTAAATTGTAGATAGCACCTATTTTTAGATAAATAATTTATAGACCATTCATTCCAAAGGCTATTGATCCGATGGTTAGAATAATTCAATCCATGTGATTGTTTTTTAAGGTGGCCTGTAGCAAGTTAACGAGATGTAATGGACAGCTTGGATTGAACAGTTGGACTTTCTTAGAGGCCCAATACAAGTAGGAGAACTATAACCTACAGTGCTCTAAGAGACATGGATCATTTCTAGTAAAGAGAGAGCATAGTTTTTTTCTTTTGAAAAGTTAAGGGAGGAATCCAACGAAGGAACGTGACGTTGGCCCACCAAGAGTGTTATTAATTAAAAAAGTATTATGATTTTGAAATGTTGGTCAAAACATAAAGATAAGTATCATCGGAAGAGAAGATCCTAGATACTTCTTTTGAGAAAAACTTTAATACTCGGGCAAGAGTGATGGATGATACGCTGAAGATTAGAAATCACTTATAAATTGCACACGTGGTATGTAAGTAATTCAGATTTAACTGTCTAACTTATGGGTCCCAATTTAAGTTTACCATGATTCATGGTGGCAGGACTTTGTGGGGCCCACCATGATGTATGTGTTTTATTCGTGTGGTTCGTCCATTTTGTCTACTCATTTTAAGCTGTTAGCCTAGTGGGCACCAAGTCGAGTCGGACCGGATTGGGTCCAACTCAACCCAATTCGAATTTTTAAGTAAGTGACTGGAACTCGATCTGATCCGGGATCGAGTCAGGGTTAGCTGACTTGATCCGATCTGATGCAGGGCTGGCCTGACCCGAACCAAGTCTGACTCGATCAGGGAAATTAAGTCGGATTGGGTTGGGTACGGTTCAGATCAGGTTGGGTCTGTGGGTCAAATATGAGGTATGTATTATATCCAAACCGTTCATCCATTTGGAGAGTTCGTCTTAAGGCTTGAGCTGAAAAATAAGACAGATCTAAAGATTAGTTGGACCACACTGAAAAAACAGTGGAGCATTGAACATTTACCATTGAAACCCTTTTGAAGATCACGAAAGTTTCCGATCAATATGAAATTTATTTTTCCTCTTCGTCCATGTATTTTTAACCTTATTAACAGATTAAATAGAAAATAAACATTATGGTGGGCCCTACGAATTTTTTAACAGTTAAAATCATTATCCTCGCTACTATTTTCGATGTGGTCCATTTGAGCTTTAGATATGATACAGTGTTTTTTTTTTTTTTTCTAATGCTCTAAAATAATCACGAAAAATGGATAAACGTATGGATATAATGAATACATCATTGTAGAGGCCATGTAACTTTGATCTCATTTGAGCCGTTCATACAACTCGGAGCTCGAGGCGCGTCTGCATACGTCTTCACACGACACATATCTGCACCAATTGTACAGATCAGATTGCGTGTCTAAGTTGGAAACAAATTAGCAACTTCCCCTGCCACCAGCCCTATGGCTCGTGTTCGGTCACCATGATGTATGTATTTCATCGATTCCATTCATCCATCTTTACAGATTAGTTTAGGGCTTTATCCCAAAAATGAGAGGGATATAAACCTCATGTGGACCACACCACAGGAAAACAATAGTGATTAGATATCCAACATTTAAATGCTCATAAGGCCCACTATACTATTTATTTGACATCAAATATGTTGATTAGGTCATACAGAACTAGAGGAAGGGAAAAAACAAATATTAGCTTGATCCAAAACTTTTTTGGGGTCCAAAACTTTTATGACCCCAAAAAAGTTTTTAATTGTCGACGTTCATTCAAATTTGTTTTCTATAATGTGGTCCACTTGAGATTGGGATATACCTCATTTCTGGTCTCAAACCATAAAATGATCTACAAAAATAGATGGATGGCATGGATGAAATACATACATCATGGTGGGGTCCACAGAGCACCGACCACTAGCCAATGGCTAGTGGCAGGGGGAGTAGCCAATCCGTTTTCTTCTGAATTACTCGGTACGCTCTTGTCTACTGGGTAAACTATGTTGGGCCCACCATGAATGCATGTGGTTTATCCACACCTAGGGGTGTACATCGAGTCGAAGCAAGTCGAGCTGGCCTCGACTCGACTTGGCTCGGCCACTAGCTGACCTCAGCTCAAACATGGCTCAGCTTAGTCCTCGAGCTTGACTGGCCAGCTAGGCTCGGTTCGGTCAACAGCTCGGGCCGAGTTCGCCATTGAGGCATTTCCACAAACACCTAGACTGCACCTTCAAAATCGCTCTATATGTGAAACAGAAGCAATTATTTTATAGGTATTTTATTAAACACATTTTAAGCAACATAAAAATCAAGAAAAACCAAGAAAAAAGGGTATTTGTTTCATGTACATACCTTCTTTGCCACCGGCCATATTTCGTTGAGTCATTTTATCAAACACTTGGTGAGCAACATCAATGGCAAAGTAACCGAGTCACCGAACTGGTTCGATTCGAGTTGGATTTGATCCAAGTCGAGTCAAGTAGGGGCTTGCTCGAACTTGGCTTGAAATCATTTTCGAGCTCAAAAAATCAGCTCGACTCGGCTCGAACTAAGCTTCGAACTAAGTCGAATCGAGCTTTTTCGAGTCAAGTCGAGCTCGCTTGGTTCATGTACACCCCTATCCACGTCGTCCATTCATTTTTCTCAATCATTTTAGGGGTTGAACCCAAAATTGATGCATATCCAAAGCTCAAGTGGACCATACCACATGAAAAAGTAGAAGTATTGATTTCCACTATATATCGGATCGAATTGGATCGGTCCGGATTGGATCAAATCAGATCGAATTTCGGATCAGATTGGTCCGAATTGGTCACTGATCCGAACTCTATCCGATATATGGTCGACTCTGAGTGGGTCTACTTGATCCGACCCGTTCCTGGCCTTTGATTCGTATTGGGTCGAATCTGTTGGATCAGGTCAGATCCGTCGGATCGGGTTGGATTTTGCCTAGCTCTATGTAAGCCTAAAATTGAAGCATATCGAAAATTCAAGTAGACCACATCACAAAAAATAGTAAGATTGAACCCCTACTATTGAAAAATTCTTGGATGTCATTGAAGTTTTGGATTAAGCTAACATCCAATGTTTCCCATCATCTAAGCATGTGTGACCTTATGTACAGATTGGATTGGATGACAAATAAACCTCTCATTGTAAGCCCTAAGGCTATTTCAAGGGTGAATGTCGTTATCCCCACTTTTTCTTATGCTGTGGTTCACTCAAGCTTTGGATATGCTCCAATTGGGCTCATGGCCAATGAGCCAGGTAAAATTGATGGACAACATGGATAAAAACATTTACATCATGCCCATTGAGGCCGGCCCGCATGGAGGTCATCGATAAAGTCACTACACAATCCATGTTGGTGGGGGTGCTGCTTCGGCGATCCCTGACTATGGGGCCTACGTTGATGTATGTGCCTTACATCTAACCGTTCATTTTGGAGCATGATTCCAAAATTGAAGCAGGAGCCAAATCTTAGGTTGACCACACTATAGAAACTATGGTGACTACATACTCACCATTAAAAACATCTTGAGAGTCACAAGAGTATTTATTTCCATCCAACTTGTTGATAAGATCACAAAGATTTGGCCAGAAGGACCACAAATATCAGCATGATCCAACCATTATAGTCCACAGAAGTTTTTAATAGTCAATCATCAATGTTTCCTGGGTGTGGTCCACCAGAGAATTGGATATGCTTCATTTTTAGGATGGTTCTCTAAATTTTTGTCAAACGGGTGGATGGCATAGATTTAATGAACATACATCATAGTGGGCCCCACGGATCCACCCACCTCCATTGATACGAGGATCCACTGGGTTAGTGGGTAACAATCCCAAAATCAAATTGGATGAATGATCCTTTCATTTAATTTATGAACATTAATTGTTGGTTAAAATAATATCATTTAATATATCTTACTTTTTATTATACAATAAAATAAACTCTAATAAGATAGCTAACCAAACAAGTGCAATTTTCTGCGATGAAACACCTAGACAAAGACCAATAATTTAAGATATTTAATTTGAGCGACTTGTATATGTATGCAATTTTTAAGTAACTTTTAAGTGCTTGCCTATCATCCATTCATGGTTTTACGACTCCTATGGGTATGCTAAGACTTGTCAAAATCAACTCGGGCTCAATAACAAACAATTTGGTTTCGAAACACCACTCGAATGAGTTGGGCAAGTTCACCTCAACTCGGGTGAGTCTCAACTCTATCAGGACCAACCGACTTACCAGATATTTAAACCATGCATTTATCATACTTTGTTAGACTATTTTTATCTTCTTAGGAGGTGTTTTATTTTCAAATTACAATGTAAATACATTATAAATAGCTATCATTATTTACATTTGTAATTACAACTCTTATCCTAAGGTCGATGTCGACACATTCAATGTTTTGGCATAGAACAAATGAACAACAAGGATATGACCAACACATCACTTAGGGCATGAGCATAAAAATATGTAACGCCCTGAAAATCAGCACTCGAGTACAAAGACTCCGATCCCGAGTTCCCAAGTGTTAACCTAATGAGAATGCACGTGTGTCCTCATTTAGATTCAAATTCATTTCACATATAGATAATTAGAGTAGCATAATTCGAATTAGCAGATCCAAAATGAAATAGAGATAACAATAGATTCATAAATATAAGGCTAAGGGTTAAAAATACAGTTCCAATTGTGATGATCGCCTAAAATAGAATTATACAAACCACGATACACAATATATATACCAAAGACGGTTAAAGTGTAAAGCCTTTGGTTTACGCCCAATTCTCCAAAACATAACGGCGTTGGCACAACCTGATATGTAACGCCTCGAAAATCGACACCCGATCACATAGACTCCGATCCCGAGTTCTCAGGTGTTAACTCAATAAAATGCACGTGTCTTTATTTTAATTCACATTAAGTCCGCATACGAATAATCAGAGTTGCGCAATTCAACTTAGTAGAACTAAAGCGAGATAGAGATAATGAAAGATTTTAAAATATAGGGTTAAAAGTCAAAGTACAATTGAAAAGTGGTATTCGCCCTAACGAGGATTATACAAGCCACAATATATATACCCAAGATGGTTAAAGTTTAAAGTTTCTAATTTATTTCAAATCTTCCAAAACGTAATGGTGGTGGCGCAAGCTTCAGATGCCTCGATAGATCCTGTATCAATAATATGCATGGTTGGTGTTTTAGAACACCGTCCCAGGTGGGAATGAGTAGCTAACTTAGTGATTTCATTATTTCTGAGTTACACATATTATCAACACAATAAGCGTGGTTAATGATAAACAAGAAATAAAAAATTCCTAAATACTCTTATTAAATGTGCATATAAAAATATGACATGATGCATGCCCTTTCCAAACAACATTTCCTCACATGCGACTCCGACCACCTATTTCGCAAATGACAACACTTCCTCATCATGCGACAACTACGCTTGTCTGCCACATTCTAAGCTAATGAAATGCGATGAATGATCATGTTACCCGAGTGATTATTAAGTTTAATTCATTCAACATATTGACGAAGTTAGGATGTCGATATTAATCACGAGTCCTTATCCGAATCATGTGGCTCGTTACCACACATAATGGCTCCTTACCAATGTTCCTTGATTCAAATTTAGGTATTACTCATTTATATCACAAATTAATAATTTCAAAGATACGGTTTGATACCTAAATGTATGAAGATCAACCCAGTATGAATCGTTATCCAATACCAGGTATGATCACTCAGTTTCGAGGTACGGGCTTGTCACACAAAATAAAAAAAATACATAAAGGAAAGGGTTCGTCACCCAACTTTATTCACGCTCGGGTCGTTTGAACGGTACTCTAGCACACAACCATCGGCCAAGTAATTTGACAGGGAACGTTTGAACAATAGTCTATCACCTCCATCAGTACTCGCTGGTCATTATGGGGAGACTCGTCACCTTAGCATAGGCTTACAGCTGAGATACGGTGTCCCATACCACCATGCCCGACTCATGAGTCTTAGTTGTTCACTAGTCACCACGAGGAGGCTCATCACCCCAGCATATGCCGACAGCTCAGATACGGTATCTCATACCACCATGACCGGCTCATGAGTCTTAGTAGGATCGTATTGCACTAATGATTATGAATGGACACATCCATTGGGAACGAGGTATCTTAGATTTCATTTAGTTGTGTCATACATTGTGAACATACATGATCAGTCAGCTAGTGGGATAATTTAATTGATCTAGGAGAACCACAATGCAACTAGCATTGGGTGCACGCATCCCATATAGTCCAACTACTGTCGATCGTTCGTGTCCAACCTGGGTCGATCAAACAAGCCTAGGGTAGCCGCCCTAACTTGGGCCTCCCTTTTAGTTTAGGTGGTTAGCTAACTGAATCAACATCGTAACAATCCTAAGTATCACTATAGGCTAACACTATATAACATAATTATAACATAAGTTTCCGTAACGCCCTGAAAATCCGGGGTCGAGCAAAACTCAGCTCCCGAGTTTCAAAACATCACTTATACAATATTTGTAATGATACATGTATGTTGTCTGTATTAGTGCATAAAACATGAATTAAATTAAGACAAATCAGTAAAACATAATCCAGGGACGGTAGTAATACGCAAGCGGACTGAAACGAATATATAAACCAGTATAGGTCCCTAAAGTATGTATGCGTTGCCAGGTCAATAAGTACAAGTATGGTTTCAAAATATAAAATGTCACAAAAAGAATGTGATATCCCACTACAAATATAACCCTAAAGCCCCGCCGATCAGGACACGACTCATATGAACCCGCCTGAATACTGCATATAAGAGAACGCCTCCTCATCATCCTCAAAGTTCAGCTCTGCCTCATAGACCGTGCCATCATTTAAAACTATAACAAGGTCTGGTTGGTGTTTAAAACACCGTCCCAGAACGTGAGAGTGAGTGATCAATTCAGTGGAGCTATACAACAAAGGTTAACATGTTATCAATTTAGTCAAGCAGTAATAATAAAGCACTACAATCAAACACCCCTAAGTACTCTGATTAATGTAAGAATGGTATGTAGTAATGATGCATACCCTCACCTGCACTCCCTCTGCGATCTTCTTCTCACGGTCGTGTATGTCAGTCACTTCCTCAGTGCTCTGCCCAACGCCAAATGGCACATGCAATGCGGTGCATGAACGTGATTACCAAGTTCTTATTATTCCTTTTCATACAGCAGGATTGGAAAGCTAAGGTACCTCCCTTATGTCAATCCCAAACAATAATCCATTCTAGGGTCGTCAATCCTGTAAACCTCATTCGATGTTATGATTCTAGGTCACTACAAGGGGCTCGTCACCTCAATATAGGCCTAGTTTATACTCTAGTGGCTGCGAAAAATCTCGTTACCTCAGCGCAAACTCTGAGTACGCTCGAGGTCACTATTAATGATTCGTCACCAAGTCGTAGGCCGATAACTCGAATACAGTGTCTCATACCATCGTATTTGGCTCATGAGTCTGGGTTGCTCACTGGTCACTACGGGTAGGCTCGTCATCTCGGCGTAGGCTGACAGCTCGACCACGGTGTCCCATACCACCATGTCCAGCTCATGAGTCTTAGCGGATCAAGGTACCAAGGTTAAACGGGTTCCTCTGGTGAGTTTGGTACCTTAGATTCAAACAGTAGTGTCCAAACATGGTGAACATGCATTGGGTCAATCGGGTTACTTGATCAGCTCATCTAGTACGAGTGCAGGTTGAGTTGATCGACATGAAGTGCATAAGCACTCCTTGTGTCTAACCACTGTCGACATTCCAAGTACGGCTCGAATTCATTGAATACGTCCTATGTGGCGAAGACAACCTCAACCACCAAGAAGAGTCGATTACCGATTACCTGGACCATAATATAGTCTCAACCATGTGCAATTACAATAGTGAGCATATGAGATGATCAAAACTGTAATGAATAAATAAGTCAAATCCTACAATCATTTGAGCATGCTATGGAATATAACGTAATCATGAATATACCGTACATGGAGGAAATCATGCACACAGTTAAACATGAATAAACAGACATTAGAATATACAGGACATGGAGAAAATCATACACACAGCTAAGGTAGTTGGGAATCATATCTCAACTCCCTTATACATTCCAATTTACTAACTACTTACTCATTCAAACATTATTACAAACACTTAGACTATACATTCCGACATACATGACGTATGTTGGTTTTATTACGTATTAGGGCAAATCCTTTCAACGAGGAGTTGTCACGTATAATACAACCATATATCTACAACAGTTAATCATGGCAAGCACAAACTCAGGTTTCAACCTCATACAAATATTTCAACAACACATGAAATACCCTATATACAATATAGTTTATTTATATCTGTAAAGTGAAATAAACAACACATTTAGCATGTGAAATGGCACCCATGATAGTTATAAATCATTATCTGACATTGAAAGCCTTGAAAACCATAACTTAAACGTATATAGTCCGCACCTTACGCTGCTAAACGCGTAATGGATTCATTTTTGACGTTTAGTCTTTATCAACGCCGGATTGACAACCTATAACATGAGTTAAGTTAGTTATTTCATCACTTATGCTATATAAAACCCTAAAATAGATTAGGGTTAGGTTTTCTTACCCAAGTATGTTGTCAAAAATGCCTGATTTATGACCCGAATAGGGTGGCTAAATGCGTGGAGTAACGGGATCAATTTCCAAGGTGAATCTCCAACTCTCTCTCTCTTTCTCTCTCTTACCTTTCCTTTTTTTTTTTCTTATCCTCTCTTTCTTAGAGTTTTGAAATTCGTATGAAATATGAGAGAGAGGGTTTAAAACCCTTATATAAGCCCATAACTGATGGGAATGGCCCCAGGGCCAAGGAATACTCAGGTTATATCCAAAACGTGCCCGTTTCAATCAACGAAACACTTCTGGAGGTCCCTTTGCTAAATCGGTAGGACTTAAGCTTCCTGATATTGGATCCAGGTCAAGCTAAGTTTTTAGTCTAATCAGATTTACAGATCGCCCATGGCAGACCAATTTCAATTTAACGGTCACCGGCATTCGATCAGGGCCACAAGTGCATTGACATGTGTGAAAAAATTTTCATGATCTGAGGGTGTAATTGGGTCAGATTCTGACGGTCTAAATCCTTATATTTGGTCCACAAGCGACATGACTCAGATTACTTAAATTCGAATTTAATTCTAAAAACATTCACGTTTCTTACACACTTCGCTCCGGGCTCAAGTAAATCGTCATGGAATACCATCTGGACTTGATTTTCGAGGTGGTCGTCAAGTCCAACAAGACAGTCATATTCGTCTAATTTTGTTGCTATTGAACTTTCGATGTGTGGCCTAGGCCTGATACGGAGTTTCCAGATGCTCTCGAGAGCAACTGGGTTTAGAGATTGGTCCTAGGTTGTAGGGTAATGTAACGTCAACGATTTCACAAGTTTTGGGTCTTATAGACCGTATTTAAAATGATTAGTGTTAATTTCACAGGTTATCTAGTTTAGCGCCAGTTAATTCTCGTTTAGTTTCTAAAGGATTTAGTCTTTGGTGATTTCTTCCTGAGGTGGTACTCAGGTCCTTGTACGGATTTTTTCGAGGCGTTACAGTTTCGCTACACAATCACTTAGATATTTCATCAAACATGTGAGCATCCATAGTGTACTACGTTCACTAAAGCATTTAATCAAGTATACGAACACTCATAAAGTAAAACTACCACATAAGCAATAAATCAAGCATGTGAACATCGACAAAGTAAGATATTCCATCACTCAGACATTTCATTAAGCATGTGAGCATTCATATCCAAGCAATAACATATATTATAGTAAAAATTAAAATGTTAACATATTAGCATGCATAAATTCATCTACAAGTATCTAATCATTAATTGAGACCCTAAAGGGTCAATAAATGGAAACCTAAAAATAATGGTCCGCACCTTGTGACGTTTCGCCCAATCTATGATGTTTGTAAGGTTTCGGTGTTGAAAAAAGATTGTCGAGAACCTAAGTAAGCATGCAAGCTTGTAAGAATTGGAAGAAATTAAACACAAGACCTAAACTTATAAATATAACTCAATACTTACCTTCAATCGTCACCGAATTGACACCAATGAAGGATAATATTGCTATAGAGGAGATGAGAGGGTGAAGGTGTACAAACCCCCATACTTCCAAGCTCTCTGTAGACACTGAAAATTGGCGTCCACGCTGATTCATGTGTTATGTTTTTTTATGGTGGGGGTGATTAGGCTGATTTATAGGTGTTAGAGTTGCCACTAGCTGAATAATCTTAGAATCTCGTGATTGGCTAAAACCATGGAATACGTAAGGTTGGAGAAATCCAAAAACTCTCCTACCTTAGGTTGACTCCTGGTCTGCGATCTGAGATTTTGGATAAAAGACCTCGGTTACAAAGAGAGAAGGTGTTAGGAACCCTCTCTGCCCGTACAAATGTACGGTCTCTACTTAGTGTGGTAATGCAATCTCAAGGGATGAATGAGGTGGTCGGAGTAGGACTAGGTATACAAGGATTTCTGATGCGGTAAGATCTGAGATTTCGACAAGCCACAGAGCATACGTCAAATGATGTGTCTAGAGAGAGGATGTAATGATGCTTATGTAAAAGGTAAAGAAAAGTGGACTAGATCACTTAAAAATTTCTAATGTGATAGGATCCGATGTACGACAAGTCATAGAGCATACGTTCACTGGAGATCTAGTGAAGCAGGGGGGTTGAGAAGGGAATATATGTCATAATAAATGTTTGAATGTAAAATGAATGGATGTTTGGCTTAATCTTGAATAAGCTAAGACATGGACCGAACTATGACTAATCTAGGCTAGACTTATGGGTTAGAAAGGTCAAGAGGAAGGGCTAAGGGGTGGCCAAAAAATCAGAACTTTGGAAGCTTGGGAGCTCCTTCCCTTTCCTTCCCTCTCTCTCTCTCTTGGATGAGAATGTGTGTTGTTGTCCTTGGGTCTGTGGAAATGAGAAGAGGAGAGGACATTTATAGCCTTCTCCAATGGCTCTATGGTAAATAAGAGGTAGGTAAGGGTTAAAATGATGAAATGGAGGCTTATGATTGACCAGGAAGAGAGGAGCGTCACGTGGAGTGCTCATATTGGCTCTTGAGGCTGGTAAAACTGTAAATAGTGAAGATGGGGGGAGGGGATAAATTTAGGAGAAAGTTGACTTTCGGATGCTGGGACAACTGTCCACATGTGGGCCATAAGTGGTGGTAATTGGAGTACCGTCGGCAATAGTTAAACTACCACTGGCGATAGTTAAACTACCAACTACCGCCCAGGCCGCGCTCGGACTGGGCCCGAGCGTGTGGGCTTTGCTTGATACGCTGATTCATCCGATGGTCTCCTTCTGGGGTTTTTACGGCTTGGCTAGGTGCTCTTAGGATTGGGTGAAGGGTTCTAGTCAGGATATATGGTAGGCGAGGGCTATATATGGACTGAATGGTTTGGATTACAATTTTTGGTTATGGATTGGAAGTTTGAGATTTTGGGTCAGAATTTTAGGTGGGTTAGGTTTAAGCTGGGACTAGGGTTTGGTTTCGAATATGATCATAATTCTTGTATTGTTTTAGCCTTATCGATATGTTAGCCTGGGTGGGATGTCTAAACTCTCCCTCTCTCTTTATCCTCTTTCTCTTCTCCCTTTCTCCCCTTCTCTCTTATTGAAATTCGTATGGGAGGAGGGAGTGCCCAAATGAGGCCCTTATATAGTGTCAAATTTGGTGTAAATAGCTCCAAGGGTTATGTTTTTACTATACTAGCACTATGGGAGGGTTTTTCTAACCTCCAGAGCCCATTGTAGGGCATACATGCCGATATACATCGTAGGATAATTAGCCCTAATGATGATCTATGTATGGATATGATCGACCTGTCATTTGGATGCGCCGATCGACAGATATGATTAGAAGTCTGTTCAACGATCACTGATAGTTAATTGGGGTCGCAACTATACGGATATGTTTGGATAAATATCTTTAGTCGATACCCCGACTTTGGCCATGAATCGACGGTCTGAAAGTTACAACTTTGTGAAAAAATAAAGTGACTAGTTTCACTTAAGTTTCAGATTTCAATCTAGGGGATCCACACGTTTGAAGCACTTAAATTTCAAACCAAGTTGAGTAATTCTAAGCACTATCTTGGTTTACCACCCACGACGGGCATCAAGCCTAGTGAGACTGACATTATTCTACAATTTCAGGTTTAGTGGGCTACTAACAAGCGGTATAGATCTTGTTTAGATAATCAAGGCATTTATAGAATGAATTGGGTATCGAGATTTCTCATGTACAATCATAAGGGTTTATATTAGCTAAGTTCATAATGTGGCCTATTTATAATTAACGAAAATGGTGATTCGGTCTTAATAACCTTAAGCCATTGGTTTTAGGTTACAGGAGTAACTGGATTGATTTCATTTGTTAATTAAGATCTGACCCTTACTTGTCTCGGCTTTGAGTAGATCTTTATTTAGTTACAGTTTTTTTGAATAGTCAGTGATAGGTCAGCTAGATGTAGGCCCCATGTGAATAAATCGTGTGGTTAAACTCGATGTTTAAGTGATCGGCTGGATTCGTTGGCTTCTTACGATTGATTAATCAGATTGATGTCGTTCTTTTTTGGTACCACTCGCGTATAGGCTAACATCAAGTGTTAATGGTCAATAAGTGACAACATAAGTTAGTTAAAATGAAAATTTTCAAGGGTTTTTGAAAATCTAAAATAACAAAAATCCAAGACATTACATGATATGAGCCAACCTATCTGAGGTCTCACTAGTACTTACATCAATGATACACCTGGTTAGTATTTTAAAACACCATCCTAAGAGGGAGTGAGTAGCTAACTCAGTGGTTCCATTAGTTCTAGGTTATACATGTTATCAACACAATCAGCGTAGTTAATGATAAATAAGAAATTAAATAATTTCTAAATACTCTTGTTAAATGTACATATAAAGATATGACATGATGCATGCCTTTTCCAAACAACACTCCCTCACACGTGACTCCAACCACCTAGTTCGCAAATGACAACACTTCCTCATCACGCGACAACCAAGTCTGTTTACCACATTGTAAGCTAATACAATGCGGTGAATAATCATGTTAGCCAAGTAATTATTAAGTTCAATTCATCCAGCATATTAGCGAAGATAGGATATTGACATTATATCACGAGTCCTTATCCGGATCACGTGGCTCATTGCCGCACGTAGTAGCTCTTTACCAGTGTCCCTTGATCCAAATTTAGGTATCACTCATTTATATCACAAATCAATAATTCTAAAGATACGGTGTGATACCTAAATATATGAGGATTAATTCGATATGGATCGTTACATAAACATAGTATGATCACTCAGTTTTGAGGTGCGGGCTTGTCACATAAAATAAAAAAATACATAAACAAAAGTGGCTCGTCACCTAATTCCATTCACGCTCAGGTCATTCGAATGGTGTTCTAGCACGTAAAAATCGGTCGGGTAATTTGACGGAGGCCATTCGAACAATGGTCTATCACCTCTATTCGTGTTCACTGGTCACTATGGGGAGGCTCGTCACCCCAGCATAGGCCGACAACTCGGACACGGTGTCCCATACTACCATGCCCGGCTCATGAGTCTTAGTGGGATCGTATCGCACTAATGGTTATGAATGGACACATCCATTAGGAATGGGATATCCTATATTCCATTTAATCGTGTCATACATTGTGAACATATATGATCAGTCAGCTAGTGGACTAATTTGATTGATCTGGAAGAACCTCGACATAACCAGTATTAGTGCAAGCAGCCCGTGTAGTCCAGATCTTGTCAGTAGTCCGTGTTCAACCCGAGTCGATCGAACAAGCTTAGGATGGCTGACCTAACTCGCGCCACCCGTTGTTTTGGGTGATTTACTTACTGACCCAACATCGTAGAAATCCTAAGCACCGCTATGAATTAAATACTACATCATGCAATTATAGCATACATACTACTATGCAACGACATAGGCATTTCATCGAACATGTAAGCATCAATAAAGTATTATGTTCACTAAAGCATTAAATCAAGCATACGAACACGCATAAAATAATACAACTACCTAAGCATTAAATCAAGCATGTGAACATCGACAAAGCAGGATATTCCACCACTCAGACATTTCATCAAACATGTGAGCATCCATATCCAATCAATAGCATGTATTATAGTAAAAATTAAAATATTAACATACTAGCATGCATAAATTTATGTATAAGCATCTAATCATTAACTGAAACCCTCAAGGGTCGATAGATAGAAACCTAGGCATAATAGTCCGCACCTTTGTAATGATTTGTCCGACTCAAAGCGCTTCTAGGATTAGGGTTATAGAAAAAATCCACCAAAGCCTAAGCAATCACATAAACCATTGTAAAGACTAGAAAATCTAACCCAAAAGGCTATATTAGATAATAGATTTTATTTCTTACCTCCAATCGCCGTCGAGAGAACTCCATAAAGGATATGAGAGTGACAATGTGGCTATAGAGAGGGGTGAGAGAGTTAATGTGTACAAACCCTCACTCTTTTAAGCTTCCTCTCTTTCTCTCTCTTTCTTTCTCCTCTTTCTTCTCCTTCACCCAAGCTAGGGTATGAAATTCGTATAGGAGAAGGGGGTGCCCAAATGAGGCCTTTATATAGTGTCAGATTTGGTGTAAATGTTCCTAAGGGCTAGGTTTTTACTATATTAGCCTTATGGGAGGATTTTTCTAACCTCTAGGGCTCACTATGGGATGTACATATTGATATATACTGTAAAATAGTTAGCTCTAATGATGATCTGCGTATGGATATGATTGGCCCACCATTTGGATGTGGTGATCGACGAGTATGATCAGAAGTCTGTTCAACGGTCACTGATGGTTGATCGGGCCAGCGACTATACGGATATGTGTGGAGAAATATCATTATTCTACATGTGAAGTTTGGTCGTAAACCGACAGTCCGAAATCCTCAACTTCGCATTCGCCTCCAACAACTTTCCATTTGAGATATCTGACCCTTGAACTCTTCCACAGATGGTCCTTTTCACTCGGTCAAATGAAACCCCTCCACTTGCTTCGATGCTTCTGACTTCCAGGGAGAGATGTTTTTCGAACGAAGTGCTTGTGCTTTCACTCGATCAACAGGTACGCCGAGGATAAATTCACTTAAGTTTCAACTTCTTCCTTTACGAGCCCAGTAAGACGGACATTATTATATAATTTTAGAACTAGTAGCCCACTAACGAGCAGTTTAGAGCTCGTTTGGATAATCAAGGTATTTCTTAAATAAATTATTAAGTAACAAGATTTCTTATGGATGATGATTAGGGTTTGGATTAACTATGTTCATAGTGTAGTCTATTCATAATTAGTGGAAATGACAATTTGGTTTTAATAACCCTAAACTGTTAGTTTTTTAGGCTAAAGAAGTAACTAGATTGATTTGGTTTGTTAATTAAGATCTGACTCTCACTCGTCTCGACTTTGGGTAGATCTTTATTTAGTTACGGTTGCCTCGATTAGTCAGTAATAGGTCGGCTAGATTTAGAACATACGTGAACAAATCGTATGGCTAAACTCGGTGTTTAAGTGATTGACCGGATTCGTTGGCTTCATACACTTGATTAATCTAATTGGGCTGCTTCTTTATTGGTATCACTCGTGTTTAGGCTAATATTAAGTGTTAATGGCCAGTAAGTGACAATATAAGTTAATTAAAATGAAAAATTTTCAATGATTTTTGAAAATCTAAAATAACGAAAATTCAGAACGTTACAAAATAAGGGCAAAGTAAAAACTCAAGTGAACCACACCACAGTAAACATTGAGAATTGAATGTCTATTGTTAATAATTTCTTAGAGGTCATGTGACGCAAGGGAGGACGTGAGGTCGAGCATCGTCTTTCTCAAAGGGATAACTATTCCAAATCCACAAAGCTTCTCTTGATTCCTCATAGAGAATCTCCAAATCCACAAGGTAAAGAATAAGAAAATAGAGAATAAATTCTATAAAATTCAAAATTGATTGATGAATTAACTGATCTGTATGTGCCTGTTAGATCATTAATATAGGAAAAAACTACAATTCATCAATATCAAAAATAATGAATTTCTAACTCTAATAAAAATTCTAATTCTATTAAAACTCTTCTAAAGCCTAATTTCTAAAAAAAAAAAAATCTAAATAAACTTTTGCTAAAAGGGTCCTAGCATAAAATTTTAAAACTCTAAAAATAGAAAAATATTTAAAAATTTTGTAATTACAAAAAATAGTATTTTTTTTCTAAAAATTTATTTTTGAGTTGAAAGCGCATGTTTTCTGACAAAACGGACATATGCGACTTACTTTATGGGTTAGTTCACCTTAGATGGTCAGTTTCAGTAAAGATTGATAGGTTATGCATCTCATAATGATACCTGGATCAAAAGTTATGGTCAATTTACAATTCACCTTCCTTTTGCCCAACCATGGTGGGAATGTATCTATAACATGTTCTACATCACCATGGAAGTTTTGAAGTTTTGAATCAATTTAATTTTTAAGTTTTCTCTTTATCCATGTCTATATAACTTTACTAATAGGTAAATGACAAATAAACATTATTATTGGCCTTAGGAAGGTTTCAGCTTTCAAAAATCAAAGTCCATTCAAATCACTATTTCATGTGGTATGGTTCATCTGAATTTTAGATTTTCCTTGTTTTAACCTCATGTCTATTTTAGTCTCATGTCCTAAAATAGTCCTAAAATGATCGTATGGAAAGGTTGAACAACATGAATATAACATAACCATCATGATAGGCTCCACAAATTTTGAGCATATATAGAAACACATGGTATTCATGTGAGATTTATATAGTTCATGAGACAGCAATTCCTCGTTGAATCATACGATGGTGAGAAATAACGATGGCCCATTTACAACTAGTTATCATGTAATTAGGAAAATCAAACAGCCCTTATATTTCAGCCAATCATCATTTAATCTTAGGATATAGCTAGTGGGGCGGACTTGATCCTAGTGGCCTTGTGCTCATTGAAATCGAGCTCTTTATTCAATTAAATCGGTCAAATACAACTAGTTAAATTGCTAAGTAACCACTCAACTGGTGGATTATCACCACCACGTGGTTTGTGCTATGCACTTACGACTCGAAAATAATGGATGGCTGCCAATCTTATGCGAAGAAAAAGTGTGGCTCAGATGATTGGTAGATTATCGTGCTTATTACTTTGGGTGATCTTCATGGCAGGGGCCAACCTTGTCAATGGATTAGATGACAATAATCCTACCACTGGACGGTATTTAACGGTCCAGATAAATGTATTTGAACTCTGCAAGCGATAGACACTGGCTAGTCATTACTCATTCTTGGCTTTCAGTGACTCAGCACGAGTCATCATGAGTTAGAGTTTAAATAACGGACTCAGCGTGATGACTCACTGAGTCACCTCGATTCAATACCCGAGTCATGCTTGCGTGAATGCTTACTGGCATTCCCTCCTTTCCACAAAGCAAACCAACTTGGACTTTGATTACTGTGTGTCAACACGTGGCCCACCATGGCAAGTGGGCCACCGACAGGTCTTGATGACACAGCTTCTCCATAAATATCATTAAAAAACGAGAATTTGAAGTGGTTATAGGTAGACTTTAAAAAGTCACATTTTTCCACCAATAAAACATTCTTTAGAATAGAGATAATGTATACCCTTGAAATGGGCCCTTTGAGACTTCTCGAATACCAACCGTTTACTTAATTTCAATGCTCATTGGACACATGACAAGGAATGCAACATGTGACCATACATTATCTATAAAACCCAATTTGGATTTGCAACTATTCTATTTTTATCTCTACTTTAATAAAACCTAAGTTAGAATAGTATCTCCCACATTCATTTCATGTTCCACAACTTGCCCGTGATTGACTATACGTGAATCCCGTACACGCCTAAGCTTTGTGGGGCCAATGTGATGTTATTGTTATATTCATTCCGTCGCTCTATCTTGCCAGCTCATTTTAAGATATGAATTTATGTTGAAAGAAAATTCAAAACTCAAATAAGCCACGCTACAAGAAATAATGAGGATTGAACTCTCGTTATGGAAGCCTTCTCGAGGTTTCAATTTTCAGATCAAGCTTATATTTGTAGTTTACCTTCATCCCACCATCCCCTATTGGTTCTTGTGATTTGGATCACTTGGGTTTTGAATCTATACCATGTTAGGTTTTGTGTCTCAAGGTTAACCATTGAAATGGATGGGCCAGAGCGGATATAACACAAACGACATGGTGGGCCACACACAACTTGAATTTACAAAAGATTCATGTACTCCCAGAGTCACAGGCATCGCCTTCTCCATTTTCTACTCAAAAAAACATTATAAGTGGGAGAGCAAAGTGGCCTTGATTTCAACAAAGAAGGGAGGAGGTTTGTCGATTTTACATGTGTGGGAGCTATGTCCATCCACACCACACGTGGTTTTATAGAACACGTGTACTTGATCAGATCTTTCCTCCAGGTGGGCCACTCTATATATATATTCTGGCCTAAAAATCATGCCATTTCACGCCTCAGGTTCGCCACAACACACAAAAGTATTAAAATAAATGAATAGGTAAGAATTTTGTTGCTAACTTGAGGAGTGAAAGTGGCTGATCTTTTGAGTTGGAAGATTTATGAATTTTTTTCAAACAGATGGAAAGCTTAGATCTTTCACATGTGTGACACATTGGCATGTGTGGATTGATAGGGAGCATGTGACCGAAATGGTGCGGAGGGAGATAGATTAATTTCTTGGATAAAGGAAAGATTCCATTCACCAACCTTCACAGCTCCCTCCTACGAAAGTCGAATGGTGTCTACTCATCACATCAGTGCTCCCATTATTAAATTCGTTCCACAAGTAAAATATACTACTAGGTGCTTTGGATACTTATGATGGTCCGACAGTCGATCTCTACCGTTCATTCCTTCTAGCCTACTGTTGGAAAGGGATGATACAAGAACCACACCAATCGGACGATGCTAACAATCTGATCATTAGCATGAGAAAATGAACGTTTGAGATCAGGGTGAGATAATAGGTGTAGTCATCACCATGAAAGTTGAACATTTATTTGATGGCCTCAGCTCCGACTCAATTTTTTCGAGTTTTAAATTTGATGGACGGTCTAATTAAATCAACAGTTGGATGTCGTTGGAACGGCTGGGATCAGATTACTGTTCATGGACCGATGGTTTTATGGGAAAGGATCTAATACAGCTAGTTGTGTTGTAGGTTCACGGTACAACAACTCGCTTCGACTCAGCAGGCTGCTCAATCATTGATCTAGGCTCTCCATTCTCCTCTACCTTATTCCGGAAGGCCAGGATGCAACCATCCAACTTATCAGATGTTCCTGGCTCTTTGAATGTTGGCTACTTTTGTTGTGACCGTGCATTTCAAGTTGATGACTGGACATATTTTCATTTCATTTAAAACCTTCCATTTATTGATTTTATTGATTGGACAGTCATGATCATCCGCTAGGGAATTCTCTCACCGTTCCTTCCAACAGCCGGCTGAAATAAATGGACCGTCCAGATTGATGAATGGACTGTTCAGGATATATTGAAGTATTCATACAATCGTTGTACAAGTGCACATACACATCGATCCTGACCATTCAATCCAACAGTTGTAGTCTAATGACCACCTGATCAAATATTACTGGCCATTCTGATCAAACAGTATATGAATAGGTAAAAGAAGTTAAAGGGCGATGAATATGAAGAAACATTCGGCCAATGGGACTATGTGCGTTGACCTATTGAGTGGACGGTTGGATTCATGCGCATGTACCGTTCGGTTGTGGAAATTTCTGTACTTTTTAATGGCTATGATTCCCCCACTAGAGACTGCGAAGTCACCAAGAACGTGACACGCAAGACCTAACCCTCCATCCAAGATATTCACAATATTCTTCAAGCGGTGACGTTGGATAAGTAGGCCACTCAGGTCGTTGATTAAATGGCGTTGATAGACGCTTCAAACTTCTTCGCATTGGAGTAAAGTATAACCGTCCAATTTGGAAGCAGATCGTGTGGGACCCCCAATACCTGCTTTCAACACTGAGGTCTTGGTATGGAACCGCAGTTGGGTGACCTTACATCGGTTGTACTAACGAGCTAACAAAAACATTTATAAAAGTAGTTAAGAAAAGAACACAGCAGTGGTCCACCCAACGTAGAAATGTTCCTTTAGACAATGACCGGGAATAATCAAATGTGAAGAATTTTCACATATGGTCTTTCTACATGTGAACCAATGCACCAATCTAATGGAATACGCCCTGATTATTCATCTCATAGCCGTCCATCTTGCGCCCATTTCTTATTGAACAGTGGTCCAAATCCTTCAACCTTGATTAATAAGGTGTGCCCCATTTCTCATTGATCCGGACTGCTCATCTCATAGGATCTAACATGGATGGCAGATATACAAAAATCACTTAGATGGATTAATCCTAATGATTTGATCAGCGGTTTGTAATTGGACAGGTGAGAATAGAAATACAGCAATAAGATGGCGAAGGGTGAAATCTCGATCTGGGATACGTTTTGGGAAACTTCCCTCCGTATTTCTTTTTATTATTTTTTATTTTTAACACACGCACATACACCCCCACACACTCACGCTAGTGGAATTTCACCAGTTAATGGATACTCGAACCCTCGACCGAGGGTTGAAACTGATGAGAGCCTACCACCCGAGCAAGAGTAAGGATCCACTTCCCTCCATATTGAAGTCAATGATCAATGGTCTGGATAAGTGGGCCCCACTTGTACAAATCACCCTCATTAGACGATTCGCGGATCAAACCAAAGTAGATTTTGTTGACCAGTCAAATGCTCAGGTCGTTTTGGGACCCACGGCCACCTTCCACGAAGCGAGAAAATAGGCACAAAGCTAAAAAGGCAGTGGATATCAGACGTCAGATTCCACCTTCTGTTTCTGTGGGGCCCAGTGCAATTTTTTGGAGAGAGAAGAAATCAACGGCACTCAAATGCTGACCGAGTTATATAAAGGGTCATGGCCATCTATTCCATGGGAATACCTCCGCCACGTGGGTTGGCGGAGTACGTAAGCACTAAGCACCAGCTACTTTCGTACTTCACGAAAGAATAACTAGTATAATCTCACGCATGATATGGACGTTGATCCTTGCGGTTTATTTTCCAATTTAAAAAATCCGAACCGTTCATCTTCTAGAGAGAACTACGGTAACTCCTGACTAGCTTCAAATTGTTTTGAAATTTCCACCCCTAGGGATACAAAACAAACGGTTATAAAAAGGCAACCGATCTCTATATTCAACGTGTATCTGTGATTTACCTTAGGAGCGGCTTGATTAGGGCCCGCTGTATTCTCACTGATTTATTTCTCTGATGAATGGTCGGATATTAAAACATGTGCAGACTTAGCACGTGTATCGTGATGCTACTGCTCCACTTATCAGTGGCTTAAATTCTTCGTTTCACACAAAGTGACCCTTCAGGAACCGGATTGTCCTTGACCGACATATTCTGTGCCCGGGGCAGTGTCCATCATAAATCCACTCCGTCCATCTGTTTTGAAAGACTACATTAGTATTTAATATTAAAAATCAGGCAGATCCAAAACTCAAATAGGCCACACCAAACGAAACCGTGGGAACGAAAACATCCACCGTTGAAACCTTTATGGGGCTGACCATGCTATTTATATGCCATCCAAACTGTTCACAGGGTTTTAACCACTGAGATAAACTGTAGGTATAAATATCATCATGATATAAAACTTCTGTAACCCAGTTTTTCAATACCCACTGTTTGTTTTGTATGGTACGGCCACGTCTGTTTTGGATCCGCACGATTTTTAGATTCCTGTCTTTTATGGTCTTTCAAAATAAATGGATGGAGTCAATTTGTCGCGGGCATCTCTGTAGGCTCCACACAGCCCTGGCACAGGAATACCTGTGCCTCCGTCAATGGCAATCCGCTCCCATCTTTCCTGCCAACTTGCAACATTCGTGGATGCGGACTGCGTCATGACCCCACGGGGAGTGGATTAGGTAGAGTTGTACATAGGACGCGGATTGCGTACTACCCCCGCTCGTCCATAACTCCGAACGAGCAGGTCTGTGGGCGGGGCCACCGTGATGTATCTTTACATCCAAGCGGTCAGTTCCTTTTCTTAGATTATTTTAAGGGACAAAAGGCAGATCCGATGTTCAAGTGGACCACACCAAATACTAAGCTTGGTTGCATTAAAATGCACAAAGCATTAAATGTCAGTTGCATTAAATGCAAAAGTCGTCTATGATGTAGTCCATTTGATCGTTTGTTCTGCCTCATTTTTCTTTTGATTTCTTCAAATAATCCGTGAAAAGAGATAGACAGATACATCATGATGAGCCCACCAACATACCTGCTCGTTCGGAGCTAGGGACGAACCGGGTAGCACGCAATCCGCGTCCGCTGTACGTCAGCCAGTTGGGAGTTGGGACGCGGCTCGCGTCTTACCCAGCCGGGACGGTAATCCGTCCAGTCAGAGCTCCGTGGGGCCGACCGTGATGTAAGTGTTTTATTCACACTGTTCAACTATTTTCTCATATCATTTTAATATATGAACTAAAAAAATGATGAACGTTTAAGGTTTAAGTAGACTACGAAGTGGGAATTTAACTTCCACCGTTAAAAACTTCTTGACAGCTGAAGTAGTTTCAGATCAAGATGATATTTGTTTTTTCACTTCATCCACGTCTACATGACCTTATGAATGGTTGGATGGTAAAATAACATCACGTTGCCCCTTAGAAAGGTTTCAACGGTGGGTGTCATTATCAGTCTTATTTTTAGTTTAATAACTTAAAATGATACGAGAAAATTATTAACGACAGAAATAAAACACTTACATTAAGGTGCGCCCCACATGGCCCTGCCCGGACGAAGGGCTGGGGTAGGACGCAATCCGCGTCGCCAATTGAACTGAGTGTTTGATTTGACTGATGTAGATGCATCAAGTATTATCCATGTCCTTTTGTGTATAGATATATATTATCCATGCCTTGCATATGTTTTTACATATCATTTTTAATATACTATCCCTAAATAAAGCCTAATCAAACTAAGTTAAATCAAGCTGAGTGGAGCCAGTATTATCCTAATTTGAACTTCTTCTTTTTAAAAAAAAAACAAATGAGCTTGACTTTGGGATTTGGTTTAGAACTTTTATTCAAACCAAACAAAGCTAGAACTTGTTAAGTTGTAACTTTTATTCAATTAAAGCCATACTTTTTCAAACCAATCCTAGCTTTCAAGCTAGCTTTGTGTCGAGCTCTAGGATTAAACGTTACTGGAAATGGGATTAGATAAGTATTGTATAAACTCTGTTATACCCACTGTTAATATCTGTGGTTTATCTAGTACCATTCATATGTTTTCTAAGCTCATTTTCAGAGTTGAGCCCAAACTTGAAGCGTATCCAAAGCACGTAGGCCATAAATAGTGGGAATAATGATTTTGACTATTGAAACCTTTTTAGGGCTCGCAATGATGTTTATTTGTCATCCAACCTATTCATAAGATCACACCAGCATAAATAAAGGGAAAACACAAAAATCAACTTGCTCCAAAACTTTCATGGTCCTTGAGAATTTTTCAACAACAGATGTCCAATTCATGCTGCTTCCAATGGTTTAGTCTACGTGAGTTATTCAGTTTTGTTCATACTCTAAATTTATCTAGTAAAATGGATGGAAGGGGTGGATAAAATACATAAATAAATCATGATGGATTTGATAGAGTTTACTTAGTACACAATCCACCATGGGGTTACCCTTACTGTGAGACCCACCTTGATGATGTGCAATATATCCACCGTCCATTTTTGGAGTCAATTTTAGGACAGTCCCAAATATTAAGCAAATACAAATCTTAGCTAGACCAAAACAATGGTGATTGAACACTCATCATTAAAAACTTCCTAGGTCCCACTGTAATGTTTATTTCCCATCCAACTTATGTTGATTAAGGTCAAAAGGATCTGGATGAAGGGATAATACAAATATGAGATTAATCCAAAACTTTCTGTGGCCCACAAAATTTTTTAATAGACATTCAACACTATTTCCAGTGGTGTGCTCCACCCTAATATTTGGGTCTACTTAGTTTTGGGATCACATCTTAAAATCAGCTAGAAGGAAAAATAAGGTGGATGGCATGAATATACAACACATTCATCAAGGTGGACCCATACGGGCAGAGTAACATCTACTAAGGTGTTACCGGGGTAAGACCTAATCCACTCTATAACCCAACACTATGAAGACTGTGGAGCCCACTGTAATACACATATTTTATCCAGGCCATTTATCTATTTTTATAGTTCATTTTAAAGCATCAGCAGCCTAGCATATCCAAATAAAGCTCAAGTGAACTGCACCACTGTTTTGTGGGGATAATGACATCCACCATTGAAACCTTTATTTGTCTTCCAACCTATTGATAAAGGCATATAATATTGAATGGAGAGAAAACACAAATATCAATTTCATCCAAAACGTTTGTGGCCGGCTGGAAGTTTTCCCACAAATATCAATCTAATCCAGCGTTGAAATCTTCCCAAGGCCCACGGCTATGTTTTTTTGCCATAGGCTTGGATGAAGGAAAAACATAAATATTACCTTGGTCTAAAACCTTTGTGACCTCAATAAGCTTTTAATATTGTGCATCCAATTGCCACGGTTTCCCATGGTGTGATTCACTTGAGCTCTCTATCTACTTTAATTTTAGGTATATGCCCTAAAATGAACAACCAAAACGAATGGACTATGTGGATAAAACATATATGTAATGGTAGGCCCTACAGTGGCTGCTAGCAGGGATATCCAAGATGGCATGGTCATCGAGGAATCCGATTTCGGGGGAGCGGATTAGGTGTGACGTCGGATCCCAAGCGGGTGAGATCCCTTACGGTGGGGCCCAGTGTGATGTATGTGACTACATTCACACCATC
Organism: Magnolia kwangsiensis; assembly: GCA_037074715.1. NCBI lineage: Eukaryota > Viridiplantae > Streptophyta > Magnoliopsida > Magnoliales > Magnoliaceae > Magnolia > Magnolia kwangsiensis. The sequence continues at coordinate 154,183,786 of CM073575.1, read as the reverse complement.
ACCATCCGTATTGAAAGTTTATTTTAGGGCATGATCCAAAAAATGAAGCAGTTCCAAATCATATATGCCATAATGCTGTTAAACAGATGCCTTAGGACTGGCTCAACTAGTCGAAGGTTCCTTCGGCTGGTCGAAGCCCTGTCTCGACTAGTCGAGGGTTATGCAGATGATGCGCAAATTGCGTAAATTTGAGGTAGTTTCTAACGATGTGCAAAAGCAAGAGTTCCTCATCTATAAATAGAAGTTCATATGGTCATTTTAAAATATTCTAAGGCTTCCTAAAGGTATTCCAAGGATTTTTTAAAAGGTTATAAGATTTTTAAAGAGTGTAGCAATAGTGACATCTAAGGTTGTTCGAATCAGGTAAGTCCTCTCTCTTTGTAATTTCTATTTTCGTAGTGAAGATCTGTCGCTTTGTGCTATGGTTTTTTCCTGAAGGGATTTTTCACATTAAATCTTTGTATTCTCTTGTATTTTCTTAGTGCTCTTGGATTATTATCTTAAATCTAAATCTGTGTGATTTCGTAGAGTAAATCACAACAAGTGGTATTAAAGTAATCATTGGGGTACAGATCTGGATTGCAAGATTAATAATAATAAGAATCACTATGTATGATATTGAGAAGTACTCAAGTAAAAATAACTTTGAGTTATAAAAGTTCAAGATGATTAGTTCCTTAACCCAACAAGGTGAGGATAGTGCTCTTGAGCTGAAAAAGTCTACTATAACTGATGATGAATGGAATACCCTTGATAAAAAGGCTTTATTTTTAATCTATTTATGTCTCATGAATGAGATTCTCTATAATGTTTTAAAGGAGAAAACTGCAATTAGTTTATGGGCAAAGTTAGAGGATATATATGCAAAAAAATTCTCTAAAAATTGCCAACACTTGAAGCTACAGTTGTATAACTTCAAGATGGCGTAGGGTAGAAATCTAGAAGCCCGCATTAGTAACTTTAATAAATTGATTTGCAAACTACTGGATATGGATGAAGTAATCAAAGATGAGAAATAAATATGTATGTTGTTGAATTTTCTTTCAGCATCGTATAAGTCATCCAAGGACGCGATGTGTACTACAAATAAAATCCTAAGTATTGACATTGTTATCTTAGCCCTTTAAGGGAAGGTCATGAGAAAATTAAACGGCGACATGGGGACATCTTACGATGCACTAATTACAAAGGATAGGAATTCTGATCGAGGTACATGATCGTCTAGATTTAGATCTAAGGATCTTCTAAATTTATATTTAAATTCAAATGGAATGACAAAGGAAAAATAAAGTGTTAGAACTATGGGATGTTTGGACACATGAAGAAGGATTGTACCAATCCTAAAGTGAAGAAAGAAAATTCAGCGACTTCTTCCAATGAGACTAATGCTGTCACATCTGATGAAGAGGCAAGTGGTGGTAATGTACTATCTGTGTCCATGATTGGACATTTGCACAACAATCATAGAGATAAGTAGATCCTCAACATAAGAACATCATATCACATGACTCTTCATCGGAATTGGTTCGCCAGTTACAAAGAATGTGATGGTAGATAGGTTTTTATGGGCAATAATAATGCCTATAATATTGTGGCTATTGGTATGATGAGCATCAAGATGTTTGATGGCATGGAGCGTACCCTGACTGATGTCAGGCAAATTTCTAATATGAAGAAAAATCTGATTTCTCTTAGTACACTTAAGACTATAGGGTGCAAGTTCACTAGTATTAATGGTGTCCTTAAAATTTCAAAAGGGGCACTCGTGATTATGAGAGCACAAAGGTATGGAAACATTTACAGGTTAATCGGGAGCATTTCAGCAGGTAGAGTGGCGGCAGTTATTACAGATTCCACGACTCTACGTATGTGGCATGTTCATCTGGGCCACATGAGCGAGCGAGATATGAAGGTACTATCTGATCGTTGTTTGATTCCAACTTTTAAAAATTCTAATTTAGATATATCCCAACATTGTATATTTAGTAAACAATCTAAATTATCTTTTCAAACTGAAAAACATGTATATAAAGAAGTGTTTGATTATGTGCACTTTGACGTATGAGGGTGTCTATCAGATGAGGAGTAGGCTTTGGTTATCATAAGCAGAATACCTTGAAAAGGTGCTGATCAAGCATGAGATAAACTGTGCAAAACTAATGAGCGTTCCCTATTCGATTCACTTCAAGCTTTCCTCAAAACAATATCCTAAATCAAATGAGAAAAAGCAAGTTATATCTCATGTGCCTTATTTGAATGTGGTTGACAGTTTAATGTATGTCATGGTCTATACGAGACCAAATATTTCACAGGCAGTCGGTGTTGTGAGTAAATACATCTCAAACCCCCAACAAGCAATATTGAGAAGCAGTGAAATGATTACTTCAATACATTCGAGGTACGAAACACTACGTCTTAACTTTTAAGAAGATATGGGCAAAGTTAGTAGGGTATGCGGATTTAGATTATGTAGGCAGTGTGGATTCTAAAAAGTTTATTTCATGGTACTCATTTGTACTAATGGGTGGAAGTAATTAGTTGGATATCGAAGCTTCAGTTTGTGGTAGCTCTTTCCACAACCGAAGCAGAATATATGGCAGTGACGAAAGCGTTTAAAGAAAGTGTTTGGTTAAGAAGCATAAGAAATTAGTTGGGACTTTAGTAGGAGGCCATGCCGGTTAACTGTGATAGCAAGAATGCTATCAATTTGGCTAAAAAATTTGTTTATCACTCTCATACTAAACACATTGATGTTCGTCACTATTTTATTCGACATGTGTTTAGGAAGAAGGCTTAACACTGGAGAAGATTCACATCAACGTGAATCTAGTAGGCATGCTTACCAAGGTTGTTCCTAAAGAGAAGTTCAAGTTTTGTGCAACTTCTCTGGGCTTGGTGATGACATAAAAGAAGGACGGAGTGTGCACAAGAAGTGTTGATTGAAGCTATATGTGATGCAGATATAAGAAAAAGGGCAAGAAGATACACATTTGAAGATTGAAGACATGGTAGAGATTGTCGTTAAACAGATGCCTTAAATCTTGGAGTCTGAGATCCTCGACCAGTCGAGAGACTGGCTCAACTAGTCGAAGGTTCCTTTGACTGGTTGAAGCCCTGTCTTGACTAGTCAAAGATTATGCAGACGATTCGCAGTTTATGCACAGACTACGTAAATTTGAAGCGATTTTTAAGGATGTGCATAAATAGGAGTCCCTAAGGCCATTATAAGATATTATGAAGCTTCTCAAAGGTATTCCAAGTGTTTTTAAAAAGGTTATAGGGTTTTCAAAGGGTGTAGTAAGGGTGACATTCGAGGTTCTTCAAATAGGGTAAGTCCTCTCTTTGTAATTTCGATTTTTATAGTAAAGATCTGTCGCTTTGTGCCGTGATTTTTTCTCGAAAGGATTTTCCACGTTAAATCTTTCTGTTCTTTTGTGTTTGCTTAGTGCTCTTGAATTGCTATCTTAGATCCAAATCTGTGTGATTCTGCAAAGCAAATCACAACATATAGTACCCGAAGCAAAGATGATTGATCATTAAAAATTTATTTTGGGCCACAAAAGCTATGGATTAAGATGATATTTATGTAATCTTTTTAGCTAGGTATTTGTGACCTTATCAATAGGTTGGATGACAAAGAAACATTTAGGTGGAGAATATGAAAATTTTAATGGTGAGGATTCAATCATGAGTATTTCATGTGGTGTGGTACACCTAAGATTTGAGCCAGCTTCATTTTTAGAATCATGCCCTAAAATGAGATTTCAAAATGGGTAGACAGTGTAAATTTAAGACACATGCATCATTGTGAGCCCTAGAGCGAGAGGAATCATAAGGTCACATAGATATACATGAATGAAGGCAAATAATAAATATCAACCTAAGACCTACACCCAGATCGGTAGCTCAATTGATAGATTGAGTGGAGATACCTCGTTTCAACACTTAGAGGTCTTGGTATCGATCCCTAGTGGGGGTGGTTGACATGGAGTGTGTGCGCACACATGGGTGTGGGCTAATTCAAAAATAAAAAATAAAAAAGAGTTCTCAACGGTAGAACACTTGAGCTTTCAATATTCCTTCACGTTTGACTCATGCTGTCCGTCTCTAGTTAGGTCATTTCGGATAGATAAGGTCTTATTTCCACCGTCTCTAGCCATTTCAGCGTTGAATCTGCCTCATTTTTATGCACATACATTAAAATGACCTAAGAAAAGGGATGAACGAGCATGGATAAACAGATACATCACGGTGGGCCTGCCCATAGAACTTCCCATTCGTGTCTAGAGATGGCCAGGGGTCAGGACGCAATCCGTGTCCCCCGCTTGACGGAGCTTAAGCTCCATATCAGTGGGCCCCACCGTTCACGAAACGACAGAAAACTGATTTGGTAAGATCTTAGATGACAAATGCCGTTTGCAGCCACGCATTCCCAATACAAACGCACCCCCACACGTCATATCGACATACGTGTGGGATTTCCAGGCTGTCCATCAGGTCATCCCCACAAACGTGTGTCCCTAATAGGTTGGGCCAGGTGTATGAAAAAATAAATAGGAAAAGAACAACCCTTAATCAATCTACAACATACATCTGTTGCCACGTGTGACTATGTGCTTAGAAAGTTAGCAGGTCAAACCTAATGAACGTCCTCGATCTCACACGTGTCATTTGTCATTACCGTTCGTTTGGCTCATCTTCACCGATGGTTAATTTAAATCATATTTCTCCAAATTCGGATGGGCGACCATGGACCATCTTGGAGATGACACGACCCCACAAATGATTCTTCAAAAACAAATGCGGGCCACCTCATGCTTTTCTTACACAAATGGCCACAAAAGTCAAAATTTTCTTACACCCATCACTCACCACATCCATCACTCATCTCTCTCTCCCTTTACAACTCTCTCTCTCTTTCTCATTTTCAAACTCAAAAAAAATCTAAGGAGAGAAATCCCATACGTATGAGAATTCTCCAAGCCTCTCCCTCTCTTTCAAAACTTCAATTGTGGCCCACTTTCCTATCCCATGATCTCCCATCCTAACCATCCATTCCCCATCTCCTCCATTGAAATCAAAGCTAAGGTGCTAAGGAACTCATAGGAGCAAGAAGATCGAACAGTGGGTGCTCCTATAGATGTAAAAAATTTGATTTCTATAGCTTAGATGTTTTCTTTCTTTCATGAGGGAAGTATAGGACCCACCAATCAATGGTGGAGATCCCACACAATCCCATGGTTGTGACCTAATGGCCTACCTTATGCATGTATGATCCATGCATGGGGCCTTTCTCTATAGGCTCCATCATGGTAGTTTTATTTCATATCATATTATGTTTGGGTCATCTAGACCTTATAACTATGGTGGGGATAGCATCCTCACCATGCATTTTAATTATAGGCCATGCATGTGCAAGATCCATGTTGTAAATATAAATCTAGGTATGATGTGCGGGTGTGATTGATCTTGGGAGGGCTCAATAGTGGCAGAGACCCTTTCCTTATAGCTGGATTGTCCTTTTATCTCTCTTTTTTCTCATTTTATTTCCTGATGTGTGTGGCCCATTAATGTATTTCCCTTTTTATTTAACTTATATAATAAATTTTATCTAAGTACATGTTGCTGTCCAGAATTTTCTGGACAGTTTCTGGTTGTTTTTGGACCAGATTTTGGGACTGTTTGGGGGACTATTCATACCTATTAAATATACTTTTTTGAAAGGTGGGGATTTCATCTTGATTTTCTCTAAATTTTAGCCCCAATTGACCTTCATTGGGGTCCCAAAAGTGTGGTCCAAGTGAGGTGGACAGTCTGAATTTTCTGCACTATTCCAACAACATTCCACCATGGACAGTTGAATTTTTGAAATTTATTAAAATACCCATGGGTGTTTAAAAATTATTAAAATTTTCAAGGGGGTGGCCTACTTATGGTAGGACCCACCTACAAAATTTTGGAGCCAATGGACTCCTGTACACACCATGGTGATGGCGGGACCGGCCCATTATAATATGGTGTCCAGATCAGTCTGATTTTTAGGACAGATTGATTTATGTAAATGAATTAAAATATTTAAAAATGTCAGTGTGGTTCACTTATGTTAGAACCCACCTACCAAATTTTAGGGCCAATGGAGCCTTGTACACACCGTGGTGAGGGCCGGACTGGCCCACCACGTTGGGACGTCCAGATCTGTCCGATTTTTCTGAACAGTATGTTTTGTTTAAATTAATTAAAATACTTAAAGATATCTAAAAATTATGAAATTTTGTGGGGGTGTGGCCCGCCTATGGAAGTATCACTCTGTAAAATTTTAGCCTCAAGAGACCCCATTTGGGTATCCAAAAGAATAGGCTAAGATGGTTGGACTCTCAGATTTTTTCTGCTGTGCAGTCCAACAATATGCCTTGATAAAAAAGCATAATTCAAAAATATTTCTTCTGATGGTGGGCCACCTTTTTGGGTTTTCTCTCATTGTATTCATGATGAGGGACCTTAGCCCTCAATTTTTAGAGTTTTAAAGGCCTTGAACCCACTCCAATGGAGTGCCCAAATTTATGACAGCAACATGTTATAATTATACTGGCCTTGGGCTGAAATTTTGAGGAGTGGGGCCCACCATATTATAAAGATCTTATAGGAAATGATCTATACCTTTAGTTCCTTAAATGTTGGGCTTAATGAATACACTTTTGAGGCCCACCATAGTTGAATTTAATTGGGTCCATGAATGTAGCTAGTTGTTGAACTATTTAAGGCCCATAGAGTGGACCCATTTGATGTGTTCCAAAGCCCATGGGATTAGGCCCATTTGATGTAATTTAAGGCCCATAGAGTAGACCCATTTGATGTGTTCCAAGGTCCATGGGATTGGACCCATTTGATGTATTTTAAAGCCCATAGGATTAGGCCCATTTGATATGTATAAGGCCCATGGGTCGAGAACCATTTGATGCAATCTAAGGCCCACGGGTTATGACACATTGCAATGCACATAAGGCCCATTGGTGCGCCCATTGATGTGGCCCATTTGATGAGTAAAAGGCCCATATGACATGACCCATTTGATGTATTTAAGGCCCAATGGGGTGTACGTAAGGTCCATTGCAATGTGTGATCCCAACCTAGTTTACGTAATGTTATTCACTACGGGCTACACCTTGGGAGCAATGTTGGTTTGACGTCCACATTTCGAGTATGATGTTGGTTAAATGTCCACATTGCGACTCTCCCTAGGGCCCATTGGTAGGCCCGTACTTGTTGTATGCAAGTCGTCTAGGCCAGCTGCGTTATAAGGATAGGGCATTACTTTATAACATGCTTAGTATAACTCCATAACGCACAGCCCATTTGTATCGGTCCATTTGGTCGACCTGCTCGTATCGGCCATTTGATTGATTTAGCCCATATGATTGATTAGGCCCATCTTGATATATTTGTGGCCTGTTGCTAAGGCCATATATGAGGCCCACCTTGATGTGTATGAGGCCCGTTGTTGAGGCCCACCTTAAATATATATGAGGCCCATATTGTAAGGCCCATTGTGATGTATGCAAGGCTCATGGGTCATGACCCATTGCAATGTATGTAAGGCCCAATTGGTGCGGCTTATTCGATATATTTATGGGGTCCATGTCATTAGGCCCATTCTGTTGTATTGGTGACCCGTCCATTGAGGCTCACCCGTGGTATATATTTGAGGCCCATGTGTAGGGCCCACCTATTGTGTATTTAAAGCCCATGGGTTGTGGCCATAGTGATGTATATTAGGCCTATGTGATGTAGCTCATACTGATGTATATTAGACCCAGGTATGTGACTCACCTGCGAAGTATATTTGAGGCCCATTGTGATATATCTGAGGTCCAGGGGTGCGACCCATCCAAATGTATTTGAGGCCTATGGGAAAGGCCCATTGTGATATGTGTTAGGCTCATGACCAGGGCCCACCTGTTTCATATATTTGGCCCTTGTGTGAGGCCATATGCCCATTATATATTTGATTCTATGTGGGCCATTCCTTGGGGCTAATGTTGGTTAAGTCCACATTGTCGACGCCGGTTATTGATACCGTTTATGAGTATGTGACATCATAACATCATGATACATGCCCATTCGCATCATCTGCATGTTTCTTATGAGATGTGATTGACCATTGCATATGTCATTCGGCAGGATGATGTGAGACTCCCTGATAGGTGGAGATTATCTCACATGAGCGCATGACATGCGCAGGATTGATGCATGATTGGATTGTATGACTCATGCATCTTGTATTGTATTGTGATTACTGTACGCCCTAGTGACATCAGGGCCGTAGCCTCCACAAGCATATCGTGGATGGCCATATGGGACACAAAAAATCTGTTCGAGCATCAGGCCGCCATAGATGGCCCTGGGTGAAAATTCCTAAATACCCTCTTGGTTCCAGATGATGCTTCAAGGTCTACACCGAGTGGGTAGATGAGTGTTGAGTGCCGATTACCAGATGGCTACACTATCCACTGTGTCGTGGTCGGTTAGAAGGGGGTGTGACCTTATCCGCCCGAAGGAGTAGGCATGGCTAGGCTGAGTTTGACCAGCTCGAGGAATGAGTCCGCTTTCGGTGAGCCGAGAGCGTATTGGCAGACTACTGACAGATGGATAGTGAGGTCTTTTTCACTTACCCAGTTGTGCGCTTGATTGAGGTGGCAGGTGATGTGAAGTGTAATAGACCCCGGTGAATTCTCCAGAGAGGAACCGTACTGATACGAGGACTGACATGATATTATGACACTCCGTCGCTGTTGTGCATGTGGGTGGACACACGTGGGTGGACGCTGATGTGGGTGGGTGTGATGTGGGCGGGGCTGAGGCCTGGGCGAGTTACCACACTGGGCGAGCTACCAGCGGTTGGCAGGCTACTGAGTAGGAGTTGCATACTCATTCATTCATCCATTCACTATCCACTCGGGCTGGTGGTGCGCAACTAATTGTTGTGTATCTTTGTTATGGCAAGAATTTCGGTTGGGCGCGCGACTAACCTGAGATCAGGAGTTTACCACGTTGAGTCAAACTATCCAAATTTAGGTATGAGACTGGTTTGGATAGAGGTTCCTTGTGGTGGACCCCGTAGCCTGCGATACTACGTATTATCATCCCGACATCACACTCCAGCATGGTCATTCTATTAGCACCATATACTGCATATTCCATTACATCTTCGGCATGTGGCATTGTGAGTTGTTATGTTTCTGTTTTCCTGTGACTTAGATGAGAGTGATGATATTTGTTAGCTCTTTCGAATTGTGTATTACATTATATCCTTGTCATTTGACATTTGATTATCTATGACTCATCATTTGCGTAGCTGTCCTATATTGCGTATTCTGATATTGATTAACTTATGGACTTGTTCATACTTCCGCTTATTCTGTTATCGCATGATTATAATCTTGTTAATATTTTTGTTTACGCTGATAATTCCTGCTCTTATAAGTGTTTCTGCTTATTCAGTCATTGTATGGTTTATGGATTAATAGCTTTCTGGTATTGTATGATTATGATATTATATTGAATACTTGACACTTATCTCGTGCACACACTTACACCACCCTCTAAGCTTTCTATAAGCATATGTACGATAGATGCGTGCAGGTGATGTTAGATTGTAGCAACAATGAGCTTGGAGTGTGCAGCTGTTTTCTGGAGCTTTGACTTTGACATATATATTTTCCTTTCAGCATTGTATTTAAATGATTATATTAGTGGATATGTGATGATGATGTTGCCTTTATGATTTGGGTAAACTTGTGGTTATGCTTATTACTAGTTAAATGTCTAAAACATAAAAAATTCTCCTTGTAGGATCCATGGATTGAAAATCTGGCATATGAATGCTAGGAGCCGAGAATGGGGTACTATGGAGGCTGTCGGCACCGGATTCGGCGATTGGGATTCCTGTGAATCCGATTTCTGGGTTTGGGGCGTGACAGGTCTACCATCTAAGGTTGTTGTGTCCAATGGTTTTCAAGGATGGTCTTTTATCACATGGTTTTGATACTTGCCCTATGAGGCCTATTTTGATACTTGCCCTATGTGGCTTATTTGATATCGCCCTATGTGGCTTTATTCTGGTATTTTTTCTATATGGGTCTGATATTTTATACTGTGCAACCATGCGATGGTAAGCCCTATATACTTTAATATGATTGGCCACTAGTCGATAGGTTTTCATTAAACATCCTAAGATGGTAGTCTCATGAGCCGGGGATGGTGGTATGAGACCTATGCTCGAGCTATCGGCCTACACTGGGCCATGTGCTCCCCGTAGTGACCTTTGAACTTATCTAAATTGGCTGGTTATAAATGGACTAATAATGACTTGGCTAATCATGCATACATGGCACGTATTGTTCTAACTGGGTGATGTTTTCCCAGGTTCGATGATTTCGACTGGATGATATTTTTCAGGTTCGATGATTGCATGGGTGACGGCTCACTGTCCGCACGGATGAGCATCCCCGGGGCGATGATTGCATTCACGCATCCATGCATCTAATAAGACTGCATTTACTTTGTTTTGGTTGTTTGAATGTTTTATACTATTTCTTACCTAATGTGGTGGTGTGTAATCCTGAGGAGAATTCACACTGAGTTGGCCACTCATCCATTAAATATAAAACCGTATAGGTAGTACAGGTGGCTTAAGTGATATGCATGTTCAGACTTGATGAGGAGCAGGGTACGACCACCAAAAATGCATGACTGTATGCTTGGAGGAGCTGTGTGATCTTGCGGCTTATACTTATATGCTCTCTATTATTTTTCATGTATTAGATCATGTAATTCTTGTATTTGTTAATTTTTGAGACATTGGTTTGTATAAGTCATTATGGGAAACTTCTTGTATATTTGAGTGATAATGAAATTTTTCTTTATGTCGACTTGTCCACACTACGCTCATTTGCTTACTCTGATGAAAAGAAAAAAAAAGTACACTTAAGTTTGACCATCCTTTAAGGTTAATACTCGAGTTTTGGAGAAACGGGTTGTGTACTCGGGTCCTGAAAAGTCGAGTTGTTACAGTATCGCAGGTTACGGGGTCCACCACAAGGGACTTCTATTCAAACCAGTCCCATACCTAAATTTGGATAGTTCGACTCAATGTGGTAAACTCCTGATCTCAAGCTAGTCGCACGCCCAACCGAAATCCTGGTCATGCGAAGGTACACATAACAAATAGTTACACACCACCAGCCTAAGTGGATAGTAAATGAATGAATGAATGGATATGCAATTCCTACTCAATAAATTCACATATCAGTAAGGTCACTCTCTGAGAAATCACTGGGGTCTATTACACTCCACACCGACTGCCTCCTCCCTAGCTGCACAGCCCAGTGATTGGAAGATACCTCATTATCCGCCTAACTAGCAGTCTGCCAATACCTACTCGGCTCGTCGACAACAGACCCATTTACGAGCTAGTCATACTTAACCTAGCTTATAGCCCCCTCAGTCGGGCGGATAAGGCCACAACCCCTCCCATCAGATCATGACACAGTGGGAGATGCGGCCTACTGGTATTCGGTACTCAGGTGCTCATGTTCTACTCGATATAGACGTTGGGGCACCTCTTAGCCTTAGAGATTCTGAGACTTTCACCCAAGGACATCCTAAGTGCCCACAGTGCTAGAACCAAGTATTTCTGGTGTCCAATTTAGCCATCCACGATGTGCCTGTGGAAGCCACGACCCTGATGTCACTAGGGCGTACAATGATTAAGTCACATGCATACGAGATGCATGAGTCACACTATCCAATTATGCAGCAATCCTGCGCGTATGACGCGATAATGTAGGCACTCCGTCTCATAACGAGTTCCGTAACTAGTTTGCCCAATGGCGTATGTTATGATCAAACATTTCTCATATCAGGCATACGTATGATGCGTATGGGCATGAACCACGGAATTCTATTAAGCATTTTATATAGTGATGAACTATCCTCACAACGAAGATAGGCCTTGATGGCCTACACACAAGTATGGGCTTATCAATGGGCCCTAAGGAGAGTTATAATGCGGACATTTAACCAATATTATTCTTATAATGTAGACGTCAAACCAACATTTCTCCCAAGGCATGGCCCGCCATAAATGTCATTACATAACCCATGGTGGAATCACACAATGCAATAGAACTTGTTACATCCCATTGGGCCTCGACCCATGGGCCTCAAGTACATCAAATGGGCCTCAACCCACGGCCCTAATATATCACAATGGGCCTTAACCCATGGGCTCCAAATACAACACAATAGGCCTCAACCCATGGGCCCTTATACATCACAATGGGCCTCAACCCATGGGCCCTAAATACATCGCAATGAGCCTCAACCCATGGGCCCTAATACATCACAATAGGCCTTAACCCAATGGGCCTCATACACATTAAGGTGGCCTCAACAATGGGCCTCATACACATCAAGGTGGCCTCAATAATGGGCCTCATACGCATCAAGGTGGCCTTAACAATGAGCCTCATACACATCAAGGTCGCCTCAACAATGAGCCTCATATACATTAAGGTGGCCTCAACAATGGGCCTCATACACATTAAGGTGGCCTCAACAATGGGCCTCATACACATTAAGGTGGGCCCGACAGGTGGATGGTGTGGATAAAGCACATACATCAATGTGAGTCCCACGTTCCATGTGTGGAAAGTGAGGATATAACATATATATCACGTGTGCCCCACTGTCCCATGTTGTCTGGACGGTGAGGATGTAATACGTTTATCAGGTGGATCCCATTGTCCCATATATCTGGATGGTGGAGATCAAATACATAAATCAGGGAGGGGTCCACTTGAACTTTGGATCTAACTTATTTTTAGTCTCAAGCCTGTAAGACAGCTTGCCAAATGGTGGACGGTTGGGAAGCAACACATGCATCATGGTGGGGCCCACATAGATGGACGACGAGGGTGAAACAGGTGGGGCCCATATAGCCGTCCAACAGCCCAGCCAAATGGCTGGACGACATTGATAAAACACATACATTTTGGTGGGTTCCACCGTCCACGGCATAAAACAAATACATCACTGTGGGTCCCACATGGGGCCCATTGTAACATAAATTTCCATCCAATCTGTTGCTAAGGTCACGCAGACCTGGATGCAGAGGGAAAACAAATTTCATAAAGCTCCAAAACTTCTGTGACAAAAGGTTTCAATGGCACATGTTCAATCCCATTGTTTCTTATGACGTGGGCCACCTAAGTGCTGTACATGGCTGATTTTTTGGAGGGATCACAGCCCTAAGGGGCCCCATCAAAATGCATGGTGTGGATGTTCAAACTACATCAAGGTGGGACCTGTGGTGGGGGCCATGGTCACTGCCCATTTTACAAGCCGTAGGACACTGCTTGTTACAGTGTCTGATAGAAGGTGGCTTCCTCTCTTGCTCATTTTATTTTATTTGTTGTTTTTTGGAGGTTTTTCACAGGTGGGGCCCGCATTAGCTGAATCCAGCCCAACCATTGCACTCTATGGCTCAAGACAAGACAAACAAGTCCAATATTGAATATATTTCGACGTGTAGCAAAATTAAAGTGAATTTAAACAGTGAGAATCACTGTTTTGAAAGGTATGGCCCGCACGATGAGCGAATTAGCTTCATTTTTTGGCTCAATGCCTAAAATGACCTAGGGAATGGGATGAACGGCTTGGATTAGGAACATACATCAATGTAGGACTTGCATGAGCAACCCTTCTCAAAAGCTTTAAATCCAAAGCTAATATTTGTGTTCTCAGTAAATGTCCAGCGTCCAGGGACGCTGGACGATTTGGGTTGTAAGGTGGGCCCTGCTCATGTGGGCCACCAAATGGTGGATGGTGTGAGTACAACACATATATAAAGTGGGCCCCACCTACAAGTGGTTTGGACCAAATACATGCTTCATGGTGGGGTCCATCCAAATGGGCCACATGGCCACATCATCACACATAAAAAAATATGAAAAAGAGAGGGGAAGAGAGATAGAAAGAGAGAGGGACGTGTGTGATGGAGGGCTCCGCCACTATGAGCCCTCCCTTGCATTTAATCATACATCAAGTGGGTCCCAATATATGTGGGCCCACCGAATAAAAGATCAACGGTGGAGATTCCTTCTCCACCCAAAATGGACGGTCTAGGTGACCTCTTTTTATGTAAGGAAAATAAACATCATGATGGGGTCCATAGAGAATGGCCCCATCATGGAATGATCATGAATATCAAGGTGGGCCATCGGCTACATCTTAGGGTCCAAAGTGAGATCCATACTGTCGATCGGTAGGCCTCATTTGATCCATTATAAAAACATAAAAACTAGCCTATAGAAGTACCTACAAACAATGAAGATTCACCCACCTTTGATCTCTTCTTCCTTCTTCCACCTATAGGTTCTAGAGCTCCAAGGAAATAATTCCAACGGTTGAGATGAGGCTTGGATGGTGAAGATGAGAGATAGGAAGGTGGGCCACACATGGCTTCTCTCATAGAGAGCTTGGATGTTGGATGCTCTCATGGGGTTTGCTTGAAAAATGAAGAAATGAGAGAGAGAGGATGAGATGTAAAGAGAGAGAGAGAGGGATGGGTGAGTGAGTGATGGGTGATGAGTGAGTGATGTGTACTTGACATGTATGGGTGTGTAAGAGAGGGTGAGAGAGAGTTGACTTTATGGTTGCTTTTGGGGATGAGACATGTACTTGACATGTGAGGTGATTGATTGGATTGATTAGACATGTTGTAGAGATTCTCTTCGAATTGCAAACACGCGGTGTTTTCTCGAAATAAACACGAGCCCATATCTTTTGACCTAGGTATCGGGTCGGTGCGCGAGTTGCGGCATTGGAACTGCGGTGACTCAAATCTATAGGATATGACTTAGGGTCATACTCAAACGTCGATCATACGTCATAGGTTGCCGAAATTCGACGGGAAGTGTTCGAAGCATCATGCAGTTCCATATACGTTCGAAAGCGCTCAATGTGTTCCGTTAGGTCAGTTTTACTAGCGAAAGGTGTAATCTGTGGAAGATGAAACTTTTTTGGTAACTGAGCTTGTATTACTTCATCAATGAATGAGGATGCTTTTGTTTCGAGCCGAGTTTGATGTACCTCCTGACCCTGCTTCATATTTTTCATCTCTTCCTGCACTTCTTTCTTGAAGTCCTGGAGGTCAGTTTTTCAAGGCTCGTCACTTTCTGCCACACCCTCAACCGGAGGCCGACTGCCCCTCCTCTGATCTATCTCGTCGAAGATCAGTGGGAGGCAATACGGCAGTCGCGGAATGACTGGGCGGTGGTTCAGAAGGGCCATGGGGCTGACTCGGCTGTGGAAGAGATCGCGGAATGGTGGGCTAAGGGTCCGCAACTTGTTGTGGAACGTTCGTCACTTGATCCTGATGAAGCTGCTGCATCTGCTAATGGTACATCTGCTCCAACATTTCTTTCATGAGATTTATATCAACTCTGAGCTCCTTGACCTTCCGATCCAAACGTCTATTACCTCGGTTCCATTGGGCATCAGTCGCAGCGGAGGCTGCGAGGTGAGGCACGGAACCTTGGCGGCTGTCGAGTTAATTCTGAATCCCTTGAGCTACGCTTGCACCCGGTGCCTCATTCGGTTCTTCTTGGACCATTCTTCTAGTTCTCGCAATTAAAACAAGTTTTATAGTTCCTGGGTAGAATGTAGAAAATGACTTTTTATACCGTTCCCATATATGACACCGATCTGTTAATATGAAAAACTGGACGTGTCTCTTCCTGTACTTCCCACTTGCACAACAATGAGAAATAAAGGAAACCCTGGCTAAAGCTGGGGAACCTCCGATGCTTAAGTCAGTAATGGAAATAGGAAGAGGAGTTTCTTAGGGGTATTTTTCTACGTACCTTTGATTATGAAAAGCCCTCGTTTTATATGAATGAGAGGTGTCACGCCCCAAACTCGGAAACCGGGCTCACAAAATTTTCGATCGCCGAATCCGGCGCCGACAGCCTCCGTAGAACCCCATTCTCGGTTCCTAGCTCCCATTTGCCAGGTTCCGATCTTGGGATGCTACGAGGAGGATTTTCAATGTCAGTTTGATTCGTAATAAGCATAACCAATGGCATAACCCACAAACAACAACCAAGAACTCCATTACATTTCCACTATAATAAAAAACTTTACAAGTACAATGAGCTTAAAGGGAAATACAATGGCAAAGAATGAAAAACTCTAAAACGATCTACAACGTGCTCTTGCCTCAGCGCTGCTGCGAACTAACGTCATCTGCACGCAACGGTCATGCATAAGCTTATAGAAAGCTTAGAGGGTGGTGAAAGTGTGTGCGCAAGGTAGTAATATTAACATGCAATGTCAGAGTAATGCGGAATATGCAGATGGATCCATAATATCATGAGTCGTACCAAGGCTATGCGATGCAAGACATAAATGGTATCGGCCATCCCAAGGCCATGCGATGTGCAATGCAACTCAAGTATACAGATCCTCATCTATGTCCACACATCAATACAGCTCAAATATGAGATATCACCGGGGTCTAGTACACTCTAAACCAGATTGCAGCCACATCGCGTGCAATAAGGTAAGTGGAAAAGACCTCACTATCCGTCTGTAAATATCGGGCGCGACTCGTCGATAGCTTACCCATTCCTTGAGCTGGTCAGACTCAGCCTAACATTGCCCCCTACACTCGGGCGGGTAAGGCCGCACCTCCTTCCAACCGACCACGACACAGTAGAGAGCGCAACCGTCTGGTAATCGGCACTCAACGCTCATCTACCCACTCGGTCTAGACGTTAGAGCAACCTCTTGGTACCATAAGGGTTTAGGAACTTTCACCCAGGGATATCTATAGCATCCCATGTAGAACAAGATTTTTGGTATCCAATCCTGCCAACCACGATGCGTCTGTAGAGGCTACGGCCCCGATGTAGATAGGGCGTACAACAACCATGTCACATAATGCGAAATGCATGAGTCACACTATCCAATCATGCAGCAATTTCTGCGCGTATCGTGCGCTCATATAGGGCAACACCGCCTAATTGAGGTCCCATAAATAATCTGTCCGAAGGCATATGCTATGATCAGTCACTTCTCATATCAAGCATACATATGATGCGTATGATCATGAGTCATGGAACTATACTAAATATGTTATAATGAGATGAATTATCCTTACAAGGGAGATGGGCCTGGACGGCCTATACACAATAAGTACGGGCCTAGCAATGGGCCCTAAGGAGAGTCGTAATGTGGACATCCAACCAACATCACACTCGCAATGTGGACGTCAAACCAACATTGCTCCCAAGGCGTTACCCGTAGTGAATATCATGATCTAGGTTGGGATCACACATTGCAATGGGCCTCAGGTATATCCCATTGGGCCTTAAATATATCATATGAGACATATCATATGGGTCTTTTATTCATCAAATGGGTCACATAAATGGGCCGCACCAATGGGCCTTATATGCATTGCAATGGGTCAAAATCCGTGGGCCTTAGATTGCATCAAATGGGCCCAATCTCATAGGCCTTTTTACCAATCAAATGGGCCTAACCCATAGGCCTTTTTACAGCTCAAATGGGCCTAACCCATAGGCCTTTTTACAAATCAAATGGGTCCAATCCCTTGGACCTTAAATTACATCAGACGGGCCTTATCCCATGGTCCTGGGAATACATCAAATGGCCTAATTTCATGGGCCTTACATCCACATCAAAGTGGGCCCCAAAAGACTATCATAAAGGTATTAAACTGGTCACTTAACATGCCAAGGTGGGGTCCACTTGGACAATGGATCTGGTTTATTTTCTAGCTTGAAAATAGATAAACGGTTTGGATGAAATACACTTATCACAGTGGGGTCCACATGAGCCAAGGAGCTGGCCCATACTATTAGCTCAAGCCATAAAGTGAGCTCACAAAACGAGTGGACGGATCGGATGCCACACATGCATCATGGTGGACCCCACTATCAACTGATAGTGTGAAAATAACGCATACATCATGGGGCTCCACCGTCCAGGCGGACGGTGCCAGTAGGCCCCACATATCTTAGTGGGTTTCACCGTCCACATCTGTGTGGACGGTGTGGCAATTCACATGCATCAGTGGTGGGTTCCACATGGGACCCACTGTAATGTTTACTTACCATCCAGACCGTTCATAAGGTCACAGGGACCTGGGTGAAAGGGAAAAAAAAATTTCAGCTTGATCCAAAACTTCTGTGGACCCCAGAATGAGTTTCAATGATAGATGTTCATTCACACTGTTTCCTATGATGTGGGCCACCAGAGCGTTGGATCAGGCTGATCTTTGGAGGGGGCCCACCTGAGAAGGGGACCCACCTCATGAACGGCGTGGATCAAACATATACATCATGGTGGGGCCCACGGCAGCAGTCGTGGGTGGCTAGCTGATCGCCCGCCCGCTCGTGCGCTGGCAGCGCTCCTTCTTTCCTTTTTTTTTTTTGTTTTTTGATTGCCTGCGAAATCTCACAGGTGGGGCCCACTGCTCGAAAATTCGTACCGTCCAAAAGATTTTAGGGTCCACAAATGCCGTACAAGTATAATTTTTGGTATTAATTTGGCGTGTAGAGACAATAAAATGGGCCTTAAAAGCCTTTGAAGGGTTAGAAATATCATTTTCTATGGTATGGCCCGCCTGATCATCAGATTGATCTCATTCTTTGTCTCAACGCCTAAAATGGCCTTGAAAATGGAATAGGCGGCGTGGATTGAATACATTCATCAAGGTAGGGCCTATGTAGGTGGCTCACCCCAAAAGCCCCCCTTTTTTTTTTGTTTACACAGGAACGTCCAGCGTCCCAGACGCTGGACGGGTTGGTCTTTAAAGTAAAAAAGAAACATTTGTGGTGGGCCCTGATTAGGTGGGCTACCACTGTTGGATGATGTGGGTCCAACATTTAAGGTGGGCCCCACTTGAAGAAAACTTGGACTAAATAAATGCTTTAAGGTGGGGTCCATTCAAGTGGGCCACATAAAATAAAATAAAATAAAACAAAAAGCAATAAAAAGGGAGAGAGATGGAGAGTGAGAGATGGAGGGTGGGACACGCTTGTGATGGAGGGACCCTGACATTATGGGCCCTCCCTTGCAATGAATCATACATCAAGTGGAGCACTCTACACATGGGATCACCGAGATCATAAATCAACGGTGGAGATCCGTTCCCCACCGGTGTGGATGGTCTAGATGACCTTCTAATACAAAAAGAAATAAACATCATGATGGGGTCTATGGAGAATGGCCCCACCATGGATGATCATGATAATCAAAGTGGGCCATTGGCCACAATTTAGGGTCCCAAGTGAGATCCAAACCATTGATCGGTTGGCCTCACTTGGCCCATCCCAAAAACATGAAAAACTACAAATATCTAGCACCCACCGTCCGATCTTCTTGCTCCTAGGGGTCCCTTAGCTCCTTAGCTTGAACTTCAATGGATGAGATGAGGAATGGAGGGTTGAGATGAGAGATCTTGGGATGAAGAGGTGGGCCACACTTGGAGTTTAGGAAGAGAGGGAGAGGCTCATACGTAGGAGGAGTTTTTGGTTGCTTGGAGTGGATTTTGAAAATGAGAAAGAGAGAGAGTTGTAAAGGGAGAGAGAGAGAGTGATGGATGGATGGAGTGATGGATGTGGTGGTGATGGGTGTGTAAGACCTTTTTGCCTTTTAAGGCCTTTTGTGTAAGAGAGGCATGAGTTTGGAAGACTTTTGTGGTTGCTTGGGAAAATGGGTGAGAGTGATGTGTACTTGACATGTGATGGATTGATGGATGATTAATTGATGGGATTGATGTGATTGATGTGACACATCGTAAAGATTCTCTTGGATTTCGCAACTCGCGGCGTTTTTCTCGTACCAAACGTTGGCCCACATCTCTTGACCAGGGTATTGCCTCGGCGCGCGAGTCGCGGCATTGGAACCGCAGCGACAACGTGGTCGCTATGGTATAGAACTCAGGTCGAGTCGAAACAGGTTGACGTCATAAGAATCAGGGTCGCGCGTCGATATCGGTTAAGGGTCGAAGGTTGCCGGAATTCGACAGGTAAGACCGAGGAAGTTTACGGAACGGTACGGACTAAGATACGGGTCTTACAAGAGGTCCAGGCGTGAGAGGATTTTTTTTTCGATTTTTGGGAGATTTGATTTCAATCCGTTTACGAATACTTCCCGATTCCGAGATTTTCGGGATCGGGAATCCTCTTACAAGATTTTTGGGACGGTATTTAAGCTTACACCATCTCTCTTGCTTGGCTCGGCTTTAACAGACACTTTGTAGTCTTGGTTGGCTTACAAGGATGTAGTTTTTTACCTACTGTCAGACAAAACTGAGTCGGCCTCTGACCGTTGTCATTTCTCGATCTGATAGCCGATACTACAATCGACCTAATATGGGTCAGTTTTATAGTCGGTCAGGTAGCTTCTAGCTTTTGGACCTTAATCGGCCCTTTTAGACATTGTTGCTTGTTAGTCGAACCAACTTTATATGTCTGATATATTTTGCCTATGGCTTTTGACTCTTTAGGTCTTCGTTGGGATTCATTTCCTACAAACTCGAGCTAAGTCTATTTTTTAGGCTTTATCTTGTCTCGGTCTTACCTACTCCCTCGAGCAGCGTCAGTAGAGCCGGTCTATTTCATAACCAAGTCCTCCGACTTGTCATCTTTTTCCCCAACAAACCTAATTTTTTATTAGGTGACTTATTTGCGAGCAGCCCCGGGTTACGCAACTGAGCCAGTGACTTATTTGCGAGCAGCACAGGGTTACGCAATTGAGACAGCTTCATTCTCGTCCATGTATTCCACGTATACTTTTTCTAGGTGCCTGCGTATGAAATGTCATACGCAGCCAGTGTATCAAATAACTCCACCTGCTATACATACCCACCGTCACCTCTCACAGAATCTCTCTCTGTCTCTCACTGGCTTCCCCACCCTTCATTGAAGCAAGATCTAACGAATACCTCTCGAATTCTCTCCCGCTCCTTCGAAAAGCCCACCAAATCCAATGTCCAAAACCGTCAAATTCTTCTCTGTTCGTCTCTCCCTTTTTCTCTTCACTATTCCCATCTTCTCTCAATCCACGGAATTCTACTACAGCGGATTCTCAGGCGCCCACAACCTAACCCTCAACGGTGTGGCGGAGATCCAATCCAACGGCATCATCCGCCTCACGAACGATACCAGCCGTCTGATGGGCCATGCCTTCTACCCCACCCCAATCCAATTCAAGAACTCCACATCCTCCTCGGCCTTATCCTTCTCCACAGCTTTCGCTTTCGCCATCGTCCCCGAATACCCAAAGCTCGGAGGCCATGGCCTCGCCTTCACGATCGCACCATCCACCGTACTCACGGCGCTTCCCAGCCAGTACCTCGGCCTTCTCAACTCCAGCGATGTCGGCAACTTCTCCAACCACATCTTCGCCATCGAATTCGACACCGTCCAGGACTTCGAGTTCGGTGACATCAACGACAACCACATTGGCGTCGACATCAACAGCATGGTATCGAACGCCTCCGTCACCGCAGCCTACTACGATGACAGCGGCGCGAAGCATACCATCACCTTGAAGAGCGGCATGACAATTCAGGCCTGGATCGACTATGACGGAGTGGGGAAAGTCCTGAATGTGACGATCTCGCCCTCCTCGAAAAAACCCAAATTGCCGATTTTAACATTTCCCGTCGATCTATCCCCATTTCTGAAGGATTCGATGTATGTTGGGTTCTCTGCATCGACGGGTCTGCTCGCCAGCTCGCATTACATCTTCGGATGGAGCTTCAAGACGGAGGGAATCGCCCGATCGCTCGATCTCTCATCGCTCCCTTCTCTGCCCCACCCGAAGAAGAAGAATATCGCACTGGTGATCGGCGTCTCTGTTTCTGCGGTAATTCTCTTGACAGTTTCGGTGTCGGTGGCAATCTACCTCTTCCGGAAGATAAAAAACGCTGACGTGATCGAGCCGTGGGAGCTCGAGTACGGCCCGCACCGATTCTCCTACAAGGAGCTGAAGAAAGCCACCAAAGGATTCCGCGAGAAGGAGCTGCTCGGGTTTGGCGGATTCGGTCGGGTCTACAAAGGAACGTTACCGAAAACGAAGACCCAGGTCGCTGTGAAGCGGATTTCACACGAATCCAAGCAGGGGATTCGGGAATTCGTGGCCGAGATCGCCAGCATCGGACGGCTGAGGCATCGGAATCTAGTCCAGTTGCAGGGATGGTGCCGGAGACGGAGCGATCTGATGCTAGTCTACGATTTCATGTGCAATGGAAGCTTGGATCGGTACATATTCGACAACCCCAAATCGATCTTGAGCTGGAACCAACGGTATAAGATCTTGCGAGGCGTGGCCAGCGGACTGCTGTACTTGCACGAGGAATGGGAGCAGGTCGTGGTCCATCGCGATGTAAAGGCCAGCAACGTGCTGCTCGATGGCGAGATGAACGGTCGATTGGGCGATTTCGGGCTGGCCCGATTGTACGAGCACGGGTCCAACCCGAGCACTACCCACGTGGTAGGGACGCTCGGCTATCTTGCGCCGGAGCTGACTCGAACGGGCAAGGCCACGACGGCGACTGACGTGTTCGCTTATGGTGCGGTGCTTTTGGAGGTTGCCTGCGGTCGGCGGCCCATCGAAGCGAAAGCCATGCCGGAGGAAATGCTGTTGGTTGATTGGGTGTGGGAGAAATGGAGGGCGGGGATGATCTTGGATGTGGTGGACAGTAGGATGGGTGGTGATTATAATGCGGAAGAGGTGGAGATGGTTTTGAAACTGGGGTTGGTGTGTTCACACCCTGCGCCTACTGAAAGGCCCACTATGAGGGATGTAGTCAGGTACTTGGATGGGGAAGGTGGCCCACTAGACGTGGTCAGAGATCAACCGTTGGATTATGATGAAGGGAAGAGTATGGGGTTCGATGATTTCGTGCATTCGTATCCGTCGTCTTCGATGGAGAAGGCGGAGGAGGATTATTCCTCTATGATCGGCGGCGAGGCGGAGGCCCAGGCCCAGGCCACATTGTCGCCGATATCTCTGTTGTATGGTAGAGCAGGGGTGGAGTGAAGGTGGGGGCATACATGGATCTGATCGGATCAGATCGGGCCGTTCGGCCAATGGGCCACGTTGATCGGTGCGATCATGGGGTTGGCTGCTTTCTTAGTTTGAAGGTGGAGAGTAGGCCAATTTTCTCTCCAAAATGTGCATTTCATTTGTACACATTCACGGTCTGGGTGGATTTTTCGGGACGAGGTAGATGCATGGTGGGGTGGGGCGCCATGGACGAACGATCTGGATCTTCCCCACATGTGCTACTAGGCACGTGGGAATGCTGTTTATTTAGATTCTCTCGTGTGGTTGTATTTTTATTAGCGAGTGATTATGGTATCGTGGGCTTTTTGGCCTTTATTTGATGTACGATAACTTTTATTTAATTGTCATCAATTTTGGAGCGTTCCGGGAAAAAAATAAAATCCGAGGGGGTTGTTTGTCAGTTTCATGTAAAGAGCTGTACATGAATCGACTTAAGCTCAGTTGGGAGGCTCGACTGCATTCAGAAAAGTTCGATTCAACTTAATTCAAGCTTTGTTAAGATGCAAACGCCGCTCAACCCAGATCAAACTCAGTTTGAACCAGTTTGGTGACTCGATTATCTTGATATTGATATTGTTTAGTGAGTGTTTGACTCAACAAAGTGCCAGCCTGTGGCAAGGAAGGCATAGATATAAAACAAGTACTCTTATATCTTAAATTTTATATTGCACGTTGAATGTGTTGAATGTCCAATGAAATGCTTATAAACTGGTGTTGCTGTTTTACATACCATGAAAAATTAAAGTTACTAATTTTTTATGTTGCCTATTGAGCGCCACTCAACTTATACCAAACTCAAAAATTGAGCTACCTTAATTTTTATGTTGCCCATTGAAGTCCCGGCCTGATGTTGCTGTAATACCAATAATCTTGAGCTGAGCTGGCGTCAAGCTCGAGGTTTGAGCTAGTTGAGTTCAAGCCAGTCATGCTTGGGGACTAAACTGAGTCGAGCTCAAGCCATGCTCAGCTGGTGGGCTTGACTTGTGTCCACCTCTCTCTCTCTCTATATATATATATATATATGTATATGATTGACGCAACTATTGTACATATGCACCGTAAGGCCCACCTCAATCATTTTGGACCATCCAATTCGTACCCTCCGCATTGACTTGTTTAGCGCCAGAAGATGGCTCTGTTTGACAATTCTGACTTTGAAGCCGGATCTTGCAAATCTATGGTCGATGATGGTTAAAAAAAAAGAGAAGACCCTACCGTTGATTGGACGTACGGTTCAGATCAACCAATAACTGTCCAAGGCGAACGGACGCGGATTGCCTGCGACCCCAGCAGCAGGAAGTTCATGCTGTGGAAGCTAGTTGGGGCCAACTGTGATGTTTGTGGAATCCACCCCTTGTATGGGTTTTGCAAGCAAAATATAAGGCAGATCAATCCTAACATGAGCTTGAAAAACGGATGAACTGGGTGGATTCCTCACAAAAATCACGGTTGGCCCCACCTAGTGCAGTCGGTGATCATTGAATGCCATTTCCCAAATGAACAATTTGGATGATCAAACAATCCACGTACGTACCATGGAAATGATGGGAGTTTCATTGCTTGATGCTGATACAAACTACTGTACTTGCACTTCCTTTTCAAACTCTGGTCGCATTCATTCACGTGCCAACTGATGTACTGTACAAGTGTCTTACATTTACATCAACCGGAACCATCTATCATGTTTTTCTTTTCATTGGATGGACAGCAATTTTAACGGTTAGGATTTTCCAGCCGATGCTATTTTTAGCTTATGCTCCGTTCCACAATGTTACTGCAATTTGCAGGGTCTGGACTGACATGCACGTGTCCTACATGAGTTGCCTCCACTAAAATATAAATAAGCAAGGTCGAGTCCATTAACCTATACCGTTCACCAAGTCCGATGCATATATGAAACATGCAAGCACCAGACTAATTCCACGAATATCAATGATATGTGTTGCTGTATTTTTATGGGACGGCTTTTTTAAGATGGACCTTCCTCCACCTGCATAATCAACAATGTCAAGGTGACTCTGGTTAAAGTCAGGGAACCTTCGATGCTTAAGTCAGTCGTCTGATTAGTAGCAAAGGGCTTATTTCAGTTCAGTACTGCGTACCTTCTTCTGTCCCAAGCTTGGAGATTTATACGGTTTGTGAATCTTCATCCTCCGAGGATTCTCCTCCTGATTATCTGGAGATTTACTCCTTTCCACAGATTGCTCTTAATCCCGAGAATCTCGGGATTGACTACCTGTATTCCTGAATTTCCGGAGCAGTAAATGTTCTCATTCCGCCACTCGCTGTCTCGGTCAGGTCATGACCGACTCTGAGAGAGTCTCGGCCAGGTCATTACCGACTCTGGGAGAGTCTCGGCCGATGTAGGAGGGTGGGTTCTCGGCCTTTCCACGGACGGAATAATCTCGGTGTCTATCCGTCATTCCTTGTTCCGTGACCGATAGAACCAACTCGTTGAGTCGGTCTTGTTCTATCGGCTGAGTGGCTTGAACACGCTCGGCCTTTAGTGGGCTTTTGCAGACGAAGTTATCACTCTGACAGAGTGACTTTAATCATCCCTTGCTTATGCCTCCTAGCCTATCCTCTGTTCCGTCGGTGTTGTCTCGGACTCTTTAAGCAGTGTCAGCAGAACCGACCTACTTAAATTCGAGTTTCCGAACTTAACACATTTCTCCCCAACAGTGAGCCCCCCTTACTCCTTGCGTCTTCCGTGGCATCAAGGAGTACGATTTTCTCGGTCGGTTCGTACTAGCATCCGAGACAATGATGAGGCGTTTAATGCTCTTTGAGTCATCTCTAGCGTACGACGTTGCGCCTCCCGAGGCCGCACGTGCGACCAGCCGTCTATTCGTTTCTTCCGTGTATGAAATGCGGACGCGTGGCCACGAAGTTAACACTGTCAGTCAGCGTACGCCACGTGTCGAACGGGGGAGTCGAGACGATCGCTTTTGCCATAAATGCCTTGCCACGTGGCACGACTATAAAAAGGCCAGGCAGGAGGACTGTGCGAATTTTATTTTCGCTCTTCTTCCTCCCGCCTGTGTCCGCTTCCGAGTTCCTTTTTTCTTCTTCTTATCCTCCTCCGCTGTCGCTTCTTTCTTTGTCAACTTCCCTTGCACTTGCCGTCGATTTCTTGGTGAGTCCTTTCCTCCTTCTTTTATAAGCTTTAATGGCTGCGTGCGGCTCTCAAAGCCCCCGGGAGGAGATGTCCGGAAATGACGGTGCGTCCCAATACCTTTGGGACGTTATGGAACCACCTTCACTGTTGACGGAGTTTACCGTCGGTGCCGACGCCGCATTCCGGTTTGTAAGAGAAGCCGACGACTCATCGGCTGAGCGTCCTACTCAGGCCGGTCCATCCAGCTGTGGGATGTCTCTGGTGACCCGTCCAGGGACACCTAACCCTTGGATGGATCAGCTGGAGGATGATGAAGGAGAGGACGAACTAGTTACGGGCGAAGGGGCGGCCATTCCAGGCCCTGTGAACCAAACTATGGAAGCCTCTGAGTCGTCTTCAAAGGGAGAAGAAGACGAACCTAGCGGTCTCGTCGCCTCCATTCTAACTGAATCCGACTTAAACCGGATCAGGGCTGGATATCATGTCCCTGACTCGGTCGTCCTCCGTCTCCCTCGTTCGGGTGATTTTCCCGACCATCCCCCTGTAGGGATGGTCGCAATCTTCCAAGTCGCAATGCAGTGTGGCTTGCGTTTGTCACTCCAGCCCATTGCTCGTGACTTCATGTCCCTAGTCAAAATAGCTCCCGGTCAAATTGTTTCGAATGTGTGGAGGAATTTGTTCGGGTGTGCCGTACTCTGGTCCGAGTTAGAGCAGCCTTCACTTACGGTCGACGAGTTCCTCTACCCTTATCAAGTCAGACCAAATCCAAACTTCCTTGGCCTCTACTTCCTGAGCGCGTGGAGAGGCAAAAGGGGGTCTTTAATAACCGACCCCCCCACTTCGAACAAGTTCTGGAAGGAGAGGTGGTTCTGGGCTTGCGATCAATGGGAGTTGGCCGACACGTGGCCGTACGAGCCTCAAGTATCTTACACGTTCCGTAGAGCAGGTGACTCGGTGACTCGGCCCGATGGACTTTCCTTTCTCTCCCTCTCTGTTTTTATACCATCTTCTGCTAATCTTGACTCCATAATGTCTTGCAAATATTTTGAAGAAGAGGAGAAAACTCGAGTCCGGGGCTCTAACTCGGATAAAAGAGTTGAGGAAGCTGATCGCGGGGGAACGGTCTTGGAAGTTGCTGCTGCAACTCGAGCGCCTCCATCTTGCAGGTCTAGATTCGTTCGTCTCAGGTAACTCGTCCTCCTTTGCTTCATTCTTTTGGTTCCCTGTTCGACTCCTCAAGTTGCTGCTGCAACTCGAGCGCCTCCATCTTGCAGGTCTAGATTCGTTCGTCTCAGGTAACTC
This sequence comes from Magnolia kwangsiensis, assembly GCA_037074715.1. Classification (NCBI taxonomy): domain Eukaryota; kingdom Viridiplantae; phylum Streptophyta; class Magnoliopsida; order Magnoliales; family Magnoliaceae; genus Magnolia; species Magnolia kwangsiensis. The sequence goes on along the minus strand of CM073575.1, from coordinate 154,156,200 downwards.
GTCCTCCTTTGCTTCATTCTTTTGGTTCCCTGTTCGACTCCTCATTCTTCTTTATTCATCCTTGCAGACCTTCTCGAGGCTCGCCCCTTTCTGAGGCCTGCGCCTGACAGCATGACTGAGTCCCGCCCTGCCTTGAAGCCGCTTTCCAAAGTGAAAGCCCCCCCAAGATCGGCTTTCTTGTTCAGGTCTCGGCCCTCGAAGCAGCAGAAGACCCCGGCCAAGGCTAAGGAGACGGTCGTTCCGTCCGCTCCTGTACCTGCTGCCCCCCAAGTGGTTATGCTCTCCGACCCTGACGAGAGGGCCGAGGAAATGGAGCCAACTCCTCCGACGACTCAGGCGGCTCTCGAGCCGGGACCTGTTACAGAGGAGGTTTCGAGGCCGAAAGAGGTCCCTCGCGAGGAATCCTCGAGAAGGGAGGTGACTCAACAGGAGTCCCCCCTCGCCAAGATCATCACGAGGATGATCCCTTGGGCGCTCGCCCACGGGGGTGAAAAAGACTTCGCCAGTTATTACAATGCTCCGACTGCTCAGACCCTCAGGCATACGGCGAGGTTACTTTTTGAGGTAAACTCCTCTTTAATCCTTTGTCGTTTCCGACTAAGTTTTACCGCATAGCTCACTGTCTCTTTTTCGCAGTTGGCACCTTGTCTCATCAAAGCAAGTTCGGAGCTGACTGCCGTCCAGAAACTCACATCCGAGACAGAGACTGCTAGGAGGATCGCTGCCGAGGCTGAGGGTCGGAGAGAGATCGTTGAGAGCCGGATTGACATCATGACCAGCGATCTATCGATTGCTTGGAAGGCGGCCGAGGATGCCCGTGTGGCTCTTGAAGGAGTTAAAGCCGATAATGCTCGCCTGACTTTGCTCCTACAGGAGACTGAGGAGAGGTAGCAACACCTTCTTCGAGTTCACGGCGGGTGCGAGAGTACTCTTGCTTGGGTGAAGGCCGAGGCCGCCGGCCTCATCTAGGAAGCCCAAGAAGAGGTGCGACGAGCCAAAGCGGAACTAGAGCGAGTCGTAGACGCCTTCCTCAATTCTTCCGAGTTTGAAGAAGAGAGGGACCGCCTTTATCAAGGTGGTTACAAGGCCTGCATCTTGGAGATGAGGATGGCCTTCCCCGATCTCGACCTCTCCACCTTTGAAGTTGACAGTCCGTCTGCCGAGGCTGCTGAGGGCGAAGCCGCCAAAGGAGATGTTGCTGCTGACGAAGCCGGTCCTTTGGGCGCCGTATAGGGGATGAATTCCAACCGAATGGGGCAGTCGGATATTGTACTTTTTTTTTTTTTTTTTGTAACTCGACATTGAGTACTTGGACAAAATAGAACTTTTCATTGAGTCGACTTCAATTACAGTACTTTCTATTCTATTTTACGGGTAATAAATCTTGAGATGCTCGGCATTCCAAGGATGAGGTAACAGTTGTCCATTTAGGTCTTCCAGCCGATAGGTTTCCGGGCGGATGGTGCATGAGACGACGTAGGGACCTTCCCAATTGGGTCCTAGTGTGCCTGACCCAATTTTCTTAGTATTTGGAAATGTCTTTCGGAGGACCATATCCCCGGCTAGGAATCATCTGACTTTAACTCGGCGATTGTAAAATCGAGACACCTGTCTTTGTCGAGTCATCATCCTCAATCGAGCCCTTTCTCTTTTCTCTTCCAACGAATCGAGCTCGAATGAAAGGTGTTCGCCATTCTCTTGTCCACCATACAAGTTGACTCGGACCGAGCCAACGCCGATCTCAACTGGTGTGACCGCTTCCGTGCCGTAACATAGGGAAAAGGGGGTTTCTTACGTGGCAGTCCGTGCTGTGTTCCGATAGGTCCACAGTATATTTGAAAGTTCCTCGGCCCACGCTCTCTTTGCTTCATCGAGCCTCGTTCGGAGGTGCCGCTTTATAATTTTGTTGACCGCCTCGACCTGTCCATTCGTCTGAGGATGATGAGGCGAGGCGTATACGTTTCGAATCCTGAGAATGCTGCACATCTCCCGGAATTGTTTGTTATCGAACTGCCTTCCATTGTCGGTAATGATAGTCCGAGGTATCCCGAACCGACAGACGATATTCTTCCAAACGAAGCTTGTGATCCTTTGCTCGGTGATTTTCACCAATGGTTCTGCTTTAGCCCACTTCGTGAAGTAGTCAACCACAACCACAGCGAATTTAGTCTGACCCTTCCCTAGAGAAAAGGGCCCGATGATGTCGACCCCCCACTGCGCAAAGGGCCATGGTCCCGACATTGGAGTCAATTCCTCAGGGGGTTGTCTCGGGATTACTGCGAACCGCTGACATTTGTCACATCTTTGAACGAATCGCTTAGAATCATGCTGTATAGTCAGCCAGTAATACCCCTGCCACAACACTTTTTTGGTGAGCGAGCGTCCTCCTGAATAGTTTCCACATATCCCTTCGTGTATCTCACATAAGATATAATCGGCTTCTTGGGAGTCGACGCACCTTAGTAGAGGAGCATGAAAGCCTTTTTTGTATAGAATCTCATTCAAGATGGTGTAGCGCGAGGCTCGAACCTTCAACCGCCGTGCCTCGGCGCGATCTTTCGACAGTTCTCCATCGTTGAGATAGCGGACGAGTGGGTCAAACCAAACAGTCGTTGAGTTGATAGGAAGTAGGGCTGAGACTATCGGCTCATTTATACTCGGTTCAGGGACGTATTCAATCGGAACCAACCGAGGTATGTCTTCCTCGTCGGCTGAGGCGAGCTTTGCTAACAAGTCGACTTTGGCATTGTCGGTCCTGGGTATTCGAATTACGTCACACTTCTGGAATCCACCGATCAATTTTTTAGCATTTTTCATGTACGCTTTCAGTTGTTCTTTTCGAGTTTGATAAACACTGAAAACCTGGTTAACGACTAATTGCGAGTCGCTAAAAACATTCAGATAATTCTCACCTAGACTCGCGGTGAGTCTAAGGCTGAGTAATAAGGCTTCGTACTCTACTGTATTGTTGGACGGCTGAAAGCCAAGTCGCAAGGCATACTGCATACAGGTTTGATCGGAAGTTTCTAATACTACTCCTGCCCCGCTTGCCTTGGAATTGGATGAACCGTCGACAAATAGCTTCCAGGGTGCTGACCCGAGAGAGGAAGAAGCCTCAGGTACAATAATTCTCTCCGAATCAGGTATATCGTCACGATTATGAGCCACTTCGACAAGAAAATCTGCGACGGCCTACCCTTTTATGGCTGTCCTCGGCCTGTAATGTATGTCAAATTCGCTTAACTCGACTGCCCAGTTTGTAAGTCGGCCGGAAGCCTCCGGCTTTTGGAGAATCTAGCGAAGTGGTAAGTCGGTCACGACGATAATGGTATGGGCCTGAAAGTATGGCCGGAGGCGTCGTGATGATACCACAAGAGTTAAGGCTACTTTCTCGAGCTGAGGATACGTTGTCTCAGCTGGTAGTAAGGCTTTGCTGACGTAGTAGACTAGTAGCTGCTTCCCTTGACTCTCTCGTATTAAGGCCGAGCTGACTGCGGCATCAGATACAGCTAGATATAATAACAACGCTTCACCTGACTCGGGCTTAGATAGCAGCGGTGGGGATCCGAGGTAAGCCTTCAGATCTTAAAATGCCTTCTCACATTCGTCCGTCTACTCCATCGTCTGTCGTCCCTTCAATTGCTTGAAGAATGGGAGACATTTGTCTGTGGCTCGGGACAGAAAACGATTAAGCGTGGCCACTCTTCATGTCAACCTTTGAATGTCTTTGATTGTTTTAGGAGACTCCATTTCAAGTAAAGCTTTGATTTTCTCGGGATTCGCTTCGATTCCTTACTGGCTAACGAGGAAACCGAGAAATTTTTCCGAACTTACACCAAACGCGTACTTGCTGGGATTCAACTTCATTTTATATTTACGTAAAGTCAAGAACATTTCTTCCAAGTCCGCCATATGGTCGGTCGCTCGTTTACTTTTGACGAGCATATCGTCAATATAAACTTCCATCGTTCGGCCGATCTGCCGAGCGAATATTTTGTTCACTAACCTCTGATACGTTGCTCCGGCGTTCTTTAATCCAAATGACATCACTCGGTAACAGTAAAGGCCTTTGTCAGTGACAAAGGCGGTTTTTGATTTATCATTCTCGTGCATTACAATTTGATTGTAGCCTGAATAAGCATCCATAAAACTTAGCAATTCATGACCCGCGGTACTGTCTACCAGCTGATCAATGCGAGGAAGAGGAAAGCTATCCTTGGGGTAGACTTTGTTCAAATCTGTATAGTCTATACAGACTCGTCACTTCCCATTGGCTTTCTTTACGAGTACGATATTGGCTATCCATTCCGGATAGTATATCTCTTCGATGAATTTGGCTTTAAGGAGCTTGCCGACTTCCTCTTCAATGATAATGAACCTTTTCGGGTCGAGAGGGCGACGCTTCTGTCGGGTGGGTCTATAAGTCGGGTCGATGTTGAGTCGGTGTGTTATAACCGAGGGATCGATCCCAAGCATGTCTTCGTGGCTCCAAGCGAAGATATCGGCATACCGTCGAAGAAAGGCGATCATTCATTCCTTAAGAGGTGGACTCAGGGACGAGATGATTTGGACTACTTTCGACATGTCTGTCTCGGTTAACGGCTCCGAGACGAGTTCTTCCATCGGCTGCCCCCTTTCATGAGATCCGATAAGGGGGTCCAGCGATTCAATTATCTACACTTCAGTCGGCGCCTTAACTGCGGTGGCATAGTATTTTTGAGAATCTTGTTGATCTCCTTTCACAATTCCTACTCCCGACTCGGTCGAAAATTTCATGGAAAGGTGGTAAGTAGATACGAAAGCTTAAAGGAGGTTTAGAGATGGTCGGCCGAGTATAGCGTTATAGACCGACTGTTGGTCCATGACCAGGAAGTCGACCATTGCAGTCATTTGATGAGGCGCGGTTCCAGCAGTAAGTGGCAGTGAAACGATTACTTCAAGAAGTACCTGTCCACCCGAGAACCCGATGAGTGGGGTTCGGATAGGTCGTAGTACTGACCGACCTATGCTCATTTTGTCGAACGCTTGGGTGAACAGGACGTCCGCTGATGATCCTGTGTCCACTAGTATCCGCAATACTTTCCTATTAGCGATGGTAAGGGTGACCACAAGTGCATCGTCATGAGGATGATGAATGCCTCGAGCATCTTCCTCAGTGAACGAGATACAATATTTTTCTCTTTTCTTCTCCTTGGGAGGCCGAGACAACAGAAGAACTTCGGACTCCCGTCTATCGAGGCTTCTAACGTGGTTTCTTCGGACGTTATTTGAGTCCCCACCGCCTTGATGCCCTCCAACAATCGTTCGAATTTCTTCTTGGGGTCGCTCTTCACTCGGTCCTGCTGGAGCGCCGGACCCTTCTGTATGTTCTCTTAGTCGGCCTTCTTTAATTAACCGCTCGATCTCGTCTTTCAAGTGATAACAATCACTTATGTTGTGACCATGGTCACGATGATAGTGGCAATACTTGTTCTTATTCCGACGACTCGAATTTTTTCGGAGTTTCTAGGGCCAGTTGACGAAGCCTTCACTCTTGATCTCCATTAATACTTGTTCATGAGATTTGTTTAGGGGGGGTGTATGTAGAAAATCTTCTGTCTGGTCTCTTTTCCGGCCTACCGTCGTCTCGCACCCGGTCTTCTTTTCATTTTTTTCCTTCGGCTGAGTCGGCTTCTTTCTTGGTCGACTCTTTAGCCGATGGTTTTGCGTTCTGGACCTTCTCCTATAGGAGTCGCGTCTCTTCCGCATCAGCATATTTGTCCGACAGAACCATAAACTCGCCCAGAGTATCGGGCGGATTCTTATCCAGTGACGCCAAAAAAGGTTTATCTCTCACCCCTTGCATGAAAGCGTTGAGAGCTGTCTCCTCAGAATGCTTCGAACCTGCAAAGACTCGAAGTTGAAGCATTTGATCTAGTTTTTCAATAACTCTCTTTCCCTCTGAACTATGTTGTTCAGATGTGCGAGCGGCTTTAATTTCTTCTTTCCGCCGATAAAATTACTAAGAAAGGCGTCACTGAGTTTGGCGAACGACTTAATCGACTTGGGTTTTAATTGCTTAAACCAAAGTCGGGTTACATCGGTAAGGGTTAGAGAGAAGGCTCGGCACATAACAGCATCCAAGGCGTCGTGTAACTCCATATAAGTCTTGAAGCATTCAAGATGCTCTGTCGGATCAGTTTTTTCGGAGAAAGGAGTTATCTGAGGTAAGCGGAACCTCTCCGGCAACCGAGCCCGCATTACTTCGTCCATAAATGGAGAAGCTTTTTCTTCGGATTTGGTCGGTTTTGAGTTCCGACCGTGCTTTATATCCACCACTTCCTTTTCCATCTTCTCCCGGACCTCGTTCTTGAAGTCTTGTATGTCGGCTTTCCAGGGTTCAGCGCTCTTCGCCGTTTCTTCTGCAGGAAGCCAATTTTGTCTCCTCTGATCTATTCTATGTCTCAGATCAGAGGGAGGCAAAACGGCCGTTGCTGAACAAGCCGGCGCTGGGTGACTCGGTCCTTGATGTTGACTCAGTCCCTGGGGTTGACTCGGTTGTCGAGGCGACTGTGGCACAGTAGGCTGCGCTACAGACGCTGGTGGGAGAACCTGTGCCGACTCATGACGCTGCATCTGCTGGTTACACAGTCGTTCCATCATGTGTTTCATGACAGCCATCTCAGAACGCATTTCTTGGACCTCGCGATCCAAGTGCGCGTTCACTTGATTAGGCTGGCAGGTAGTCGCAGGCGGTGCCGTCGGGGGAGCTCCCTGAGCTGTGCTAGCAGCGGCCTCACCCGCTTCATCTGGATCCGTCCTTCTGGTTCTTGCCATTCAACAAATTAGAGAAAACGGCTTTTTGTCCGTTTCCCACAGACGGCGCTAAACTGTTGCTGTGTTTTTATGGGACGGCTTCCCTAAGATGGACCTTCCTCCACCTGCACAATCAACAATGTCAAGGTGACCCTGGCTAGAGCCGGGGAACCTCCGATGCTTAAGTTAGTCGTCTGATCAGTAGCAAAGAGCTTATCTAAGTTCAGTACTGCGTACCTTCTTCCGTCCCAAGCTTGGAGATTTATAAGGTTTGCGAATCCTTATCCTCCGAGGATTCTCCTCCTGATTATCTGGAGATTTACTCCTTTTCACAGATTGCTCTCAATCCTGAGAATCTCGGGATTGACTACCCGTATTCCTGAATTTTCGGAGCAGTATTTGTTCTCATTCCGCCACTCGCTATCTCGGCCAGGTCGTTACCGACTCTGGGAGAGTCTCGGCCAGGTTGTTACCGACTCTGGGAGAGTCTCGGCCGACCCAGGAGGGTGGGTTCTTGGCCTTTCCACGGACGGAATAATCTCGGTGTCTATCCGTCATTCCTTGTTCCGTGACCGACAGAACCAACTCGTTGAGTCGGTCTTGTTCTATCGGATGAGTGGCTTGAACACGCTCGGCCTTTAGTGGGCTTTTGCAGATGAAGTCATCACTCTGACAGAGTGACTTTAATCGTCCCTTGCTTATGCCTCCTGGCCTATCCTTTGTTCCGTCGGTGTTGTCTCGGACTCTTCAGGCAGTGTCAGCAGAGCCGATCTACTTAAATCCGAGTTTCCGAACTTAACACTTTTCTCCCCAACAATTTGATCATGGCCTTTAATATGGTCAAGATCATTTCCACAAAAATAGGTCCATTCAACAAAATGGTCCATCTAACAAATATTAATAATATGATCAATGGTCTTTAATATGGTTAAGATCATTTCCACAAAAATAGGTCCCTTCACCAAAACGGTCCATCTAACAAATATTAATGATTTGTTCAATGGTCTTTAACATGGTTAAGATCATTTCCACAAAAATAGGTCTATTCAACAAATTGGTCCATCCATTTGTTAGAGATCATCATGGATGGTTAATGAAAGTAAAGAATTACTTTTGTAGGTTACTGTGGCGGTCCTATCCATGGCTTGGAAAAATGATGGCTATATACAAAATAAGGCCAAATCACAAATGGATTCTAACATTAGATTAGTGTGATCTTCACATGGTTCCATTAAAAATATGTTATGGACTTAAAGAACAGTTTAGATCAATCGATTAGATTGTCTAATTGAACTGATGGAACTACGATCACTGGAACATTTTTCATTGGTAAAGAAACCTCTTTATTGTCAAACATTTTAATGAAAACCCTATGCCAGGTTTTACCTTAACTAAAAACAAAATACTTTCTCAATCTTATATTCCCATGAAAATTCTTATTTTAAATCATTATCAATCTTAGTTATTAAAAAAATTTAATCGACCCTTGGACACCCAAACTCTCTAAACGCCTATGTCTACGTATCCACACCAGTCAGACACTGTAAGTACATCTCTCCTGATGTGGTTATAGCTCTACTTTAGAGATTGTGTATGGGCTCTTCTCCCCTCACTTGGGATAGACATGGGATAAAAGACCTGTTATGGTAATTGAATGGTTTTCTACATCAGCAATCAAAGTCATATTTTGTATTTTGGGTAAGATGATATTTAAATAGAGATCCGTGGAGCCTGTAGATTTATTGATCGAGACTGTTAAAAATCTCATAATCTTCAACTGTGCATCAAAACTCTAACATCGCGAGCTCTGCATCTTGGATAATGCTAAAGGTAACTGAATGTTGAACAATTTTTCAAACAAAGTCGGTTCAGGAGGATATCCAACACTTAACCATCAAGTCATCACATCATATTAATCTGACGTTATCACTAAGAGGCCCACTTGTCATATGGGTCTTACAAATTAGGATATCTGACCGCAAATAAGCATCCCCTGACCACAAGGTGTGGATGTCCAATTTTTTCCACCAACATGTCACCATCAGTGGTCCCACGTTTCCCCCGGCATTTCATTGGGCCATCTTAGGTGATGGGGTTTGTCATGGCTGGAAATGAGACTTTTGCTTTTGTCACAACATTGACATGATATTAATTTTCTTTCTTTTCTACTTATCATTCACCGACCTTAACCTTCCTTTAACCTTCATTTCTTATTACGTTTCTTTTTTTTTTGTTTTTTTAACAAGAAAAACCTTCAAAATATTATTTTCTATTGGGAGACCGTGAAAGTACACATAATTGAATCAAGTGAAATAATCCAATCACATCTAGTAAGCACAAAGAGAACACAACAATTTTAATATAAAAAATCCTTGCGAAAAAAACCACGGCACCAAACGACAGATATTCACTATAGAAACAAAAACTACAAAAGTTTAGATAATACCCAATTCGAACAACCTCGAATCAACCCCAAGCTATAGCCTTGATACCCTTTAAACGAATTAGAAAAGCTTTCTAATACACTCCAATCCCAATTATATTCCTATATACAACCTTAGGAGGAATCACAATCAAAATAAATTAAAAAATTCAGCAAAGTCATGATGTAGAGCGGGTCGCGGACAATTTCATGGCCAAGATGGATCAGAAAAGGCACGGTCGATGACAGAAGTGATCTGGACCATCAGACCTTAGATCGAGCGTATCTCGCAATCCGAGATGAGTTATCTAACATAAAATATATGATTTTGGGGTAGAACGAGTTACTTTAGCCAACCAACCTGCTATGTTGGGTTGCACAGTCCGGATTTGTGAAAAATCCCCTGATCGACGCTCATTTCCCCATTTTAATTTCGTTTTTACTATAAATAGTAAGTTTTAGTTTGCTTATAAGTCTTCATCCGTTGGGCTTTAGGAGTTGTGTCCAACATAAAAAGTACTTAGGATAATTAGAAGAACGGTTTGGTGAAGCCAAATAGGACATTTACTATTTTTGGCTGAAAACCTTGTGCACTAGTCGACATCACGACCGTCCATAAATAGTAAGTTTACTATTTATAGTAAGTCACAGATTCTAGGAGTTTTAGTTGTAGTTTGAGTCTGATTTATTTCTTATTGCTTGGTTCCCTTATTTAAAGGGATGTAAACTCGTTTTTATGGATTCATTAATCAATTTCCAATTTATTAGAAATTCTTTCTATTTTCTGCTTTCTTTCCGCGTGGATTCGAAGATTCTCTGTGAGGAATCCAGAGAAGTTCCGTGGATTCGGAATATTTATCATCTTGAGGAAGACGGTGCTTGACCTCACGTCCTTCCTGCGTCAATTCACAACTCTACGATACATTCAATAACGCCTTCGATGGACTTCGATGTCATCAACAGATCGTCAATGACATCGAACCCACTTCAATGTCATCAAAAAAATATCAAAATAGTCAAGAGACAAATATATGAAAATCCGAATTCCTTCGATTGCACTTTGATGGGTCTCAATGGTATTAAATTTAAGTTTTGATGGTATCAAAACTAGGTTCGATGACATCAAAAATAGGTTTGATTTCATCGACTGGGCACTCAATAAATTCAACAACCAACTAGAGAAAATCTAGAATATTTTGATGAGATCGAGCAACTATTTGATGACATTGAACAATACTCGATGGCATTGAATGGTTTGTCGATGGCATCAACAGACCTTATTTTTGAATTGATTTAAGACATTAAAAGTAACATTTTCTACCTCATTACCTACGAAAGTCCCTAGACTTACTATGCCTACCACCTTAATTGCCGAATAATATAATGTTACATGTATGTCTAAATGCACCCAAGGGCACCCGATCATGGTATGATGCGTCTTTTATGCTCTACATATCCCCAAAAAACTAACTTGTCATCCACTTCAACTATAAAATGGCCTCGGCTCTCTAATTTTGGCCTAGCCTTTAAAATTGGCGAGAAACTCCTCTTTCCTCCTCGTGGGACTCCATTAGGTCCACATCAATCCTCATACTTTTCATACTCACACGCATTCCATATACCCTTCAGAGAACCCTTTGTGAGAAAGATCTTGCGTTGGGTGGGGATTGAAAACAAAAAAAAAAAACTCCAAAATCATATAGAAAATTTTCAGTTTTCATCTTTTGCCACTTCTCTAATCAAGACTCTCTGCAAAATGAAATTGGATATTTTTACACAATAGAATAGAGTAGAATATCTAAGGGCTCTAATTATCCTCTCTACCATAAGAAGTGTCAAAATTCTTTCTTTACTCGTATCCCAAAGTCGTCAGCTAATCTGATAATTCATTGCACCCAGTCTCTTGTATTTTGTTACTTTGCTACAAAATATTTTGCTATAATCTTGATTTTAAATCCTAATAAATTTAAATCTCATAAGTAGTGACCGTACACTTGTATGGTTGGGAAAGTGCCTCATGCATTCCTTCTCCATAATAAACGCCCTTGCTTGAAATCTGCAAAAACTAGAAAAAAGTTCGAATTATTCCATCAAAATTGTCAATTTTAATCATTAGGTCATGTTAGCTCTACTGATTCTATCCCACCGAAGGCCACAGGATTTTTTCAGCTAGTGATGACTTTTTCCTTTCTATTATTTTATTTTATTTTTTTGCCGAAATTTCAGGCTTGGGCTTTCTTTCAGGCATGCTTCACATAACACATACAAGACGAAATATTAATGGTAAAGTACAAATCACGGCTAGGAATATAAAAAATGGGTCAACTCCAAGGTGGGTTGGTCTAACTTGTAGTTCTATGTTTGGTTTGGATTTTTAAGCACCCAACTACATGATTTCTTCAAGTATTTTACTCCTGAGTGGTCTAATCCCAACCCACTTAAAAGTCGATACATGGAAAGTCGATTTCGTCTATTTTGAGAAGTTTCAGGCTACACCCATCTGATGATTGGTTGGGTCCCACTTCATATTGCTAGCTTGGGTCTGATGAACCGTTGGATTGGGTCTGCTGGAACCATTTGCACCCCCTACCATTGCCTAAGAATACATAGCTTTTTAGTTTAAGCTTTTCAATCGAGATGTTCTCTGACCACTTTCATTATTTTTAGTCCCTCACGCCACTATTGAGTTGCGTAGGTCCTTTCAACTCGTCTTTTACCACGCATTGTCCGGCTAGGCGATTGTTGAGTTCATCACCATAATTTTAGGTTTGGTGTCACATCATTCGTTTATGTGGCATGCATTATGTTGATCTAGACCATCCAAATTGTAGGACACGGTCTTGGTAAAGCATATCCGAAAATTCAGCATAAGTGCATGGCTATAAAATGGACGGTTGAAAATTAAATGGCCAGTATTCCAAACTCAAGCAGTGAAAATCAGGTTAGGACCATTCAACCAGAATGGATTTTGAACCACGCTCCATCCACAGAAGGGCCCACATAGCGGAGGCGGATTGTGCCGTGAGTCCGTGACCTACCTCAACACCTCCATGGTGGTGGTTTTGAGATGTGGTGGAATTTGACTTGGCCACATGATTACAGGTGGGCCACCTAATACCTTTCAGACGGAAACGGATTGGCTACCCCCCGGCCACTAGCCCAGTGGCTGATGGTCGGTGCTCTGTGGGCCCACCATGATGTATGTGTGTCATCCATGCCGTTCATCCATTTTTACATATCATTTTATGGCTTGATAAAAGCGAGGGAGGGAGGGAGAGAGAGAGAGAGAGAGAGAGAGAGAGAGAGAGAGAGAGAGAGATCAGGTTCACCGCTCCACGGGAAAACAATAGTGATTGGATATCCACCTTTAAAATCCTCCTAAGACCCACTGTACTGTTTATTTGACATCCAATCTATTGATTGGGTCATAAATACCTGATCCAAAACTTTTACCACCGTAAAAAGTTTTTAATGGTTGACGTTCATTCATTCAACACTGTTTCCTTTAATGTGGTCCACTTAATATTGGGATATACCTCCTTTTGGGCCTCATACCCTAAGATGATCTAAAAAATTAGATGGACGGCATGGATGAAACACATACTTCATGGTGGGGCCCACAGAGCACCGACCATCAGCCATTAGCTGGTGGCAAGGGGAGCAGCCAATCCGTTTCCAAAATGCTCGGGTCACTTTCACATTCTGTGTTGAAACACTACAGTGTGGGGTTTTTTGGACGTAGACTTGCATTTACAAAGCCTTTTGGACCATCATTTCCTAAAGTGGTGTGGCTAGTCATGTGAAGAAGCTTTTGGAAGGTGTGGCCCACCAATTCAAGCCATTAAAGGTGCATGGAGAAGGGAGGCTACATATGTAGGGTTCTCTTTCAAATAAAAGCATAAACCACATTTACACCCTGATCTCTAGCTCAAGTGGTAGACCGAGTGAAAGACGCCTCATTTCAACACTGAGGTCTTGGTACCAACGGGAAGATAGATTGGAAATGTTGTATTTTATTTCGAATTTATAATTTTTTTAAAATTAAATAGAGAAATTGACGGTTGTGAACCCACCTTTTACCCACCTTCTTTTATAAACGTTCCCAAACTTTACTCTCCTATATGAAACCATTCGTGAGAAACTTATAGCTACGGATTATAACCGTAGCCATTGAAGTCATGAAAATACCCACATTGACTTAAACGAGGCAAGCATGACATTCAACCAACTCCAAGCCTTGTTGAAACTCATGTTTGCCTACAAATAGCTATGTTTATAATTCATAGCTATAAATTTACCATGTTGAATTTCATACTTGTCTTGTTAAATTTTTGTTTTTCAATAGCTACGGTTATAATTCATAGTAATAGATTTTATCATGTAAGGGTATTTTCATCTGCAAATAGTATATCCGTACAATATGATTTTAGTTTGAGAGTGTTTAAAAAAGATGGTTGGTAAAAGGTTGAGTACACAGTTACCAATTTTTAAAATAAATATTTTTATTTTCTTTGAAATTTAAAATTTTTATTGCTTTTAAGTTGTAAGTTTAATCATACATCTAATTTGATCATTCGAGAATTTTTTTTATTTTTTATTTTAATATATAAGATAGTCTTTTTGTCTTGGGTCCCATTCATGAGCATGTGAATTTAGTTTGGTAGGAGGCTATGTCAATAATTCTAATTTATATCATTGACTACACACTTGTCTCTCAAGCCATGTCCATGTTCATGTTCGTGTCTGCATGTGCATGTGTGCCGGGCCGAGCCGAGGGTGCAGGTGTGTGCATGTATAGATATATGCGAGACTTTATATATGCGAGTGTACTCGCACACTTTAACACTGTAGGGTTAAACCCGATCAAAGGTAAGCAAATTTAATTTTAAGCCGAGTCACCCATGTCGTGCCTAAAACTTTATATATATATTATTTTATTTTCTTTTTAGTTTTCAATTTTAAATATTTTATTTGATTCAACAAAATATTCAAACAAAAACAACCTTAATAATCTAGTTAACAACTACTGCTTAAAAGGAAAATGATGAATGGTCCAAATCAAATGGTTGATATCTTCTTTTTGAAAGTTTTAGTTCATGCTCCATCCACAGTTAGGTCAACATATTGGATGGTATGGATTGCCGTACAACTATGCCATATGCATGGTTGAAGAGCTTCCACCATTTTAAAAGTTTTGCAGGACCAGCTAAGCCTGGCCCACGAATGGATTAGTAACTCAAAAGTATACACCTAATGGGCAAAGTATTCGGTCAAAAGGAAAGGGTGACAACTCTTAGACGATTGTTTTGAGCCATGGCCCACAATATTACTGGGGTTGCTCGGATGAACAGTTGAAATCTCTAGCTTGAAGATATAACTGATTAGAAGATTTATGTAGACATCAATTTTTAGGGATGTTTATAACACTTTACTCTTTTTTTTTTTACACACGTACACACACCCCCACACACCCACGCCACACGCACACACTCCACACACGCACGCCGGGGGATTTCACCACCATGGGTACTCGAACCGTAGACCCGGTGTTGAAACTCCAAGGAGTCTACCACCCAGGTAAGAGTAAGGACCTATAACACGTTCCTTTCACACGTGCTTTAGCTCACCTGAGGTTTCAAATACTGTGAATTATTATTATTATTTGTTAATCCTTTCATCCAGATGAAGCATACCAAATGAATGGATTGTATGACCCTACTCAACTAACGGTAGGTGTTTCATCTGAACTGTTTCCCATGTTGTGGCCTACCTGATTCTTGAATCATCATAATTTTTGAATTCTTGTGTGAACATGAGGCAGAGTACCTGATGGACGGAGTGGATCTCACGAAAGTTTCACCCCGTATGATTCTCGGTTCGCAGTAGGTAACTAGGCGAGGTATGCTTTAGGCACTTACCGAGGTATGCTTGCGAGATCCAAGCCGCTTATCAGAGGACACCAATCGTATAATCTACCGTCAGATGTTCTCTCTGTCTACAGACATGGTTAGAAGCATCAGACAGACAGTCCAACTTTAAACCTACATATGCGGCCCACTATAAAAGAACATGCCAATCTTATCTTTTCATCCGAAGGACACGTGTCATATTTTTGTACTCATGTACTAACATGAGCTGGACGGGGTGGATGCCCTGACTAGTGCTTGCAGTCGGTGGTCGTAGGTGGACTAGATTGATGACCCGACAATCCACGTACAATGCAGATGGGAGTTTGCATTTTTGATGCTGATGCAAACTACTGTACTTGCACTTTCTTTTCAAGCGTTGGTGACATCCATTCACGTGTCAACTGATGTACTGTGAAAGCTGCGTGTATTTTGACGCAAGGATGAACGTGAAGTGTCTTCCTCGGGGATAATTACTCCGAATCAACGGTGCTTTCCCGGACTCCCTACGAAAACATCTCAAATTCACAAGGAAATAAAGTAAGAGAGTATGAATAAGTTTTAATAAAATTTAAAATAAATTATTAAATAATTGATCATTCTCTAATGTGTCTCCTTACACCATTAATATAGAAAAAAAATAAACTAAAATTCGTAATTACCAAAAATAACAAAATTCTAACTCTAACACAAATCCTAATTTTAATAAAACTCTTTAAGGTTTAATTTTTAAAAATAAAAATTACAAATAAACTTTTTCTAGAAGAGTCCTAGTATAACTAAAAGTTATTTTTAAAAGGAAAGAAAATTTAAAACTCTAAAAATATTAAAAAATCGAAATTATTAAAAATAGTAAAATTTTTCTAAAAATTCGTTTTTAAGTTGAAAGCGCACGTTTTCTGATGAAACGGACAGATGCGACCCACGTTGTGGGTCGGTTCACCTCAGATGACCCGTTTCAGTAAAGATTGATAGGTTGTACGCCCCATAACGATACCCGGATCAAAAGTTATGGTCAATTCACGGTCCATCTCCTTGTGGCTCAACCATGCTGAGAATATCTCTGTGACACGTTCTATATCAGACCCCTCCACTTGAAAAAAAACTCGTCCTCGAGTTACGCAAGAGACTTGGCACATGATTCTGAGATAACTTCTGACGCCGATGCTCATTAGCCCTTTTTTCATACTTGACATTAAGATCTTGAGCTGACACAATACATGTACTCATGCTTTCCTTGACTTGACTAATATTGATCAGTTCCTTCACATTCGTCTTTAAGGTCTCATATTTTTTCTGATAATGTGAGCAATTAGGTGAACTTGTCCCTGAGACGGGATCAACGTGATTTTGTATATCTCGTATGGGAGGCAATTTATTGGAGGGTTCATCGAGCACAATCTCCTTGAACTCCTTCAATATCGGCTTCAAATCTTTTGAGATATTCACAGGCTCCATATATTTTTCCTTTTTAACTAATGGATACATATCACTTGTTTCCTCAGATTGTTTAACAAAAACCTGTTCAGTTGTGAGAGACTGTTCCTCAACTTTAGAAGTCTTAGGTTGGTTCTCCCTTCCCATAGGGGCGAGGATAATCTTTTTTCTATCTTTAATAAAGAAGATAAATAAGTTATCCCGATCCCTATGTGTAGCATTAATATTATTTTGTCAGGGTTGACCAAGTAACATGTGACAAGCTTCCATGTCGACCACGTCACACATTACTTCACCAATGGAAAAAAATATACGATAACGTTCAGTTACCTCTGTTTTGTTGATCTCCTTGATCCATCCAATCGTGTATGGAGATGAGTGTCTTTCTATTTTCAGTTGTAGCTTCTCTATCATTATTTTTGACACGAAATTCTTATCGCTCCTTACATCGATGATCACATTGCAGACTTTTTTGTATGTAGTGCACCTTGTTCGAAAGATGTTGTTTCTCTGTAATTTTATCTCTACCTTTGGCGTGTATAACAGCTTTCTCATAATCGAAGTGGTGACCTGTGATTTACCATCATGTGATGGTGCCTTGCAGAAATTGGGGTTGTGTCGTACAGCGGTCATAGGTGGTTGAGCATCACTTTGAGCTCGGGGCGGAATTAGCGCATCCGCAATACGGTTGAGGGTTGCCTGCAGCCCTTGCATGGTCAACTGACTCTCCCGGTGGAAAGCTTTTATTCTTTCCAAAAGATAACGAATCCCTAGATCACCGTCCACAGGATTTGATTCATACCTTCATTATTTGCCATCGGCCCAAGGGAAATCCTCGCTTTGATACCAAATTGACGCAGGGATGAATGTGATGAGGTCGATCACCGTCTTTCTCAAGGATAACTACTCTGAATCCACGGAGCTTCTCTGGACTCCTCATAGAGACTTCTCGAATTCACGAGGAAAGAAAGCAAGAGAATAGGAATAAACTCTAATAAAATTTGAAATAAATTGCTGAATAATTGATCCTTCTCTGGTGTATCTCCTTACACCATTAATATAGAAAAAAAAAAAAAAACTAAAATTCGTAATTACCAAAAATAGCAAAATTCTAACTCTAACACAAATCGTAATTCTAATAAAACTTTTCTAAGGCCTAATTTCTAAAAATAAAAATTACAAATAAACTTTCTCTAGAAGAGTCCTAGTATAAATAAAAGTTATTTCTAAAAGGAAAGAAAATCTAAAACCCTAAAAATATTGAAAAATCAGAATTACTAAAAATAGTAAAATTTTCCTAAAAATTCATTTTTGAGCTGAAAGCGCGCGTTTTCTGATGAAACGGACAGATGCAACCCACATTGTGGGTCGGTTCACGTCAGATGGCCCCGTTTCAGTAAAGATTGATAGGTTGTACGCCCCGTAACGATACCCGGATCAAAAGTTATGGTCAATTCATGGTCCATCTCCTCGTGGCTCAACCATGCTGGGAATATCTCTGTGACACGTTTTACATCATATTTACATCAATCAAGACAATGTATCATTTTCTTTTCATTGGATGGAAGCAATTTCAACGGTTAGGATTATCTAGTTAGTATAATTTTTGGCTTATATGCTCTGTAGCATAGTTGCCTCTCTTCACTAAAATGGACAAATGTCCTTGACTATGGTCCTTGTTGATGTAAAAAACTGGATTAATCTCCTCCTGTACTTCCACCGCACCACAGTGAGAGAGAGAGAATCTTGGTTAGAGCCGAGAAACCTCCGATGCTTAAGTTAGTAAGGATCCAAGAAGAGGAGTTTTGAGGGTTTTTCTTTCGTACCTTGGTTCCTAAAGAGCCCTCTTTTTATAGGAGCGAGAGGTCCTGGCGTGAGGAGATTTTTTCCTGATTTTCAGGAGATTTGATTTGGTTGCCACTTGTTTATAGATACTTCCCAATCCCGAGATTTCTGGGGTCGGGTATCCTCTTACAAGATTCTCGGATCGGTATTTGAGATTACACCGTCTCTCCTTTGCTTGACTCGGCCTCAATAGAATATACAGTCTCGGCTGACTTACAAAGATGAGGCTGTTTCCCTACTGTCAGAAAAAATATAATCAATTTAAGATCGATGCCCTTTCTTAATTCAATAACCGACACTTCAACCAACCTTATATGGGTCGATTTTATAGTCAGTCAGGTGGCTTTTAGCTCTAAGGCCTTTAATCGGTCCCTTTGGACATTGTTGTCTCTTTAACTGAGTCAACTTTATATCTTACAAATTTCACCTGTGGCTCTTGACTCTTTTACTTTTGGTCGGGATTAATATCCTGCAGTTCCGAGCTAAATCTCTTCTCTAGGCTTTATCTTCAGTCGGTTTTTACAGTTGGCTTGGGTTAGGTAAGCGGAATTAGTTCATCTTACGACCGAGTCTCCAAACTTGCCATATTTTTTCCCCAATAGCCTTTAATCATTTTTGTATACATGTGCCGCAGCGTAGTGGGGTTTTAATTGCTACCATTGAGTTGCTCTCCCAAAAACCGATTGGCCTGGAGTAAAAGAAAAATAAAAATAAAAAAGGGCTGAACTACTTCCCTACCTTTGTGGCTATAGCTCGCTCGACACAAATAGGTGGTCGACGGTGTGGGTATGCTTATTTTGAGAGTTCACTAATGTAATTTTAAGTATGGTATCTCATCTTCCATTTATGCTGCATACGTCATGTTGATCTAGACGATCCAAATTGTAGGATATGGCCTTGGTAAAGCATATCCTAAAATTCAACAACAGCTGATCATGGTTGTAAAATGGATGCTTGAAAATTAAATGGTCATTCCCAACTCGGCCAGTGAAAATCAGATGGTTTGGACTATTCAGACCAACATGGATTTTAAACCACGCTCCATCCAAAGAAGGGCCCACAATTTGGCTATTGATGTTGTAGAGCGGGTCGCAGACAGTTTTATGGCCAAGATGGATCAAAAAAGGTCCGATCGACGATAGAAGTGATCCGTACCATTAGACCTTAGATCGGGCATATCTCGCAATCCGGAATGAGTTATCTGGCGTAAAATATATGATTTTCGAGTAGAACGAGCTACTTTAGACAACCAACCCCGCTACGCTAGGTTATGCAGCTTGAATTTGTGAAATACCCCCTGATCGGTGGTCGTTTCTCTGTTTTATTTTCATTTTTACTATAAATAGTAAGTTTTAGTTTGATTATAAGTCTTCATCTGTTGGGCTTTAGGAGTTGTGTCCAACATGAAAAGTGCTTAGAATAATTAGGAGAATGGCTTGGTAAAGCCAAATAGGACATTTACTATTTTTGGCCGCAAACCTTGCACACTAGTAGACATCATGATCGTCTATAAATAGTAAGTTTACTATTTGTAGTAAGTCGCGGATTCTACGAGTTTTAGTTGTAGTTTGATTCTGATTTCTTTCATATTGCTTGGTACTTTTATATAAAGGGTTGTGAACTCATTTTTATTTATTCATTAATCAATTTCAAATTTTATTAGAATTTATTCCTATTTTCTTGCTTTCTTTCCTTGTGGATTCGAGAAGTCTCTGTGAGGAGTCTAGGGAAGATCTATGGATTCGGAGTTGTTATCCTTGAGGAAGACGGTGATCGACCTCATCACATTCATCCTTGCATCAATTGGTATCAAAGCGAGGTTTTCCCTTGGGCCGATGGTAAACAATGAAGGTATGAATCAAAATCCTATGGATGATGATTCAGGGATTCGTTATCTTTCAGAAAGAATGAAAGTTTTCCATCGGGAAAGTCAGTTGACCATGTAAGGGCTGCAGGCAACCCTCGACCATCTTACGGATGTGCTACTTTTTCCCCGAGCCCTAGGCGGTACTTCACCATCTATGGTTACTCCACCACCCGTGGTTGCTGTACAACGTAACCCCGACTATCACAAAGCACTACCAGTGGCAAACCGTAGGGCTACACCATATGATTCAAGTTCTAGCGACGAGGACATTAATGAGAGTTTTGTCCAACGACCAATCCATTGAGTTTTGTCCAACGACCAATCCATGGAGGTAATCATCCAGATCGTGCTAAAAGAGACTATCGAGGTAAGGTTGAACTTCCTAATTTTAACGATTTATTACGTATAAAAGATTTTCTCGATTGACTAGCCGAAGTAGAGAGATATTTCGATTATATAGATGTGTCAGATCATAAAAGGGTGAAATTGGTAGCGTTTAAATTAAAATCTGGTACTTCTATATGGTGGAAACAATTACAACTCTCACGAGCCCGCCAGAACACGGCGCCCATCTCATCCTGGCTACGGATGAGACATCTTCTTCGATCACGATTTCTCTTCAATGATTATGAGCAGATATTATTTAGGCAATACAAAAATTATCAATAAGGAAATCGAACCTTCACAGATTACACTGAAGAATTTTAGCGGTTGGCTACACGAAACGATCTGTCAGAATCTGAGTCACAGAAGGTGACACGATTTATAGGTGGGTTGCGATTGACAATTCAGGATCGAGTTCAGATGTACCCGGTTGGGACCGTGGATGAAGCAGTTCAATTGACGGGTAGAGTAGAAACACAACTTGCAAGAGCTTCTGCTCTTCTCCATCCTTCAACTCGACCCCCATGACGGGTCCCACACAGGATCCAGTGCTGGTACGAGGAAAAGATCCAATAGGAGAACGTCCTCAACCTCTTACAACAGCAAACCGTGATACGGAGAGTGGCTCATCCAGACCTCAACGTGCAGTACCCACAATAATGGGCCCGAGTAGGATTCCAAATCCTTATGCTCAGCCAAGGTTGAACAATTGTTACCGCTGTGGCTAATCAGGCTACTTATCAAACACTTGTCCTTAACGTCCCGCAGCACACTTGACTATAAATGAAGGGGGCATTGAAGATGAGGCTGCAGAGGAAGATCATGACTTTGATGAATATGATCAAACCATTGAAGAAATAGCAGGTGGTGTTGAAGTGACGGGCGAGGATCGTGGCAAATCTCTTGTTGTGAAGCGATTACTGTATACCCTACGAAAGGAATTACATCCACAGCGACACAATATATTTCGTACTCGATGCACTGTTAACGAAAAGGTCTATGATGTGATCATAGATAGTGGTAGCAGCGAGAACATTGTCTCAAGAGTGATGGTGGACAAGTTACAACTACTAACGATGAAACATCATTCCTCGTACTCAATTGGCTAGATAAAAAAGGTGAATGAGACCAAGGTAACTGAATAATGTACTATCTCATTTTCAATTGACAAACATTATTAGGATCAGATACTTTGTGACGTGATTAATATGGAAGCCTGCTATATGCTACTCGGTCGACCCTGGCAGTGTTCACTCCCCAAGTGCAGGGTTGTGATGTAGTAATAAACTTGGTACGACCGAGGTTGAATCCCAAGGGACTGATACTTGTACGTTATCTGAAACTAACTAGAACTAGAACTAGAATGAGATAAAATCTAAATTGAGTTGTAATTTGAGGAATAATTGTGAAATATTAATCTAAAACTTAAGAAATTCAGAAATATGAAATAAGGATTCAGAGGATCCACTTGTAGAGATCAGGGAGATCTTATGCCTGCATCAAAAACTCAACTGAACTTAGAGTCCATCCTCATCCAGTTGAAGGGTGTAACCGTGAAAATCAACTGAACTTCCTTTGATATAATTTTCAAGAGATGAAAGGTATATGAATTAGAATGGATTCCATCACCAAATCATGCCTAGGAGATAAAGTAAATAATAAAATTAAACTAATTATCAACTAATCAACAATGTATGAAGGTTAGGAAGGGTACCGTCATCCGACCATGCCCAGGAGACGATGGTGAACAACAAGGCTTCCTGACGTCATAAACATAAAAAGGAAAAGAAAAATACTCAAAGCCATCGCAGACCCATTGTAATTTCAGTCACAACAGACCATTAAAAACTAAAAATATTCTCATAAAATTAAATCAAAATCCATTCAGTCTAAACAAAAGGCACAAACATAAATTCTCCCATCACACTACAAGCTTCACCTCTTAGCCCTAGTGTTGAGGGTCAAATATTGCATATCAAACCCCAATTATTGCCTAGATTTATGAACATAATACTGTTAATACTCGATTTTAACTGTGTTTGTGATGCAGGGTGTATTTGAGAGCATGAACTGTAAAAAGGTATTAAAAGCATGAATTTAACATTCAGAATTTATCAAGGCAACAGATAGACTCCAGGGGACTAAGATTGATAGAATTACACACCAGAGATCTGAGAAAATCAGGCCACGCATGTTAAACAAGCCCGAAAATTGTTAAGAATGCAAGATTAAAAGGTTTCCACCATCCGTTCAGTACAAAACTCTATATGTGGCCTGAGGATCATAAATTAACTGTAAACATAAAAAATCAGCCATTGGATCGCTCCGAAAGTGGCCCAATGGATAGATTAGCCGCTTAAATCCTTAAGTGGAGCCCGCTTGATATCTGGATATATTTCAATTTTTCTTTCAACCCCTTAACCTGTGTGCCAAAATGGATGGACGGAGCAGATTTTTCACGAAAATCACAATGGACACCATACCGTGGTACATGTACACCGTGTATAGGAGAACTCGCTGTGCACTAGTTTCAGCAAAGACGGTCAACCGCCTTTGACCGAAACTTTCTATAAAAAAAACACAACCTCTAGCGTCTTATGCACGTCCGTCGATTTTGCTTAGTGGGCCCCATGCATCATTCAAACGAACGATCCATACCGTCTATTGCATTCAGAGGGCGGGTGTAACCCATGCCTAGGTTTCCTTTTGGTTCATGCACATAAAGAAAGGCAGATCACCGTTCAAAAGCAAGATAGACGGCAATGGAAAACATCCTATGGGCCATGCAGATTTTACTCCTGAGATACTCCTTCCCGACTGACTTTTCGCCAGGATTTCAATGGACAGGGTGGATTTCTCCATAGACATCAAGGTGGGGCCCACCAATTGTCATAGCACACAGGTGCGCGGTCTCTGTTTGGCAACAGAGAGTTGCGATCAACTCTTGTGGGCCAAAATCACACACCAACGGTTTAATCTGGATCGTCCATTAGGAGGCCAAGGGCCCTATCAACCAAGCCTAGGTGAATAAATCTCAAGAAATAACAAAGATTGGGTTTTGATCGTCCAAACGGAAGCTGGACGGCAGTGAGAAAACTCCGGTGGGCCATGCTGAAATCAATCAAAAACAGTTCCTTCCCAAATGGTTTTTCAACGCCAATCCATCGGACGGAGTGGATCTCTTATCTAGAGATGATCCGGGGCCATCCGAGCATCCCAGCGTAAGATTTTACGCAGGAAGACCATCCGGACGCTGCTGACTTCCGTGGCCCACTATATGATCTTGATCGTGGCCGGATTCATGATTCGAACAGTCCAAAATGCCCATAGGGAGGCTATAACCCTTCCTAAGAAGTCTTTTTTGAGAAATCTTGATGGTTAATCTCTCACAATCGACCTAAACGCAAGCTGGTTTGCAGTTTTCATTGCGTAACGTGCGTACATCTTACGCACGATTTCTTTCCAGTTTGTTGCTGCGTAAATCTCCAAGTCAGTGTCCTACCTTGTGTTATAAAAGAAAAAGAGAAGGGAGACCATAGGGGTAGTCGTGGAGCACCAGGAGTGGAGACATAGAAGGGACGTCAAGAGAAAGGGAGAGTTTTTTTTTTTATTATTATTATTTTAAAGATTAGCCTAATCATGTTTAGGTCAGGCTAAACCTCTTAGCTAGGGCTAAGAGGTGAAGCTTTTAGCGTGATGGGAGGACTCTTTGCTTGTGCCTTTTGATTAGACTGAGTTGATATTGATTTTAGTTTATTAATGGGAATGTTTATAATTTTTAATGATCTATTATGACTAAAATTACAATGGGTGTGCGATAGCTTTGAGCATGTTCCTTTCCTTTTATATTTATGACGTCAAGAAGCCCCGTTGTTTTCCATCGTCTCCTGGGCATGGTCGGATGACGGTACCTTTCCTAACCTTTATACATATGATTGGTTGGTAATTAGTTTAATTCTGTTGTTTACTTTGTCTCCTGGGCATGGTTTGGTGATGGAATCCATTTTAATTCATATACCTTTCATCTCTTGAAAAATATAATCAAGAAAGTTCAGTTTGATTTCCTGGTTACACTCTTCAACTAGATGAAGATGGACTCTAAGTCTAGTTGAATTCTTGAAGCAGGCATAAGATCTCCTTGATCTCTACAAGTGAATCCTCTGAATCCTTAGTTTCCTACTTTTGAATTCCTTAAGTTTCTAGATTAATTATTTAACCATTATTCCTTCAATTTTATTTTGATTTAGATTACCTCTTAGTCTAGTTCTAGTTCTACTTAGTTTCAGATAACGTACATGTATCAGTCCCTTGAGATTCGACTTCGGTCTTACTGAGTTTATTACTACATCACAACCCTGCACTTGGGGAGTGAACAAGTTTTTGGTGCTGTTGCTGGGGAATGACGGCTACAATTCTTTGAAATTAATTAGTTTTAGAGTTAGATTAAAATTAGGATTTACTAACTTTAGTTTTATATTTTTCTTTTTATTTGATTTTTAGAAACTAACCTTTTTTTTCCTGTTTTGTAGGATTTTGATATACTTTCTAAATTGGTAATAACTTTCTAATTTTTTTAGTTTTTCTAACCCTCTAGTTCTAGATTAGGTTTTGTTCTAGAAATTTTTCTAATTTATCTTATCTTTCCTTTCTTTTATTTTATTTTTAGAAACTAACTTGTTTTTTATTTGTTTTGCAGGTCTTTAACTTAGGACTCTAAATTGGTAACTTCTTTCCATCTTTCCTCTTTATATCTAAATTGTCATTTTTGTTCGTCCTCTTAAGTCTAGGTTAGAATCTGAATTGAGGGTTGCGAGTGTTTTATACCCAAGTGGGTTCGTGATAACACTTGGCATGTCTTGACTAAAAGAGAATTGGTTGAGGGGTTGACTATCCATCGTAGGACTAGATACTGCTTGAAATTCCCTGAGTTAACTGAAGTGATGGTTGAAAACCAACCTCTTCTACCTCAACCTACGGTTGAGTAAGTACAAGCCGAGAATGAGGTGCATTAAGCACCCCTGCCTTGTACTTTACGAGATTATTTATAACCAGCGGGGGTGAGTATGCCCTCATGCATGATTTTTCTCGAAAACACATGATATATGAACATCAAGCCAGGAATTATCCAACTCCTTCCTAAATTCCATGTGCTTGAATCAGAAAGTCCATACTTACATCTGAAAGAGTTCGATGAGATCATAGCCACTTTATACTTTCCTAATATATCTGAGGATATAGTCAGGCTGAAACTCTTTCCCTTTTCCTTGAAAGAAAAGGCTAAGATGTGATTACATTCACTGCGTCCTAAATCCATTGGCACATGGAATGTTATGCAGGGAAAATTCATAAAAAAAAATTTTCCACATCATAAAATGATTAGCCTCAGAAAAGAAATCATGAACTTCGCCCAAAAAGAAGAGGAAAAATTCTTCCAATGTTGGGAAAGGTTCAAGGATCTTGTCAATTCATGCCCACAACACGGCTTTGAAACGTGGCGCATTACAAATTTTTTCTACGATGGATTGACACCTTCCATGCGCTAAATGGTCGAGACAATGTGTAATGGAGAATTCATGAATAAAAATGTTGACGAGGTATAGGATTACCTCGACAGTCTTGCTGAAAAAATACAATCATGGGACTATTACCCAAAGTCAAACACCACGTCTAAGCTGACTCAATCTAAGAAGAAAGGTGGATTGTATCTCTTAAAAGAAGAGGATAATCTCAAGTATAAAGTGACTACGCTCATTAACAAATTTGAGGCCATGGAAGGAAAGAAGTATAAGTTTAATGAAAGTGTTTGTGACATCTGTGATTGCAACATTCATACAACTGAAAATTATCTTACAATACCTGCCTTTTGAGAAGTATTAAATGAACAATCCAATGCCGTAAATAACTATCAAAGACCTTTCAATGGACTGACCTCTAATACGTATAATCCTGGTTAGAAAAATATCTTAATTTTAATTGGAGGAATGAACAAACTGCTACCCCTTAAGGTTTCTTCAATCAAAATCTAAATTAGGAAAAACCTCAAGAAGAATCGGTTCAAAATTTCATACAAGAGCTGGCTCAGGCAATGCGAGAATTTACAGATTTTATGCAAAAAATGGATTCACGTATGACAATTATAGAAAAGGAGATGCTTCCTACACAATCACCCCACAATCCTAAACCGCAATACGAGATAAGTGATCCTGACTCTTTGAATCAAATGAAGCACGCTAAATCCATCACCACTCTTAGGAGTGGAAAGACTATTGATAAAAAATTTTCGGTTATGCTCGAAAAGCCTCAAGAACTAGAAGAGGACAACAATGATGGATCTAGTGATACCCCACAAAAATTATAACCAGCACTTCTAATGAAGCCAGTTGCTCCATTTCTCCAACGGTTGGTTGCACCAAAACCTCTCTCTAACTCTCAGGATATTCTAGAGGTGTTAAAACAAGTGAAAGTCAACATTCCTCTACTTGATGTCGTAAAATAAATACCTTTATATGCCAAATTCCTGAAAGACCTATGCACAATCAAAAGACGGCAGAGTATTCAAAAGAAGATCTTCTTGACTGAGAAGTGAGTGCAATCTTGAAGCAAGACGTGCCGCAGAAATTCAAAGATCCCGGCAGCCCAACCATATCATGTGTAATTTAGGACTATCAAATTGATCACGTACTTCTTAACTTAGGAGCAAGCGTCAATCAGATTCCCTACTCGGTTTACAAACAGTTAGGTTTGGGTGAATTAAAACCCACCCTAACCACACTACAACTTGTTGATCACTCTGTTCGTGTACCAAGAGGGATAATCGAGGATGTGTTGGTCTAGGTCGATAGATTTTACTACCCTGTAGGTTTTATCATCCTAGACACCGAACCCATCAATAACATGAGCACTCAGATTCCCGTCATTCTTGGTCGCCCATTCCTTTCCACTTCAAACGTAATTATCAATTGCAGGAATGGTGTCATGACTATGTCTTTCAGAAATATGACATTAGAGTCAAATATCTTTTTCAATAATGGTAAAAACTCAGAGCATGATGACAATTTTCACGACATTAACATGATTGATTCTTTTGTAGAAGATATAATGCCTCTAACCTTATCCTCTGACCCTCTAGAGATGTGCCTGACACACTCTCATGACTTGGATGATGACATTATTTTAGAGACGTGTACCTTGCTTGATACTACGTCGGTACTTAAAGTGAACTAATGGAGGCCACAATTTGAAGAATTACCCCAAACTAATGTCGTGCCTTTATCTTCTAACTTCAAGCCACCGAAACTTGACCTAAAACCTTTACCCTTTGATTTAGAATATGCCTATTTAGGTCAAGAAGAGACATACCCAGTGGTGATTTCATCTCACATTGAGAACAAACAAGAGAGTATGCTCATTTCTACTCTCGAAGAAGATAAATGAGTTATTGAACATATCATCACAGATCTCGATAGGATTAATGAACTCCTTTCAACTGAATGTTTCGACTCTTTGGATGATTGTTTGACACACTTTATAGATTCAAACGATCCTATGATGTAAGAAATAATGGATGCCTCGCAAGACAATACTTTGGTAGTTGTCACGGACTGAGAGAACCCTTATTCTAAAGTACCTCCTCTCCCAGATCCTGAATGTTTACCATTAAAGGAGGAGGAGCTGAAAATTGAAATAAAGAGTGAAACTTCGGAATGTGTTGAGAGTATATCACTTCTTGCGAAGTTTTCTAAACTTTATCTACTTGTAGTCTCTGATTTACCAGGGGATACTAATGTTGAAACTTCTTCTGTCATAGGTGAATCGTATATACTCTAGATACCTCAAGCAATTCAATGAAAAATTTCTTATTAGGTACATAAGTCTCTCTGAAAAGTCATGCTTCAGGGTGTCCAAGCCTATTGCAAAAAGGGCTTTTGGATGATCGTGTTGAGGAACTTACTGAGAAACTTATCAAGATACTGGCCAGAAGAGGAACCTCGCAGCATGATTGAGTAGTTTTTCCCTGCTTTCATAGGACTAGGGTAGTTTTATTTATGCTATTCTATGTTAGATGGTCTTATGCCATTAGGTTAGTCTGCTTGATGCGTTGTTTTAGGATAGTTTGCTTTCGTGTCTTCACTCTCGTGTGAACCTGCTTCCATGTTGTGATCTCTATAGAAAAGTCTCTCTTGATTCATTATTCAGGTACTATCTTCTCATCACTTCTCATTTACTTTCGTGGTCCCATGTGTATTGCATGCTCATATATCTTTATATTGAGGACAATGTAGATTTTAGGTTGGGGGCATGAGATTAGATTTCCTAATTAGTGTTTTCTTAATCTTGAGCAAAAATTGTGAAAATTTTTTAATTTTTTTCTAAAATTTCTTGTGAATTCAAAGTAATTTTGACTGATATCCTTGCTTTAGAATTTCAAGATATGTGATGTTGGTAATTTATGTCCTTTGGATTTAACTATCTGATCGATTTCACAGTTGAGTTCGAATTGTTAATCCATGATTAAAAATTTTAAACATTGATTGAGTCATGATTTCACATGTCACATCTCGCTTACACATTGAGGTTTCTGTTCGATATTGAAAGATTAACTTGGTACTCACTAAGCATGAAGGGAACCAGCCTGAGAAAATTGAAAGAATTGGTTAAATAATCTTCACTATAGGTTTGCTCTCTACAAGTGAAGTTTCGATTTCCCAAGGTAGCCATTCGGAAAGGGGTGGGCAACGATCTTCACCATAGGTTTGCTCCCTATAGGTGAAGTTTTTGATTCTTCCCCTTAATGTTTAAAAATATATAAATAATTTTTTAAAAATAAAATAAAATCAAAGGTTGGTTAATGAAAAGATGATCTGTGAGGAAGGCCATGGTTGTCATGAATTCTCTTATTGGTTACCGATAATATCATGAAATAGAGAAGTGAACTTTAATGATAAGTCGAGATTATACCATATGCTCATGCATCTTAATGTTTCAAAATTTTCTAATTGATGGATTAATACTTTAAACTTGACTAGGAAGTTTACCATGCGCTTGAGTTCAGGAGAAAGTAATGCCCAACATTCATGAATCGTAGAATTCTAATGCCTGGATTATTTTTCAAAAATCACTCAGGTTTACAGAATTTCTTATACAAGTCTTAACTTAATTTTCCCATACCTTGCTCGTGACTAGCAAGATGCTAGTTGGGGGTTGTGTTGAGGGTCAAATATTGTATATCAGACCCCAGTTATTGCCTAGATTTACGAACATAATACTCTGTAACGCCCGGTTTTAATTGTGTTTGTGATGCAGGGTGTATTTGAGAGCATGAACTGCAAAAAGGTATTAAAAGCATGGATTTAATGTTCAAAATTCACTAAGGTAATAGACGGACTCCAGGGGACCAAGATTGATAGAATTACATGCCAGAGATCCGAGAAAATCAGGCCACGCATGTTAAACGGGCTCAAAAATTGTCAAGAATACAAGATTATAAAGTTTCCACCATCCGTTCAGTACAAAACTCTATATGTGGCTTGAGGATAATATATTAACCGTACACGTCAAAAATCACCCATTGGATCGCTCAAGAAGTGGCCCAACGGATAGATTAGCCCCTTAAATCCTTAAGTGGGGCCTGCCTGATATCTCGATATACTTCAATTTTGCTCTTAACCCCTTAACCTGTGTGTCAAAACGGATGGACGGAGTGGATTTCTCACGAAAATCACAGTGGACACCATACCGTGGTGCATGTGCACCGTGTATAAGAGAACTCGCTGTGCACTAGTTTCAGCAAAGACGGTCAACCGCCTTTGACCGAAACTTTCTAAAAGAAAAACACAACCTCTAACATCTTATGCACGTCTGTCGATTTTGCTTAGTGGGTCCTATGCATCATTCAAAAGAACGATCCAGACCGTCCATTGCATTCGAGGGCGGGTGTAACCCACGCCTGGGTTTCCTTTTGGTTCATGCACGTAAAGAAAGGCAGATCACCGTTCAAAAGCATGATGGACGACAATGGAAAACATCCTATGGGCCACGTAGATTTTACTCCAGAGATACTCCTTCCCAACTGGTTTTTCGCCAGGATTTCAATGGACAGGGTGGATTTCTCCATAGACATCAAGGTGGGGCTCACCAATCATCATAGCGCACAGGTGTGCGGTCTCTATTTGGCTACAGGGAGTTGTGATCAACTCTTGTGGGCCACAATCACACACCAACGGTTTAATCTGGATCATCCATTAAGAGGCCAAGGGCCCTATCAACCAAGCCTAGGTGAATAAATCTCAAGAAACAACGAAGATCGGGTTTTGATTATCCAAACGGAAGCTGGACGGCAGTGAGAAAACTCCGGTGGGCCACGCTAAAATCAATCAAAAACAGTTCCTTCACAAATGGTTTTTCGACGCCAATCCATTGGACGGAGTAGATCTCTTATCTAGAGATGATCAGGGGCCATCCAAGCATCCCAGCATAAGATTTTACACGGGAAGACCATCCGGACGCTGTCGACTTCCATGGCCCACTGTATGATCTTGATCGTGGCCAGATTCATGATCCGAACTGTCCAAAATGCCCATAGGGAGGCTATAACCCTTCCTAAGAAGTCTGTTTTGAGAAATCTTGATGGTTAACCTCTCACAATCGACCTAAACGTAAGCTGGTTTACGATTTTCACTGCATAACGTGCGTACGTCTTACGCACGATTTCTTTCCGGTCTGTTGCTTCGTAAATCTCCAAGTCAGCGTCCTACCTTGTGTTATAAAAGAAAAGGAGAAGGGAGAGCATAGGGGCAACCGTGGAGCACCAGGAGTGAAGATAGAGAAGGGACGTTAAGAGAAAGGGAGAGTTTTTTGTATTTGTTATTATTATTATTATTTTAAAGATTAGCCTAATCATGTTTAGGTCAGGCTAAACCTCTTAGGTAGGGCTAAGAGGTGAAGCTTGTAGCGTGATGGGAGGACTCTTTGCTTGTGCCTTTTAATTAGACTGAGTTGATATTGATTTTAGTTTATTAATGGGAATGTTTTTAATTTTTAATGGTCTGTTGTGACTAAAATTACAATGGGTCTGCGATAGCTTTGAGCATGTTCCTTTCCTTTTATGTTTATGACGTTAGGAAGTCTTGTTGTTTACCATCGTCTCCTGAGCATGGTCGGATGATGATACCCTTCCTAACCTTCATACATATGATTGGTTGGTAATTAGTTTAATTCTGTTGTTTACTTTGTCTCCTGGGCATGGTTTGGTGATGGAATCCATTTTAATTCATATACCTTTCATCTCTTGAAAACTATAATCAAGGAAGTTCAGTTTGATTTCCTGGTTACACTCTTCAACTAAATGAAGATGGACTCTAAGTCTAGTTGAATTCTTGAAGCAGGCATAAGATCTCCCTGATCTCTACATGTGGATCCTCTGAATCCTTAGTTTCCTACTTTTCAATTCCTTAAGTTTTTAGATTAATTATTTAACCATTATTCCTTCAATTTTATTTTGATTTAGATTACCTCTTAGTCTAGTTCTAGTTCTACTTAGTTTCATATAACGTACTGGTATCAGTCCCTTGGGATTCGACCTCGGTCTTACCGAGTTTATTACTACATCACAACCCTGCACTTGGGGAGTGTACACCTAGCTAAGAGGTTTAGCCACACATGGAGAAGCTAGAATCTCTTAAATAAAACTAAAATAAATAAAAGAAAAAAAAAGAAAAAAAATAAACAACTTATTCCCACGTCTGTTAACATGTCCAAGCCCCTCCCCTGTTCTCTCTCTCTCTCTCTCTCTCTCTCTCTCTCTCTCTCTCTCTCTCTCTCTCTCTCCTCTCTCTCTGTTTTATAGCTTGGCTGGAGTCGGTCGGTGCTGGAGTGTGAAAGCAGAAGCGGTGGAGAAAACGTGTGCAGCAACGTAAAGTTTCTTGCTTTTGAAGTTCGTTGTTGGTGAGAGTGCTGACCTCTGTGTGGCCCACCTGTGACACTTTTTTAATGAATCAGAGACGTTCATTGTCCTTGTAGGGTCGATTCAGGCCACAGGCCAAAATATGAATTTGATTTGAGTCTTGGGTGGGCCACACATCAACCCACGTAGCTATGGCTATGTGCCTCTGTGAGCTTGCTCTTATGCATGAATGCTTGGTAATAATGAGGTTTTGGCTGGACTTCTCTCCTGAGTACATTGGACAGTTTAGATCATCCAAACAAGTGGTAAGGGTGGTCTAGTATAGGCCCAAATCTTTCAAACAAGTGGTGAGGGTGGTCCAAGCTACGCAAGAAGTTTACGTCGGTTCTTGGTGGGGTCCACTTCATTTGTCCGTTGCGAAATCCATGTCATCCACCGCATTCTGCTCGAAAAACCATTTAGGTATGAATGTTTTTGAATTGGATTTGATGTGGCTCATACGATCTTCTGTTCTACCATTCATCTTGCATGTGGCTGAGATCTTCACACGTATGCTTGCAAGGTGAAGAAAGG
Source organism: Magnolia kwangsiensis (assembly GCA_037074715.1). NCBI lineage: Eukaryota > Viridiplantae > Streptophyta > Magnoliopsida > Magnoliales > Magnoliaceae > Magnolia > Magnolia kwangsiensis. Next base: position 154,123,069 of record CM073575.1, on the reverse strand, counting down.
ACACCTAGGCATGGGTTTTGGCTAACCTTAGTGTCGAATGGACGGCTCAGATCTTTCAACTGAGTGAGAGGTGGGCCCCACAACTAAAATCAGCGTCCGCATGGTGCGGACGCTGTTGAGTTTCTCTACTTGGGAAGAAAGGTCGGTCTAAGACCTTTGACCAGGTTCTCTTGGTGGTACACCGAGAGTGCACTGACAACTGCTAGTGAGGTCCAGTCATGATGTGTATAGGAAATCCGCTTCGTCCATCTATTTTAGAACCTTATTTAAGGGGTTGAGACTAAAACTAAAGTATATCCAGATTTCAGGCGAGCCCCAATTCGAGATTTTATGGGCTGATCTGTCCATTGGGCCACTTCTACAATGATTCAATGGCTGAAATTTGATGTGTACGGTTAATTTATGGCCCTAAGACCATGTATGAAGTTTCGAGCCGAACGGATGGTGGGAACCCCATGATCTTGCATTTTGAATGATTTTTGAGCCACTTGAGCTTCACTTTCTCAATTTTCACAGATCTCTGGCATGTAATTCCATCGATCTTAGTCCCCTAGAGTCCGTTCCTTGCCTTTGGTGTCATCAGAGCATTAAATCTATGCTTTCAGAACCCTTTTTTAGTCCATGTTCGTAAATACACTCTGCATCACAAACACGATTAAATCGGGCCATTAAACGGTATCATGCTTGTAAATCCAGGCAATAAATGGGGTCTGATATGTAATATTTGACCCTCAACAGGCAGTCAGACCATGATGTGACCCATTGGGGACGAGACAATGTCTACATATTCGTCAAGGATAGTCGAAAAATAATCCTTGCCCTTATGGCACCATAGAACCACCCTGAAACCTGTAAAGTGGAGGGGAGTTCCCTCTTGATCATTCGAGATTTCATGGAGGAATCCAAGGAAACCGGTGAGGTATACGTCATAGTGTGAAGAGCGAGGAAGAGGAACCCTCAAACATCCCCCAAGCTTAAGATTGTTGCTAAACGAATTCAAAGAAGTCTGGCCTGAAGATTTAACTGATGGATTTCCCCCTATGAGGGACATCCAACATTACATAGATCTCGTCCCTGGGGTTAGCCTGCCCAACCGGCCTCATTATCGGATGAGTCTGAAGGAGTGTGAGATACTTCAGGGAAAAGTGGAGGAATTGATCCGTAAGGGTTTCTTGAGAGAGTATGAGCCCGTGTGCCATACCAGCATTATTAATGTTAAAAAAAAAGATGGAAGCTAGCGCATGTGTGTTGACAGCCGAGCAATTAACAAAATTACCATCAAATATCAGTTTTTAATACCAAGGTTGGACGACATGATTGATATGCTAGGAGGGGTTAAGGTATTCTCTAAACTAGATCTAAGGAATAGGTACCATCAGATTCGTATCCGACCCCGTGATGAGTGGAAAACGACATTCAAAATCAAGGGTTGTATAAGTGGCTGGTCATGCCCTTCGGCCTATCAAACGCTCTAAGTACTTTTATGCGTTTGATGAATGAAGTTCTAAAACTGTTCACTGGCCGATTTGTGGTAATATATTTCGATGACATATTGATATATAACCAGGATGAAGTAGAGCACAGGAAACATCTTAGGCAGGTGCTGCAGGTTCTACAAATTAACAAGTTCTACCTCGATATGAAGAAGTGTAGTTTTTTAACTGACAGTCTGTTGTTTCTAGGATTTATTGTAACGTCCACCGGCATCCGTGTGGATGATGAAAAGGTGCGATCCATTAGGGAATGGTCGATTCCGATAAACATTCATGAGGTGAGGTGTTTTTATGGCTTGACGACTTTTTATCGTCGATTTATGGAAGATTTTAACACCATAGTCGCGCCTATAACAGATTGCATGAAAAAAGGACCATTCTAGTGGGCCGATAAAGCTGACAAGAGCTTTCATGAGATCAAGCATCATTTGTCTACAACACCAGTTTTAGTGCTTCCTAATTTTAAAAAATTATTTGAGGTTGAGTGCGACGCTTCATATGTCGGAATTGAAGGAGTATTATCACAGAAAGGCAGGCCAGTAGCCTTATACAATGAGAAGCTCAATGAAGCCCGAAAGAAGTGGTCGACTTATGAGCTTGAGTTGTATGTAGTTGTTCAGGCGCTGCGAAATTGGCGACATTATCTAATTTAATGGGAGTTTGTTCTGTACATTGATCATCAATCATTAAAGTTTATTAATAGTCAGACTAACGTGAATCGTGTGCATATTAGATGAGTTACCTTTTTACAGGAATTTATGTTCGTTCTGAAGCACAAGTCAAGATAGCAGAAGAAGGTGGCTGATGCCCTTAGCTGTCGTGCATCACTACTTGTTAAGCAACGACGTGGTCGGCTTCGACTGTCTCAAGGAGCTGTATACCGAGGATGAGGACTTCAAAGATTCTTAGATGAAGTGCCAAGAAGGTCACCCTAGTGACCTTCATATACAGGACGATTTTCTCTTCAAAAGAAATTGATTGTGCATCCTCCAAAGTTTTCTGAGGGAGCAGATTATTCAGGAGCTACATGGAGGCGGCCTTAATAGACACCTTGGACGAAACAAGACGCAAACTCTTGTGGAAGAGCGGTATTAATGGCCGCAATTAGTATGTGATGTGGGAAGAGTCGTACAACATTGTCATATTTATCAGACCTCCAAGGGACAATCTCAGAATACGAGCCTCTACACCTCATTACCTGTGCCTGACGGTCCTTGGGAGGATTTATCAATGGATTTCGTGCTTGGTCTCCCATGAACACAACGCGGCATGAATTCGGTGTTCTTGGTGGTCGATCGTTTCTCCAAGATGACGCACTTTATCCCATGCAAGAAGACCCTCGATGTAACACACATGGCGAATCTATTCTTTAGGGAGGTCGTACAGGTACACGGGGTCCACAGACCATTATTTCTGATCATAACACGAAGTTCATTAGCCACTTTTGACAGACTTTGTGGACTCGATTTGATATACGACTTCAATTCAGTAGTGTTTACCACCCACAGACTGATGGGCAGACCGAAGTTGTGAATTTCACGTTGGGAAACCTCCTTCGTAATATTGCAGAAAAAAGCCAAAGCAGTGGAACTTGACCTTGTCTCAAGCAGAGTTTGTATTTAATAACATGGTGAACCACTCGACAAGGAAATCGCCGTTCCAGGTTATCAACGAACTAGTGTCTCGCCACACACTTGACTTGGTTCCTCTGCCCAGACACCTAGGCACAAGCATTGTAACAGAACATATGACAAACAAGATCATGAGCATCCATGCGGAAGTGCAGCCCAAGCTATATACCTCAAATAAAAAGTACAAAGAGCAAACAGACAAACATCGGCGATAAAAAGTGTTCAAGGTGGGCGACCAAGTAATGGTCCATCTGCTCAAAGAGAAATTTTCGAACAGAACATATAACAAGTTGAAGAATAAAAAGATTAGATCAATGACAACACTTATGTTGCTGATCTTCCAGATGACATGACGATCTCACAGACTTTCAACGTGGCGGACCTAAGTATCATGAACCAGCGCAGGATGGGAACTCGAGGATGAGTTCTTTTAAAGTGGAGGGGACTGATGTAGAGCGGGTCGTGGATAATTTCATGGCCAAGATGGATCAGAAAAGGCCCGTCGACGATAGAAGTGATTCGGACCATTCACTATAAGAAATAGGATTTTTACCAACGAAACTTCTACCGACGATTGTTTTTATTTTTTTTTAGATAAAAAGGACTTTTACCAACACATTATTTTCGTTGGTAAAAGTTTACTTTTACCGATGAAATTTTAATTTCGTAGGTAAAAGTCTACTTTTACCGACGAAAACTGTAATTTCGTAGGTAAAAGTACTTTTACCAATGTCAATTTTCGTTGGTAATGGTTATTTTTATTTTTTGAAAAAAAAAAATTTAAAAATTTACTTTTACCAACGAAATTTCCTCATTCACAGGTAAGTGTTTTTCTCGACGAACATGAACCGTTGGCAAAAATCCGGTACAATGTAATTACCAAATAAATCCATCTTCGTTGGCAAAAGTGTTTTTCCCGACAGACATTACACGTCGGCACAAATCCGGTACTATTAGTATCGATGAAATAGAGTTTCGTTGGTAGATGTGTTTTTACCGACGGACATCAACCATCAGCAAAAATCCGATACAATGTTATTACCGATGAAAACTTGTTGTCGGTAAAAGTGCTTTCCCCAATGGACTTGAAGCATCGGAAAAATTCTGGTAGGTTGTTAATACCAACAAACACCATCATCGGTAAAATTGTTTTACCGACGGACATCAACCGTCGGCGAAAATCCTGTACAATGTTATAACCAACAAAAACTAGTTTTTTCTGTCAGTAATATTGCTTTTTACTGACGAACTAAAACCGTCGGAAAAAGGTTCCTGCCATGACCAAATATTTGTACTACGACTGAAAGCACGATAGTTTTGCCGACGAACTAAAACCGTCGGTAAAGGGTCCCCGCCAAAGCATTAGGTTTTCCTACGAACTAAAACCGTTGGGAAATGCTTCCCACCAAAGTAGGTCAGTTTTTTCGACGAACTAAAACCGACGGGAAAAGGTTCCTTGCCAGGCTTTGACAGTTTTTCTGACGAACTAAAACCGTCGGGAAAAGGTTCCCACAAGGTTTGCCGATGAACTGAAACCGTCGGGAAAAGGTTCTCGCCAGGTACCAAAAATTCCCGCCATAACTGACCACATTTATCGAAATATTTTTTTACCAACGATTAATTTTTTAGGTAAAAATAAATATAAATTTTTTTCTCAACAGCAGATAGCCGTCGCTAATTGTTTTTACTGACAAACAAAAGCTGCCAGTAATAATCTCTATTTTTCTTTATATATATATATATATATATATATATATATATATATATATATATATATATATATATATATATATATATATATATATATATAGTTTTTATATCATATGAGTGGGAAGTTTTTAATTTTTTGTTATTAAAAAGTAATATTTTAATGATGAGTAATGCTCACACAGAACTAGTTTGACCGTGAGTTTTGGTCCAACTAGCTGGGCATTTAATGAAAAAATTCCTCCTTCCATATAATGCATACACCTATATCAAGGGGATTTTAGAATGCAGGTCATAGTTATATAAAGTGGAATATTTGCTAAGATCTAAGTCATTCATCAGTTGGGATCCACTAAGGAGAACTTATATAGGGACAAAATTCAGATCCATTTATCTTTCAAGTAAGCCATGACAATGTAAATAGTTTGGAAGGTGAACTTTTCTTTATCAACAATTTCCAGTTGTGTAGTCCACCCGAAGTATGGATGGGCCTAAAATTTGAGCCCTAGGTGTATAGTGAGGTGACCCATCAGATGTTCGAGATAGATTTAAAATTAACACCATATTTGTCCTACACGAAGGGGCCACTTTTTTTCAAAGCTTCTTTTAAATCACTCGTGGATCGGCATTACGAGGATTAATTACCAAAACAACGGACCACGATTTCCTGTAAAAGCCTTTCACGGGAAGTTCCTATGCAAGGATGCTGTGTGGGCCCCACCGATATGTTTGTGTGAAATCTATTCCATCCATCCTTTTTTAAAGATAATTTTAGGACGTGCGACCAAAAAATAGACATATTAAGCACTCAAATGGGCCACACGAGAGGAAATAGTTGTTATTCAGTGAGCACCGTTGAAACATTTTTATAGCCATAAAATTTCTATATCAAGCTATATTTTTAGTGTTTTCACTTCATCCAATTTGGAATGACCTTATAAAGGGTTTGGATTGCATATAAACATCAAGGTGGGGTCAAGGAAGGTTTCAACGGTGGGAATTTCTTTCCCCAATTTCCCTTCTCGTGTGATCCCTTTGAGTCTTGTATCCACCTCATTTTTGGTATAACATCCTAAAATGTGCTCGCAAAATGGATGGACGGAATAAATTTCTCACATACATTGCACTGGGCCCCATCCGGAATCCTTGCGCGGGAACTTCCTGCAAAAGGCTTTCGCAAGAAATCCTCGTCCACAATGCCATCTCTATGCCAGCATTGCATTAATTATGCCAAATGGTAATATTTTGGGAACAGGTACCACGCACTCACACCTCAGATTTTTTCACGGGCCCACTCCTAAATGTACGTAAGATCCACTCCGACCATTAAACATGTAATCTAGTGATAGGCTTAAAGCAAAGAAATTAGTCTAATCAGTGGTTCAGATGGGCTACACCAATAGGAACAATTAGGAGAGAGACATCTGCTCTTTATTTTTTTCAAGGCCCATTGTAAAGAAACTATGAAATCCGTTCCAGCCATTAGATATCACACCAAAATTAAGCCTAAGTCCCAAAAATGAAGTCCATATATGATTCATGTGAGCCACACTGATGTAAATAGTTTAGAGGGTGAACCTTTCCATATACACTATTTTTAATAATGTGATTCACCTTAACTAAGGATGGGAATGAAATTTGAGACCTTGATCTAACATGGGGTGACATACCTAATGGAAGGGGTTGATTTTACATTAACGCAATAATGGGCCCACTCAAGCTGTGGGCCCTTTTCCATGCCAAAATGTAATTAGTCTACCATGGAAGCTTTTGCTTACATTAATTACGAGTGGTTTTTTTTTTCATTAAATGCAGAATGGACTACACATTTATTATAGATTTGGACCATCCAACTAAAAATCAGATATGTACATTAGATAAATTACATTATTAACTTGTTAGGGGCAAAAAAAAAAATGATCTTATGATTAAACATGTCAAATACTTATGAAGATAATGGGTTGTTAATAAAATAGTCCAATGATCTAGATTTAACATGCACACTTGTACTTTTCTTAAAAGTGTAGTTTCTTAGTTTTTAGCATATAAGTTCTCCTTAGTGGATCTTAACTGATGAATGGCTTAGATCTTAACACATATGTCACTTTACATAACTATGACATGCATTCTAAAATTCCTCAATATTAGTGTATGCAGGGGGATTTTTTCATTAAATGCCCAGCTAGTTGGACCAAAACTCATGGTCCAACTAGTTGTGTGTGAGCATTTCTCTTTAATGATTCGTAATATCACATGAAAAAGAATATTGAGAAGTTTAAAATTTTAATAATGTTTGAGAAAATTTTTGAAAATAAAATGATGCTTTTCAAGAAAAGAAAATCGGCATTTTGAAATTATTGAGAAAAAATTTGAAATATGAGAAAATATTTAGAAAATTTAGAATTTGTATTTTTTTTAGATATAATTTATAATAAAAATGTTATTTTGTTAAAATGTTTTCAAAAATATACATTTTATAAAAGAATGTTATTTTAAATGGAAATTGAAATTTATGTTTGAAAAAAAAATTACTAAATTAATAGGCACATCCACTAATTGTACCTTTAACCATTTTCGGACAATCTAATTAGTCCAGATTGAAGAGTAAATAACTTCAAATGTTTAAATCAAATTTCACTAAAATTGTTGAATAATCTTGTATGCCCAATATCTTTTTCATATGTAACCTGATCGGGACGAATAACTAGTGAAATTGAGTATTGATCAGAAAAATAGGGTGAATGGACCAGACAGGTAAAATGGGGCAAATATTTTGATCAAAATTGTGACCCAACTTTATTGACCTCGTGAGAACCTAAGTGTTGATGTAAGTTTTGTGGGCCCCATCATAATGTGTGTCGAACATCAACACCGTAAATTTAATGTCTCCCCTTCAGGTTATGCGATATGTAAAAAATCATCTATATACAAAACTCAGGTGGGCTATGCCATCGAAAACCATGTGAAGACATCCTAAAAAATATAAAAGAACTTGGTGGGGCCCACGTGAGTTTTGGATGCGACTGAAACTTGGTCTGACCCCTCATCCAAGCGGGACGCACATAATCAGTGGGTTGGATATCTGAATCACATTTAAGCAAACCTAATATATGATTATGAAAGGAAACCCCTCTCCACTCCATTTAGGTGATTTACTAATTACCTTGAGTTAACTTTGTGTGGTTTACCATTAATTATTTATTTTATCTACTCCGTTCATCCATGTTAACAGATGATTTGGGGTCTAAAGAACAAAATGGAATCATGTCCAAAGTTCAAGTGGACCACACCACAAGAAATAGTGTGATTGAACCTCTACCATTGAAAAATTCTTGGAGGCCATAGAAGTTTTGGATCAAGCCAATGTTTGTGTTTTCTCTTCATTCATATCTTTTTGATATTATGAACAGGTTGGATGACAAATAAACATTACTGTGGGCCCAAGGAAGGTATCAACGGTGGAAATCATTATTTCACATTGTTTCGTGTAGCATGGTCCACTCGAGTTTTGGATTTATCAAAAATTTGGGATCAACCCACATCGTTCATCCATTTTTTGAGATCATTTTAGAGAATTATCCAAAAAATGAATCATATTCAAAGATTAAATGGACCGCACCACAAATAAGGGGAACAAATTGACTACTCCTAACACTAGCCAATGGCTAGTGGTTGGTGCTACGTGGGCCCCACCATGATGTATGTGTTTAATCCATGCCGTCCATCTATTTTTAAAGATCATCTTACAGCATGAGACCAAAAAGAGGTATATCCCAATCTAAAATGGACCACATTACACGAAACAGTGTTGAATGAGCATCAACTATTAAAAACATTTCGGGGGCCATAAAGGTTATGGATCGAGATGATTTTTGTTTTCCCCCTTCATCTAGGCCTGTATGACTTAATAAATAGATTGGATGCCAAATAAATGGTACAGTGGACCTTACGAGGATTTTAATGAAGGATATCCAATCACTATTATTTTCATGTGGTGTGGTCCACCTGATATTTATATACCTCTCATTTTTGGGCCCCACCATGATGTATGTTTTATATCCACACCTTTCATCCATTTATAGAGATCAATATTCAAAGAACGAGTTAAATCCAAAGCTCTAGTGGACCCCAACACAGAAAATAGTGGGACAGTGATGCCCACCATTAAAAACTTCTAAAGGCAATAAAAGTTTTATATGAAGATGATATTTGTGTTTTCTCATATTTCATGTATTTTTTAACTTTTGAACAGGTTGGATTTCAAATAAACATTATGATAGGCCTTAGGATAATTTCAACAGTGGAAATCATTATCCCCACTGTTTTCTATGGTGGGGTCCACTACAGATTTTTATCTGCCTCATTCTTTAGCTCATGACTTAAAATGATATCTCAAAATGGATGGACGGTGTGGATATAACAAATACATCATAGTGGGGCCCACAAAACTTGGTGATGTCACTGACATAGGGCGTCTGCGACAGAAACGGATTGACTACTCCCCCTGCCACCAGTAATTGGCTGGTTGTCGGTGCTCTGTGGGCCCCATGATGATTTATGTATTTCATCCATTCCGAACATCTATTTTTATAGATCATTTTATGGTATGAAATAAAAAATGAGGTATATCTCAATCTCAAGTGGACCACGTTACAAGAAATGGTGTTGAATAAATGTTGAACATTAAAAATGTTTTGGGGGCCATAAAAGTTTTGGATCAGGCCGATATTTATTTTTTCCCTTCATCTGGGTCTGTACGACCTAATCAACATATTGGATGTCAAATAAACAATACAGTGGGCCTTAAGAGGATTTTAATGGTGGATATCAAATAATTATTTTTTTTTTCCTGTGGTGTGGTCTACCTAAGATTTGTATTCCTATCATTTTTTGTATAAAGCCATAAAATGCTATGTAAAATTGGATGAATGGAATGGATGAAACACATACATTATCGTGGGTCTCACCAAGCACCGACCACCAGCGACACGGCCGGTGCCAGGGGGAGTCCCCGATCCGCTCGGACGCGGATTTCATGCAAAAGTCTTTCGCTTGAAGTTCCGGCGTAAGGATTCTAGGTGGGGCCCATTGCGATGTTTGTGAGAAATCAAAGTCGTTCATCCTTTTTTGACCTCATTTTAAGATATTCTACCAAAAAAGAGTAGGATCCAAAACTCAAGTGGGCCATATGAGGTGAAACAGTGGGGAAAGGATTGCCTACCGTTGAAACCTTCCTAGGCTCTACCCTGCTGTTTATATGCCATCTAAACCGTTTATAAGGTCATTTTCACTTAGATAAAGTGAAAAAACCAAAAAAAAAATTATATTTTCAATAAATTTTATGGACATATAAATATTTCAATGGTGGTCACTAAATCTCCACTGTTTCCTCTCATGTGGCCCATTTGAGTTTTTGATCCTCCTCAATTTTGGTCCCACGTCATAAAATGAGCTTAAAAAAAGGATAGAGGGGTTAGATTTCACACAAACAACTAAGTAGGACCCCCACAGAATTTTTTGCAAAACTTTCTGCCAAAGTCTTCATTAGGAAATCCACGTCCCTCTCTCTCTCTCTCTCTCTCCTTAGAGATCGGGAACCCAATTTGTGATCGGGGCTCCAACTCAAACTCTTCTCGTTATCTTCCTTAAAGCTCAAAAGGTAAAAATCCTAACCCTTCATCTAAGTGGGACACACATAGCAGATGGGTTAGATGTTTGAAACACATCTCAGTTGGCCCTACCACACAAAATAGCAGGGTTGGAACGTCCACCATTGGAAACTTTGTGAGGCCACATAAGTTATGGATCTGGATGATATTTATTCCTACAGTTTATTGGAGTGGTGATAACCCTATGAACAGTTTGGATTTCATATAAACACCATGATCGGGTCTACGAAGGTTTCAATAGTGGACGTTTCTGTTCCAACTCTCTAGTTTCATGTGGCCCACCTCAGTTTTAGATGTGCTTGATTTTTCAAGATCTGTCCTATTTTTCTCTTTGAAAAACTGATGAATGGAGATTAGGTTAAGGGGAGTTATCTCAGATAGTAGCAATTGCCTTTCCTTGGACTAGTAAAAGGTTTAATAGTCCTACTCTTGGACATGGTTTTGAATCTATTCTTGCTAAATAGCAGCTGCCTTTCCTTCTAGGAGAGTTGGCAAATGGCAATGACTCTAAAACCAGTTAAACTAGGAATCTAGGTTCTCTCACCATGCTTACAATGCGTACCTACAATGCCTTCTTCATGTTGTATATGCATCTCACGTCCTTGAACCCTATTGGTTGCTAGGCGAGTGCTACCAGCTATGGAATACACTCTTCATCATGTCCATCTCCTTTAGCTGTGGTGACTTATTTTTCTTGGGGAAGTACTTAGATGCTATGTTGTTCTTTACTTTCTATAAATCAATCCAATGTTGTTATAAATCCCTTGTAAATGATTTGAACCATGTTCCTGCTTGACCTCATCATTGTGATCTTGCCTATGAGCCTTATATCAAATACACTTGCACCAAAACTGTCTCAACTTATTCGTGCAAAGACAGATGTTCGCTTATTCTCTTCTTTCTTCAAGCAGTTTTGTTTTAATAATAATTTGTGATCCCATGCATGGTTTAAAAGAAGGGTAATGATATGGTTATATCGCCTGTATTGTATCCTTATTGGCCATTCCCAAATGATATAGGGTGAACTGATCCATTATTATTATTTATTTTTTTTTTTAAAAAAAAAGAAGCTAAAAATGGGCCATATCGGCTAATATAGGCCTATACAATTTGTATAGGTACAGATACAGGCTGATATGGCCCATACAGGCTAATATGGCTCATCAAATGTCTTCAACATGATATTTTCCTACTAGACATATGTGGAGGTGGACAGGCTGTCACATACTTAATGGGAGGGAAACATGGATGCTACTAACTCATTGGCAAATCAGGGCGTGGATAGACTGAGTTTGAGGGATCCTGGCATTTTGCTTTTTCCCTTTTCTATACATATTCAGAGAGCAAAATTCTCCTTTTTTGGCCACCGTCTTCCTATGCCACGTGAAGAAGAATGAATTGATTGGAGAAGGCATCACCCAGGTGCACTAAAACAAATAAGCCCCAAACAGTATTATAGAAAAAGCATTTTTATAGCCTTTCGATATTATTTTTAACAATGCCATAACCTAAGGTGCCATGTATATGCATCAGCAAGGAAACAAGAATTAACTAAATAATAGAGGAATTAATGTGAGCAATAGAAGCCATAACATCCAGAATTAATAAGTTTTCCCCAAAGTTTGTTTGTTTTTTTTTTTTTCAATTTGTCATAAAAAACCAAGCTGCCTATTAATAGTCAATCATGGCTATATATTTCTTAAGTAAGGTTTCTATGGTGTGGCTCACCTAATTCATGAAGTGGCAAGTTTCTTTCACGTAAAAGTTTGTTAAAAGTGTTTAATTGTTTACTTAGCATTGTATTTCTTTTCTCAGTATGAAGATAAAATGTATATATTGTTCCATTGTCTTCTGTTGCCTAAAATAGTCCTTACAAACCTTAATGAGCTTGTATATTACAGTTTTTTGTCTTAAATTATTATTATGATTAGTTAGTTTATAGTTGTGACTTGTAATTGTGATTTATAAGTTAGATAATTAGTTACCCGTTTGAGGATTTCTATGAGGCCATACATAGATAAAGTGTGTTTTTGGTGGCATAAAAATCACTCAAATTGTTCCATTTTGGACAGTTCAAGGTTAAATGGATAGTATGCTTTCATATAATCTATTTAAATGTTCATGCCTGATCCGCAGTCCATCTCCTCATTTCTCTCTGGATCTGTTTCTTTCGTTCTGTATCCAATGCCAAATATCTTTACATTGCTTTAGATATTTGACATCAGAATATAACGTAAGATCAACTTATCTGGAGATGTATGGGGAGATGCTGCTGGATTTTCGGCGTGGACTAACAAATGAGAATATGAAAGTATTACAATCTATCCAACCTTGGATGGGTAACTAATTTAGGATTTAATTGAGCGGGGATCTCTGGAAGGTGGGAACCGTTATGACCATGATGAGTAGATGTCCATTTCCTATGGACAGCAATATGGGTGGCCTGACCATTTGGATAGGTCGTGTTTATGTATGGATCTATCATGTGACATAGACAAGCATCATAAATGAGAGATTGTGGAAGATAGCACCAACCTGTTGGTTTCTTCTTACAGGCAGGTTGAATCTCATAAAAGGGTAGCTCATATTTTTTGATAGGTAAAGGTGGGCTTGAGGTCGAGACATCAATGTTGAAACACCTGTCTACCATTGAGCTACGGGCTTGAACCCATGAAACTCCTATTCATGACGAGAGAATTAAACAAGCAACATGCAAGTGTAGGTAATAGTTGGCTTGGCCCATATTGTGCATGTTAGCTCTATCCTAAGCACGGACAGTTCACATGCTGTGCAGCTTGAAGTTTTTTTATTCCCGTTTGGGAATTACCAGACGTGGTCTCATTATGGATATGCCCATCTCTTTACATGATAAATAAATGTTTACTCAGGCATGTGCCTCCCCAGCCTGTATTGAGCTTCTAGAGTTTCTAAATGGAACTTGGTCCAATGAAGATACTGTTTCTTTAATGATTGGTGGTTATTTCAGCATATGATTAAAGTTAAGGGTTGTCATATTTCTTCAGAATATTCCACAGTAGGAACACATAATAGTCTATCAAGGAAAGAATTCAAATACTGGAAGATCTAATCTTTTCCTGTGTATATTCAAGAAATGCAACTCTGTTGGAAATCCTTCTTTGACAATGACTTGTATTTCTTGGCAATTTTAAGTTTTTTTTTTTTCCAGCTCAACAGTTAAAAACCACACAATACTTCATTTGCATTTCAAAACCTATAACCTATAACCTATAACCTAAATTAAACATATAACCTATAACCTAAACCTAAATCTAAACCTAAACCCAAACCCGAATTCCTAACCCTATAACCTAGACCTATAATCTTAAACTTATTTTCATAAATTGACTCTAATCTTTTCATTGTAGAGATGTATAAGAGTTAGATGCGAGCTAAGAACAGGTTTGGCCCAGAGTATATACAAGGGGTAAAACAGTTTATGGAATTTGCGCGTAATCGGGCGGATTCAGGCAATAGAATTAGGTGTCCATGTCAAAAATGTATGAACATTATACATAAGACTCTAGACAAAGTAGAAGATGATTTGTTTATAGTTGGGATTGACCAAGGTTACACTTGGTGGATCCATCATGGTGAAGAGTTCCATCAAAGAGTTGAGGCCATTGAAGTACTTGCTGACCCAATTGTGCCGGATGACGAGGAAGAAGACGTTGACGAAATGCAAGATATCATAAGAGATGTATTCAGGGGAATGATTGCGGATACTGATTTTGTAGAGACAAGTAGTATCCAAGCTATTCCTCCTATGGGTAATGTCGAATCAGAAAAGTTTAGTAGGTCGTTGAGAGATGCGCAACGTCCACTTTATCCGGGGTGTAAGAACTTCTCCAAGTTGAATTTTCTTACAAGGTTACTTCATTTAAAAATAATAAATCGTTGGAGTAATAAATCGTTCGACATGTTGCTTGATTTATTGAAAGAAGCATTACCAGACAGTGAGACATTGCCTAAGTCCCATTACGAGAAAAAATCCTTAATGCGAGACTTGGGCCTTAGTTATATCTTTATTCGTGTATTGAAAAAAACTTGAAAATGTTGAAGAGTGTCCAGAATGCGGAGAGTCTAGGTGGAAGTATAACGAAGCCAAGCGTAAGAAAATCCCACAGAAGGTGTTAAGGTACTTCCCATTGAAACCCAGATTGCAAAGATTGTTTATGTCTCGCAAGACAGCTGAAGATATGAGGTGGCATAAGGAGAAACGCGTTCATGATGTAGTACGGTAAGATACCCTGCGGACTCTAAAGCCTGATAAAATTTTGACAAGTAAATGACTGGTTTGCAGAGGATTCTCGCAATGTTCGACTAGGTCTTACAAGTGATGGTTTTAATCCATTTGGTAATATGAGTATCTCGAACAGTATGTGGCCAGTGATACTTATGCCCTACTGTCACGCCCCAAACTCGGAAACCGGGCTCACAAAATTCTCGATCGCCGAATCCGACGCCGACAGCCTCCGTAGAATCCCATTTTCGACTCCTAGCTCCCATTCGCCAGGTTCCGATCCTGGGATACTACGAGGAGAATTTTTAATGTCAGTTTGATTCGTAATAAGCATAACCAATGGCATAACACACAAACAACAACCAAGAACTCCATTACATTTCCACTATGATCAAAAACTTTACAAGTACAATGAGCATAAAGGGAAATACAATGGTAAAGAATAAAAACTCCAAAATGATCTGCAACGTGCTCCTGCCTCAACGCTGTTGCGAACTAACGCCACCTGCACGCAACAGTTGTGCATAAGCTTATAGAAAGCTTAGAGGGTGGTGAAAGTGTGTGCGCAAGGTAGTAATATGATCATGCAATATCAGAGTAATGCGGAATATGCAGATGGAACCATAATATCATGAGTCGTACCAAGGCTATGCGATGTAAGACATGAATGGTATCAGCCATCCCAAGGCCATGCGATGTGCAATGTAACTCAAGCATACAGATCCTCATCTATGTCCACACATCAATACAGCTCAAATATGGGATATCACCGGGGTCTAGTACACTCTAAACCAGATTGTCACCACATCGTGCGCAATAAGGTAAGTGGAAGAGACCTCACTATCCGTCTGCCAATATCGGGCACGACTCGTCAATAGCGGACCCATTCCTCGAGCTAGTCAGACTCAGCCTAGCATTACCCCCTACACTCGGGCGGATAAGGCCGCACCCCCTTCCAACAGACCACGACACAGTGGAGAGCACAGTCATCTGGTAATCGGCACTCAACGCTCATCTACCCACTCGGTTTAGACATTGGAGCAACCTCTTGATACCATAAGGGTTTAGGGACTTTCACCCAGGGATATCTATATCACCCCATGTAGAACAAGATTTTCGGTATCCAATCCTCCAACCACGCTGTGTCTGTGGAGGCTACAGCCTAATGTCGCTAGGGCGTACAATAACCATGTCACACAAATGCGAAATGCATGATTCACGCTATCCAGTCATACAACAAATCCTGCGCATATCGTGCACTCATGTAGGGGAACACCGCCTAACCAGGAGCCCATAAACAACCTGCCCGAAGGCATATGCTATGATCAGTCAATCCTCATATCAAGCATACATATGATGCGTATGATCATGAGTCATGAAACTATACTAAACATGTAAATGAGTGATGAACCATTCTTACAATGCAGATGGGCCTAGACGGCCTATACACAGCAAGTACGGCCCAGTAATGGGCCCTAAGGAGAGTCGTAATGTGGACATCTAACCAACATTACACTCGCAATGTGGACGTCAAACCAACATTGCTCCCAAGGCACGATCTTTGTAAACATCGCTAGTTAGTCTGTATTGGAATTACACATTGCAATGGATAGTAGGTTCATCCCATTGGTCCTTACATATATATCAAATGGACCATATCTTATAGGGCTTTTATTCATCAGATGGGCCACATAAATGAGTCACACCAATGGGTCTTATGTGCATTACAATGGGTCAAAACCCGTGGGCCTTGGATTGCATCAAATGAGGTTAACTCATGAGTCTTAAAGGTAACGAATGGGCCACACCAATTGAACCCCATATGTACGCCAAATGGGCCTTAACCTTAAGCCTAGCATGCATATCAAAGTGGACCTAAACCCCCAGGCCTTACATATATCAAATGGGCCTACTTCCATGGGCTTTAAAAATGCATCAAATGGGTCCAATTTCATGTGCCTTGGAATACATCAAATGGGTCCAATCCCCTGGGCCTCGGGATATATCAAATGGGCCTAGTCCCATGGACTTGAAACATATCAAGTGGGCCTAAACCCATAGGCCTTAAATATCAAGTGGGCCTAAGCCCATAGGCTTTACATATCAAGTGGGCCCAAGTCCATAGGCCTTATATGAATCAAATAGGCCTAACCCATAAGCCTTTCATAAATCAAATGAGCCTAACCCATAGGCCTTTTGTAATTCAAATGGGCCTAGCCCATAGGCCTGTTATAAATCAAATGGGCCTAACCCATATATGAGTGGCCCACCCAACCAACATCTCATGCCTTAAAATGATCTCACAAAGTGGATGGACGGTCTGGATGCATCACATGCATCATGGTAGGTCCCACTGTCGCTGGACAGTGAGGACTGAATACAAATCTCACCAAGGGTCCCACCGTCCGGCGGACGGTGGGAGTACAAATAAATTAAGGTGGGTGCCACCGTCCGCCTGGACGGTGGACTTAGAATACATAAATTATTGTGGGTCCCATGTTGTAACACCCTGAAAATCGGGGTCGTGTATAAACTCAACTCCCGAGTTCCAAACCGTCACTTATGCAACACAAATGATTATGATTCAATGTTGTCTGATTTAAAGCATTCACATGAGTAAAAGTATACCAAAACTGCAATTCATACTTCAGATCCAGTGATAAAAGCAAGCGGAAGACTAAACAATATATATATCACTGTATGAAAAAATAAGTAAATCTCATCTGTCTCTAAAGTATGAATACATCTCTGAGTCTCATATACATATACATGAACAAAAGTAAATGTCCAAAACAGTCCCACTGAAGTCCCCTCGATCCAGGTCACCTACGCGAAGCCATCGTGATACTGCATGTACGAGAACTCATCCTGGTCCTCGTCGAAGTCTGGCTCTGCCTCCTGGATCTCAGCCTCACCTGCATCTACAACAGGGTCTGGTGGGTGTTGCAAACACCATCCCGTAACGTGGGAGTGAGTGATCAACTCAGTGAAATCATAGAGCAAAGATTAGCATGTTCACAATTCAATCAGGCGATAATAGTAAAGCAGTAAATCAGACAATCCTAATACTGTTGTTAATGCAAGATGACATGACGTGATGTATGCCCTCACCGACGATCTCCCTCATACGGCAACATCTTACGACCGCGGCATGCCACACTCCCTAGAGTGCTCCACATCTTCCAGGCATATGCAATGCTATGGTGATATGATTTCCAAGTTGTTATTAGTCCATTCAAACAGTAGGATTGTGAAACTAAGGTACTTCCCTTGTATCAATCCCAACACAGATCCTTTCTAGGGTCGTCACTCCTAGTAATCTCATACGATGTATATTTCGTAGGTCACTGCAAGGGCTGCCAGGGCTGTTGCTCGCACTCGTTGCACCGCTCCCCCATCACTTTATCAATACAGGCCTACCGTACTCTACTGCAACGGAAGGATCGTCGCCTCCCGTGGACTCAGAATACACTCGCGGTCACTACAAAGGACTCGTCGCCTGATCAGTGTAGGCCGACAGCTAGAATATAGTGTCTCATAGCACCATAATCTGCTCACGAGTCTAGGTGCTCACTGGTCACTACGGAAAGGTTTGTGGCCCCAGCGTAGGCCGACAGCTCGACCACGGTGTCCCATACCACCATGCCCGGCCCATGAGTCTTCGTGGATCAAGGTACCATGGTTAACAGGGTTTACAATGGTAAGTTCAGTACCCTAGGTTCAAGCAGTTATGACTCATACAAGGTGAACATACATCGGCCAGTCGGGTTACTTGACGGGCTCGACTAGCGCGATCGCATCTCAAGTCGAACGACATGAAGTGCGTAAAACACTTCGCATGGCCTAACCACTGCCGCCAACTTCAAACACGACTCGCGTTCATCAACGCGTCGCTCGTGGCTAAGACCAGTCAGCCACGAATTCGCTCGGTTACCGACTTCCTGGACTAAGTCTAGTCCCATAAACTTATGGAATCACATCAACAAATTTTGTAAGAGTATTGGAATTGAAATACAATCATGTGAGCATGTTAACACATGTTATAACATTCAACTTAAGTAAATCTTCAAACCCATATATTTCATGCATGTAATGAAATTATGCATAAAGTCAATATGTAGGAA
Source organism: Magnolia kwangsiensis (assembly GCA_037074715.1). Classification (NCBI taxonomy): domain Eukaryota; kingdom Viridiplantae; phylum Streptophyta; class Magnoliopsida; order Magnoliales; family Magnoliaceae; genus Magnolia; species Magnolia kwangsiensis. The sequence goes on along the minus strand of CM073575.1, from coordinate 154,104,184 downwards.
ATCATTTAGGTCAGCATATTAATTGAGAAGACCATCTCAAACTAATTCATAACATCATTTAATTCAATACATACTAATAAAAACATTCATACAAACACATACACTACACACTTGAGTCTACATATAGTATGTCGACCCGAAGTGCGCAATTAAGCGAATCTCTTCGCCAAAGTAATTATGCACGTATTCCTAACTTCCTAATGTGACAACAAACCATGTCAATCACATCAGCAAAATATGAATGCAAACAGTACTTCCTACAAATGACTAAAATGCCCTAAATCTCATATTCTTCGTTAATTTACGAAACAGGAAACGGAGAGCATATTGTACATGTCAAACGGCGTTGCCGTCAATAATCTACTATTAAACGACATTGAAAGCGTTGGGAACCGTCAATCAAAGTGTCTAAAATCCTCACCTTATGTCTTGTAGACTCGCGAATTGAAACGGAGCGTATACGCTTCGTCTACGGTGAATAGGAAACCTAATACACGAGATCCATAAGCTACATCGCTATGGAAACAAAGGAAACTCAAATCAGCAACTATTTAGGGTATTTTCTTACCTAGAATTGTGGTGTAATCGTCGGGAAAGCGGTAGAGGTGTGTTGCTTAAGCACGTGCAACACGTAGCACAAGTGGCAGGAAGAACTCTCCCACTCTTTCTCACAATCTCTCACCTTTTTCTCTCTCCCAAGTTAAGGTTTCTCTCAAATTCGGATGGGAGAGAGGAGTGAGAGTTTCAACCCCTTTTATAGCCTAAAACATGCCCAAAATAGGCTTGGGAACAATGTTTACTTGGTGCCTAACCAAATCGGGGCCGTTTCGGTCCAAATGAGCATTTCTGAAGGTCCCCTGGCCAAATGCGGTCGGACTTAAGCTCATGCATACTAATCTAGCACATATCCAGTTTTCAGACCGGTAGGGTTCCCAGATCGCACGTGGCGGTCCAGTTTCAGTTTAACGGTCACCGCACCAAGATCAGGCCTATAAGTCTCGTGATATGTAATAGATATTTTTCATGATCCAAGGGTGTAATTTGGCTGTATTCTGACGGTCAGAACGCTCAATATTGATGCGTCAAATCATGTGCCAGATTTGAATTTCAAATTCCAATTCTAACCCTATTCTCACTCTCTTCACTCCAGGCTCAATGAAATAACCTCTGAATGTCAGTTGGAATTGATTTTCGAAACGATTGCCAAGCCCAGCTAAGTGGTCATAATGGTCTAAGATGGTAGGTATCGAACTTTCGACGCGCGGTATAGATCCAATACAAAGTTTTAAGGAGGTCCCGAGAATAAACCGGTTTAGAGTTTGATCCGAGGCTTTAGAGCATTATAGCACCATTGGTTCCACTTGCTTTGGGCCTTGTAGAACGTATTTAAAGTGATCAGGGACCATTTCCCAGCTATTCTAACGTTGCACTAGCTAACCTAGTCATATTTTCTAAAGGAATGAATTCTACGCAATTTCGGGTCGAGTTGGTACTCGAGCCCAAGTACGGATTTTTCACGGGCGTTACAATCTACCCCCCTTAACAAATAATTTCGTCCTCGAAATTTTATACCTTTTCGTACTCCTCGAGAAGCTGTGGGTAGTTTTTTCTGATCTCGGCTTGTCTCCCAGGTAGCCTCCTCCTCAGAGTGATGCGTCCATAATACCTTCACAAGGGGAATCACCTTGCTACGCAGTACCTGCTCCTTCCTGTCTAGGATACGTGTCGGTCGCAGGATATAAGTAACATCCTCTCCTAACTGCACCTGCTCCCATCTGATGATATGGGAAGGGTCAGCAACGTACTTCTTCAGCATAGAAACATGAAATATGTTGTGAACGCTCACGAGCGGCGTGGGTAGAGCCAATCGGTAAGCCACCGCTCCCACACGATCGAGGATCTGGAATGGACCAATAAATCGCGGTGCCAGCTTCCCCTTCTTCCCGAACCGAAGGACTCCCTTCATAGGGGAAACTCACAAAAACACATGATCCCCAACTGTGAACTCTAGTGGCCTCCGTCTCGTATCGGCGTAGCTCTTCTGTCTGCTCTGCGCTGTAAGGAGCCGACGTCGAATAATATCAATCTTCTCTGACGTCGACTGCACTAACTCTGGGCCGATCAAGCTACGCTCACCGACCTCTAGCCAGCAATGCGGTGCGCGACAAGGTCGCCCATACAGCGCCTCATAAGGTGTCATACCGATACTCCCCTGAAAAATGTTGTTGTACGCAAACTCCGCATATGCAAGACAATCATCCCAACTGTCCTTGAAGTCCAATGCGCAAGCTCGCAACATGTCCTCCAAGATCTGGTTCACCCGCTCTATCTGTCCGTCTGTCTGTGGGTGAAAGGCAGTACTGAACTTCAACTTCACACCCATAGCCTCCTGAATGCGAGTCCAGAAAATGGAAGTGAACCGCGTGTCTCTGTCCGACACGATCTCGAGCGGAACTCCATGTAGATGCACAGTCTCTCTGATGTACAATCTAGCCAGCTCGTCTACAGAGTTCGTAACTCTAATCGGTAGGAAGTGCGCCGACTTCGTCAGACGGTCGACGATCACCCGAATGGAATCATGTCCCTTCCTCATCTTCGGAAACCCAGAAATGAAGTCCATGGAAATGAAATCCCACTTCCACTCTGCAATCGGCATAGGCTGTAAAAGTCCAGGTGGTCGGCGATGCTCTGCCTTCACCTGCTGACAAGTGAGACAACGGGACACGAACTCAGCTATGTGGGTCTTCATACCTTCCCACCAATACGTCCTCTTCACGTCACGATACATCTTTGTGCTGCCTGGATGCATCGCGAGTCTAGTAGAATGCGCAGCCTCGAGAATCTCTCGTCTCAAGTCAGGGACATCTGGGACGCATAGGCGGCCACGATAACGCAAGTCCCCATCCATACCAACTCGCCAGTCGGCGTCAGCATCATCACTGGCCTGCTCTCGAAGCTCAGTAAGATGCGCATCGTCCCTCTGCGCCTCGATGACTCGGTCATCGATCTGAGATCGTACCTGTACATGTGTGATGAACTCAAACGGCTCCTCTACGGTGAGTTTCTGCTCAAAGTCTCGCAAAAACTCAACCATATCCCACTCGGCAACCATCAGCTTAGCCGCAAACTCTATCGCCTTCTTGTGGCTCAACGCATCAGCCACAAGGTTTACCTTCCTAGGATGGTAAGAGACTTCAAACTTGAAGTCCTTCAACGTCTCCATCCATCGCCGCTGCCTCATATTCAAGTCTCCCTGCGTGAATATGTACTTGAGGCTCTTATGGTCGCAAAAGAGCTCGAACTCCTCTCCGTAGAGGTAATGTCTCCAGAGTCTCAGTGCGAATATAACGGCTGCCAACTCTAGGTCGTGTGTAGGGTAATTCTCCTCGTGCTTCCTTAATTGTCTCGAGGCATACGAAATTACCCTGTCCCTCTGCATAAGGACACAACCCAAACCAACGCTAGACGCGTCAGTGTATATAGTGTATTTAACCCCTTGCTCTAGCAATACTAGCACAGGGGCGGACGTAAGTCTGTCCTTCAGCTCCTGAAAAGCTGACTCCGCCTTGTCATTCCAGGCCAACTTCACGTCCTTCCGTGTCAACTGAGATAAGGGTCTCGCGATCTTCGAGAAGTCCTGAATGAAGCGCTGATAGTAGCCAGCGAGACCCAAGAAACTCCTCACCTCAGTGACAGAACCAGGCTGCTCCCAGTCCTGCACCGCAGCTACCTTAAACAGGTCAACTGCCATGCCATCCTTGAACACCACGTGTTCCAGAAACTTCACCTCCTGCTTCCAGAAGTCGCACTTCTTGTACTGTGCGAACAACTGATGCTGTCTGAGCGTATCCAAGACCAAACGCAAGTGCTCCTCATGCTCCTCTCAACTCCTAGAGTACACCAAAATGTCGTCAATGAATACAACGACGAATCGATAGAGGAAATGTCGAAATACCCGGTTCATCAGATCCATGAACACGGCTGGTGCGTTCGTAAGACCGAACGACATCACGAGGAACTCGTAGTGGCCAAAACTGGTCCTGAATGCTGTCTTCTGCACGTCCTCATCCCTGACGCGCAACTGATGATATCCTGACTGAAGATCAATCTTCGAGAAGTACTACGCTCCTCTCAACTGATCAAACAGGTCATCGATCCTGGGTAAAGGATACTTGTTCTTCACCGTAACCTGGTTCAGCCTGCGATAATCAATACACAATCGCATCGAACCGTCCTTCTTCCTCACGAATAGGACCGGTGCTCCCCAAGGAGACACATTAGGCCGTATAAGGCCAAGCTCTAGCAGACCATCAATTTGCGTCCTCAACTCCTCCATCTCACATGGTGCCATGCGATACGTCGGCAGTGAGACGGGTGTAGAACCAGGAACCAGATCGATAGTGAAATCGATCTCACGTCGGGGCGGCAAACCAGGGATCTTCCTGAACAGATCCCCGAACTCGGAAACGACTGGCACATGCTCAAGTACCTGGGCACCAGCGTCACGTAATAAAGTGGCGTAACTAAGTATGCGGAAAAGGGAGATTTACCCGCACTGAAAATGTGAAAGGCGTGCCCTCAGGCTCGTACACTGTCACCATACGAGCCTCGCAGTCAATCTCGGCCCTCCCAGCAGTCAACCAATCCATGTCAAGAATGACGTCGAGATAAACGAGCGAGGGATGGACGACAAGATCAAGAGTCATCGTCCTGCCTCCCAGATCAACTAAACAACCCTCACACATCTGGGTAACATCTGAATAATCCCCATGAGCTGCAAAGACCCGCACGCTATCCATAGTGATAGTCTGTAACCCAAGACGCCTGACTACAGCACGCGATATCAAAGAAATCATGGAACCAGTGTCCACCATCACAAGAATAGGAGTACTTTCAATATGAGCTGTGACCTCGAAGGCTGAATGCTGAAGAGTCAGTGCCGCAGCTGCCTCAGCTGTCAATGCATGAACCAGAGCCTGCTATGGCCGGTTCGGTCGCTGTATCATGGGCCGTGGAGGCTGTCTGATCTGCGATACCGGAGGTCTAAAAGAATGGTGCGCAGGAGCTAACCGTAGAGGCGGTGCTGATATCGCCTGTGAACGAGCACGGTCAATCTTCTGCCGCGGCGAGAACCCGCTATCCCGCATCAGAGAGAAACAACTCTGCACCAAGTGGCCTGTCCTCCCACAGTATGTACATGTCAAATTAGGACGCCGAAACGGTGATACAGGCGCTGTAGTCCTAGCAGGAGGATCAATGCGAGGCCTCTTGCCCGCGAGGGGCCTGTCCTGCATGTCTGGTCGCGGCCTAGAAGCAACAGGGCCACGAGATCGCGTCAGTCGATCCACATCCTGCTTTGCCCGCATAGACATGTGAATCAACTCCGCATATGAAGGAATGGTCAAACAGCACATCTTTGATCGAATATCCGGTCGTAAACCCTCCAAAAAGCGTCATATGCGCATCTGCTCATCAGCCAAAATCGTCAGGACGTATCTGCCCAACTCCGTGAACCGATGCTCATACTCTGTAACTGTCATGGCTGCCTGTTTGAGGCGGAGAAACTCATTCTCCCTGTCGTGCCTGTAAGTGTAGGGATAATACTTCTCATGGAAGCGGAACTCAAACGCGGCCCACGTCCATATAAAATCGGCGGCAACGGTCCACAGTACGCTATCCTACCACAGGCTGGCCTCTCTCTCAAACAGGAATGTAGCCAGCTCTACCTGCTCGGTTCTGTGCAATGAAGCATCTGTAAAATCTTTGACACACGGTCGAGCCAGTACTCAGCCTCCTCGGGTCTGTGAGAACCCGTGAAAGTGGGAGGCCGTAAGCGCTGAAATAGCTCTAATAGGCCCCGTGTATCGGCGGGATTCCCCACAGGGTAAGCAGGCGGCGTAGGATGAGCCATGCCCTCATCCTGGGCTTATGTATAAGCATCCTCAGCTGGATGCGCAGGTGGTGCAGGTGGAGCCACACCCCCACCCTGTGCTAGTGTCCCTACGATGGTAGTCAGAAGCTGCTGCTGCTGCTGCATCATAGCCAACATCTGCTCAAATCTGTCAGGAGGTGGAGCAGGCTGTGGCGGATGCTGTGTCGAAGTAGATGCACGATATGGCTCTCTGATTGATGGTGTAAATGGCGGTGGTCCAACTGTAGGACCAGCGGCAGGCTGAGACGATCGAACTGCCTCAGGAATCAGGCCCAAAGTAGGGTCCGCATAAGTGTCAGACTGCGAAGGAGTCTGATCCATATGCTCAGTCAGTGCAAGCCGAACCGTGCTCTGCGTAGCCTTAAGCGGCATTCCCTATATTCAAAATAGGGCGCAACCTTGTCAGTCTTAATAGCACAATTACACCGCAATTATTTACACAAGGAGTCAAAGGCATTCCATGCATTTCATTTAATCAAAATTGTCACAATACAAGGGATATATCCTTACAAGCATCACGACGAGAAATACATGGGAACTAAGATAGTTAAAATTGCAACAGCAACATAAGCAAAGCACTAGCCCTAACAGGCTTACACTCATAAAGCAGGAAATGACTAACTACTGACAACTATATCAAAGGTCGCATCGCTAGTCGGAGTCTGGGGACGGAGGAGGAGCACCCTTATCCTGTAAGCAACACAGGATCGCCTTCAAGGTGCGAGTCACCATGCCTAATTTCTTCTTTGTAACGGCCTTGGCATCCGCGACTTCTGCGCGAAGTTCTTGAACTTCCCTTCGTAAAGCGGTCTGACTCTCCTCCATCCGAGCAATGCGATCGTCGATAGTAGCCTGCGCAGAAGGAGGAGGGCTCTCATCTGTATCCTGAGCCTCCTCTTCTGCCTCTTCCTAAGCTTCTTCCTGAACCTCTGCTCCAGGTTCTTCTTCGCTTTGATCTTCCTCATCATTAAAGTCATCCTCGCTGTCTTCCTCAAGCTGATTTTCACGGTACTGCGACCCAATCTTCATCTTAACCATAGTCAACTCATCAATAGTATGAATCGAAACTGGCAGTTCTGGCCCAAGTCTATAGGCAAACTCAAGCGCAATCTTGCAAATCAGTCGGTCAAAAGGAAGCGACTCGGATGTTCTTCTTGACTTGGCTATGAGGATTATTTGTCGTAAAATGAAAGTGGCCATACATACGTTCTCTCCCTGGGCCACCAGATAAAGGAAATCAACCATAAGGCGTGTACATTCAATGCGATTCGTCGACCTGGGATACACATTATACGTGCAGATATGGTGCAGCAGGCACAAATCATCAGACATGTACGTCGCCATGAGGCTATTATTAGGCTGCCATGGAACCAACTTACCGCACAGAAACCTGGTGCGACGATCTCGTTCACGTCTACTCCTCAGATTCTTCTCACTAGGATGAACATCACCAAGAGGTACGTTCAGAAGTCGCGCAATCAGTCGCACGTTAATCGTAGCCATTCGATCTCTACCAAAAGGAATTTTAAACTGCAATGGCTCTAAGGTAGGATTCTGGATACTAGCGTAGAAGGCACGAACGATGTTCACATTAGCACGAGCACGAGCTTCAAAGATCGGACCCCAATGCGCAGCTTCAATGCGCTCGAACAATAAAAATTCACCGAACAGTCGCCCTTCCACGTCCGCCTCAAACAACACTTTGCGATCAATGTATTGACCATGAGGCATCTCTGATAAAATTACCGGCCCAAGGTGAGCATGGGGATCCAAATCTCGCTTTGTACGACACTCTAGGGTTGTAGCTGGACCTGCGGCGGCGCTTGAACTTGCGGCACCACCCCGCGGTCTTCTCGATTGAGCAGGGCGGCTTGGACCAGCCTCGTCTGTTGTGGTTTTCCTTTTACCCATCAAAGATATGATGGATGAGAGTGATAAAAGGCCTAAAATGGCTTCCACGAAAGCCATGGAAAACGGCAAAAATGCGAAGAAGTGGCTATCCAATCTGAAAAAAGGAAATATAGACGTCGTAGAGGGATGCTTCAAGCTTCCCAAGGATGCATTTTCAAGGAGAAATGAAAATGAAAAAGTGAAATGGAGCACCTCACGATTTCAGCTCGATTTGGAGGTTTTTGGAGCTCCAAATGACGAAATTTTCAAGAGGGAGGGCTGCCAACTTCAAAGGATCGATGGAGGGTGGTCTTTTTTGGCCAAGGAGGGATTTAGAGGCGATTTGGGACCATGAAATTTGGGGATGGTTGCTGAAAAATGAAAATGGAGCTATGGGGAGGGCCGTTTGTGAAGGAAATACACGTTTTAGGGGTTTTCTACCCACGAACCACACATGTGGGGTGGGAAAAACCCAAAATACCCTCAGATCCCAGACCCCACATCCAAACGTGAAAGGTGGTCGGCGATGCATCGCCTGACCGGCGATGGCATTGCCGACCGATCTCCTATTCGGTCGGCCGGACCACATGGGTCTGGTCTCCCATGGTCCAAAGACCCCAAATAACTATGGGCCCCACCTTGGTTCATTGTATTTTGGCCTATGTGAGCCCAAACATTTGTTCGGGGCTTTCTAGGACCACTCCGTAATTCTGAATACCAAACCCTATAATTCAGCATATGAATTTGGGGTAAAAGAATCTAGTACATCTATCTAGATCCTTAGTTGCTAAAGAAAGTGAAGTTAGAATGGCCTTATGGCCATTTTTCATGAAATTTTACTATTCACTGTAAAATTTTATGAAAGTATCATTTTATATTATTTTCACATTAGGTTTGATGCCTAACATGATTTGGATAAGAAAGAAATGAAGATTTGAGTGGTGAGAGGAAGAATTTTGAAGATTTTTGGTGAAACGGGATTTTTAAGCCCTGGCGATTGATTACAGGAGTCGTGGTCATCCCACAGCCCAAGAATTTACTTTTACGGGTTTAAAATCATTCATAGGACGTTTCAACCTGACTTCCTATGGCTTAGAAGCTATTCGGGTTGCTTTACGCGACCCGAGATGCGTTACAGACTCGATCGTGCGATCGATCCGAATAGACGTCGCCTATCGGCGAATCTGCGATCCTAGAAGTGTTTCTAGACCCTTCTCGCACCCACCTAAGTCAAAGGAAGTGACAGCGTACGTCGCGAGACCATAACCCAGGCCCAGTATACTCTTATTCATGCTCTGATACCAACTTGTAACACCCTGAAAATCGGGGGTCGTGTATAAACTCAACTCCCGAGTTCCAGACCGTCACTTATGCAACATAAATGATTATGATTCAATGTTGTCTGATTTAAAGCATTCACATGAGTAAAAGTATACCAAAACTGCAATTCATACTTCAGATCCAGTGATAAAAGCAAGCGGAAGACTAAACAATATATATATCACTGTATGAAAAAACAAGTAAATCTCATCTGTCTCTAAAGTATGAATACATCTCTGAGTCTCATATACATATACATGAACAAAAGTAAATGTCCAAAACAGTCCCACTGAAGTCCCCTCGATCCAGGTCGCCTACGCGAAGCCATCGTGATACTGCATGTACGAGAACTCGTCCTGGTCCTCGTCGAAGTCTGGCTCTGCCTCCTGGATCTCAGCCTCACCTGCATCTACAATAGGGTCTGGTGGGTGTTGCAAACACCATCCCGTAACGTGGGAGTGAGTGATCAACTCAGTGGAATCATAGAGCAAAGATTAGCATGTTCACAATTCAATCAGGCGATAATAGTAAAGCAGTAAATCAGACAATCCTAATACTGTTGTTAATGCAAGATGACATGACGTGATGTATGCCCTCACCGACGATCTCCCTCATACGGCAACATCTTACGACCGCGGCATGCCACACTCCCTAGAGTGCTCCACATCTTTCAGGCATATGCAATGCTATGGTGATATGATTTTCAAGTTGTTATTAGTCCATTCAAACAGCAAGATTGAAACACTAAGGTACTTCTCTTGTATCAATCCCAACACAGATCCTTTCTAGGGTCGTCACTCCTAGTAATCTCATACGATGTATATTTCGTAGGTCACTGCAAGGGCTGTCAGGGCTGTTGCTCGCACTCGTTGTACCGCTCCCCCATCACCTTATCAATACAGGCCTACGGTACTCTACTGCAACGGAAGGGTCGTCGCCTCCCGTGGACTCAGAATACGCTCGCGGTCACTACAAAGGACTCGTCGCCTGATCAGTGTAGGCCGACAGCTAGAATATAGTGTCCCATACCACCATAATCTGCTCACGAGTCTAGGTGCTCACTGGTCACTACGGAAAGGTTTGTGGCCCCAGCGTAGGCCGACAGCTCGACCACGGTGTCCCATACCACCATGCCCGGCTCATGAGTCTTCGTGGATCAAGGTACCATGGTTAAAAGGGTTTACAATGGTAAGTTCAGTACCCTAGGTTCAAGCAGTTATGACTCATACAAGGTGAACATACATCGGCCAGTAGGGTTACTTGACGGGCTCGACTAGCGCGATCGCATCTCAAGTCGAACGACATGAAGTGCGTAAAACACTTCGCGTGGCCTAACCACTGCCGCCAACTTCAAACACGACTCGCGTTCATCGACGCGTCGCTCGTGGCTAAGACCAGTCAGCCGCGAATTCGCTCGGTTACCGACTGCTTAGACTAAGTCTAGTCCCATACACTTATGGAATCACATCAACAAATTTTGTAAGAGTATTGAAATTGAAATACAATCATGTGAGCATGTTAACACATGTTATAACATTCAACTTAAGTAAATCTTCAAACCCATATATTTCATGCATGTAATGAAATTATGCATAAAGTCAACATGTAGGAAATCATTTAGGTCAACATATTAATTGAGAAGACCATCTCAAACTAATTCATAACATCATTTAATTCAATACATACTAATAAAAACATTCATACAAACACATACACTACACACTTGAGTCTACATATAGTATGTCGACCCGAAGTGTGCAATTAAGCGAATCTCTTCGCCAAAGTAATTATGCACGTATTCCTAACTTCCTAATGCGACAACAAACCATGTCAATCACATCAGCAAAATATGAATGTAAACAGTACTTCCTACAAATGACTAAAATGCCCTAAATCTCATATTCTTCGTTAATTTACGAAACAGGAAACGGAGAGCATATTGTACATGTCAAACGGCGTTGCCGTCAATAATCTACTATTAAACGACATTGAAAGCGTTGGGAACCGTCAATTAAAGCGTCTAAAATCCTCACCTTATGTCTTGTAGACTCGTGAATTGAAACGGAGCGTATACGCTTCGTCTACGGCGAATAGGGAACCTAATACACGAGATCCATAAGCTACATCGCTATGGAAACAAAGGAAACTCAAATCAGCAACTATTTAGGGTATTTGCTTACCTAGAATCGTGGTGTAATCGCCGGGAAAGCGGTAGAGGTGTGTTGCTTAAGCACGTGCAACACGTAGCACAAGTGGCAGGAAGAACTCTCCCACTCTCTCTCACAATCTCTCACCTTTTTCTCTCTCCCAAGTTAGGGTTTCTCTCAAATTCGGATGGGAGAGAGGAGTGAGGGTTTCAACCCCTTTTATAGCCTAAAACATGCCCAAAATAGGCTTGGGAACAATGTTTACTTGGTGCCTAACCAAATCGGGGCCGTTTCGGTCCAAATGAGCATTTCTGAAGGTCCCCTGGCCAAATGCGGTCGGACTTAAGCTCATGCATACTAATCTAGCACACATCCAGTTTTCAGACCGGTAGGGTTCCCAGATCGCACGTGGCGGTCCAGTTTCAGTTTAACGGTTACCGCACCAAGATCAGGCCTATAAGTCTCGTGATATGTAATAGATATTTTTCCTGATCCAAGGGTGTAATTTGGCTGTATTCTGACGGTCAGAACGCTCAATACTGATGCGTCAAATCGTGTGCCAGATTTGAATTTCAAATTCCAATTCTAACCCTATTCTCACTCTCTTCACTCCAGGCTCAATGAAATAGCCTCTGAATGTCAGTTGGACTTGATTTTCGAAACGATTGCCAAGCCCAGCTAAGTGGTCATAACGGTCTAAGATGGTAGGTATCGGACTTTCGACGCGCGGTCTAGATCTAATACAAAGTTTCAAGGAGGTCCCGAGAATAAACCGGCTTAGAGTTTGATCCGAGGCTTTAGAGCATTATAGCACCATTGGTTCCACTTGCTTTGGGCCTTGTACAACGTATTTAAAGTGATCAGGGACCATTTCCCAGCTATTCTAACGTTGCACTAGCTAACCTAGTCATATTTTCTAAAGGAATGAATTCTACGCAATTTCGGGTCGAGTTGGTACTCGAGCCCAAGTACGGATTTTTCACGGGCGTTACACATGTGGGGCCCACTGTAATATTTATTTGGCATCCAACCCATTGATAAGGTCAAACAGACCAGGTTGAAGGAAAAATACAAATTTCAGCTTGGTTCAAAACTTTTGTGGGCCCCAAAAAAAGATTTCAATGGTAGATATTCAATTCCATTGTTTCCTGTGGTGTGGGCCACCTGAGTTCTGCATCGAGCCGAAATTTGGAGGGGGCCCACCTGAGGAGGGGACCCACCTCATGAACGGTGTGGATCTTAACATATACATCATGGTGGGGCCCACGACAGCAGCCGTGGGTGGCTCGCCGACCGTCCACCCGCTGACGCTGCACGCAACAGCGTGCAGCTGCTGCTCTTTGTCAGAGAGGAGGCAGAGCCTCTTGTAAAATTTGTGAAAAACCTGATTTTTTGAGATTTTTCACACGTGGAGCCCGCTTAAAAGAAATCCGCCCCGGTCATTGCGTTCTTCAGCTCGCAACCATTCCAACGGGTCTGATATAGAGTATTTTCTATGCTTAGAGAATAAAATAAATTGAAAAATAATCTTTTGGAAGGTAGGGATGCAACCCACAACGCTTTGGCCCACCTGATCTCCCAATCAACCCAACTCTTGGCTCAACGCATAAAATTAGATGGAGAATGGGATGGACGGTGTAGATTTCATACTTACATCAAGGTGGGGCCTAAGCAAGTGGACTACCCCAAAAGTCTCTTTTTTCTCTTTTTTTTTTTTTCATGCAGGGACGTCCAGCATCCCAGACGCTGGACGGTTCAGTCCTTAAAATCCATTATGGTGGGCCCTGTTGAAGTGGGCCACCACTGATGGATGATGCAGTTACGACATTTAAGGTGGGCCCCACTTGAAGAACACTTGGACACAATACCTCAAGGTGGGGTCCATTCAAGTGGGCCACACAAACCTATTACGTAAAATAAAATAAAAATAAAATAAAAAGAAATAAAAAGGGAGAGAGACATGGAGAGTGGGACATGCTTGTGATGGAGGGACCCCGACATTATGGGCCCTCCCTTAAAAGTAAATCATACAATCAAAAGGGTCCCTCAACACATGGGACCACCAAGATCGAGAATCAACGGTGGAGATCCTCTCTCCACCAAAATGGACGGTCTAGATGACCTTTTTGCAATGAAATAAACATCATGATGGGGTCCATGGAGAATGGCCCCATCATGGAATGATCATGATGATCCAAGTGGTCCATCGACCACAACTTAGGGTCCCAAGTGAGATCCACACCATTGATCGGTGGGCCTCACTTGGTCCATAATAAAAATAAAAAAAACTAGTATGATCTAGCACCCACCGTCCGATCTTCTTGCTCGTAGGGGTTCCTTGGCACCTTAGCTTGGATTTCAATGGATGCGATGAGGAATGGAGGGTTGAGATGGGAGATGATGGGGTAGGAAAGTGGGCCACATTTAGAGCTTAGGAAGCTTGGAGAAATTCCATACGTATGGAGCTTGGGATTTTGGTTGCTGGGAGATTTGAAATGAGAAATAGAGAGAGAGAGAGTTGTAAAGGGAGAGAGAGAGTGATGGATGGATGTGGTGGTGATGGGTGTGTAAGAGCTTTTTGACTTTTGAGGCCTTTTGTGTAAGAAAAGGCATGGGCATGGAAGACTTTTGTAGCATTTGTGTAAGAAAGGTATGGGTTAGGAAGACTTTTGTGGTTGCTTGGGAAAAGGGGTGAAAGTGATGTGTACTTGACATGTGATGGATTGATGGATTGATTGATTGATGGGATTGATGTGATTGATGTGACACATCGTAGAGATTTTCTTGGATTTCACAACGTGCGACGTTTTCCTCGCACCGAACGTTGGTCTACAACTCTTGACCAGGGTATCGCCTCGGCGCGCGAGTCGCGGCATCGGAACCGCAACGACGGCGCGGTCGCTATGGTATTGGTCTTAGGTTGAGTCGACTCGGGTTGTCGGCATATGAATCAGGGTCGCGCGTCGATATCGGTTAAGGGTCGAAGGTTGCCGGAATTCGATCGGTAAGACCGCGGAAGTTTACGGAATGGTACGGACTAAGATAAGGGTCTTACACCTACAATTTACCTCCTTAGTTGTGTATGAACGAGTCATTTTTCATGATGTCGTTGCTTATTCTTGGACCCAAGTCACTTGAGAATGACATTGATGTGTATTTGCGACCGTTAGTAGATGAGTTAAACGAGTTGTGGAGTCAAGGTGTACAGACGTATGACACATTTGTAGGATAGATATTTCAATTGCATGCAGCGGTCTTGTAGATAATAAATGACTTCTCCGCATATGAAAATTTATCTAGGTGGAGCACGAAGGGAAATTTGGCTTGTCCTACATGTAGTATTGAGACTTGTTCATTGTCATTGAAGCATGGTAAGAAAACGTATTATATGGGCCATCGTTGCTTCCTTCCGAGTGATCATAGTTGGTGCAGGAAGACGATGATCTTTGATGGCAAACAAGATCATAGGCCACCCCCAAAAGAGCTATCTGGAAAAGATGTGATACAACAACCGAATAACATCGAAGAAGTTAGATTTGGTAAGGCATCGCATTTGAAGAAGAGGAAATGTACAGTATTGGACTGTAATTGGAGGAAGAAGAGTATTTTTTTGAGTTGTCCTATTGAAGTGATCTGAAATTGTGACACAACTTGGATGTCATGCATATTGAGAATAATAAATGTGATAATATCTTCGGAACATTAATGAATATAGAGAAGAAAATAAAAGACAGTTTTAAGGCTCGATTGGATCTACAAGCAATGAGTTTAAGGAAAGAGTTGCACTTGCAACCACATGAAAATTCATATACTATACTAGCAGCCAGCTACACATTGACAAAACTAGAAAAGAAGCGTTTATATGAATGGTTGAGATCGGTAAAGTTTTTCGATAGGTATGCGTCAAATATATCTCGGCGCGTAGACATTACGGACCGTAAGGTATTAGGAATGAAAAGTCATGATTGTCACGTCTTTCTACAACGTATATTACCAGTTGTGATTCGTGGATTCCTGAGCAAAGATATCAGTGCGGCGTTGATTGAGTTGGGGATATTCTTTAAGGATTTGTGCTCGAAATCGTTGAATGTAGAGGTTATTAAACGACTGAAGAAGGACATTGTCGTAATCCTTTGTAACTTGAAAGAATATTTCCACCTGCATTTTTTGATATTATGGTATACCTAGCAATTCACTTACCGCACGAGGCGAAGCTTGCAGGCCAAGTACAATATCGTTGGATGTATCCAATCGAAAGGTGGTAGAACCTATTAAAATTTTTATTCATTCCATAAATTACATATATCTATATTTTTTAACATATGGTTTTGTGTACAGATATCTTCACACACTAAAATAATTTGTGAGGAATAAGGCACGTCCAGAGGGATCCATTGTTGAGACATACATTGATAATGAGTGCCTGACATTTTGCTCCATGTATTTTCATGACATAGAGACTAGATTCAACCTAGAAGATTGAAATGCCGATGAAGGGCAGGAGCATGAATAAGGGGACTCATATCTATATTCGCACATAACGTCCGTCCTTTAGGAACCCCGATGTTTCATGATATGGACCTTTGGGATCTAGCAAAGGCGCGGTGGTACGTGCTACATAACTGTGAAGAAATAGAGTCATACTTAAAGTAAGTCCTCCCTCGATAATTGTATCTCTGCATACGATGATATTAATGTTTATTGTTGATGATGTGTTAATTATGTGTAGTGAACACATCGAGGAGATGAAGTCCCAATACCTGATAAATTATGATCGAATACATCAGGAGCAGTTTTCAGAATGGTTTACAAAACGTGTAAGATATCACGTTGTATCTCACCACACTTAAAATTTTGTTATATTGCATAATATTTAAACCTAAGAAAATTTCTAAATAATTACATTCTGTACGTGATAATAGATGAAGACGTTACGCGCTAGTAACTTTGCTAATGCGTCTGATGCACTCTACTCACTGGCGTGTGGCCCTAATAAACGTGTATATAGATATACAGGTTATATTGTAAATGAGATTCGGTTCCACACTAAAGAATGTGAGAAGTATAGGGCCACACAAAATAGTGGGGTGGTTGTGAAGGGAACATATGAGAAGGTAGAAATTGACTTTTATGGCGTTTTGATGGATATTATTGAGCTAAGTTATTGTATGAGAAAGAGGATGTACTTATTTAAATGTGATTGGTAAGACATTGAAAATAAAAAATTGAGAATGCACACTGACAACTACTTTACGAGCGTAAATTTATCTCGGAAGTGGTTTAAGAATGACCTATTTATCCTCGTCAGCCAAGCTGAATAAATATTTTACCTCGCTGATACCAAGTTAGGCGGCTCTTGGCACGTGGTGCAGAAAATAAAGCACAGGAACGTATTTGACGTTCCCATACCAGAAGTTGAAGATAGCGAGGATGAGAAAAATGAAACGTCTAGGGTTGAACATGCATATCAAGAAGACGTGTCATCTGGGGATATAGGGACTGATCCAAATGTTGATATTGATGTGGTGCAGTTGGACAGAGATGATGTGCCACTTGATCATGTTGATGCCTCAATAATACATGACATTATTAGAGATGATAGCAGTTTCATTGATGACGACGACATTGCAAATGATGAAGAGGAAATACTGATCAGCGATAGTGATGGTGATGAAGAAATAATCCTAAGCGATAGTGATACAGACAACGATTATTAAATGTACATATAATTTACATGTCATTTTTCAATTTGAATAATTTATGTATTACATGTATACGTGAAAATAACAAGCCATAATTTATTCTTTTAATTGATTTGTAATCCACATTTGCAGTTGAGTCAATTTCTGATTATGTCCTCCTCAAACCGGATCGTAATAAAAGCACGTACCATACTTCATTAGCTGTTGCGGATGGACTTTCCGGCCCTATCTTCTTCTGGTAGGGCCAAAGAGATACCCGGTCTGGTCGATGAGTGTAGAGAGGAATATATCGACGCTGACTTAGATGACAAATTAAACAATCTTAGAGAAATTTCGGAGCTGACAAAGGAATATAACTGTGAAAAACTTCGTATAGAAGATGCAGTTATGTCACTTGCACATCTGAATGGAGTCTCGAGAGACCAAATTTCTCCTATTGTGACTGGCATGTTGGCTGTAACAATGTCGAGTGCTTCACACAGCTTAACATATAATTCAGCAGTGTACGATAACTTACGCGGGGAGTACTACGGATAGTTCACCTTAGAGTTGTTTCGTATTACAACGTAATATGTGTATTTAATATAGAATGATAATGTGTAATGGAAATTCTAAAGGTTATAGATTAATATTTACATTTTTATTATATTCTGTGTACAATATAGTGTCATGGTCTAATCATATTTTAATCATCTCTCTAAACATAAGCGCAAATGCATTCTACCATCAATATTACTTGTATAATGTTTTAGTATATTCCACTTATACTGACAATGTATAAATTTATAAGTTCGTACCTCGCACATATCCAGTGATGGCATCAGGTGGAAGACATCGTTCACGCATTGGATCTACCCCTTCCACCCGTGATGCGGCAGAGACAGCATCACCGTCACATGTTGCATCATAGGCATCTAATCCCTCAATCGTTCATACACCGAGTACTCCATGTAAGTGTAGACATATATTTCTTTTAAAGACTTTTGTTGATACAGTAGACTTACATTTTTCTTTTGCGACAGCATCATCGACCAGCCGACAAGGACGTGGACTCACGCTTGGGTTAGTTTTACAGAGACTTATGTGTGAGGGTAGGATGGCAGTAGAGTTCTCACAGGACTGCCTTAGACCTATTGGGGACAATGCCAGGTTGTTTACGTCGAAGGTCGGTGTATTATGTCGATCTCTGATCTCTACCACCACCCCCCATTGGACAGATGTGACAGATGATGTGCAGCAGCACATCCGTCAGCGCCTTATGGTAAAATTTTGTAAATTAAATTTTATTTTTTAAAAGTTCATTTACAGTTAAGTTATTTTCTTAATAAGTTTATTGTCTTAATCCATTATTTATGAAATTACAGGATAAATTTGTCTTGGATTTGAGTGTTCTGTACATTTCTCAGGTCATCGATGACATGATCATGGAGCGGTTCAAGGAGTACCGCAGTGATTTACACTGGCGGTACAAGAGGTGCAGGAGCCTCAAGGAGGCCGTATTGGCCCCCGCCGCACGTGACCATTGATAACTGGCGGATACTCTGTGAGAAATTTTCATCTGAGTCTTTTCAGGTAATATTTATATATTTACGATATCTTAAGGTAACAATTAAATTCGCATTTAATAACAATGTATTATGAATAATGTGTTTAGAAGAGGAGCAAAATAAATTCTGCGAACAGGAAAAAGTTGGAAGTGAACCATATAACTGGTTCAACGTCATTCGTACAACTTCGTCGCGACTTGGTAAAAAGCTACTGGTGATTATTGAGTTAATATATTTTTTTCATGCATTTATATTAGCTTTATTGTTATTTCGATTGTGCAGCGAGATTCCGTCATTGGCCAGGAGCCTGGACCAGTAGACTTCTATAAAGAGACTCATTGTCGGCAGGCGATGGGATCTTGGGTACATCCTACAGCCAGCGAGAATCGGATAAAAATCGTTACATTGTAAAATTTAATTGCATTAAATTATAATAATAATATTTATTATGAAAATTCATGTTTTCATTGTAGGCGGCGATGGATGTCATACACAGTCAGCCCACTCCCGATGGTACTCAGCGGAGTGAGCTAGAGATCCTGAGTGAGGTGCTTGGCACTCATTTTAGATATGTGCGTGGGATTGGCCATGGTGCCAAGCTCATGGCACCCGCTAGATTGCATCCAGCCGATCCGTCATACACCGAGCTGATATCGCCAAGAAAGAGGTTCAACATCTACGGGGCACCGTTGACGAGATTAAAGACCAGCTGGAGAGGCAGAGGGAGAAGCATGAGAGGCAGGAGCAGGAGAAGAAGAGGGAGGAGCATGAGAGGAGGATGGAGGATATGCAGGTGGAACATGAGCGACGGATGCAGGAGATATTACAGGTTCTCGCTGCATGCTTACCCATCGATGCCCCACCACCTCCGCCTTCATCTGATGCCCCACCACCTCCACCTTCATCTTTGTGATTTGTCGTATTTTATTTATGATTTATTTTATATACGAATGTTAAACTTATATGTATTTGTGCGTGGATGAATGTAATGTGGATAAGACTATTTGTGTATGTATGAATGTGGTTCGTGTTTGGATGGATATAGTTTGTGTTTGCTTAGATAAATGGGAATATAAATATAATGAAATATATTGTAACAGGTGTATAATAGGAACTTTTGCATGTTTTATGGAAAAAAAACAGAGAGAGACTTTTACCTACGAAAATTTTCGTAGGTAAAAGTTTCATTGACATTTTTACCTACGAAATTTTTTGCAGGTAAAGGTTCATTCACATTTTATTGATTCGTAGATAAAAGTTTCATCAACAGTTTTTACCTACGTCAAATTTCGTCGGTAAAAAGTCTTAACACAGTTTGTACCAACGAAACCTTTCGTAGGTAAAAGTCTTATCACCGTTTCTACCTACACAAAATTTCATAGGTAAAAGTATTCACACAATTATTAGCTACGAAAACATTCGTAGGTAAAAGTCTTAACATAGTTTGCACCTGCGAAACATATCGTAGGTAAAAGTTTTAACAAAGTTTGTAGCTACGAAAATGTTCGTAGGTAAGAAGTCTTAACACCGTTTGTACCTACGAAAAAATTCGTTGGTAAAAGTTTTAACAAAGTTTGTAGCTACGAAAACGTTCATAGGTAAAAGTCTTAACACCGTTTGTACCTACGAAAAAAGTCGTTAGTAATATTTTTAACAAAGTTTTTAGCTACGAAAACTTTCATTGGTAAAAGTCTTACCATCGTCGCCGATGACATTTTTCGTTGGTAAAAGTCTTTAGCTACGAAATAATATCATATACCTACGAAATTTTTCGTAGGTAAAAGTGAAATTTCTTATAGTGATTGGACCTTAGATCAAGCATATCTCGCAATCTGGAATGAGTTATCTGACATAAAATATATGATTTTAGGGTAGAACGAGCTACTTTAGCCAACCAACCTACTACGCCGGGTTACGCTATCCGGATTTGCGTAATGCCCCCTGATCGACGGTCGTTTTCCTGTTTTATTTTCTTTTTTACCATAAATAGTAAGTTTTAGTTTGATTATAAGTCTTCATCCGTTGGGCTTTAGGAGTTGTGTCCAACATGAAAAGTGCTTAGAATAATTAGGAGAACGGCTTGGTGAAGCCAAATAGGACACTTACTATTTTTGGCTGAAAACCTTGCACACTAGTAGACATCACGACCGTCTATAAATAGTAAGTTTACTATTTATAGTTAGTCGCGGATTCTATGAGTCTTAGTTGTAGTTTGATTTTGATTTCTTTCCTATTGCTTGGTACTCTTATATAAAGGGTTGTGAACTCGTTTTTATTTATTCATTAATCAATTTTAAATTTTATTAAAATTTATTTCTATTTTTTTAGTTTCTTTCCTCGTGGATTTGAGAAGTCTCTACGAGGAGTCCAAAAAAGCTATGTGGATTTGGAGTGGTTATCCTTGAGGAAGATGGTGATCGACCTCATCACGTTCATCCCTGCATTAACTGTGGACTGCAATGCTTGATTTTTCGTTGGATGTGACACCACACAATGGTGTTGAACAATCACGTTAGTGCGAATTCGCAAGGGACCCGGGAAACACGACACCATAAAGGGTCCTTTGGATGTAGATTTGCATTTACAAAAGTCTGTCGGACCATCTTTTCCAAAGGTGGATTGTCTAGTCACGTGAATATGCTTTTGGAAGGTGTGACCCACAAATATGGGTCATTAAGGGTGCAGGGAGAAGGGAGGTTACCTAGGGTCCTCTTTCAAATAAAGTGTTAGGGTCCCTCCTCACATGGAGGTGGGACCCACGCATGTGGGCTTAAGTGATGTTTCCTTTGCCGTGTGTGTGGTGGGGCTATTTTGTTCTTTTGGCCAGATGAAGTAAAATGAGAGAAAATGTGATCTTTTACTTAAAGAGAATTGTCAAAACAACTTTATTTTTTTTTTAAGAAAAAAGAAGAAGAGAGACAGTTTTATAAAAGAGCCTTCTACCAATGAAATTTTTGCATCCGAGTTTGTGAGTATCCATCCATGCATGGTGGCAGTGTATCCTATTTCTTCTCCACAATCCCCTTACTTGTAATCTACGTTACTTTGTGTGATATAGTTTGGGCATCCAAGAGTGGTATCTTAATAATTATACTTATATTATTTTTATGAAAGTAGATTGGCAAGTGTTCCACATACCAGTGTGTTGACATCAACAAGTTTTGTGGCTCCCATCATGAGGTATGTGTTATATCAAAATTGTCCATCCATTTTTTGAGCTCATCATAAGGCTTGACCCGAAAAATAAAATAGATCTAAAGATCAAGTGGACCACACAACAAAAGGCAATGGGGGATTGAACATTTACCATTGAAACCCTTTTGAGGGTTTCAAAAGTTTCGGATCAATATGATATTTGTTTTTCCTCTTCATCCAGGTCTTTTTGACCTTATGTACAAATTCGATGGAAAATAAATGTTATGGTAGACCTTACAAATGTTTTAAGGTTGAAAATAATTATCCCCAATGCTATTTGTGGTGTGGTCTTGTTGAGCTTTTAATATGATTCAATTTTTGACTAATGCTCTAAAATGATCTTTGAAAATGGATGAACGGTGTGGATATAATAAATACATTATTTTGGAGCCATGTAAATGCTTTTACCTGTCCGTACAACTTAGAGCTGGAGGAGCATCAGCGCTACACGTACCCACACCAGCTATATGGCTGATGTGTGTGGTACGCCGGTCAATCCGCATCCTATTTTTAAGTCGCATGGTTTCTCCATTCACAACAGGTTTTTCATGCAATTTTTATTTTTGTCTCTTACACTTTATATGTTTGATCATTTTCTTGATTGTATTGGAAATAATTATCATCTATTATTATTAATATATTTGATTTGCACGTAGAAGATAAAAGTGTACCGTTTTCCAACAAAAAGCAGAAGCGACAATTACATCGCATGGAACACATGGATTGAGATTTAAGCACATCCAACGGGAGATGAACAAAAATCAGCCCCATCCTTTTTAAGTGGGCCATACCAAGGTACAACGCATTTATTTTTGACAATAATACACTTCTTTAGGGAGCTATCAAAGCATCAAAATCCACGAAAACCATTGTAAGCTTTCAGCCATGTTTTCTAAATTTCTAACGTTGTTTCTCCTGATGAGAATTGCAGCTTCTGAAGGCGATGACTATTTCGTTTACAACGGATTCCACGGTGTTAATTTGAGCCTTGACGGTGCTGCGGATATCACGTCTGATGGCCTCCTCCGGCTCACCAATTCCACAGATCAAAAGGGCCTTGCTTTCCACCCCATTCCCCTTCGCTTCAAATCTTCACACGGTGAAACTCAATCTTTCTCTACCAATTTCGTCTTTTCAATC
Source organism: Magnolia kwangsiensis (assembly GCA_037074715.1). Taxonomy (NCBI): domain Eukaryota; kingdom Viridiplantae; phylum Streptophyta; class Magnoliopsida; order Magnoliales; family Magnoliaceae; genus Magnolia; species Magnolia kwangsiensis. The sequence continues at coordinate 154,081,311 of CM073575.1, read as the reverse complement.
TTGCACCACTATCCGAATCTGAGTGGCTGTGGGGCCATCTTCGTGATCTCACCTTCGAAAAAGTTTCCAGAAGGTAAAGTGGGCAAATACATGGGCATCTTCAATGAGAAGAACAATGGAAATTTGTCAAATCACATAGCTGCCATCGAGCTTGACACAGTCAATAATCCAGAATTCAATGATATCAATAACAACCATGTTGGAATCGACATCAATGGCTTAGATTCCATCATGTCCGAACCAGCATCTTACTTTAGTAATTTAAGCCACAGGTTTGAGAATCTAAGCCTCATAAGCGAAGACCTGATGCATGTTTGGGTAGAATACAATGGTCTCCAAAACCAACTCAATGTAACATTATCTCCTATTGGCTTACCTAAACCTGATATTCCACTCTTGTCAAAGATGGTGGATCTTTCATCGATTGTGTTAGATAACATGTATATAGGTTTCTCTTCATCAACCAAGCTGTTTCAATCATATCATTACATCTTGGGATGGAGTTTTAAAATGAATGGTCAAGCTCAGGCCCTTGATCTCTCACTCCTTCCTAAGCTTCCACGGATCAGACCCAAAAAGAAATCGAAGCTTTTAACAATTGGGTTACCAGTAATTATACTGATTTTCACGTTAACGGCCATCTCGGCCATCGGACTCATCTTGATAAAGAAAATCAAGTTTGCAGAAATACTAGAGGACTGGGAACGTGAATACGGGCCATCCCGGTTCTCGTACAAGGATCTATTCACGGCGACGAAGGGCTTCAAGGAGAAAGAGCTTCTTGGGGTCGGGGGTTTTGGAAGGGTTTACCGAGGAGTTTTACCGGCTTCAAAGATTGAAGTGGCTGTGAAGAGAGTCTCTCATGAATCTCGACAAGGGATGCGTGAATTCATATCTGAGATCGTGAGTCTGGGCCGTCTTCGTCACCGGAACTTGGTGCAACTTCTCGGCTATTGCCGGCGAAAGAAAGAGCTCCTACTGGTCTATGATTTCATGCCCAATGGAAGTCTGGACAAGTTCCTCTTTGACCATCCAAATTCAATGCTGACATGGATTCAAAGGTTTCGGATAATCAAAGGAGTAGCTTCAGGGCTTCTCTACTTACATGAGGAATGGGAGCAGGTGGTCCTTCACAGAGACATCAAAGCCAGTAATGTTTTGTTAGATGGGGAGATGAACGGTAGATTAGGTGACTTCGGACTCGCAAGATTGTACGATCATGGAACCGATCCACAGACGACCAACATAGTGGGGACCTTCGGATATCTTGCACCGGAGATGACTAGGACTGGGAAGGCCACCACAAGTACTGATGTGTTTGCATTTGGAGTTTTCATGCTTGAGGTTGCTTGTGGGAGGAGGCCCATCAATCCCAAGTCGTCAGAGGATGACGTGATTTTGATCGAATTGGTGTCGGAATGGTGGAGGAGAGGGACGATACTGGCAGCGGCAGATCCAAAACTGGGAGATGAGTATGAGGTAGAGGAGATGGAGTTGGTGCTAAAGCTTGGATTGCTGTGTTCGCATCCGTTGTCGACCATAAGGCCGAGCATGCGCCAAGTAATGCAGTTTTTGGACCACGATGCTCCTTTACCCGAGCTGATCTCATCGGACGGTTTGGGTGCGTCGATCCTGGAGTTGGGTCATTATAAAGGGTCCGATGATCTACTGTTATCGAATCCTTCTTCTTTAGCACAGGGGTTTGAAAGCACATCATCGGTCTCAGGATCGGTACTCTCTGGTGGTCGTTGATGGACGATGGTAGGAAGTTACATGATGGTGTGAGTTGGCTATCCTTTCATGAACCAGTAGCATTGCTAGAAGGCTGAAGAAGGAGAGAGCGACGTTAACCATAAAGCAATGACGCGACCAGTTAAAATTAAAGTTGCTTCGTGGGTGAGGTGGTCTGCTTTCTTACAAGTTAGATTTCCTACTCTGTTTTTTTTTTTTTTTTTTTTAATGTGAGGGAGCCTCAAGAACTAGGGCTTGTTTGTAAATTGAAATCTAAAGTCGGAAAACTAAGAGTGAATTTAGGATAACCGGTTTGTTAACTGCTTCTCAAATATTTGAAATATCTTAATTTGACATATTTACCTCTGATTAATCTTATCATTAAAAACTTTATGGATTTCATTGAAATGTTTATTTGCCATCCAACCCTTTGATGAGGTCAAAAACTTCTAAATGAAGCGATGACACAGATATCATCTTGATGCAGAGCTTTTGTGGCCCACGAGAAATTTTAAATGTTTAACTGCCATTGTTTTCTATACTATAGTACATCTAGGATTTGGAGCTGCTTTATTTTTTGAATGATGCCCTGAACTTTTAATACGGACGGATGGTGTGGATGTTTAAACCTATTAAAAACCACTAAGTTCTCATGGTGTGGCCCACTTAAGCATTCAAATACTCTGATATTTGTCTAATCCTTTCATCTTGATGACGTACAGTAGATGAATGGATTGGATTTCATATAAACATCACGACATGCCTACACAAAACTAATGGTAGACGTCTCATCTTAACTTTTTCCCTTGTTGTGATCTACCTAGCCTTTGGATCATCATGATTTTTAAACTGGAGTGTCACCATGAGATAGGGCACCTGATGGAGGGAGTGGATCTAATGAAAGTTCCACCCAAGTGGCTCTCCGTTCGAACCGTAGATAAGTAAGACCGTCGTGGTTCTGTTATCTGGGGCTTCTTCCAGATTAGGAATGCAAACGTGGCAGATGCATGCAATCGAAGCCGCTCATCAGATGACACTAACCGAGTATTCTAACAATCAGATGCTCTGAATGTTTATAAGCTAACGTGGTTATAAACATCAGGCCGACAGTCCAACTTTAAAGCTGCATCTACGGCTCACAGAATGAGCATGCCTATCTTATCGTTTTATGTAGAGGACACGTGCCCATTTTCACAAGGGTGGGCCACATCCTGCTACCTAACGGGAAAAGGATGCAGACTCGGTGGATCCAGGAACCACTTAGATTGGTGGAAATGTCACTGTCAGGCCCACCGTGATATATGTGTTTTATATCACACCGTCTATCCATTTTGCCATATCATTTTAGGGGTGAGATTAAAATTGAAGCAGATTCAAATATTAGGTGGCCATACCTTAGGAAACAGTGGTGATTGAACACCATTATTAGAAACTTTCCATGGCAGGGCTATAAAAGTTTTGGATGAAGCGGATATTTGAATTTCTCTTTCATCTAGGGTCCGTGTGGCCTCATGGGTTAGATGGAAAATAAACATTAGGGTAGGCACTGAATAGTCTTTGATGATTGATCACCATCAATTATGTTATTTCCTGTTTTAAGGTCCACTTAAGATTTTAATCTACTTCATTTTATCCTCATTTCCAAATATGGTGAGGTAAAACGATTGGTGATAAAACAAATACATCGCGGGGGGTTCCGCAATGACAGATCTACCGACTTTAGTGGTCCTGCACGGTTATTCAGTTCCAAAAAGCTGCACCTGTACCCTTAGTGGTAGGCAACGTGTGTCCGTTGGAGCCTAACTACTAACTACTGACAAGTTCTTTTGAGCCAACCATTGTTTTCATAAATCCGTGGCCCACCTGACAACCGGACTGAGCTGATTCACGTACCATGTCATTTTCATCATTTATACCACCTGATGTACGGAGCAGATTTCCAGCGCATGGGCTACCTTCCCAGGTGTGCCTCTGGTGATTGCGCATTTGGGAGAGGTGCTTTTCTTCTTATAAAACCTCTTTCATTCATGGGGAGTTATTTGATGAGAAAATGGCCGCCCCTGACAACAGGCTCTGAGAAACACAGTAGAGGTGGCATAATTTAATTAATTAAATATATTTTTTTTTTGAAAAAAAAAAAAACGAATGGATCGTAGAACTCACTGTCACCGAGTAAAATTACCCTAATGAGATTCACTGAATGATTATACCCTTACATTTGTAATTGTATGCTCTTGCTGGTTGATTTTTTTTTATTTTTTTACTTTGACTTTGACCATCCATAAATCCCTACCAACCTAATTAATCAAATTGTTTGGCTCGAAATTTAGCCATTGATACATGTGTATTATGTCAGGCATGCCACAACCTTTTACCGCTCGTTTTAAAACGAACACTTATGATCCCAAGTGTTAAGATAACAGAGAAATTGTGGGTGGTTGTCTGTGATCAAGAGCTGAAGCAGTTCGGCCATCTACTCAGTGCCCCTATGTGCAATCAAGTAGCTTATGAAGGAGAGGTTCATCATTTTAATGAATTCTTTTTATCATACCACTGGGAGAACTTTTCCTCCTCGTGATATCAAAGATAATCTCATTAGTGTAATATGAGAGTAGAATGAATTCAATTACATTAGTTGAAAATAAAGGTAAAAACTTGCAAGAGTATTTCTCGGTGATCTGATATGCATGGCATAGATGACTAGGCTCAGATCCAAGTCTTTCTTGATCAATAATATGTGCGCTGACAAATGGAATTACACCATTGAAAAAGAAAAAGAAGAAGGTATTATTTGCAATCTGACAATCAGCGTAGATGGAAGTAAATTACACAACTCTTAGTATAGGTCGGTCCAATAAAATAGTGTAGATAGATGAGATAACACTAACTTTTACGTTGAAGCCAGTTTAGTGTAGGAGGGTATATGGGTTGTTCTATGCTAAGATAAATTAAGATAAATTATAAAAGATAAGCAGCATACATTACATATTTGATTTGTGGTGAGGACTCGAAGCTCTTTAATCTTCCCCTTATTTATATAATTTTAAGACAGTTGTTGAAAAGAAATCTTTGTAACCACTTCTCTTATCCATTGGTGTGGAAATAATCATCTAGGCTCAAGCGTAGCCGTGACTTTTTACACGATGCCACATGTACCGGTTGTTTGTCATGGTTTGGACATTGGTTACATACATGTTATACATCCATTAAGTGAATGAGAGTTCCTCGAGTTGCCACATGTTGGTAATGGTTATTGGCGTCTTCGCACAAATGTGAATGGTATGCTGTGAAATTAGGCCAACTTAGCACAATCAGTACTCCAGTCCTAGAATGGTTTCGATCATAGAGATCATGTGAAACTCTATGGTACCCCGATCGAACTCATTACACGGTGTGACTGTGTTTCAGTCAATCCACAACTTTGGTTACAGGGTCAATGTAGCAGTTAGCTTACTGTCACGAGAGTGAAATAAATGATGTGTTTTTTTTTTTTCTTTTTTGGTTTTTACTGTAGCCAATTAGACTTTACCACTTTTAACTCTACCCATTACTTTATAGATTCTAATTCCATTCGGCCATTAAAGCTACCGAAGAAATCTTCCTTCCGTGTCTTGTTGAGATTTTCGTGTCACATGGCATCACCTGAGTTATTTCATCTGACGTAATTAGATCAAGCGTAAACACAAATAAGCTTAGTTTTTGTGGTGATGTAATATCTTAAAGTTGGGATAAGTAATTTGCACTAATTATTTTGAATTACTTGTATTCTAATTATGCAGTTCCTTAGTAATTTTTAAATGCTTGTATGTTGTCCATCACAGTGTACCAGAGGATCCAAGATTTCCTATTCTTTTAGAGGCACTGAAGATGATGTACGGCTCATTTTATTGCAACTTGCATGTCATCGGAAGCTAAACTTAACTTCCATTTTCTTTTTCTCAACCAAACGGGCAATGACACTTTTGGTTCCCACATGTAGGATTGCCTCACCCACCAAACATCATGGGCTTCGTCATGGATGGAGATATGAAGAGCCCATTTGGATACCATCAAAGAAATTGCTTTTTATACTTAACAACATTAGATAAGTGACTTATTTTAGATAAGTGAGTTTGATTTATGATTAGTTATAAGTAATTTTTTACTTAATAGTACATAATCGCTTCAGTTAATTCTTTTCACTTTTTTTACTTTTCATTAGTTGCAGGGAGAAGAGATCAACTGATAAATATATTGTTTGCCAAGCATTCTTATCTTCTTAATAAGTAGAAACTACGATAAGTTACTTGTGAAATAAGTAGCTTATCTTAAGAAACTTACCATCCAAATGCCACTAAAAGTCTTTGACTCATCTAGCGATCCAAATCATCCAATTTCACTCATAACATATTGGATGCCTAATCTTTTTATTTCTAGCTGATAAGATGTGATAGCCACCGACTTAGTAATTTAGTTAAGTAGTCTTTTTTTACTTTTTCTTCTTCTTCTTTGTGTTTTTTTTTTTTTTGAAGTTTTGTCACTCACAAGAAGTTTCCATAGTTAGAAGTTATACATGGCCCACAGAAATGCGAGTGACAAATCCACTCCGTTCATCAGTTTTGCAAGACCACGACGGGAAGGAATCCAAAAATCAAGTGAGCCATTCCACAAGCGAAACAATTAAAATAAAAACGTCCATTGTTGAAACATTTCATGAGACTACCGTTATGTTTATATGACATCCAAACCATTCGTAGGGTTGTTAACTCTCAAATAAGGTGTAGGCACAAACATAATCTTGATGCAAAATTACTTCTGTGGCCCCCACATCCAATGGTGGATGGGTATTCATTCCCCTTTATTTCGTGTGATGTGGCCCACCTGAGTTTTAAATCTTCCTGATTTTTGAATTCATATTCTATTATGATCTCGAGAAATTGATGGACAGAGTAGATTTGTCATGGGTATCTTTGAGCCCCATATAACTTATGACCACAGAAACTTCCTGGTAAATTTCAAAACTTATGGTAGATAAAAAAAGATATCGATCTTCTCTTTTCTGCACACAGGAGTATAGATGACCTTATGCAAAAATCAAGGTCTATTTATTAAGGAAGCTCACATATCCTATATATGCTAAAAGGTTATATATATATATATATATATATATATATATATATATATATATATATATATATATATATATATATATATATATATATATATATATATATATATATATATAAGTAATTATTCTCATTGGAACCTTTTGATGGGATTTTTCTCTTCAGATCAGAGGAGAGATGGAGAAACATGTGAAAAATCAGAGTAATTCACTGCGTTGCTTAATCAGTCGTGGGAGGCGCTCGACCAGTCGTAGGTTCGAGCCTTAGCACGACTCAAAATCCAGCGAGTTTTTGTTGTTTTTCTCCGCGGTATTCAACCAGTCGTAGGTGAGCTTCGACCAGTCGAATGAGGCTAAGATCAGTTCTAGAATTTATAGGACTAGTCGTAGGTTACGCAGTTTGTTCCGAGATTTTGCGCGAAACTACGGTTTTGAGTCCTTTCGCAACTGGGATGCGGAAAGGAGTTTCCTAAAACTATAAAAAGGGGTTCCTAGGATTTTTTAGGGGATTATGTTGTGTGAAGAAAAGCACAAGAGGGTTTCCTAAAGGGCTTAGGGTGTGAGAAAGAAAGAAATAAGAGAGAGAGGAAGCTTGTGAATGGGAGTCGTCGTCTCAGCGCTTCTACATCCTCGTGATCGGTAAGATCTCTTTATTTTTCCTTTATTCTCTTATTGTTCATCCACTCCTGCGTGAGTGGCGAACAATGTAAACGTTCTACTTCATAGTGGATTGTTGATCTAGACGAGGTCCCGTGGTTTTTACCTTTTTGAGAGTTTTTCACGTAAAAATCTCTTGTGTGGTGTGTGATTGTGCTTTAATTTATTTCATTGCATTGTTATTCCATAATTCTGATTTGTTCTAGAGGGCTAGATCCTAAGGTTTTGTGCAAGGCCCCCAACACCTTTTATAAATTGGCTTTTGCCATCCATGAACTAGCTGTTTTAAAAAACTTATAAGCCCAACATTATTACGTAATGCACTAAGTTTTATAAGTCTATAAATATCATGGTCTTCTCATCAAAAATACATGTGAGAGTTTTTTCAGCAAAACATGTCTTCTTTGTGTTGTGGGGCTTTTTTTTTTTTTTTTTTTAAATTAAAAAAAAAAATCCTTTACCACTTGTTTCTTAGCCCCCACTTCATGCATATTTTATGTGGACATTTGGCAATCATTTTAAACTTTCCAATAATGTTCCATCATGTAAACCGTATGTGCCAATTGTGCCAATATCTACCTTCTAAGCATTCTACACAGCCACATTTTTAACGTGTCAATGAGCACACGAGCCATATGTGCCATTGTTCCTCATGCTCCCCCACATCATCATAGTCTCAATACTTGATTGGTTTCAATGCTTGGAGTCAACATAAAAAGGGCTTAGAAAAGTCAAGAGAACAAGGTGGCTAGGATAATTTGGATATTTACTATTTTCAACCAAAAACCATAATATCTAGTAGATATGGAGCCTGTCTATAAATAGTAAGTTTACTATTTATAATAAGTCACATTTTTAGGGAGTTTTGAATCCAAAACTTAGTCCTAAATTTGAGCTCATTATTTAAAAGATTGTAATATCATTTTTTGTCATCAATCAATTTATTTCAAATTTATTAGAAATTATTTTTACTTTGATCCATCATAAATTCGAGGAAGCTCTGTGATGAGTCCAGAGAGCTCTATAGATTCGGAGTAGATATCCCCTAAGGAAGATGGTGATCGACCTCATCATGTCCCTCCTTGCATCATATGTAATTTAAAAGAAAGAGTTTCAGGAAATTGTTGGTTGGTCTCACAGTTAAGATTAATGTTTTTTTTAAGGAGAATCTAGATGGGTCAACATTTATCTTCTAGCACCAATCATGTATCACATGTGCCACCATCAATCCATAAGATCCACCTGTGCCAATATGTCAATATACACCATACGTGTTCCCAGTGATTCTTCTTTGTTGCAATGCATTTGATAGAGAGCATGATAATAGCGTTCGAGCTGACTAATAAAAGTGTGATAACCACCTGGGACAAAACTTTTGTTGTGTCCGTCAAAATGGACCCCAAGCCTCATTGATGATGTGTTCATGCAAGTTGGGTGTTAGGAGCCGCGAAAGCAAATCATCGAGTAGAAACAAACAAACAGGTGAAAGATAAACGCAAATAAAGCAACACAGAAAACACACAATTTAACGTAGAAAAACTCTTGCAGAAAAAAAATCACGGCAAAAAACAATAAGCAATCCACTATGAAAATGAAAAGTATAAGAGATTAAATCAACTTACATATGCGAAAACTTTAGTTTCCTCCCTTCTGAATTATACAAATAATTTTGCTTTTGTAACATCCCGAAAATTGACACCTGAGTACAAAGACTCTGATCCCGAGTTCCCGGGTGTTAACATAATGAGAATGCACGTGTGTCCTCATTGAGATTCAAATTCATTTCACACTCAGATAATCAGAGTAGCACAATTCGAATTAATGGATCCAAAGCGAGGTAGAGATAATAATAGATTTAGAAATATAGGGTTAAGAGTTAAAGATACAATTTCAATTGTGATGATCGTCCAAAATGAGATTATAAAAGCCACAATATAATACCCAAGATGATTAAAGTATAAAGTTTTTAGTTTATTTCAAATATTCTGAAACATAATGGTGGTTACGCAAGCCGATCTAAGCCTACCTGCCAGAGGCCTTGATAGAACCTGCATCAATAATATGTTTGGTTGATGTTTTAAAACACCATCCTATGTGGGAGTGAGTAGCTAACTCAGTGGTTCCATTAGTTATAAGTTACACATGTTATCGATATAATTAACGTAGTTAATGATAAACAAGAAACAAACAATTCTTAAATACTCTTGTTAAATGTGCATATGAAGATATGACAAGATACATGCCCTTTCCAAACAATACTTCCTCACATGCGACTCTGACCACCTAGTTCGCAAATGACAACACTCCCTCAACATGCGACAACCACGCCTGTTTCGTCATATTATAATCTAATGCAATGCGATGAATGATAATGTCAGCCGAGTAATTATTTAGTTCAATTCATCCAGCATATTAGCGAAGCTAGGATACCGACATTATATCACGAGTCTTTATCTGGATCACATGGCTCATTACTGCATGTAGTGACTCCTTACTAGTGTCCCTTAATCCAAATTTAGGTACCACTCGTTTATATCATAAATCAATAATTTCAAAGATACGATATGATACCTAAATGTATGAGGATTAATTCAGTATAAATCGTCACCCAATACCGGGTATGATCACTCAGTTCCGAGGTGCGGGCTTGTCACATAAAACCAAAACACATAAAGGAAAAGGGCCCGTTACCCAATTTCATTCACACAAGGGTCGTTTAAACAGTACTCTGGCATGCAGCCATCAGCCGAGTAATTTTACGGGGGTCGTTCGAACAATGATATTACCTCCATCATCACTCACTGGTCACTATGAGGAGGCTCGTCACCCCAGCGTAGGCCGATAGTTGGGACATAGTGTCTCATACCACCGTGCCCAGCTCATGAGTCTTAGTTGCTCACTGGTCACTACAGGGAGGCTCGTCACCCCAGCGTCGATCGACATCTCGGACAGTGTCCCATACACCATGTCCGGCTCATGAGACTTAGTAGATTGTATCGCACTAACGGTTATGAATGGACACATCTATTGGGAATGAGGTATCCTAGATTTTATTTAGTCGGGTCATACATTGTGAACATACATGATCAGTCGGCTAGTGGACTGTAACACCCCGGTTCTTGAAACCCGAGGATAGTCGATCGAGTACGAGAACCCGAGAGTTACGTCATGAAGTGGACTAACATACATCTAAATAGCGGCAAATTCCATAACATGGAGTAAGACAACTATTGCGTAAACTGAGAAGATCATAAGCAACAACAAAGCATTTTTGTACAAGTAAGTGACAACAAAATGAAATCCCTCAGAAGGAGAATTTTTATTACAGTTCAAGTGAAACACAAGTCTAAAATTTTGTAAACCTAAACTATCATTTGAGCTCCAACAGCTCAACAACATGTACATAGAACTCTTCCTCGCCATAATTCAAAGCAGCTGTCCCTAGAATCCTATCATAAGGGTCTTCACCTATCATCAATCCTGCATCTATTTGGTGCAACCGCACAATAGATGAGTGAAAACTCAGTGAGAATTTTTCTCATAGATTCAACCATGACACATCATTCCAAAATGGGTTAACAATTCATATATAATTCATAGGGCAATATACTAACAATGTGTATGCATGAATGTATGAATGTATGCTCAAGTCACAAATCTGGGGATGCACATCCAGCTGTCAAAATAAAGGGTCACCCGCGGTAGTAGACTACCTGAAAAGGACCATATAGACCGCCCACGGTAAATTAACTACCTGAAAAAGGCCATGAAGGTGAGTGCGCCCAAGGATGACCTCCTAAAAAAATACTCGGGGTATGCCCGATGAGGTATAAAATTCCAGAAAAGCTTCATGTAAAGAAAGAGGGGACCAAAGTGTACAAGTGCACAAACCTAATAATTGGACTTAGGTAATAGAACCTTGCACAACCCAACAAGATGTGACTTATGATGAACATTCAGAAAAGCTTACATGTCATGCGTGAATGTTATGCATCATGACACATATGTACATTACTTTGATAGAATAGTAATGACCTTCAACTTTCAATTAGGAAATATCCAACTATGCATTTCATATGAACTTCCATGATTTCTTTATATTCAAAGGAGGGCTCACCAAGAGTCATGTTAATTTACAAGTAAGGTCATATCATTCAGATTATCTAAGAGTCTTCCTATATCCCTTTAAGGATTCTTCCCATATTCAATCTTCATACTACTCACATTGTATAATAAAATAAGAGTTTGTAAAACTCAAGTCGTCTTATTAAGGTTATGTTCATGATGTAAAGATGACAAGAGGAATTTTTGTTTTATGACAAACCCATGATAGTTATGAAAGATGGAATTCCAATCGTCACTTTACACCCCATGTAATTAAATTTTCATTTCCCATATCGTAAAATCTATCCACATGAAAATGCCAACTAAATTAAAGATTAAAGAATATAAACAGTCATGAAGGAAACGTCTCACAATTTACAGATTATCTAATATGAAAGCCTCCCTTTCTCAACATAAGAAAACAATTATAAATGTGACATGGAGTTTGCAAGACAACACTTCATACGCATAATCATAAGGAAATATGGCAATAACACAATTATTTCATGAAATTCAAGATAGTTAGGAATTAATAATTTTCTAAAATTCTATACATTAGATATTTAATCCACATAGAAATTAGTGAAAGGAAGAAGCTATAGGGGATGCTCCTCACCTTGAGTGGATGTTCCTCTATTTTGAGTCTTCTTGCAAGGTGAGTTTATAAGATCTTGATTGAAATTGATTGAAGGGAAGTGTCCCTCAGGGGTATCAGTTGCAACCAGCACCTAAATGGGGCATTTCAAAGTTCCATTGAGTCATAACTGAGTTGACTCAAATGGGGTTTTCAACTAATGATTAGAGAAGTTAGTTTTAAGGAATCTTCCATCGTCAAGGTTAGGCTGTTAATCCTTAGAATGCCGTGCCACTCAAATAATCTCCAAATGATCGGAGTTGGCCTGACTTAGTCAAGAAACTGACCGAGTCAGCTCGACGTTGAGCATTGAGTTGACTCAGTGTTAGCTCGATCCAGCTGAGTTCCTTTGGCTAGCAGCGTGTAACTGGGTGTAGTCATCTAAGATCGGATCGTGGTGTTAATCCCTATGCAAGGCAGGCCGATCACTGCCATGGATCCAAATCTGGGTTTTTCCACCTAGAAATGCAGCTGAGTCACTCAACTCGTGACTGAGTTGAGGTGACTGTGAATATAGTCAACCGGCCAGATGGATTTCAACAAGAACTAAGGGAAGATTTCTTTGAGATTACCAGATTAGAGTCGATGTTGGATGCATGAAGGAGGTTTGGAATGATCGGTTTCACTCGTGGATGATGCAGCCGAACGGCAAGTGGGTTCGGAACTCAATTTATCTGGCCGAGTCAAGCAGCAACTGGGAACCGTTCCCAGCAGCTACTACTCACTCTCTCCCTTCTTCTATCTCTCTCAATCTTACTTCTCTCCTTTTGTTTTCTCCTCAGTAGACGGATTTCTCCACTGAGTCGGGTTGCAACTGGTTATGCAACTTGCTCCAGCGGCAGCCGAACTCTCTCTCTCTCTCTCTCTCTCTCTCTCTCTCTCTCTCTCTCTCTCTTTCTATTTCCTTTCTTTTTCTTGTCTTGGGATTTGCCCTAATACAAGGCTATTTATAGCCTTATTGTTTCTAGAAATGTCTCCAGCTAATCGCAAGGATTAGCGGGCTGTTAACCTAAGTCGGCTGAGAGAACACTACCACCGGGATTCTCTTAAGTAGTTGATCATGTGCATGGGTTCAGGTGTCATTCACGGATGGGTTTCGGGTTTGATGGGCCACATGATGGACACTTCGGATTGGTGAAAGGACTTGATCTTAAAAGGATGGGTTTCACTGTCAGTTTGAGGAAGACGACTGACGAAAATGGCAACTTCCAACTGAGTGGCTAATCCTAAGATCAGGACCGTTTGGACGGTCCTGATATGACCTACATGTAATGTGGAGTCCATTTTACGAAGCAAGGATGGCCATTGATTAAGGCAACTTGTTGAAAGTGAAAAACCGGGGTGCAGCTTCAAAATCTCAGTATTTTCTCAACTGCTACGAAAATATCAGGTTGCCCTACTTCGGACGCCTAAGATTTTCCTGAGGGAAGCTTCAAGGCGACCAGGAATGGACGAGATGCGTTGTGGCTATAAGCAGAAAGATTCTTTCCGCAATCCGATGAGTAGGTTGCTATTTTTGAAAATGGTAGGGATGACTGAGACTTTTTGTGCGTACATGGCCTCCATCCGACGACTCCCAACAGTCGGATCTTCCAGAGAAGCAGCGCACGTGGATCTACTCTCCCTGTCAGTGCCCCCCCTCAAGCAATGCCTGAACAGTCGTTAATCGAGCTGGTGTGGGCGACTTTCAATCTTTAGTTTCAGCATGATCAGGGTCGGTAGGACCCAACTAATTAGATGAACGGTCTGGATCTCTCCTTCGTATTCGGATGGTGGTCATTTGCACTGTCATACGGACGGTCAGTTTGAGCCAGCGACAGGGGGAGTGGATTTCATTTGAAAATTTTGAGATTTCATTGGGTCAACAACAGTTTAACCCGATGGTGAGCTCTGTGCATGGCGTGAGTGAACGATCTGTGTACACCTGAATATCAGATGTGAGTCCCACCATATGATCTAAGCCAATCAGTGCCGTCCATTTGACTTGGAAGGCCCATTAAGGGCTACAGGGTAAGAGTTGTAAGTTTTTGAGGTTAGGTTTTCATCATTTTAGGCGTTTATCGTTAGTAAATGTGGGTTATTTGTGTCCCAATAGTTCTTAGGTGTAATATGGCTGTCTATCCCTCTTACCAGGTTTGTTAGCTACACTGGATTGAGGATCAGTCTATCCTTATTCTTGTAAGGGTCCTACTTGGAGATTGATCCTAGGTAAGGTTAATTATTTCCATTGAACTGTTAGTTTCCTACTTCAGTGTGTAAGTTAGTGATCCCAAGGCATGTTTAATGGGATAAATAATCTTTCTTATGAGTAGGATCTCGTTACCGGGCTTATGTCAGATCATAGTATTGGGAAATGGAGCGCTTGGTCCATCTACTAGTTGAAAGTTATGATAATGATTGAGGGTCGTTACAGTTGGACCCAGATGCAAGGTGGGTTTGATAATCTGATTCCCGACTTGTAAGATGAATGGTCTAATATGCTCTGCTTATGATGATCTATGATGTTTGCTGTCGGTTCTAGGCAATCCTTCGGTTAGATCGATCTATATCTGTCTCATGTGGTTTCTTAAGTCTTTAAGGATTTCTAAATTTGCAGCTTAACTATTAATTTTAATGATCCAGTGATGGATTGGGAAGTCAGTCATTAAGGACTCAATCCAGAAATGTAGGTTAATCTTAAGAGTTAGATTCGGGCTAAAATGTGGGTTCCGTGATGGTGCGATGGTTTATCTTTAAATCATGGGTTGGATAGCTTGATCTCAAGATGAAGGTCATTCCTACGATTAGATTTTGACTAGAGTGGATGTGAATAGTTTAAATAGATACGATGTCATGGTAATACCCGAGTACATGAAAATACGGGGTGTTACATGTACTAATTTAATTGACCGACATGACTAACATTGGGTACAACCATCCCGTGTAGTTCAACTACTGTCGGTCATTCGTATTTAACCCAGGTTGATCGAACAAGCCTAGAGTGGACGCCCTAACTCAGGCCACCCCTTGGTTTGAGCGATTTACCGACTGACCCAACATCATGAGCAACCTAAGCATCACTATAAACTTAGCAATTCGTCATGCCATCAACATAGATTTAACAACACAACCATATAGGCATTTCATCAAACATATAAGCATACATAGGATACTACGTTCACTAAGGCACTAAATCAAAGATGTGAACATGTATAAAGTAATACAATCACTTGAGTATTGAATCCAACACATGGGCATCGAAAAAGTAATGCATTCCACCATTCAAGCATTTGATCAAATATGTGAGCAACAATAGAGTAATACATTCATTGAAGCATATAATCAAACACGTGAGCATCAACAAATCAATGCATTCAATTTAGAGTTCAATTAATCATGTGAGCATCATTAGAATAACATGTTTAATCACTTAGGCATTTTATTAAACATGTGAGCATATATAGACAAGCAATTACACATATTACAATCAAACACGAAATATGAACATGCTAGTTATTTTCAAATCATTCACCACAACAAATCATTAACCAAGACCCTCAAGGGTCAATAAAAGGAAACCTATGCATAATGGTCTGCACCTTGTGACATTTCGCCCAACTCATGGCGATCCTTAAGTTAGAATTTTAAGAAAGATCATTAAAATACCTAAGCGGCATATAAGCTTGTGAGAATAGAGATAAACAAGTATTGAAACCTTATATTATAAGTGAAATTCAACATTTACCTCTATTTATTATCGGAAAAACTTCGGCGATGACTCTTATTACAGCGAGATGGTTAGATATGGGATGTGAGGGTGGAGGTGCACCAACACCTACAACCCAAGCTCTCTCGCTTCTCATTTCTCCTCTTTCTCTTCTCTCGTTCTCCCTTTTTTTCTCTTGCTATAGGGCATGAAATTCCCAAATAAGGCCTTTATGTAGTGCCAGATTTGATGTAAATGACCTTAAGGGCTGGATTTTTACTATACTAGCCCTAGGGGAGTGTTTTTCTATCATTTAGGGGCCACTACGAGGCGTAGGAGTTGACACCCACCGTTGGTAGTTGGCCTAAGCGATGATCTACTCATAGACAGAATTGGCCTATCATTTGGATGCATCGATCGACAAGTATAATTAGAAGTCTATTCAATGGTCACCGATAGTTCATTGGTGTCGCAGTTATACGGATATGTGTGAAAAAATATCTTTAGTCGGTACGCCGAATTTGGCCGTGAACCGACTATCCGAAAGTTACAACTTTGTGAAAGAGTAATGGACTTATTTCATTTAAGTTTCATATTTTCATATAAATTATTCGCACAACTCAATCACTCGCCTTGCGAGTCCAAGTTGAATGATTTGAGACGCGATCTTGGCTCGATGTCCCACGATGGTCGTCAAGCTCACTAAGACAAATATATTTCTATAGCCACGGATTCAGTGGCCCACTAATGAGTGGTTTGAAGCTTGTTTAGATAATCAAGACATTTTTATAATGAATTGGGTGGTGAGATTTCTTGTGCGTAATAATTAGGGTCTGGATTAGCTAAGTTTGTAATGTAGCTTATTTGCAATTAGCGAAAATACCAATTCAGTTAAAGTCAGTCTAAGTTGTTGATTTTTAAGCTAAAGTGGTAACTAATTGATTTGGTTTGTTAATTAAGATCCAACCCTCACTTGTTTCGGCTTTGGGTAGATCTTTATTTAGTTACGGTTGTCTTGATTAGTCAGTGATAAGTCGACTAGATTTGGACCCTACGTGAATAAATTCCGAGGCTAAGCTCAATGTTTGAGTGATCTGACAAATTCGTTTGCTTCCCATGGTTGATTGATCAGATTTGTGTTGTTCTTTACTGGTACTACCCGTGTATAGGCTCATTTCGAGCGTTAAGGACCAATAAGCACCAACATAAGTTAATTATAATGAAAATTTTAATGGGTTTTTCAAAATTCAAAATAGTGAAAATTCAGGATGTTACAGCTTTCCTTGTTCTTATTCTAATCATGTATTACACGCATATATATAGTGTTATGACCAAAGTAGGAAACAAATTGCGCAATATGCAGGATAATTAACCACTTGCTTTAAAAGCTTGAACTAATAAAGCATGACGAATTAATCTCTTTATCTCATATCTCAGGCCCCCAATACTTGGGTTAGGTTCGTGGTCGAACCCTCCTTGTGAGCTCTAAATTCATGGGTTCACCCGATGTGAAAATGCATCTATATTAATCACCCCCGATGAGGAGTATTGAACACTAGACCTCCTGATCTGATATCAATCTAATGCAAGACAATTAACCACTTGCTCTAAAAGTTCAAACTGATAGAGCATGGTGAATTAATTCCATTATCTCATAGCCTAAGCCCCAAATCCATGAGTTAGGTCATCGGTTGAACCCTCCTCATGAGCTCCAAATCTATGAGTTCCTCCCCCTCATAGGCTCCAAATCCATGAATTCCGTCTCACACGAGCCCCAATCCAAGGGTTCTGCAGGCTGCCCACCCCGAGTGCACCCCTGCATCCCGCAGGCCACCCCACTCAAACCTGGTGTGAAAATGCCCCCGCATTAATCATCTCTAGTGAGGAGTATCGAACACAAGACCTCCCGCTCTGATACCAATTTGAGGTAGGACAATTAATCATTTGCTTTAAAAGCTTGAACTGATAGAGCATGACGAATTAATTCCTTTATCTTATAGTTCAGGCCTCAAATCCAATGGTTAGGTCCTTGCTTGAACCCTACTTATGAGCAACAAATCCATCAGTTCCGCCCCCTCGTGAGCCCCAAATCCATGGGTTTCGCTTCACACGAGCCACCTGCTTCACACGGTCCTCAAATTCATAGGTTCTTCGGGTTGCTCATCCCGAGTGTGCCCCTGCATCCCACAGGCCACCCCACTCGAACTCGGTATAAAAATGCCTCCCGCATTAGAGTTGTGACAGTTGTAAAAAACCTCAATCATTATATGATTTAGATGTTCCTTTACTAGTCTACAAATGGGCTAGACTCCTATGAGTTTTGCATAATTTCTAAAATGATGATGACTATCTCCTCGCACATGGCACTCATGCACCGTTGCCATGGCCTTTCCATTAGTGGACCCACTATGGATGGAACATGTCTCTAAAATTACACTAATTAAGCAACCTTAGTCATCTATTTTGAGGCTAATGCTTAGAAGTAAAATAGTGAATGGGTGATATTATCTTCTTAGTGAAAGTTTTATGATCCATCCACAGTTGGGTCAGCAATTGAATGGTCTAGATTGGTGTACTATTATGCCAAATATATAGGTTAAAGAATCTCCACCATTTTTTTAATCTGTCAAGAACTAGCATAAACCTGACCTACAAATGAATTACCAGCTCTTGGAAGTATACTTTCAATAGAACACAGATTCTTTTTACCAACCAAAGGGCCAAATATTCCAAAATATTATATATAGAGGATTGAAAGAGGAAAGAAAGCCAAGGAAGAAAGTCAAAGGAGCATAGAAAAAGCAAATAAGAAAAAGCAAAGGGTTGCACTCGATTAAAAAAAAACTCAAAAGAAAGAAGTTAAAAAGGAAAAGCCAGAGAAAGGCCACAACATCCTGGCCAAGAGAAAAAAGCTAAAAGAAAAGCCAGAGAAAGGCCACATCCTAGTTCGTTTTATTTGGGAAAACTCTTGGGTGGGTATCTAGTGGGTAGCTTTCTCTAATGCTGTCAAACGAGTTAATTTGCATGCAATCCACCCTTTCCATCCATCATCTATAGCATCTCTTGTTTGGCCTTGATCCTAGAAATTAGGTCGATTCAACCCTTGGTTTAAAATCATACAAAACCCACCAGGTTCTCGTGCTATGGCCTACCTGAGCTTTCAAATACTCTGATTTTTTGTTAATCATTTCATCTTGATGAAGCACACCAGATGAATGGATTGTATGCATTATAACATCAAAGCAGAGCTTACATAAAACTAACGGTAAACATTTCTTCTGAACTGTTTCCTATATTGCCACTTACCTGACTTTTGGATCATCATGACTATTGAAATCTATTGTGATGATTCAAACGGACAGATGCCTCCAAAATCCAAGCGGCTCATCAGACCACATCAACCGTGTATTCTGACAAGATGTTCTGTTCGTTTATAGAGAGATGGTTTTAAGAATCAGACCGACAGTCCAACTTACGACCTACACGGTCATGAGCATGCCAATCGAATCTTTTCATCTGGAGGACACGTGCCATGTCTTCATAAGGGTGGACCACATCCTGCCGGTGATCGGGCAAAAGAACCCGGAATCGGCGGTTGATCTGGGGAACCACTGATGACGGTGGTTCTGTGACTGTTGGGCTCATCGTGATGTAGATGTATTATATCCGCGCTGTCCATCTTTTGTGCTGGCTCATTTTTAAGGCATGTGTCCGACAAAATGAAGAAGATAAAAATCTCTGGTGGGTCAGCGTAGTTTATCGCGTACCGCAATGAAAATTTTCTTGATTTTGAGAGATAGTGGCCTTGTATAGTCTTTGGCAACAAGAATGATTTAGGCAATTGGTTATGAAAATCTCTTTGAATCTTTTAGGGCAGTGTAGCCTATCGCGTATGGACACATATAGAAGAGATATACTCCCGCTTACATTGGCTGGAGTCCTTGCGTCATAAACTCCCACATTGTAAATTAGTTCTCTTTTAACATTTAATACTGGATGAAGATATATTCTAATAGGATTTTGATTTTTAATATTTTAATGAGAATATTACTTTTAAAAAGAGTAATTTTGATAGAACTCTAACATATAATGTTCTGTTACGTAGGCATCTCTAACTTATTTTAAAATTGATCTATACTACATATGATATAATTGCCATGCGGTATTTTCTGGACCGTTTGATCTAATTGTACTAGGTCGGATGTAAATAATCTTCTTAATATGTGAGTCGTACTTATCATCTATCAAGTAGTGCCGACACGTGGTAGCATAAAGGTTTATTAAAACCATATGTGAACAATGGGCTTCATCATAGATGGAGCATATTAAAAAACATACACACGCTGGAGCGATCTAAACTATCTAATTTCTCTTATAAGATGTCTAGATGGCTGATGTTTTTATTCGTTGCCGATGGATTGTGTTTAAATAATGTAGGAGCCCTTTGCTACTTTAATCAATAATAGTTTGTTTATTTATTTCTAAAAAATAAAATTTATTTGGAAAATAAATAAATTTAAAAAAAAAAAAAAAAAAACCTTTAATTTTACATCTTAATGTTTTAAAAACTAGTTGATAAACTTTTAAAGTTTAATTAATAGAGAGATCACTTTTTTAAGTGCTTAATTGAGTTAAGTAAAGATTAAGAGCTTCAAGTATTTTTCTCAAATATCAAAATTGCCCTGTTAAAACCTATTTGCAATCTCTCTCACCCAATCGGAGGTGAGGCCCTAATGATCAACGTCCACATTATGGTGGGCTCACATAACACACTGCACTGCTCACGTCAAAGGTGGGCCCCAAATGGTGGACTATCCACGTCAAGTGAGCTTCACCTTATGGACGGCCAACATCAAAGGTCGAGCCCACATGATGGATGGTGGACATTCAAGGTATGGATGGTTGGCATCAAAGGTGGGCCCACACAATGAATGAGCCATATTGAAGGAGGGGCCTTATATGATGAATGATCCACATTAAGGCGGGCCCGCATAATGTATGGAGTGAGCCTTGCATGATGGATGGCACATCAAAGTGTGGCCCCCTGTGGTGCACTGTCAACATCAAGTGGGCACCACCTGATGGACGGTTCACATCTAAGGTCTTGCATGATTGATGACCTATATCCAAAGTGACCCAACATGCTTGATGATTCACACAGGGGTACACTCCACACGATAGATGGTGGGCATCAAAAGTGGGCTGCACATGATGAATGATCTATACAGAGTGTGGCCCCACACGATGGATGACCCACAATAAGTGAGTCCTACCTGATGGATGACTCTCATCAATGGGGGCCCCTCATAATGGACAATCCACATCAAAGGCAAGGCTCACATGATGGACAACTCAATTTAAACGTGGGAGCCACAGGATAAACACATCAAATGCGAGCTCCACATGATGAGCAGTGGATATTGAAAGGCCCCACATGATGGATTGCCCACATTAGGGCAAGGCCCATATAATGGATGATCCACATCAAAGGTCGGCCCCTTAATGATGAATGATCCACATCCAAGGCAGTTCTCGCATGTTGTAGGGTAAGGTTTGGGCCACACAATGAATGATCCACTTCAAAGGTGGGCTCCACAAGATGGACAACCCACATCCAAGATGAGAGGCATTAAGGGACGTGGTTTTTTGAGATAGAGTTGGTATAATTTTTAGATTGAACTGTAATACTCTTTAAAAAGTTTTTATTTGAATGTTTTATTAAATATACTTATTTCAAATAAAAGTTGGGTCATGAAAAAAATTTTACCCAACAAGCTTATTATAAAACAAATGATAGAACATAAAGTCTTATTTCTCTAACTATTATTAGGAATTACTTGTGCAAAAGTTCCTATGGTAAGAAGCTATGTGGCGCCTAAATCCACTCCATCCATCAGCTTTGGAAGACCACAATAGGACAAAGTCCAAAAATCAGACAGATCCAAAACTAAAGTTGACCACACCATATGAAATAGTAAGAATAAAAACGTCCATCATTGAAACATTCTAGAAGCCAACCATGATGTTTATATGCCATCCAAACTGTCCATAGATTATTACCCCAGATAGACTGTAGACACAAATATTATCTTGATACAGAACTTCTATGACCCCACAAGTACCTAATGATGGGGTTCGCATGGCGTGGCTCACTTTAGTGTTGAATCTACCTGACTTTTGGGTTAATATTCTATCTCGGTCCTGAGAAACTGATGGATAGAGTAGATTTGTCATGGGCGTCTCCATGGCCCCAGCCCACATAGCTTCTCGTTTGTAAATATTTTCTCCTTGTGTATCCAAAGCCCTATGGTAGAGAAAAAGGCATTAATATTCTTCTCTTGTACACGCACAGCCATATTAATCATCTTGAACAAATCAGGTCTTATTTCTTAGCCCCGTTCATGCATGTTGTATGTGGACCCTCGGCAATCATTTTAAACCTTTGAATATAATGTCCCATCACATAACAACATGTGTCCATTTTGTCAGCATCTACCTTCTAAGCACTCCCCACGGCCGCATCAATGCTCACAGGAACCACATGTGCTATTAGGCCACCATCATGCACCTCGCATCATAACCTAAAACCTTGACTTGATTCAATGCTCGGCCAGGTCATCTGGACTCGAAGTACTTTACCTAAGTTGACTCGAAGACTTGAGCAACCCAACTTGTCTCGATATCTAATAATGACAACTAAAAATGCCTATGTACAGTATCAGATGGACTAATTAAAGCTATAAATAGTTTCAGGAAATTGTTGGTTGGTTTGGCAGTTAAGAGTAATGCTTTTTTATTTAAATTTTTCAAGAGAATTAATCTAGATGCTCCCAGATTCATCTTCCAACGCCTAGCATGTATCACATGTGCCACCAACAATCCACAAGCGCCACATGTGCCAATTCTTACATTTCCTGAGGGGTGCCAATGGGCCATGCGGACCATAAATTCATATTTAGGGCTAGGCGCCCTAGCTTAAAATTTACGTCCTATATCCATGCTGGAGCCTCACTAGGCCCCAAAATTCAGACCAATGTAAGCCACCAAGTCATGAATTTGGAGAGCAGGTTGGAGTGCATAAAAACAGTGCAGTAGGCCCCACCATAGAAAACAAGGGTCAATCACCCAAAAACCTCTGGCGCACACGATGGTTGGATTAGCCTGGTGTTTTTTGGCATCTGAATCTCAGGACAAGATTTATACAATAAGATTATTCTCCAAACGTTGCAGAGGATCGGGGTTCAAATCTAAAGAAGAATGGTTCATCCAAGGTATGATGCAATGTACAAATGGTCTGGTTTACCAAACCACAGGCGGCTGTTCCCAACCGGGGCAAGCAAAATATGCATTTTGAAAGTGCCTTTTTGATGGATCCGGGCCAACCAATTCAAAACCTGGGCTATTAGACCTGGGCGGTTGAGTTGAAAACGTGTGCCTTCTGTCCGAGAATGATAGCCCTGCCCAAGAAGTGGGACCACAGTAGATTGTTTAAATCCAGGAAGATTTGATTAGACTATCTTTGACCTTTGGATAATAGACGTTTGTTTGTTGATTTTGGATTGCTTTTCACTGTTCGTTTTTATTTTCCAGTGGTCCACCAACAGGCCAATATAATTCATCCGTGGTGGGACCTACTATCTAGGTTGTTCAGATTTGAGTTGGGTACCACGTGTACAGCAGGGGAGGGTCCTAACCAAATGGTCCACTGTATGTCAAAATGTAGTTTGGGGCCGGCCCATCTCTAGCCCACTTTGGACAGGATTTTAGACCAGGGGTAATAGCCCATGGTTGGGTTTGGACATGATTTTTGGAGGGCTAAAGCGTTGGGCCTGGCTTAGGATTGGATATGCATAAAGGCTCCACGAAACTGCCCAGCCCACTCCGACCTTAGCAGCAAGGTCACCCCGGGACTTCCATGGTTGCTTGGCAGGCTGGCTAGGCATGGACCCGAGTATCTTCTTCATGGGCCATGGTCACAAAAGCTTTAGCTAGCCGAGCCTGGCCCATTTACATCTCCTAAATCTTGGGTTGGCCCTACTCCAGTCCTAGTTCCCTAAGCATGGCCATAATTGGGGTAAAAAGGCCTAGGCCGTGGCCTCATCCCACAGGAGAGTCTTATGATAAAACCAGTGAAATGTTAAATGATCAAAGGTTTAGAATAGTCTAATCTAACAAGCTTTTGGGGGTGTCCCATCCATCCATAACTATACCATTGTCAAAAATGGCAACTATCTTTGGAATCTGACCAGTTCCCAGAGTGCCAGTAGACGACACATATAACATTGAATCAAAGCCGCTCTCGAGTGTCTTTAAATCTCCATTCTTCTTTATACTTAATGATTGAATTAGGATGACAGGCTGAGCCATTCATCATTGGCCCAGGCCCACCTAGGGTTGAAGGGTCAAGCGGGTTTGACCCGTGGCCGACATTGGGTTGGGATCGGGAAGGACGTATCAGGTTCGATCTCAAGCTTGGGATATACAAACACCAACCCGATAAAACTTGGGTTAGGTTCAGGTTGAGGTCTCGGGTTGCCCGACCTGACCCAACCCAACCCAAGCCAATCGATACATAAGTTACTTATAAATTATAATTGAGTGTGGATCGTCTATGTTGAAGGCACAAGAAATTTCAGTGTCATCAGGTTTCATTGATCACGTCATTTCCGATGACTCAAGCTAACAAGATACATTGGATTTCTCTCTCCCAAATAAATTATGTGCGATGCGATACAACTTTTAAAGGAGTAGTTGTCTAATATTTTAGCATGTTTGTTTAGAAAAAATGAAATTCTTTATGATAAATAACTACATATAATTAATAAAATTATAGGTATAAAAAATAAGACATGTATTGAAAATATAATAGACAAATGTAATAACAAAAATATTAGCACGTATCAACCCGAGTGAGCCCACTTGGATTGGACTTGGGTTGAGAATTCCTAACCCAATGTTGGGTTGGGTTGGGTTGGGTTTGAGGTGTAGGAACCTTAGTTTGAAATAGGGTTGAGCACCAACCTGACCCAACCCACCAAACTTTCGACCTTAGGCCCACCAAGAAATACTCGATGATAATGAATTATATGAGATACCTCTCTCTACTACATAGACCACATCAAAAGAAAGAGAGAAAGTGGTAGCGTCCCACCTAAACTAGGCTTGCGAGAGAGAGAGAGAGAGAGAGAGAGAGAGATGTTCAATAAGGTTGAAAGTCAGGCGGGTTGGATAGGGTTGGTGCTCAACCCTAACCCAACCCAATGTTCCTATACCTTAATCCTAACCTAACCCAACCCAAGCGGGCTCGGTCGGGTGCATGTGTGCTAATATTTTCATTATTACATTAGTCTATTATATTTCAAAACACGTCTTATTTTTCATACCTATGATTTTATTAACTATACATGTAGTTATTTATTGTAAAGAATTTCATTTTTCTAAACAAACAAGCTAAAATATAAGACAACTACTCCTTTAGAAGTTTTGGTTGTGTGGCACCCAATATATTTGCGAGAGAAAAATTGGCAAATCTTGTTAGGATTTTTTATTTTTAGTTTTGGTAAAAAAAAAAAATCAAATTTTCAATAGTGAAGTATAAGTTTCTACAAAGCTGCTCTATCACATTATCACCCCTTAAAATTCTTTCAATGTCACAAAAGCTCAAGCTCGATGACTCAATCTTGATGGTATTGCTCAATGTCCAGAAATCAAAGATTCACAAAAACCCATTACCAATCTGCAATTAAAAGCAACAGTCCACATGCAAAACTTCAAGCCAACCCCCCCTTTCATTTTTTTTTCCCTTTTCAGTTATGTTCCTCACCATCCCCCAGCAGTTCCCTCTCCTCTGCAGCAGCGGCCATCAACTCATCAAAGTTCTCCATCTTCCCAAGCAATATTGGAAATGACATGGACCAATGAGACCAGACAGCACTTGAATTTCCTATGCCTTCAACAGGAACGATCTACACTTCATCATTTATTTAAGTAACATATATATGACCGGGTTCGGGTTGTGTTGGGCAACCCAAGCCTGACCCAAGTTTTATCAGGTGGGTGCTTGAATGGCCCAATCTCAAGACCGAACCCGATACATCCTGCCCGAGCCCAACCCAAAGTTGGGTCGGTTACGGGTCAGTCAGGTTAAACCGCTCCTGCGACAAAAAACTAAGGAGATTCACGACAAGATGGGCACTACCTTAGGGAACAATGGAGATGTCATGCCAATCCTTCATCAAACCTAATCATCAGATGTGACTCACCTAGTCAACCTCATCCAAACTCAGGCGGGCCACAGCTCATGAGCTTAGAGGTTTTAGGTGCAATTTTTCATTGCTCCCATCCATGTGGCCCATCTGAGTTTTTATACGAAGCTGATCTTTCATACGTACGGTGAACATTAGAGGATCACCGAATGGATGGAGTATATTTTACATATACGACATGGCGGACCCCAAAGAGCATAAGTGTTTTATCACGCTGCATTAAGCAAAAATGAATTAGAGGATTCCGATTCCATCCAAACGCAGCCCAAATCGAAAACAACAATTATAAATAGCTATTATCAATTTTGGCCACGTTTGGATGCACCACTTCAATGAATTACAGTAATTTGTTCTTGACGCAGGGATGAATGTGATGAGGTCGATCACCGTCTTCCTCAAAGATAACTACTTCAAATCCATGAAGCTTCTCTAGACTCCTCACATAGACTTCTCGAATCCACGAGGAAAGAAAGGAAGAGAATAGAAATATATTCTAATAAAATTCGAAATTAATTGATGAATGAATAAAAACGAGTTTATACCCCTTTAAATAAGGGAACCAAGCAATAGGAAAGAAATCAGACTCAAACTACAACTAAAACTCCTAGAATCTGCAACTTACAATAAATAGTAAACTTACTATTTATAGACGGTCGTGATGTCTATTAGTGCACAAGGTTTTCGACCAAAAATAGTAAGTGTCCTATTTGGCTTCACAAACCGTTCTCCTAATTATTCTAAGCACTTTCATGTTGGACACAACTCCTAAAGCCCAACGGATGAAGACCTATAAGCAAACTAAAACTTACTATTTATAGTAAAAGTGAAATTAAAACGAGGAAACGACCGTCGATCAGGGGATTTCTCGTAAATCTAGGCTGCGCAACCCAGTGTAGCAGGGTTGGTTGGCTGAAGTAGCTCGTTCTACCCCAAAATCATATATTTTACATCAGATAACTCATTCCGGATTGTAGGATATGCCCGATCTAAGGTCCAACAGTCCGGATCACTTATATTGTCGACGGTGCCTTTTCTGATCCATCTTAGCCATGAAATTGTCCGCGACCCGCTCTACATCAGTTCTCTAGCTGTATACTATACCAACAGAAATCTTATATAAGGGAGTCATGATATAGTATACCACAGAAACGTTCGTTTGCATTCTAATCATTAAGAAGACTAATCTAAGCGACCTACATTGCATCGATGATGTAGTAACTCACAGCAAGATATACAACAACCATAGCCATCCGCATTCAACGCCCACCACTGGAGAGGACTGCGTCAGGCCCAGAGAATGAATGAACAGACGACTCCTTGATCAATGTGGGAAACGAAGCAGAAAATCCATCCAGCCTTCCATCAATACCCACACCATTGGGTGATATCTCAGGGAAGACAGCATCACCTTCCAAGTACTGTGTAACCTGCCTCATGCTCGGCCGGGCAGCTGGCGTAGGGTGAGTGCAAAGCAGGCCCAACTTCAAAACCATCTCCAATTCCTCCAAGACGTACTCATCTCTAAGCCGACGGTCCCTCGCCTCCAGAATCGATCCCTTCTTCCAATACTCCCACACCCAATCCACCAAACTCATCTCCTCCGATCGCCATTCTATTGGCCTCCTTCCACAAGCAACCTCAAGCAAAAACGCCCCAAAAGAATACACATCAGTGTAAGTTGTCGCCTTGCCAGTTTTTGTAACCTCAGGTGCAAGATAGCCCAGGGTCCCAACAACATGAGTAGTCTGAGGATTGGTACCACGATCATACAATCGAGCCAGCCCAAAATCTCCCAATCGTCCATTCAAATCACCGTCTAATAGAACATTGCTTGCTTTGATGTCTCGGTGCAACACAATATGTTCCCATTCTTCATGGAGATATAGAAGGCCAGCAGCAACGCCTTTGAGAATCTGATAACGTTTATTCCAACTAAGGACTGGTTTTTCATGGGTGAAAAGGAACTTATCCAAACTTCCATTTGGCATGAAATCATAGACCAAGAGAAGCTCCCTCTTCCGTCGGCAATACCCTAGTAGTTGCACAAGGTTCCTGTGCCTAAGCTGTCCGATGGTGGCCATCTCTGCTATAAACTCCTTCAACCCTTGTTTTGAATCATGTGAGACCCGCTTCACTGCGATCTGGATACTGGATGCTGGTAATATTCCTCGATAGACCTTTCCAAACCCTCCGAACCCAAGAAGCTCCTTTTCGCTGAAATCTTTGGTGGCGATTGATAGATCTTTGTAGGAGAAACGTTGCAGACGGTATTCATGTTCCCAATCTTCTTGTATTTCTTGGTACTTCTTCTTCCTCTTCCTGACTATGTATATAGCTCCGTAAACTGCTGTCAACACAAACGCTACAACGGCCGACGACAACCCAATTTTCCATGCTTGATGATTGCTTGATTGCCTTTGCTGTGGAACTGAAGGGAGGAGAGAATGATCGAGCGGTTCAGCTTGCCCGTCTACCTTGAAGGTCCACCCAAGAATATAGTGGGACCCTGTCAGCCCACCTGTGGCGGCGGATAGACCAACATACATAGAGTCCATGATATCTAAGGAAAGATCGAGGGATGACGATAAGAGCGGATAATTTGGCTTGTCGATCTTGAAAGGCGATAGAGTTACATTGAGTTGCTTCTCAACTCCATCATAATCTATCCAAATTTGCATGGGTTCTCCACTTACAAGGATTAAACTCTTGTTCTTTCCATCTTCATCATCGTAGTATGCCGCAGGAGCGGATTGGATTGATTTTAAGCCATTTAGATCGATGCCCACATGGTTTTCGTCTATATCATCGAGTTCAGGGTTGAGTAGAGTGTCTAACTCGACTGCAAATACATGGTTCGATGAATTGCCATCGTTTGAAGAACTGAAGATTCCCAGATACTGGCTCGTCATGCCTCCTGGGAATCCCATGGATGGCGAGATCGTGAAGGCGAGCCCATGGGCGCTTGAACTTGGGAACTCAGGAGAGATGGCGAAGATAAAAGACGTGGAGAAAGAGAGACAACCACCATGTGAGGAGTTTCTAAGGTTGAGGGGGAATGGGTAGAAAGCATGGCCTTTTTGTTGGTTGGATGTGTTGGTTAGTTGCAAGAGGCCATTGGGGTGGATGAGTGCAATACCATCCAGGCTCACGTTAGCTTCATGGAAGCCATTGAAGATGAAGTGGTCTTTTTGTGCAGCTGAGTATGAGAGTTCAATTGCAAGAAAGAGGAGTAGAGATTGAAGTAGTCTGAGAGATGTTGCCATGCGGAAGGCAGGAAGGCTTCTGTGAAGGGAATTGGGTTTGTGATTTATGATCTGAAATGGATAAGAAGGCATTTTTGTGGAGGTTATGCAAAACGTCTATGGTTGAAACACATGGTTAAGGAATGCGGATTGCCTGGTGATCATGCCACCGTGCTGTGGGGTACATCGATATGTATGTATTTGATCCACGCCGTCCATGCGTTTTTAAAGATCATTTTAAGCCATGAATATAAAAATGAAAAATATATAAAGCACAAATGGATCACACCAAGGGAAACAGTGGTGACTGAACGCCTACTGTTAAAAACTTCTTGGGGTCACAAAAGTTTTGGATCAAGCTGATATTTGTGTTTTCCGTTCATCCAACTCTGTGTGACCTTATGAACAGGTTGGATGGAAAATAAATATCACGGTGGGCCCTGGGAAGGGTTCAACAACCGGTGCCATTATCCCCACCATTTCCTATGGTGTGGTCCACTTGAGATTTCGAAGTGCTTCATTTTTGGATTCATGCCCTCAAATGAACTGTCAGAACGGATGGACAGGGTGGATAAAAAATAAATAAATAACGGTGGCCCCAGAGTGCCTGCTCCCATGGATATACCTGATGCAGGTCCCCAGGGAATCCGCTTCCATGGTTAAGTGATCCATGCCATACATCTATCGGGCCATGTGATGAATAGCCAATGCCCCAAGATCTTATATATACAGGAAATTGTATATACAGGAAATTCTTTGATCGCAAATAAACGGTCCAGAAGAGGAATATAAGCTATGTCCCCAATCAAATGAAAAATGATCCAAGTTTAATGGCTAGGATGTTTCTAGCTAAATGTATTTTCGGGCCATGTGAATTCAATGAGGGAAGTAATAAACCAATGGTCTGGATCAATGGAAACCATTGTCCCAGCTGGTCAAACTCAAAACCCGAATAGAATACGAATATTCTCAGATCGATGACTTAGGCCTTACGCCTCTTTTTTTGGATTCGGGTTTCGTTTTGACACGCAAGGGAGACGAAATTTATCCGGTACACTCGCTTTAGATGGACAGGTGGACATACATGTGCGAGATCTTGACCGTTCATTCACAATGGTGATATCATTTCAGCGGCCATTCTTTTATGGACAAAATGCACAACTAGAAAAATGTTGTATACTTAATAGCATAAGATTTAAATATACTAGATTTATGGCATGGATCTCGTATACGTACACATCTTTTTTGCATGTATCACGTGAAATCCCGTCATAAATCTGCCGTGAACGCGTATAATCAGCGAGCGCGGATTGCGACTACCCAACCAACACCTATCTAGAGAAGGACGGTCACGTATGGGGATCTTTGGGCCCATCATGATGTATATGTTATATCCACGCCATCCATCCATTTTGAAAGAACATTTTAAGTTATTATCCCCTAAAAAAAGATATTGAAGGCTTAAGTGGACCTCACCACAGAAAGCGGTGGGGATTAAATTCCTACCGTTGAAAACTTCTTACGTCCATCGTGAAGTTTATTTTCCATCTGACCTGTTTATAAGGTCATAAATACCTGTATGATGCTAAAACATAAATATCAGCTTGATCCAAAACTTCTAGGGTCCCAAAAAGCTTTCCATGGTAAGCATTCAATGCTTATTGCTTCCTATGGTGTGGTGTATTGGACAATTCAATCTACCTGATTTTTGGAAAATTTCCCTAAAATTATCTTTCAAAATAGATAGACGGCGTGGATAAAACATGTAAGTTACGGTGGGCCTAGAGATCCCCTGACAGGACCGTCCGTCTCTAAGCTAGGTCCTGGTGGGGGTATACCACACCGCACCCATAAACCACTTCCCTATTTCACATTCCCACTGCTCGGCGGAAAAAGTAAGGGTTGGACAGAATATCAAAACACTTATATACTCTGGAAGCATCTTACGGATAATACACAGGCATTTATAAATCACTTGGAAATTACATGGGTACCATACAAGAAAGTCAGGTTAAAATGTTCAAACTATGTTTCTCATTTTAGATGTTCATGAGCCAAAAACTATGCTTATTTGATTATTTAACCATCTGATTGGTAGACATTTATTGAACCGTTAAGAATAAAAACATCCAATGATCCTATTTTCAACAAACAAGTGTCCACTAATCAGAGATTAGGATTGGTCAACCAATCCATATTTTTAATCTTAGCCTATAGAGAATAATTTTCACAACTTAGTCGGCTTGATATGAGTTAATATATTCCTCGTGTTCCATTCTATGAGTGCCTGCGTATCAAGCATGCGCTACCTGAGTATCATAGAACCCCCAGCCCTAGCCACCCAACCGTAGAAAGCAGATTAGTCAACGTAAAACGGCAAATCGACTAGCATTTTCTAATTTCACCAGCGGCGGTCCAATGAAGGTTTGTTTTTATTATCACGTGAGGTTTTCTAATTCCACACGGGTGTAGAACCACACACATCCACAGGTGTATACACTTGGAAAAATGAAACACATGTGTGAGATCTAATCTTTTCATAAGATTGGGAATAATGCTTATATTTTCTGCCTGGAAAAAATGACAATTTCACTCTTCGGGTGGGGCCACAACGTACAAAGTAATTTTTAGGGTTAAAACTTTTTTCTAACACATTATTGTTTTAATATGCTGATGCACATATGAAGTGTCTGTGCAAGGAGATCTAAACAACACGATAGGAAAGCTCGGACTCCTAACGAACGACGTCCCTAGTGAGAAATCGGATTGCGTACTGAGTTACTCAGTAGGCTCTTATCGTACTGAGTAAACTCTGTTGGGCCCACCTTGAGTGCATTACATTTATCCACACCGTTCATCCAGTTTAGAAGATCATTTTAGTCGTTGATCCCAAAATTGAAGCATATCCAAATCTCAAGTGGACAATACCATCGGAAAGAGTGGAAGTATTGATTTCCTCCGTTGATACTTTTCTAAGGCCCCCGGTGATGTTTATATGTCATCCAAGATATTAATAAGATCACACAGACACGGATGAAGGGAAATCACAAATATCAGCTTGATCTAAAACTTTTGTGGCACCTAAGAACTTTTCAATGGTAAAATTTTAATTCACACTGTTTCTGGTGGTGTGTTCCATTTGCACTTTGGATATGCTTCATTTTTGGGATAGCTCTCTAAAATTATGTGGTAAAAAGGATGGCCGGAGTGGATAAAATGTATGTATGGCGGTTGGCCCCAAAGAGTTTACTCAGTAGGCTAAGCGTGCTGAGTTACTCAGTACGCAATCGGCTTCCCCCAAGTGAGCTTGTATCAAAGGCAGCTAGCCGGTCCTGGAACTTTCCAAGAGAGCTTTAATCAAGGGCAGCTTCTAAGAAAGTTGTGTAAGTATGCTTATAGGCTTTCAAGGCAAGTGGGGAGTAGGTCTGATGGTATATTTGTGACGCAGGAGTACGCGAGGTCGAGTACTGTCTTCCTCAAAATGATAAATATTTCGAATCCACGAAACTTTTTTGGACTCCTCACAGAGACTCCTCAAATCCACGAGGCAAGAAAGCAGAGTAATAGAAATAAATTCTAGTAAATTCAAAATTAATTAATGAATGAAATAAAACGAGTTCACATCCCTTTAAATAAGGGAACTAAAACTCCTAGAATCCGAGACTTACTATAAATAGTAAACTTACTATTTATAGACGGTCGTGATGTCTACTAGTGCGCAAGGTTTTCGGCCAAAAATAGTAAGTGTCCTATTTGGCTTCACCAAACTATTCTCCTAATTATTCTAAGTACTTTTCATGTTGGACACAACTCCTAAAGCCCAATGGATGAAGAGCTATAAGCAAACTAAAACTTACTATTTATAGTAAAAACAAAATTAAAACAAAGAAACGACCGTCGATCAGGGGGTTTCTCGCAAATCCGGGCTGCACAACCTGGCATAGCGGGGTTGGTTGGCTAAAGTAGCTCATTCTACCCCAAAATCATATATTTTACATCAGATAACTCATTCCGGATTGCGAGATACGCCCGATCTAAGGTCTGATGGTCCGGATCACTTTTATCGTCGACCGTGCCTTTTCTGATCCATCTTGACCATGAAACTGTCCGCGACCCGCTCTACATCAGTCCCCTCCACTTGAAAAGAACTCGCCATTGAGTTCTCCTCCTGCTCTGGTTCATAATACTCTGTCAAATCCGCGACGTTGAAAGTCCGTGAGATCGTCATGTCATCTGGAAGATCAACAACATAAGCGTTATCATTTCGAATGATTGGTACCGGTCCAATATTTTTATTCTTCAATTTGTTGTACGTTCCGGTCAGAAATCTCTCTTTTCGCAGATGGACCATTACCTGGTCGCCCACCTCGAACACCTTTTGTCGTCGATGCTTTTCGCTTGCTCATTGTACTTTTCATTCGAAGCATGTAGCTTGGTCTGCACCTCTGCATGAATACTCATGATCCTGTCTGCCATATATTCTGCTGCAATGCTCATGCTTGGGAGCTTGGGCAGAGGGACCAAGTCTAGTATATGGCGAGGTACTCGTCCGTAAATAATCTGGAATGGGGATTTTCCTGTCGAACGGTTCACCATGTTGTTAAATACAAACTCCGCTTGAGACAAGGCCAAATCTTACTGCTTCAGTTTTTCTCCTGAAATACATCGAAGGAGGTTTCCCAACCTGTGATTCACAACCTCAGTTTGACCGTCAGTTCGTGGATGGTAGTCACTGCTGAACTGAAGTGATGTATCGAATCGAGTCCACAAAGTCTGCCAAAAGTGGCTTATGATCTTCGTGTCACGGTCAGAAGTAATATTCTTGGGAACCCCGTGTAGTAGCATAATTTTTCTAAAGAATAGATTCGCCACGTGTGTTACATCGAGAGTCTTCTTGCAAGGAATAAAGTGCGTCATCTTGGAGAAACGATCTACTACCACGAACACCGAATCCATGCCACGTTGTGTTCGTGAGATACCAAGCACGAAGTCCATAGATAAATCCTCCCAAGGGCCATCAGGCACGGGCAACGGGGTATAGAGGCCCGTATTATGAGATTGTCCCTTGGAGGATTGACAAATATAACAACGTTGGACTGTCTTTCTCACATCACGTACCAATTACAGTCAGTAATACCGTTCTTCCATAAGAGCTCACGTCTTGTCTCGCCCAAGGTGTCCACTAAGGCCACCTCCATGTAGCTCTTGGATTATTTGTTCCCTTAACGAACTGTTAGATATACACAATCGATTTCCCTTGAAAAGGAACCCGTCTTGCATACGTAAGTCGCCAGAGTGACCTTCTTGGCATCTAACCCATGCGTCCTTGAAGTCGTCATCATCGGCATATATGTCTTTAAGGCGCTCGAACCCAACAACTTCATTGCTCATAGTAACTAGCAAAGTCGCACGGCGACTCAGTGCATCAGCTACCTTGTTCTGTTGTCCTGATTTTTGTTTTAGCACGAACGTGAATTCCTGTAAAAATGAGATCCATCCAGCATGCACACGGTTAATATTAGCTTGACTATTAATGAATTTGAGAGCTTGATGGTTCGTATAAAGTATGAATTCCCTTTAAATCAAATAATGTCGTTAGTGTCGTAATGTCTGGACCACCGCATATAACTCGATGTCATATGTAGACCACTTCTTGTATGCATCGCTAAGTTTCTCACTGTAGAAGGATACTGGCTTACCTTCTTGAGAAAAAACTCCCCCAATTCTAACATATGAGGCATCACATTCGACTTCAAACAGTTTGTCGAAATTAAAAAGTACAAGAACCGGGGTCATGGATAATTTATGCTTGATTTTGGAAAAGCTCCTGTTGGCTTCGTCAGTCCATTAAAACTGCCCCTTCTTCATGCAATCTGTGATTGGTAATACAATAGTACTGAAATTTCTCACGAACCGACGATAGAATGTCTCCAGCCCATGAAAACTTCGCACTTCGTGAATATTTGTGGGAACCGATCATTCTCTGATTGCCTTCACATTTTCCTCATCCACCCGAATGCCCGTGGATGTTACGACAAAACCTAGAAACAATAGGCTATTAGTCATGAAGCTGTACTTTTTTAAATTGAGATACAGTTTATTTTCGGTAAGCACCTGAAGGACCTTCTTGAGGTATTCCATATGGGTAGTTTTATCTTGACTGTGTATCAAAATATCATTGAAATAAACCACATCGAACCACCCAATGAAAGGTTTTAGAACCTAGTTCATTAATCTCATGAATGTGCTAAGCGCATTCGAAAGACCGAAGGGCATGACCATCCATTCGTACAATCCTTCCTTGGTCTTAAAGGATGTTTTTCACTCATCACCTGATCGTATTCGAATCTGATGGTAGCCGCTCCTTAGATCCAATTTAAAGAATATTTTAGCACCCTCTAGCATGTCCAGCATATCGTCCAACCATGGTATAGGAAACCTGTATTTTATGGTGATTTTATTCATGGCTCGGCTGTCGACACACATGCGCCAACTCCCATTTTTCTTTAGAGTTAATAGAGCTGGTATAACACATGGACTTATATTTTCTCGAATAAGACCTTTACGAATCAACTCTTCCACTTGCCCTTAAAGAATCTCGCACTTATTTGAACTCATTCGATAATGAGGCCGATTGGATAGATTGGACTCGGGGACAAAGTCGATATGGTGTTGGATATCCCGCATGGGGGGTAATCCATCGGGAAGGTCATCGAGCCAGATTTCTTTAAATTCATGTAGCAAGGGTCTTAGTCTTTCAGGGATGATGGTAGGCTCGAGTTCTTCTCCTTTTACAATTAATGCATAAGTCTGTCCTGTTTCTTTGGATTCTTCCACGAAGTCCCATATGGTTAAGAGAAAATGACCCTCCACTTTAGAAGTTTCAGGTGGTCCCTCTTGATCCATAGGGGCCAATTTGGTCTTCCGGTCGTCCTTGATGAAAATATATATGTTATCTCGCCCTTTGTGAGTGGTGTCACGGTCAGACTGTCAGGGTCGACCGAGTAGTATGTGACATGCTTCCATGTCAATCACATCACATATTACTTTATCCTTATAATGTTTGCCAATTGAAAAGGATATGGTGTACCGTTCAGTTACCTTTGTTTCGCTGACCTTCTTGATCTAACCGATTGTATATGGAGAGGGATGACGCTCCATTTTCAATTACGATTTCTCCACCATGACCTTAGAGATGGTGTTCTCGCTGCTGCCACTATCAATAATCACGTCACAAACTTTCGATTCACCGTACACCTAGTGCGGAAGATGTTATGCCTCCGTGGATGCACTTCTTTTCTTGGTGCATATAATAGCCGCCTCACGATGAGTGACTCACCGTGATCTCGCTGAATCCAACTTTATTCATCCGCCTCGTCCTCGGTGGTATGCTCCTGTTCTTCAATATCTGGATCTTCATTGGTGTTATCATCACTACCATCATTGATGGTGAGGTTCGCCACTTTTCGCTGGGGACAAGTATTTGATAAGTGGCCCGGTTGGCCACAACGATAGCAGCTGTCGGGCCGGGGTTGAGCATAAGGGTTTGGGATTCTACTTGGGCCAGCAGCAGTTTATACGCCCCTTTGGGGTCTAGCTTGTCTGCTTTCCTAATCTCGACTCTCAGGCGTAGGAAGTTAAGTGCGTGCTCCTATGGGTTCCTTCCCCTTAGATTGTGGAGCTCCCTGGGGTGGACCCACCGCAGTAATCCTTGCGATAGAATAGGGCCGTGTAATAGAACGTTCAAGTTAGGCTTCCGCCCGAGTAGCCAACTTGATCGCATCATTCATCGTCTAGACGGGCTGCATCTGGACCCAATCCTAGATCGTCATACGTAGTCCACCGTTGAATCAGGCAACTTGTTGCGATTCAGTCTCGACTAAATCGTTACTCGCCATTAGGCAGTAAAATTCTTCTGCGCATTCTCTCACCGACCGATTACTCTGTTGACAATTTTGGTATTGTTGGAATAATACCTGATCGTAATCGTTAGTGAGGAATCGGGCACGTAGTATCTGCTTTATCCGCTGCCATGTGCAAATTGGTGCTTTCATCTGTCTGGTTCGTGCGAGTTGTAATTATTTCCACCCAGCTGAAGCTCCTCCTTTTAACTTGTAGCTCACAAGTTTGACCTTCTTTGCTTCAGGGATGTCCATATAGTCAAAAAATTCTCAACTTTAGAAAGTCAATCGAGAAAATTCTCAATATGTATTTGGCCATTGAAGTTAAGAATATAAACCCGCATCTTGAATTCTCAATCTGTGTGATCTACTCGATCACCGCCTTGTCTGAGGTGTTGGAAGATTATGTTGTCGATTTCTTCCTCACTGGAGCCCCCTTCCTCAGGAAAAACCCATGGATGCACTGTCGGTACTATCCTGCGATCAGGGTGATTGCGAGTTTCAGTAATCGGTGGTGGAGGATTACCACTAGGAACATGGAGTTACCCTAGGGTTATCACCAAGAGATCCGATATATGGTCCATGGAAGCCTGCAGCCCTTGCATGACTTGTCGATTCTCTTGCTGTGCTGCTTCAAAAGCCGCCACCGTTAAAAGTAAATTCCTTGAAACACCGCCCATGGGATTGTTGCCCGACCCGTCGTTAGAAGCCATCGATCCGAGGAGAAACCTCGCTCTGATACCAAACTGACGCAGGGGAGGATGTGAGGTCGAGCACCGTCTTCCTCAAAATGATAAATATTCCGAATCCACGAAACTTCTCTGGACTCCTCACAAAGACTCCTCGAATTCACGAGGCAAGAAAGCAGAATACTAGAAATAAATTCTAGTAAATTCGAAATTGATTAATGAATGAAATAAAATGAGTTCACATCCCTTTAAATAAGGGAACCAAGCAATAAGAAAGAAATTAGACTCAAACTACAACTAAAACTCCTAGAATCCGCGACTTACTATAAATAGTAAACTTATTATTTATAAACGGTCGTGATGTCTACTAGTGTGCAAGGTTTTTGGCCAAAAATAGTAAGTGTCCTATTTGGCTTCACCAAACCGTTCTCCTAATTATTCTAAGTACTTTTCATGTTGGACACAACTCCTAAAGCCCAACGGATGAAGAGCTATAAGAAAACTAAAACTTACTATTTATAGTAAAAACAATTAAAACGGGGAAACGACAGTCGATCAGGGGGTTTCTCACAAATTCGGGCTGCACAACCCGGCGGAGCAGGGTTGGTTGGCTAAAGTAGCTCGTTTTACCCCAAAATCATATATTTTACATCAGATAACTCATTCCGGATTGCGAGATACGCCCGATCTAAGGTCTGATGGTTCGGATCACTTCTGTCGTCGACCGTGCCTTTTCTGATCCATCTTGGCCATGAAACTGTCCGCGACCCACTCTACATCAATTTGTCACATGAATCCGAAGGTTCTGTTTGCCACCGGCAGTAAAATCTTACCTGTTGAAATCTATTTTGCAATCTAATTAGGCCGCATCATCACATGTTGAGTTGAATCTAGCACAGAAGTGTTGATAATGCCAATAATGATGCGAATTTTTTGCAGAGGATTCGGTTTCTTTTCACATTTTTGACACATGGCCCACGTGTGGATGTGTATGGTCCCACATGCTTCTAGAATTAGCGAACCTTACATCCAATATTATGTTTTTCATAGTGACCTGCATTCAATCTTGACCGTGTGAAAACAACCTTATATCTAGTAAGAGGATGAACGACCTTTTTTGAAGTTGAATATTTGTTGAATACTATTTAAACTATGTATGGTGGCCATTACTGTAAATGCTATGACTAAGTCATCTAAAACGGAACCTTTCTCTAAATAACATTTTAAGCAGTGGAAGTAGACATTCAGTTTTGCACAAAAAATTCTAAAAGTTTTCTACGTGTAATCATCTTAATTCGATCCAGCAAATGAAACTCATGTTAGAGATGTTAATAATTGCTAAATTGGTAAAATTATATTTTTTATGCCTCTCCAATGAATTATGTGATGTTTATATTTCTTATGTATCTGTTGAAGATAATTGAACTGCTTTAACAAAAAAAAAAAAAAATGTATAAGAAGATGTAAGGGATAAGAAACATGTCATCACTAATTCTCTTCGGTACTATGTGATGACAGGTAATAAACTTGCCATTAACCTGAAAAATGACATGTTTATAGAGAGCATAATTATAAATATTGAAATTGATGAGGCTAATAGAAATCGAAACCAAAATAAAAATAAAAAAATAAAAAATGCAAATGATCAGATAGCCTTGAAGGAAAACTTGATAGAACAAGTAAGGAAAAAAAAAAAGAAAGAAGAAGAATGAGAATTATTATCATCGTGGAAAGCCTATACATCGTGTTAATGAATACATGCTTAAAAAGAAAATAGAACAATATTTAAAAATATTAGTACTACATTGATTTGTGCATTTATTTGTCAATCACGTAAGTCCATGTGTCAAAGAGCCAATGAAACCCTTAAAAGTTGAAGATCAAAAATACCTAAAGACTTGGAGTATCAACGAAGTGAAGAATAGGTAAATGAGGTGCATCAGTGACTCTAACCTTAAACTTAAAACAACCTTAGTTTCTAAATTATTATAACTTTAATAGGTAGATCTTGTTTGATCATTCCTTAGACTTAAGATCCTAATTGGAACATAATAAGTTAGCTAGGCTAAAAGATGTGCAAAGTTGTTATAAATGTATCTGCCTAAAATAGTAGTTTTTGAGTAGTTATTAATCACACTGATAGCATATCGATGGGTCTCGATGGAATCAAAGACCTGCTCGATCTAATCGAAGAAACAGTCCACCAACCATATTAAAAATTCATGAATTTTCTTGATGGGATTAAAGGATAGTTTGATCCTATCGACATAACCATTAACTAACCATTTTATTTTCATCGTAACACGAACTCCGTAAAATGCATAGAAACTCGGTTCGAAAGAATTTGGATAAGTTTTTAGTGCAATAGAAACTTAGGTGATTCCTTACTCTTATCGCTCATCTTAAGCCTCCAAACTTATGAGATTTGATTGATTTTCTTGAACTTTACCACTCTAATGAGGATTCCGACTTCTATGTTGAAGATAAACTCAATCTTCACATTGTTCTAAACATTAGACCAAAACTTACTAGTAAAACCCTTATCTAAACCCTCTAAAACACCCATTTAGGTGAATCTCCTAGGAAATTAACTCTCATTAGTTGTAGGGTATTCCACCATCCTCCCTTACCTTGGTCACATCATTGACACATCATGTATAAGGCAAATGATTATAAGGACTAAAGTATTAGTATCAACAATCAAAAGAGAACAAGAAAATTTGATTGAAGCACGAGAGAGCATTAATCAAGTAACATAAGTAATGCGCTTCAACATGGCTGTAACGCCTTGAAAATTGGGGGTCGTGCATACACTCGACTCCCAAGCTCCTGGATATTACTTATAACCAATTTTACTATTTTGCGTTTAATCCGGTTTAATGAGTAGTATGAAATTACTTGAAACATGAATCACAATCACAACTAGTCTACTGAAATGGAAGTAGTTAAATGTATACAAGTCCAAAAATATATCAATGGGTCACACAAGGCGTTGCCCAATAAAAATATAAAAGAATGATAAGTCCAAAAGAATAGTTTGCTGATTCCACTACTCAGCGATTCAAAATCCATTTGTTAGACCTATGGTGAACCGCTCATCAGCTGGAAGTAAGACAGCCCATCCTCCTCTTCGATGCTCATTTCGCATGACACATCAAACTCAGCATCACCTACAGCTATTGAAGAGTCTGGTTGGTGTTTTAAAATGTCGTTCCAGAGTGGGAGTGAGTGATCAACTTATTGAGTACTATTAGTCTTAAGTTACAACAAGTATCAATTATATTATGCATTTAATGAAAGACATATATTCACAGATCTCTAAATAGTCTTGTTGATATATATGCATGTATTATAATATGATGCATGACCTCACAACAACACTCCCTTGTGCGACTTCGTCTAACAATCGCGTGTGACCAATGTTGAGGGTCAAATATTGCATATTAGACCCCGATTATTTCCTGGATTTACGCATAAGATACTGTTTAATAGCCCGATTTAATCGTGTTTTCAATACAGGATGTATTCAGGAGCTTGAACTGAAAATGGGTATTAAAAGCATGGTTTTAGCTCTCAAGATTCACCAAGGCAAGGGACGGACCCCAGGGATCCAAGAAAATTGAGAAACTTAAGCTCAAATGGCTGGAAAGACGTCCAGAATGCAAGATCACAGGGTTTTCACCATCCGTTCGGCTTGAAACTTCATGCATGGCCTGAGAACTATAAAAGAACTGTACAAGTCAAATTTCAGCCATTGGTTCATTGTAGAAGTGGCCCAATGGACATAACATCCCATTAAATCTTGAAGTGGGGCCTGCCTGAGATCTGGATATGCTCCGGTCTTGGTCTCAATGCTTTAAATAGGATGAGGAAAGGAATGGACGGAGTAGATCCTTCATATACATCAAGATGGGACCCGCTTTACATGGTGTGTGTGCACAGCTTACATGCACCGGTCGTGCATCATAAGTTAAGAACGGGTCAGCATGCGCTGACCCGAGCCTCTTAAAGAAAAAAAATGGAAAAATCTGTTTCGTTTCATCGTTGGACGCTGCCATGATTATGTGGCCCACTTTCAGTCACCATAATAGAGATCTAGACCGTCCATTCATCCCAGGACGTCAAACCGACCGTACACATGGTGGTTTTTTCGTCCCATGCATGCACCCAGGTAATCTCCACCGTAAAACGCAAGTCGAACGGCTGAAGCACGAATCCAGTGGACCGCAGTATCGGAAGCCCAAATCTGTCCATATACGAACGGTTTTTCGTTCTAAATACAGTGGACGGCATGGATTCTACATGAAACATCATCCTGGGGCCCATTGATCATCGCAAGCGGCGTCCGAAGGCTCTGTTATGCAACAGAGCCTGCGGCCTTCACTTGTGGGCCATCATCATGGTTCTGAAATCCAATCTGAACCATCCATCAGCTCTCTATGGAGCTTCTTAAGACTGCCTAGGTGGCAGAATTCTAAAAGATCACGAGGCGCGAAGTCCAGCCATTCAAGCGGAGAATAGATGGTGTAAGGAGAAATATGGGGGGGCCGCACCAAAACAGAGGAAAACACAGTCATTTTCGACCGATTTTTAGTGCACAATCCAATGAATGGAGTGGATCTTGTGAGCGCCATGAAGAAATGGGCCCACCGTCATCACAGTGCAAGAGCTGTGCGCAGCTCTGCGTCCTTCAAACTGACTCCAGCTGCGTATGCAGCGCGAAAACCTTCACACCGACTCTTGTTCAACACAACACCGACTCCAGCCAATCCTCCTTGTCTATATAAAGAGATAGAGAGAGAGAGAGAGAGAGAGAGAGTAGAAGGGGCATTCAATCTCGGCTTGGGCTAGAACGTGGAGAGAGGGAAACACGGAAAGTTTGTAGATTTTTATTATTTATTTTCTTTTCTTTTTCCTTTCTTTTTAATCTTTTGAGATGTTTCTCTTAGCCTCACCATGTTAGGCTAAACCTCCTAGCTAGGGCTAGGAGGTGAAGCTTGTAGCGTGACGGGAGAGAGTTGCTTGTACCTTTTGTTTAGATTGAATTGACATTGGTTTTGGTTTTATTAATGAAAATATTTTTAGTCCTTAATGGTCTGTTGTGACTAAAATTACAGTGGGTCTGCGATAGC
This sequence comes from Magnolia kwangsiensis, assembly GCA_037074715.1. Classification (NCBI taxonomy): domain Eukaryota; kingdom Viridiplantae; phylum Streptophyta; class Magnoliopsida; order Magnoliales; family Magnoliaceae; genus Magnolia; species Magnolia kwangsiensis. The sequence continues at coordinate 154,038,167 of CM073575.1, read as the reverse complement.
TTTGAATATTTTCTTTTCTCTTTTATGTTTATGACGTCAGGAAGCCCTGTTGTTCACCATAGTCTCCTGGGCATGGTCGGATGACGGTACCCTTCTTAACCTTCATACATGTGATTGGTTGGTAATTAGTTTAATTCTGTTGTTTTCCATAGTCTCTTGGGCATGGTTTGGTGATGGAATCCATTCTAATTCATATACCTTTCATCTTTTGAAAACTATCTCAACGACAGTTGAGTTTAAATTTCATGATTCTTGATGCAGGCATAAGATCTCCCTGATCTCTATGAGTGGATCCTCTGAATCACTAGTTTCCTATCTCTGATTTCTCCTAAGTTTTAGATAATAATTTCATAATTATTCTTTAAATTCTATTTGATTTAGACTTCATCTTAATCTAGTTGTAGTTCTAGTTAGTTTTAGATAACGTACAAGTTTCAGTCCTTTGGGATTCGACCTCGGTCTTACCGAGTTATTACTACATCACAACCCTGCACTTGGGGAGTGAACAACCAATACTCCCTCATTGCAACTTTAACTGCCGAGTCACCAACCTAACTAGTACAGTGCGATCGTGATCATGTTAGCAGAGTTTTTATTTAATTTAGATTAAGAAAACTGGTATACCCCAAGATATCAATGCCCTCAACTGGTAGCGAGGCCAAGGCCCCTCAATGTGCGAGGTCAGGACCCCGCAATCCTTAATCTCATCGGTTCCCCATCCACGATTTCAAGCACATGGGGTGTGCTGAGAAGTGAGAGATCGCTCGCGGTCACTATGGGGAGGCTAGTTACCCCAGCGTAGGCCGACAGCTTGGACACAGTGTCCCATTCCACCATACCCAGCTCTCGAGACGGTGGATCAGTTTCAAATGGTTATCAATGGGCTTCAGCGTGCAAAGGGTGTTTCAGGTTCCATTCAGGCGTGAGCAGACATAGTTAACAAACATGGTTGGTCAGTAAGTGGACTAGACCGTGCGAGTCCAGGAAAGTACGTGATGGACGACATCGGGTACAAGCAACTCATGTAGTCCAACTACTGTCACCCATTCGCATCCGCCCAAATTCGCTGGTCTAACCTCAGGAAATTCTTACCAACGAGACCACCTTCTCTCACCTCAATTTTCTGACAAACATAGAGATTGATGGTATTCAATAACACTTCAACAAATCAGAATTCATCATCTGTAACACCCTGAAAATCGGGGGTCGTGAATAAACTCAACTCCCGAGTTCCAGACCGTCACTTATGCAACAAAAATGGTTATGATTCAATGTTGTCTGATTTAAAGCATTCACATGAGTAAAAGTATACCAAAACTGCAATTCATACTTCAGATCCAGTGATAAAAGCAAGCGGAAGACTAAACAATATATATATATATCACTGTGTGGAAAAACAAAGTAATCTCAACTGTCTCCAAAGTATGACTACATCTCTGAGTCTCATATACATGTAAATAGACAAAAGAATAAGTTCAAAATAGTCCCACTGAAGTCCCCCTCGATCCAGGTCACCTACGGGAAGCCGTCGTGATACTGCATATACGAGAACTCATCCTGGTCCTCGTCAATCTCCGGCTCCACCTCCTGGATCTCGTCGTCACCTGCAACTACAACAGGGTCTGGTGGGTGTTGCAAACACCATCCCGTAACGTGGGAATGAGTGATCAACTCAGTGGAATCATAGAGCAAAGATTAGCATGTTCACAATTCAATCACGCGATAATAGTAAAGCAGTAAATCAGACAAGTCCTAATACTGTTGTTAATGCAAGATGATATGACGTGATGTATGCCCTCACCGACGATCACCCTCATACGGCAACATCTTACGACCGCGGCATGCCACACTCCCTAGAGTGCTCCACATCTTCCAGGCACATGCAATGCTATGGTGATATGATTACCAAGTTGTTATTAGTCCATTCAAACAGCAGGATTGGGAAACTCAAATCAACAACTATTTAGGATTTTTACTTACCTAGGATTGCGGTGGAATCGCCGGGAAAGCGGTAGAGGAGTGTTGCTTAAGCACGTGCAACACGTAGCACAAGTGGCAGGAAGAACTCTCCCACTCTCTCACAATCTCTCACTCTTTTCTCTCTCCCAAGCTAGGACTTCTCTCAAATTCGGATGGGAGAGAGGAGTGAGGGTTTCAACCCCTTTTATAGCCTAAAACATTCCCAAAATGGGCTTGGGAACAATGTTTACTTGGTGCCTAACCAAATCGGGGCCGTTTCGGTCCAAAAGAGCATTTCTGGAGGTCCCCTGGCCAAATGCGGTCGGACTTAAGCTCGTGTATACTGGATCTAGCACGCATCCAGTTTTCAGACCGGTTGGGTTCCCAGATCGCACGTGGCGGCCCAGTTTCAGTTTAACGGTCACCGCTCCAAGATCAGGCCTATAAGTCTCGTGATATATAATAGATATTTTTCCTGATCCAAGGGTGTAATTTGGCTGTATTCTGACGGTCAGAATGCTTAATACTGATGCGTCAAATTTGTGTGCCAGATTTGAATTTGAAATTCCAACTATGTCCCTATTCACACTCTCTTCGGTCCGGGCTCAATGAAATAGCCTGTGATCATCGGTTTGACTTGATTTTTGGAATGAGTGTCAAGTCCAGCTAGACGGTTCTAACGGTCTAAGATAGGAGGTATCGGACTTTCGACGCGCGGTCTAGATCCAATACAAAGTTTCAAGGAGGTCCCGAGAACAAACCGGCTTAGAGTTTGATCCGAGGCTTTAGAGCATTATAGCACCCTTGGTTCCACTCGCTTCGGGCCTCGTAGAACGTATTTAAAGTGATCAGGGACCATTTTCCAGCTATTCTAACGTTGCACTAGCTAACCTAGTCATATTTTCTAAAGGAATGAATTCTACGAAATTTCGGGTCGAGTTGGTACTCGAGCCCAAGTATGGATTTTTCACGGGCGTTACAATCTACCCCCCTTAACAAATAATTTCATCCTCAAAATTTTGTACCTTTTCGTACTCCTCGAGAAGCTGTGGGTAGTTCTTTCTGATCTCAGCTTCTGTCTCCCAAGTAGCCTCCTCCTCAGTATGATGCGTCCATAGTACCTTCACAAGGGGAATCACCTTGCTACGCAGTACCTGCTCCTTCCGGTCTAAGATGCGTGTCGGTCGCAGGATATAAGTAACATCCTCTCCTAACTGCACCTGCTCCCATCTGATGATATGAGAAGGATCAGCAACGTACTTCTTCAGCATAGAAACATGAAATACGTTGTGGACGCTCGCGAGGGGCATGGGTAAAGCCAATCGGTAAGCCACTGCTCCCACACGATCGAGGATCTGAAATGGACCAATGAATCGCGGTGCCAGCTTCCCCTTCTTCCCGAACCGAAGGACTCCCTTCATAGGGGAAACTCGTAAAAACACATGATCCCCGACTGTGAACTCTAGTGGTCTCCGTCTCGTATCGGCGTAGCTCTTCTGTCTGCTCTGCGCTGTAAGAAGCCGACGTCGAATAATATCGATCTTCTCTGACGTCGCCTGCACCAACTCTGGGCCAATCAAGCTGCGCTCACCGACCTCTAACCAGCAATGCGGTGCGCGACAAGGTCGCCCATACAGCGCCTCATAAGGTGTCATGCCGATACTCGCCTGGAAGCTATTGTTGTACGCAAACTCCGCATATGCAAGACAGTCATCCCAACTGTCCTTGAAGTCCAATGCGCAAGCTCGCAACATGTCCTCCAGGATCTGGTTCACTCGCTCCGTCTGTCCGTCCGTCTGTGGGTGGAAGGCAGTACTGAACTTCAACTTCACACCCATAGCCTCCTGAATGCGAGTCCAGAAAATAGAAGTGAACCGAGTGTCTCTGTCCGACACGATCTCCAACGGAACTCCATGCAGACGCACGATCTCCCTAATATACAATCTAGCCAGCTCGTCTGCAGAGTTCGTAACTCTGATCGGTAGGAAGTGCGCCGACTTCGTCAATCGGTCGACGATCACCCAAATGGAATCATGCCCCTTCCTCGTCCTCGGCAACCCAGAAATGAAGTCCATGGAAATGAAATCCCACTTCCACTCTGCAATCGGCATAGGCTGCAAAAGTCCAGGTGGTCGGCGATGCTCTGCCTTCACCTGCTGACAAGTGAGACAACGGGACACGAACTCAGCAATGTGGGTCTTCATACCTTCCCACCAATACGTCCTCTTCACGTCACGATACATCTTCGTACTGCCTGGATGCATCGCGAGTCTAGTAGAATGCGCAGCCTCGAGAATCTCTCGTCTCAAGTCAGGGATATCTGGGACGCATAGGCGGCCACGGTAACGTAAGACTCCATCCATACCAACTCGTCAGTCGGCGTCAGCATCATCACTGGCCTGCTCTCGAAGCTCAGTAAGATGCGCGTCGTCCCTCTGCGCCTCGATGACACGGTCATCGATCTGGGATCGCACCTGAACATGTACGATGAACTCAAATGGCTCCTCTACGGTGAGTTTCTGCTCAAAGTCTCGCAAAAACTCAACCATATCCCACTCGGCAACCATCAGCGGAGCCGCAAACTCTATCGCCTTCTTGCGGCTCAAGGCATCAGCCACAAGGTTCGCCTTCCCAGGATGGTAAGAGACTTCAAACTTGAAGTCCTTCAGCGTCTCCATCCATCGCCGCTGCCTCATATTCAAGTCCCGCTGCGTGAATATGTACTTGAGGCTCTTGTGGTCGCAAAAGAGCTCGAACTCCTCTCCGTAGAGGTAGTGTCTCCAGAGTCTCAGTGCGAATATAACGGCTGCCAACTCCAGGTCGTGTGTAGGGTAATTCTCCTCGTGCTTCCTTAATTGTCTCGAGGCATACGAAATTACCCTGTCCCTCTGCATAAGGACACAACCCAAACCAACGCTAGACGCGTCAGTGTATATAGTGTATTTAACCCCTTGCTCTGGCAATACTAGCACAGGGGCGGACGTAAGTCTGTCCTTCAGCTCCTGAAAAGCTGACTCCGCCTTATTATTCCAGGCGAACTTCACGTCCTTCCGTGTCAACTGAGATAAGGGTCTCGCGATCTTCGAGAAATCCTGAATGAAGCGCCGATAGTAGCCAGCGAGACCCAAGAAACTCCTCACCTCAGTGACAGAACCAGGCTGCTCCCAGTCCTGCACCGCAGCTACCTTAGACAGGTCAACTGCCATGCCATCCTTGGACACCACGTGTCCCAGAAACTTCACCTCCTGCTTCCAGAAGTCGCACTTCTTATACTGTGCGAACAACTGATGCTGTCTGAGCGTATCAAGGACCAAACGCAAGTGCTCCTCATGCTCCTCTCGACTCCTAGAGTATACCAAAATGTCGTCGATGAAGACAACGAGGAATCGATAGAGGAAAGGCCGCAATACCCGGTTCATCAGATCCATGAACACGGCCGGTGCGTTCGTGAGACCGAACGACATCACGAGGAACTCGTAATGACCAAAACTGGTCCTGAATGCTGTCTTCTGTACGTCCTCATCTCTGACGTGCAGCTGATGATATCCTGACTGAAGATCAATCTTCGAGAAGTACTGCGCTCCTCTCAACTGATCAAACAAGTCATCGATCCTGGGCAAAGGGTACTTGTTCTTCACCGTGAGCCGGTTCAGCCTGCGATAATCAATACACAATCGCAGCGAACCATCCTTCTTCTTCACGAACAAGACCGGTGCTCCCCAAGGAGACACGCTAGGCCGTATAAAGCCAAGCTCTAGCAGGCCATCAATCTGCGTCCTCAACTCCTCCATCTCACATGGTGCCATGCGATACGTCGGCAGTGAGACGGGTGTAGAACCAGGAATCAGATCGATAGTGAAATCGATCTCACGTCGAGGCGGTAAACCAGGGATCTTCCTGAACAGATCCCCGAACTCAGAAACAACTGGCGTCTGCTCAAGTACCTGGGCACCAGCGTCGCGCAATAGAGTGGCGTAGCTAAGAATGCGGAAAGGAAGATTTACCCACACTGGAAATGTGAAAGGCGTGCCCTCAGGCTCGTACACCGTCACCACACGAGCCTCGCAGTCAATCTCGGCTCTCGCTGCAGTCAACCAGTCCATGCCAAGAATGACGTCGAGATAAACGAGCGAGGGATCGACGACCAGATCAAGAGTCATCGTCCTGCCTCCCAGATCAACTAAACAACCCTCACACATCTGGGTGACATCCGAATAATCTCCATGAGCTGCAAGGACTCGCACGCTATCCATAGTGATAGTCTGCAACCCAAGACGTCTGACTACGGCACGCGATATCAAAGAAATCGTGGAACCAGTGTCCACCATGACAAGAACGGGAGTACCTCCGATATGGCCCGTGACCTCGAAGGCTGAATGCTGGAAAGTCGGCGTCGTAGCTGCCTCAGCGGTCAGTGCATGAACTCGAGCCTGCTGTGGCCGGTTCGGCCGCTGTGTCAAGGGCCGTGGGGGCTGTCGAATCTGCGATACTGTGGGTCTGAAAGAGGAATGCGCAGGAGCTGACTGTATAGGCGGTGCTGATATCGCCTGTGGACGTACACGATCAATCTTCTGCGGCGGCGAGAACCCACTGTCTCGCATCCTCGAAAAGCAACTCTGCGCTAGGTGGCCCGTCCTCCCACAGTATGTGCATGATAAATCAGGACGCCGAAACGGTCCTACTGGCGCCGTGGTCCTGGTAGGAGGATCAATGCGAGGCCTCTTGCCCGCGAAGGGCCTATCTGGCAACTCCGGTCGTGGCCTGGAAGTAGTCGGGCCTCGTGATCGCGCAAGTCGATCCACGTCCTGCTCTGCCCGCATGGACATGTGAACCAACTCCGCATAGGAGGAGAAACTGATACAGCACATCTTCGACCGAATATCCGGTCGCAAGCCCTCCAAAAAGCGCCGTATGCGCATCTGCTCATCAGCTAGAATCGTCGGGACGTACCTGCCCAACTTTGTGAACCGATACTCATACTCGGTAACCGTCATCGCTGCCTGCCTGAGACGGAGAAACTCATTCTCCCTCTCGTGCCTGTAGGTCTGAGGATAATACTTCTCATGGAAGCGAAACTCGAATGCTGCCCATGTCCATACGAAATCTGCGGTAACAGTCCGCAATATACTATCCCACCACATACTGGCCTCTCTCTCAAACTGGAAGGTAGCCAGCTCTACCTGCTCTGCCTCAGTACAGTGCAACATGCGCAGAATCTTCGACACTCGGTCGAGCCAAAACTCAGCCTCCTCGGGTCTGTGAGAACCCGTGAAAGTAGGAGGCCGCAAGCGCTGAAATCGCTCCAGAAGGCCCCGTATGTCGGCAGGATTTCCCGTAGGGAAAGCAGGCTGTGCAGGATGTGCTATGTCCTCATCCTGGGCGTAAGTATAGGCATCCTCAGCTGGATGCGCAGGTGGTGCAGGCGGAGTAGATGTCGTCGCACCCCCACCCTGGGCTAAGGTCCCAACTATAGTGGTCAAAAGCTGCTGCTGCTGTAGCATCATAGCCATCATCTGCTCGAATCTATCAGGTGGTGGAGCAGGCTGTGGCGGATGAGGTGCGGAAGTAGATGCGCGCTGTGGCTCTCTAACTGATGGTGTAAATGGCGGTGGTCCGTCTGTAGGACCAACGGCAGGCTGAGACGACCGAACCGTCTCAGGAATCGGGCCCACAGCAGGGTCCGGACGAGTGCCAGACTGAGAAGGAGCTTGATCCATCTGCTCTGACAATGAAAGTCGAACCGCGCTCCTCGTAGTCTTAGGTGGCATTCCCTATATTCAAAATAGGGCGCAACCTTGTCAGTCTCAATTGCTCAAATACACCACAATCATTCACTAAAGAGTCAAAGGTATTCCATGCATTTCAATTAATCAAAATTGTCACAATACAAGGGATATATCCTTACAAGCATCATGACTAGAATGACATGAAAATTAAGACAGTTAAGCAACAGCAACATAAGCAAAGCACTAGCCCTAACAGGCTTTACACACATAAAACAGAAAATGGCTAACTACTCATAACAACATCAAAGATCGCGTCGCTAGTCGGAGTCTGACGATGGAGGAGGAGCACCCTTATCCTGTAAGCAACACAGGATTGCCTTCAAGGTGCGAGTCACCTTGCCAAACTTCTTCTTCGTAACGGCCTTGGCATCAGCGACCTCTGCTCGAAGTTCTTGGACTTCCCTTCGCAAAGCGGTCTGGCTCTCCTCCATCCGAGCAATGCGATCGTCGATAGTAGCCTGCGCAGAAGGAGGAGGGCTCTCATCAGTATCCTGAGCCTCCTCTTCTGCTTCTTCCTGAGTCTCTTCCTGAACCTCTGCACTAGGTTCTTCTTCGCTTTGATCTTCCTCTTCATCAAAGTCGTCCCCACTATCCCTTTCGAGTTGATTTTCACGGTATTGCGACCCAATCTTCATCTTAACCATTGTCGACTCATCGATGGTGTGAATCGATACCGGCAATTCGGGTCCAAGTCTATAGGCAAACTCAAGCGCAATCTTGCAAATGAGTCGGCCAAAGGGGAGGGATTCGGATGTTCTCCTCGACCTGGCTATGAGAACTATCTGCCGTAAGATGAAAGTGGTCATACATACGTTCTCTCCCTGGGCCACCAGAAATAAGAAATCGACCATAAGACGTGTACATTCAATGCGGTTCGTCGACCTAGGATAAACATTGAACGTGCAGATGTGATGCAGCAGACGCAAATCCTCAGACATGTACGTCGCCTTGAGGCTATTATTAGGCTGTCATGGAACCAACTTACCGCACAGAAACCTGGTGCGGTGATCTCGTTCACGTCTAGTCCTCAAACTCTTCTCACTTGGATGCACATCACCTAGTGGCACGTTGAGAAGTCGCGCAACCAACCGGACGTCGATCGTAGCCATCCGATCTCTACCAAAAGGGATTTTGAACTGTAAGGGCTCCAAGGTAGGACTCTGGATGCTAGCATAGAAGGCACGAATGGTGCTCACATTAGCACGAGCGCGAGCTTCAAAGATCGGTCCCCAGTGCGCAGCTTCAATGCGTTCGAACAACAGATACTCGCCGAACAATCGCCCATCTACGTCCGCCTCAAATAACACTCTACGATCAGTATATTCACCATGAGGCATCTCTGATAGGATGGTTCGTCCAAGATGTGCATGGGGATCCAAATCCCGCTTTGTACGGCACTCCAGGACTGCAGCTGGACCTGCGGCGGTGCTTGAACTTGCGGCACCACCCCGCGGTCTTCTCGATCGAGCAGGGCGGCTCGGCCCAGCCTCGTCTGACGCAGTTTTCCTCTTACCCATCAAAGATATGATGGATGAGAGCGATAAAAGACCCAAAATGGCTTCCACGAAGGCCATGGAAAACGCTGAAAATGTGGAGAAATGGCTGCCCAATCTGACAAAAGGAAATCTAGGCGTCGTAGAGGGATGCTTCAAGCTTCCCAAGGCTGTACTTTCAGGGAAAAATAAGAATAAAAAGATGGAATGGAGTTGCTCACGATTTCAGCACTATTTGGGAGATTTTGGAGCTCCAAATGGGGAAATCTTCAAGGAAAGGGGCTGCCAACACCCAATAATCGATGGGTGGTGGTCGGTTTTGGCCAAGGAAGGGTTTAGGAGGGGTTTGGGTCGCCGGGGTTTGGAATGGAGTGCTGAAAATCAAATATAGGGTATGCAAGGGGGCTGTTTGTGAAGGAGAGGGGGGTTTTAGGGGTTTTCGTGGGATGGGAGGTAGCTAGGGGTGATGTGGACCCTGTTTAAGGGAGTGCGCCCGAAGGACAGCACCCCCGGAGCTCGCCGGCCGGCGATGGCATCGCCGGTCAACTTGTAAGTTGACCGGTGGGACCCCATGGGTCTGGTCCCCCATGGTCCTAGGGCCCCAAAAAGTTAGGTCCCACCCCTTGGTTCATTGTATTTTGGTCTCTATGAGTCCAAACATGTGTTCGGGGCTTTCCGGGTCTACATCGCAATCCCGAATACCAAACCATATGATGCAGCATATGAATTTGGGATAGAAGGAGCCAGTACATCTTTCTAGCTCCTTAGTTGCTAAAGAAAGTGAAGTTAGAATGGCCTTATAGTCATTTTTCATGAAATTTTACTATTCACTGTAAAATTTGGTGAATGTACTAATTTGTATTATTTTCACATTAGGTTTGATGCCTAACATGAAATGGATAAGAAAGAACTGAAGGTTGAAGTGTTTAGAGAAGGAATTTTGAGAATTTTTGGCAAAACGGGGTTTTTAAGCCCTGGCGATTGATTACTGGAGTCGTGGTCATTCCACGGCCCAAAGATTCACTTTTGCGGTTTAAAACCGCTCATAGGACGTCTCCACCTGACTTCCTACAGCTTAGAAGTGATTCGGGTCGCTTTACGCGACCCGAGATACGTTACAGACTCGATCTTGCGATCGATCCTTATAGACTTCGCCTATCGGCGAATCTGTGATCTTAGAAGTGTTTCTAGACCCTTCTCGCACCCACCTAAGTCAAAAGAAGCGACAGCGTACGTCGCAAGACCATAACCCAGGCCCAGTATACTCTCATTCATGCTCTGATACCAACTTGTAACACCCTGAAAATCGGGGGTCGTGAATAAACTCAACTCCCGAGTTCCAGACCGTCACTTATGCAACAAAAATGGTTATGATTCAATGTTGTCTGATTTAAAGCATTCACATGAGTAAAAGTATACCAAAACTGCAATTCATACTTCAGATCCAGTGATAAAAGCAAGCGGAAGACTAAACAATATATATATCACTGTGTGGAAAAATAAAGTAATCTCAACTGTCTCCAAAGTATGACTACATCTCTGAGTCTCATATACATGTAAATAGACAAAAGAATAAGTTCAAAATAGTCCCACTGAAGTCCCCCTCGATCCAGGTCACCTACGGGAAGCCGTCGTGATACTGCATATACGAGAACTCATCCTGGTCCTCGTCAATCTCCGGCTCCACCTCCTGGATCTCGTCGTCACCTGCAACTACAACAGGGTCTGGTGGGTGTTGCAAACACCATCCCGTAACGTGGGAATGAGTGATCAACTCAGTGGAATCATAGAGCAAAGATTAGCATGTTCACAATTCAATCACGCGATAATAGTAAAGCAGTAAATCAGACAAGTCCTAATACTGTTGTTAATGCAAGATGATATGACGTGATGTATGCCCTCACCGACGATCACCCTCATACGGCAACATCTTACGACCGCGGCATGCCACACTCCCTAGAGTGCTCTACATCTTCCAGGCACATGCAATGCTATGGTGATATGATTACCAAGTTGTTATTAGTCCATTCAAACAGCAGGATTGGGAAACTAAGGTACCTCCCTTGTATCAATCCCAACACGGATCCTGTCTAGGGTCGTCACTCCTAGTAATCTCATACGATGTACATTTCGTAGGTCACTGCAAGGGCTGCCAGGGCTGTTGCTCGCACTCGTTGCACCGCTCCCCCATCACCTTATCAATACATGCCTACTGTACTCTACTGCACGGAAGGGTCGTCGCCTCCAGTGAACTCAGAATACGCTCGCGGTCACTACAAAGGGCTCGTCGCCTGATCAGTGTAGGCCGACAGCTAGAATATAGTGTCCCATACTACCATAATCTGCTCACGAGTCAAGGTGCTCATTGGTCACTACGGGGAGGTTTGTGGCCCCAGCGTAGGCCGACAGCTCGACCACGGTGTCCCATACCACCATGCCCGGCTCATGAGTCTTCGTGGATCAAGGTACCACGGTTAATAGGGTTTATAATGGTAAGTTCAGTACCCTAGGTTCAAGCAGTTATGATACATACAAGGTGAACAAACATCGGCCAGTCGGGTTACTTGACGGGCTCGACTAGCGCGATCGCATCTCGAATTGAACGACATGAAGTGCGTAAAACACTTCGCGTGGCCTAACCACTGCCGCCAACTCTCAACACGAATCACATTCATCGACGCGTCGTTCGTGGCTATGACCAGTCAGCCACGAATTCGCTCGGTTACCGACTGCCTGGACTAAGTCAAGTCCCACACATCTATGGAATTACATTAACACTATAAAAAGGTATTGGAATTGAAATACATCATGTGAGCATGTTAGCACATGTTATAACCTTCAACTTAAGCAAATCTTCAAGGCATACTTCCCATGCATATTCAACTTAAGCAAATCCTCAAGTACATACATTCCATGCATGTAATGAAATCATGCATTTTGTCAACATGTAGAAAATCATTTAGGTCAGCATAATAATTGAAAAATCAATCACAAACTATCAAATAACATCATTTAATTCAATACATACTAATACAAGCATTTATACAAACACATACACTACACACTTAAGTCTACATATAGTATGTCGACCCAAAGTGTGCAACTAGGCAAATCTCTTCGCCAAACTAATTATGCACACATTCCTAACTTCCTAATGCGACAACAAACCATGTCAATCACATCAGCAAAATATGAATGCAAACAGTACTTCCTACAAATGACTAAAATGCCCTAAATCTCATATTCTTCGTTAGCTTACGAAACGGGAAACGGAGAGCATTTTGTACATGTCAAACGGCGATGCCGTCAAGAATCTACTATTAAACGACATTGAAAGCATTGGGAACCGTCAATCAAAGCGTCTAAAATCCTCACCTAGTGTCTTGTAGACTCGGGAATTGAAGCGGAGTGTATATGCTTCGTCTACGGCGAGTAAGGAGCCTAATACATAAGATCCATAAGCTACATCGCTATGGAAACAAGGAAAACTCAAATCAACAACTATTTAGGATTTTTACTTACCTAGGATTGCGGTGGAATCGCCGGGAAAGCGGTAGAGGAGTGTTGCTTAAGCACGTGCAACACGTAGCACAAGTGGCAGGAAGAACTCTCCCACTCTCTCACAATCTCTCACTCTTTTCTCTCTCCCAAGCTAGGACTTCTCTCAAATTCGGATGGGAGAGAGGAGTGAGGGTTTCAACCCCTTTTATAGCCTAAAACATTCCCAAAATGGGCTTGGGAACAATGTTTACTTGGTGCCTAACCAAATCGGGGCCGTTTCGGTCCAAAAGAGCATTTCTGGAGGTCCCCTGGCCAAATGCGGTCGGACTTAAGCTCGTGTATACTGGATCTAGCACGCATCCAGTTTTCAGACCGGTTGGGTTCCCAGATCGCACGTGGCGGCCCAGTTTCAGTTTAACGGTCACCGCTCCAAGATCAGGCCTATAAGTCTCGTGATATATAATAGATATTTTTCCTGATCCAAGGGTGTAATTTGGCTGTATTCTGACGGTCAGAATGCTTAATACTGATGCGTCAAATTTGTGTGCCAGATTTGAATTTGAAATTCCAACTATGTCCCTATTCACACTCTCTTCGGTCCGGGCTCAATGAAATAGCTTGTGATCATCGGTTTGACTTGATTTTTGGAATGAGTGTCAAGTCCAGCTAGACGGTTCTAACGGTCTAAGATAGGAGGTATCGGACTTTCGACGCGCGGTCTAGATCCAATACAAAGTTTCAAGGAGGTCCTGAGAACAAACCGGCTTAGAGTTTGATCCGAGGCTTTAGAGCATTATAGCACCCTTGGTTCCACTCGCTTCGGGCCTCGTAGAACGTATTTAAAGTGATCAGGGACCATTTCCCAGCTATTCTAACGTTGCACTAGCTAACCTAGTCATATTTTCTAAAGGAATGAATTCTACGAAATTTCGGGTCGAGTTGGTACTCGAGCCCAAGTATGGATTTTTCACGGGCGTTACATCATCTAACACAAGTGATGTCATACACTCTGTAACGCCCTGAAATTCGAGGGTCGAGCATGACTCAGCTCCCGAGTTCTAAAACATCACTTATGCAACATAAATAATGATGGATATATGTTGTCTGTATTAGTGTATAAACATGAAGTAGATTAAGCCAAATTAGCAGACATAATTCAGGGATAGTAGAAAATGCAAGCGGAAGACTTAAGTACATATATAAACCAAAAATAATCTCCAAAAGATGTGTGCTCTACCCAGGGCAATAAGTACAACTGTGTATCAAAATACATGTAGAAAAATGTGACAAATCAACATAATCATATCCCAAAATCTCCACCAATCAGGACAAGACTCACATGAACCCGCCTGAGAACTGCATGAACGAGAAAGCCTCCTCGTCCTCGTCGAACTCTGGCTCCGCCACGCAGGCATCACCATCACCTGCAGCTAAGTCAGAATCTGGTTGGTGTTTAAGCACCGTCCCAGAACGTGGGAGTGAGTGATCAACTTAGTGGAACTATACAACAAAGGTTAACATGTTATCAATTCAATCAAGTAGTAATGATAAAACAGTACAATCAAACATGTCCTATATACTCTTGTTAATGCAAGAATGATATAAAATAATGATGCATGCCCTCACCACAAACTCCCTCTTGCGATAACATGTAACGATTGCGGCATGAATCACTACCACTGTGCTCTCGCACCAACGCCAATGGCACATGCAGTGTGATGTCATGAGTATGATTACCAAGTTCTTATTAGTCCTTTTCATACAGCAGGATTGAGAAGTTAAGACACCTCCCTTATATCAATTCTCAAACATTGATCCATCCTATGGTCGTTAGTCTTAGGAAATCTCATACGATGTTACGGTTCTAGATCGTTGTAAAGGGCTCGTCACCAATCAATACAGGTCTAGTTATATCCTAAATACTGCAACAAGACTCGTTGCCCTTATGCAGTGTCAGGATATACTCGAGGTCACTACAAAGGGCTCGTCACCAATCAATGTAGGCCGATAACACGAATATAGTGTCCCATACCACCATAATCAGCTCACGAGAGTAGGGTGCTCATTAGTCAATACGGGAAGGCTTGTCGCCCCAGCATAGGCTGACAGCTCGACCACGGTGTCCCATACCACCATGTCCGGCTCATGAGTCTTATGGGATCACAGTACCAAGGTTAACGAAATTTTCACTAGTGAGTTTAGTGCCTTAGATTCAAATAGTAACGAACAAACATGGTGAACAAACATCGGTTAATCGGGTTAGTTGATAAGCTCAACTAGGCCAAGCGCACATTGAGTTAAACGACATGGAATGCATAAGCACTCCGTTTGGCCTAACCACTGTCGAACATCCTAAGCACGACTCGGATTTGTTAAACTCATCCCGCGTGGCGAAAAACGACCTCAACCACTATTTGAAGAACGGTTACCAATTACCTGGACTATAATATAGCCCCAATCATATACAATCTCAATAACAGGCATATGATTCATATCCTACATTCATTGAACATTTATGAAATATAACTTGAACATAAATACAGTACATGAAAGAAATCATGCACACAGTTAACATGAATAATTTAGGCTAATCAATCCATGGAGCAAATCATACACTCAGGTAATGTGATTGAGATTCTTATCTCAACAACCTTAAAAATCACACTTTACTAACTACTAACTCAATTAGGCATTTATACAAACACTTAGACTATACTATTCAACATACATCACGTCTGTCGACCATATAGCATAATAAGGCGATTCCTTTCATTAAGGAGTCGTCACATATATACCAATCATGAATCAACGACAAAGAATCATGGCAATCATAATAGCAAATTTCATACATATACAAGTATTTTATCATATACATGAAATACTCTATTTATAATATAGATTATACATATACGTAAATCGAAACAGATAAAGCAATTGACATGTGTAATAGCATTCACGTCATGAATAAATCATTATCTAACATTGAAAGTCTTGAAAACCATAACCTAAGCGTATATAGTCCGCACCTTAAACCAGAAAATACGAAAATAGAGATGATTCAGACGATAAGTCTTCGTCAACGGTGGATACGCTACCTAAAGCATGAAACAGGTTAGCTATAACTTCACTACAGCTATTCTAAGCTCCAAAATATGTTAGGGCTTGATTAACTTACCCAAGAACAAAATCAGAATTGCCGAAATAATGATTCAGATACGCAGGATCGATACGTAGAATAACTGAGAAGAATTCCACGGAGAAACGACAGGTTCTCTCTTACTTTCTCTCTCCTTTCTCTCTCTTCACTTAGCTAGGGTTTAGAAAATTCATATGGGATTTGGGAATGAGGGTTTAAGGCCTTTTTATAAGCTTAAAGTCGACGGAAATAACCTTAGGGCCAAGGTATACTTAGGTTATAACCAAATCAGGCTCTTTCTGATCCAACGGAGCACTTCTAGAGGTCCTCTTATCAAATGCGGTCGGACTTAAGCTTACTAGTATTGGATCTTAAGCAAGTTAAGTTTTCAGTCCGATTGGGTTTTCAGATCGTCTGTGACAGACCAGTTTCAATTCAATGGTCACCGAAATTTGATCAGGGCCACAAGTACTTTGACATATATGGGCCACCTTTCCTGATCCGAGGGTGAATTTGGGTCAAAATTTAATGGTCAGAATGCTTAGAAATAACGAGCAAGCGACACGACCCAGATTACTTAAAATCATATTTAATTTTCTAAAAATCTTCACTTTCTCACTCTCTTCACTCTGGACTCAAGGAAATGGTCTCAGGACATCGTTTGAGCTTGATTTTTGAGGTGTTGGTCAAGTCCAACTAGGCGGCCATACTGGTCTAAGTTCATCATTATTAGACTTTCGACGTGCGGTTTAGGTTCGATATGAAGTTACAAAGTGCTCCCAAGAGCAACTGGCTTTAGAGTTGGATATTAAATTTCAGGGTAATATAACATTAATGATTCTATAGGTTTTGGGTCTTACAGATCGTATTGAAAGTTATTAGTGCTAATTTCACATGAAATCTAGTTTAGCGCTAGCTAATACACATTAAATTTCTAAGGAATTTGGTTCTAAATGATTCCTACTAAAGGCGGTACTCGGGTCTAAGTATGGATTTTTCTAAGGCGTTACACACTCATACATCAAACATATAAATTCAATTTTTTCTACAATTGCAACTAATAACAATAACATAAAATAAATGTGTATGTGTGGTGTGTGAGGTTAACGAAGAGACCAAGAATTGTATGTATATCTCATAGCACAAAAATACAACAACGGTTAATGTATCATACATGCTATAAAGAAACATTATACAAGAATCAAGTATGAGATGAAATATGCAATCACCAAGTTCATGCCCAATCATTTGAGGAACAACAATAATAAATAATCATTTCATGTCATTGGGAGAATCTATCATATAAGGTCTTGGCTAGGTTCTCTTTAGATTATTCAAATACATCACCCAAACATTCATAATTATTAAATTCATACTAAAATTGGTAATAAGCCACCTAAGAATAATAGTCTGCACCTATGGATCGTTGAGATATTGAAAAATGACCTATAAGTCTCGAACTCGGGGTCGATTGGTCGGAATCTTGAGGCAATGCATTTGCATGTTAGGATTTCATGCAAATTCTCTCTCAACATAAGGTGTTTTTTAAAAGATGAGGGATTACCTTCCCAGTTGGCAAAGAGTGGTTCTTGCGGTTGTAGGTGAGGGATTTCTTGAAGAAAAGGTAAGGAGTTGCAAGACTCGAATTCCCTTAGACCCCAACTTCAATTATGACCCACCTTATCTCCCTCCTCTCATATCTTTCTCTCTCTCTCTCTCTCTCTCTCTCTCTCTCTCTCTCTTCTCTCTTTACTCTCTCCTCTCTCTTTTGTTGTTGGAGTAGTGGTGGGAGTGTGTGAGAAAGAACCTCAAGGCTTTATTTCTTAAGTTTGGGCTAAATGGTCTTTAAGTTCCAACACTTTCCTTTAATGGTCCTGTGGGGGACCCTTTTAGCTTTGGGACAGCCCTGTCACCCCCTTGGCCACCAAATTTGGTGTGTAGGTGTCTTATGGCCCGATGAGGAGCTGTGCAAAATTTAAAGACAAACGGACACGGGGTTTTATCGTACAATTTCAATCTTTAAATGACCCTGTGGGGTCCATTTTTGCTGTTGGGACGGTTTTGATGCCCCCCTGTCCACCAAATTTATAGGATAGTAGCCCCATAGCCCGATGAAGGGCCGCGTAAAGTTTAAAGGTAAACGGATGCGAGGTTTTACGGCAAAGGTCCGATTTGCAATCAACGGTCACCGTTTCACGATCGGGTTCCAGATTTTATGCACAAGCGTAGAAAAATAATTTAGGCATTCACTATAAATATAGAAGAGATTCGACGACTGCAAAGCCTAATATCTCAGTTTTATTTTAAAATGTCAGATTTAAGTTCTAGCCTTTGGGTCAAGGCTGGGGCGAGTTGCGTTCGGCAAGTGCCGTTAGTACGACGCGGATAATTGATTTTTAGGCATCTACTGAGTCCGTGGTTCACGATGGACCCCAAGCCCAATGAGATCTACGGCTTTCTCAATTTTTAAAATTTTCTAACTTTCCTTAGCGTTGCACGGCCCGCACAGGCTGTTGCCGAGTATAAACAAGTTATTCGGCTTGACTGCCTGCACCTGTTCTGATCATAACCAGACTAGTCCACCTTAATGGGCTAACCTAAGTTAATTTGTTGGTGGTACCTCACACACGAGCGGTCATGCGGCAAATCCTACATGGACGCCTCAGGATATTATTTTGGTTGAACGAGACGTTACAATGGCCCAATTCGATAAGTAACATTGTTAATTTAGAGTCATATAATGTTTCCTTATGTATAATTAAGTGTAAGAGTTTGTGACTCAAATTTGAATAAATTCTTATATAAGACCTAAGCTCTTGTGTATGGCTAGATTCACTAGACATGGGTGTGTACGTATTAATTTTTATGGGAGCCTCTAGTGAAAGTATACGTAGGGCCTTAGATTAAGATATTTTATGATTGTTGGTTAACCGATAAAAAAAACAACCAAAGTCTCCTGTAGGAGCCACTAATACAGGTGTAAAACATGCTCCTCTGACACGAGAGTGTATGTACGTTAAGTCCTTGCGTAGGCCTCCGGTGGGAGTGTACACTTGTAAAGGTTAAAAGTGAACATGATTTAAAACTTCTGATAGTGAATACTAGTACACTCGAGGAGAGTGTGTCCACCGGGAGTGGAGTAGGAAAACTGAACCACTATATATGCTTGAGTTTGAAATTGTTATTTGAGCACATTTTTATTTATACTTGTGAACATAATTTGATGAATTATATATATGTATAATTAGATGTATGCAAGGAGTTGAATAATTAGAACATCCTACACACAATATCACTATCTTATTTTTAAACTAGTTTCTTAATTGGTACACATCTTATAGTATATGTGATTGAACCCGCTTTAGCTTATAAGCCTAAGTGTTATTTGCCTTCTTAATTTCAATTGATAAATTGTTAAGTAAGAAATTAGATTTTAATTATGAAATATTTAAATTGGTCCTAATTATCCCATTTAGGACTTAACCATAATTTTATAACTTTGTCAAGGTTCGCACACGCTATGGTAAACTAATCTACGTGCGATTTCAATTTCAGTTCATTAATCAAATATGAAACCCGATAATTCAATTGCAGTGGAAGCCAGTGCCCAGTACTCAACTTTAAAACTTGAGCGTGCAATAGTAGATTACTTTTTAGCAGACCAGGAGATTAGATTCTTTCCCATAAATATTACAATCCCTGTTGTGGAACGGCCAGTAGTAGGATATCCAGCCCAATCAGAATCACAATATTCTATTAGAGAATGAGCTTTGTCGAAAAAATTGTAGACCATAGTTAATTGTATGTTTCAAAAAATGATGAAATCTGTTTACGTCTTGAAAATGTTCCTGTATTGGAGATTGCTTGAATTATCACACAAGATTGACTGAGAATGAAAGATCCGGTCTTGTGAGAGTTATATATTAGTGTGCGCCTAAAATGCTGCGAAGGATCTCGAAAAGGAGCACCATTAGTAGTGAATTTGTGCTTTACAACAATGCGTGTGGAGGCTGGTTTGCAATTAGTTATGGATGTACGCTCTAATAAATTTGAAATATACTTGAATAACTTAAAAGAAAACCTTGAAAATCATTGACAACGTCAAGTCCCAAAAAATAATGAAGATTGCCAAGATCTTTCTTGGCAAATTCAACACTTAACATTTTAATGAGATGATAAATCATTGAAGAAGAAGTCCCGGTCAAGATTATATCAACCACATATAATAAGAGAATATGAGAATTAGAGCCTTGATGATAAGTGAATATGGAATTGTCGGCATGACTAGTTTGAAAGCCATGGTGATGTAGATAGTCACTAAACCGTTCAAACAAAGCATGTGGTGGTTTTTTGAAACCATAAAGTCCCTTCTTTAATTTGCAAATAAAATCTAGCCTAGAAGAGATTCTTCATACCAGGGAGTTGTTCCATGAATATTTCATCATTAAGATGATCATGGAGGAAAGTATTTTTTACATTTAATGAATGAATCACTCAATTATTAGTCAATGCAATTGAAAGTATGAGGTGAATTATTACATGCCCGGCAATGGGATTGAATGTTTCTTCGTAGTTCGGACTCAAAACTTGAGCATATCCCTTAGCAACTAGCCATGTTTTGTGCCTTTCAATTGTACCATTGGCTGTGAGCTTAGTTTTATAGGCCTATTTAGAGCTGACTATGATTATAAAGGGATTTCTTGGGAATAAATTCCATGTCTCATTTTTCTTAAGCACAAAATTTTCTTCATTCATTACATTCTATCATCCGGGGTCAACCAACCAACCAACATGGTAGGTTGTAGCCATGTGTTTTGCAAGAAAATACATGCTTTCCGTTTAAAAATAAGTTTATAGGAAAAATTTATCTATTTTTAGTAATTTCAAAATTTTACAGTATTTGTTTATTTTTAGAGTTTTCAATTTTTATCTCTTTGATAAATTACCTGTAATCATCGTAGAACTCTTCAAATAACATTTATTTTGATTTTTTTTGGTAAATTAAACTTTAAATGAATATTTCTATTTTATTTAACTTTTATTAAGGTTAAAATTTTACTATTTTTAGTAATTACGATTTAAGAATTTATTTTTTCTTTATTAGTGATATAATCGATAAACCATATACATTAAAAATTATTTAATAAAAATATTCGAGTTTTCTCACCTTTTTTTAATTTCTTTTATAGATTTAAAAAATTACCATGTATATTCAAGGCCTTTGTTATCAAGGAAAACAATGACCTTATTCTCATCTCACGCTCCACTTCGTCGGTGTACCAGTACAGCGTACCTGTGTTTTGATGACTATTTATTTATCGGATCCAGCGTTCACATGGGGCGGCTTACCTGGTGAATCGCAGCACTTGGTTCTTACCTACATATCAGGTCGCGACTCCAGCCCGCCAGTGATGACCGTGGGTCTCTATAGCAATAGCGATATGGCACGTGCAATGCACGTGGAGAGAAGAGAGGAAAAAGATATTGGGGACTGCGCAGGCACCTGATGGCCTGACTTTCGCTTAAAGCAGAAGTTACATTGACTAATCAATTAACCATGCATCAGATCCACCCCGTCCATCATATGGGCTGTCAGATTTTCAACATGAATTAGAAACTTCAGTCAAATCCAAGACCTACGAGGCCGTACATGGTAACAGTCTAAAATCATTCCTAGAAGGACGCGGATCGCGTCCTACCCCCGCCCGGACGGTCATCGGTACGGGCAGGGCTCTGTGGGGCCCACTGTGATGTAAGTGTTTTGTCCACGCCGTTCAACTCTTTTGGCATATCATTTTAAAGGATAATGATAAAAATTAGGCATGTACACATATCCTATGGATCACACCAAAGAAAGCTGCAATGTTAATAATACCCACCGTTGAAACCTTTCTAAGGGCCAACGTGACGTTTTTTCACTGTCCAACCTATTAACAATGTCGTGTAGACGTGGATGAAGTGAAAACACAAATATCAGCTTGATCCGAAACTTCTCCAGCTCCCCAGAATTTTTTTAACGGTGGGCGTTCAATCCCCACTTTGGGGTCCACTTAAGCCTTAGACGTGCCTCGTTATTGGGTTCGCGTATTATAATTATCTGGGAAAAGCGTTTAAAACACTTACATCACGGTGGGTCCCACAGATTCCTACCCGGACTGATAACCGTCCGGGCAGGGGTAGGACGCAATCCGCGTCCTTCCTAGAAATCCATTTAAATCCAAGACTTACGGGGCGTCCATGAGTCCCGGAAGATTCTATGGTGGGCGTGCTCCTCTTCAACGTTTCACATAGTACCCTGTTTTTGTGGCCCACTTTTACGGTTAGGCGGTATTTTAGGACCGAGGCCTAACAGGGAAGGATATAGTCGAAGGGTTTGTTGGGGCTCACGCATCATGGTGGGCCCTACACAGCTCGAAGCATCGTTATCATTTCCCACTGCATTATTGAACGGATAAACAAAGATGGGCAAGTGCCAGCTGTCCAAATTTAATGCGTAAAGGCAAAACCTTTGGTCAGTATTTGTTTGAGCATCCTTGGATAGCCGCTGCATGGCCCACCAGGACTCCGTTCCATGGACGCGGATTGCGTCGTACACCAGGCCGTATCCATCTGGGAACGGGCAGGAGCTTTGAGTGGCCACCGTAATGTATGGGTCTTATCCATACCGTCCATCCTTTTTTTTCGTATCATTTTAGAGTATAACCCGAATACCAGGCTCAAGTGGACCACAGCACAGGAAGCAGCGGTGATAATGATTCTTACCGTTGAAACTTTTTATAGGGTCCACCGTGATGTTTATTTGCCATCCATCCTTTTTATAAAGTTACATATACCTGGGTGAGAAAAACCACTAGTATCAGCTTCATCTAAAACTTCTGTGGCCCCAAGAAGTTTTCAACGGTAAGAGTTTAATTCCTATTTTGTAGTCCACTTGCGACTTGGATCTGCATCATTTTTGGGAATATAACCTCAAATGATACGTAAAAGTGGATGGACGGTGTGGATAACACTCATACATCATGGTAGCCACTCAAAGGTAGGACGCAATCCGCGTCCCCGATCCATCGATGGTGGAGATGCACCGCCTACACGAACTGTTTTCAGGTGTAAAATGTTCCTCCGGTACACATCAAGGTTTGTGGCATGGAGTTACATGCGGCGATAGACGCTATGGATGCGATCCAGACTGTCCATATGGTGGGCCACCACTGTGGATGGACTACATGGAAAAACTACTCCATTCAGATGCATCTGTCCAACGGTGGAGATGCACCTGTTCGTGCGCCACCAATTGGATGTGTCAATTAGTTATCTAATCTGTGATAGTTTCGCCTTGTACCCATCCCAGTCGAACGATCGAGATGACCGTCTATCTACATGGCCATGGTAGGGAAATCGGATTGTGTACTGAGTAGCTCAGTAGGCTTTTATCGTACTCAATAAGCTCTGTTGGGCCCCCAGTGAATATATGTAGTTTATCCATACCGTCCATCCTTTTTTCCAGCTCATTTTAGTGGATGAACCCAAAATCGAAGATTATCTAAACCTCAAGTGGATCATTTGACAGAAACGGTGGAAATAGTAATTTCCACCGTTGAAACCTTCCCAGGGTCTACGATAATGTTTATTTATCATCCAACCTGTACACGAGATCATACACACACAGATGAAGGGAAAACACAAATATCAGCTTGATCCCGAACTTCCTGACCCTGAGAATTTTTCAACGGTAGACGTTCAATTCACATTGTTTCCTGGTGTATGGTCCACTTGAGCTTTGCATACGTTTGAAGACCTAAAATCATTCGATAAAATGGACAGACGGAGTGGATAAAATACAAAAACAAAGGTGGGACCCACAGACTTTACTCAGTACGCTTACACAGTACGCAATCTGCTTCTCAGGGGTAGGTGGGCAAGTCATAAAACAGAGACTCCTTCGCCAAAAATCAATGAATGTTAGGCACCATCCCATTGTCCTGTACTCATCGTTGAATAGTCAATGCCCATTTATGGCGGTCATGTTTGAAGATCTTTAATCTGGATGCTTATGATATTCCAGACACATGCAATCTCAAATTCGAAAATATAAATATAAAAAATCAAATCAAACCATTAAATTCAAGGAATAACCATATACGAATTACAGAAAACATTTTTTCTGATTTCCTTTCTGAACGATTGGTGGACATCTAATAGACGGTTGAAATGATAATAGTCAACAGTTTAAGACCTACAAACAAAATCAGACAACGAAATTCTTAATACATCTAATTTTAAGATTTTTTCTATTTATAACAACCTTTACACTGTTTGAATAACCCATGGCATCCGTATCAACCGTCACAATTACCACCATTATGTGCATGCGTATCAACCCTCACAATTTCCAGAGTATAAAATAACCACTGGCTCACCTGGCTCACTGTTCATATGTTGACTTGCTCGCACAAAAACGCGATCTCTTACGATTCTCTCTCTCTCTCTCTCTCTCTCTCTGGCGATCCGACACTGTAGCTTTCCGCCATGTTCTTGAAGCTCCTGATATGGTTTCTCCTCATTAGATATGCTTCTTCCGAAGGCGACGCCGATTTCATTTACAACGGATTCCATGGCGCGAACTTGAGCATGGATGGCGCGGCAAAGATCACATCCGAAGGCGTCCTGCTTCTCACTCAATCCACACATCAAAAGGGCCACGCCTTCTACCCTATTCGCCTTCCCTTCAAACCTTCCAACGGTAAAGTACAATCTTTCTCTACCAATTTCGTCTTTGCTATCCTCCTTCAATATCCGAATGTCAGTAGCTTCGGAGCCGCCTTAGTTATCTCACCTTCGAAAGAGTTCCCTCAAGGAGTACTCGGCAATTACTTGGGCATCTTCAATCCGAACAACGTCGGAAATTCGACGAATCACATAGCTGCCATCGAGCTCGATACGTATCTTAATCCAGAATACAATGACATCAATGACAACCATATTGGAATCGACATCAATGGCTTAAAATCCATCAGTTCCGCTCCTGCATCTTACTTTGGTAATATGAGCGGTGGGTTTAAGAATCTAAGCCTTATAAGCGGAGAACAGATGCATCTTTGGGTTGATTACAATGGTGATCAAAACCAACTGAATGTAACTTTATCTCCAATCAACGTACCTAAACCCGATCGTCCTCTCCTGTCATCGACGGTGAATCTTTCGTCGATCTTGTTAGACGATATCTATGTCGGTTTCTCTTCATCAACCAGAACGGCTCCTGTATATCATTGCATCTTGGGATGGAGCTTTAAGATGAACGGTCAAGCTCAGGCCCTTGATCTCTCCCGCCTTCCTAAGCTTCCACGGATGGGACCCAAAAAGAAATCGAAGCTTTTAACAATTGGGTTACCCGTAATTGTGGTATTCTTCACTTTTACGGTCATCTCAGCCGTTGGTCTCTTTGTGAGAAGCAAGATCAAGTTCGCCGAAGTACTGGAGGACTGGGAACATGAATTCGGGCCTCACCGGTTCTCGTACAAGGATCTGTTCATGGCCACCAAAGGTTTCAAAGACAGTGAGCTATTGGGGGTCGGAGGTTTTGGTAGGGTTTATCGAGGCGTGTTACCGGCATCGAGGTTGGAAGTGGCTGTGAAGAGAATCTCTCATGAATCTCGACAAGGTATTCGGGAATTCATATCGGAGATTGTGAGCTTGGGCCGCCTCCGTCACCGGAACTTGGTGCAACTTCTCGGCTATTGCCGGCGAAAGAGAGAGCTCCTGTTGGTCTATGATTTCATGCCTAATGGAAGTCTGGACAGGTTCCTCTTTGATCATCGAAATTCATTGTTGAGCTGGAGTCAACGCTTTCGGATAATCAAAGGAGTAGCTTCAGGGCTTCTCTACTTGCATGAGGAATGGGAGCAATTGGTCCTTCATAGAGACATCAAAGCCAGTAATGTTTTATTAGATAGTGAGATGAACGGTAGATTAGGTGATTTCGGTCTTGCTAGATTGTATGATCATGGGACCGATCCACAGACGACACATATGGTGGGGACCTTTGGATATCTTGCACCGGAGCTGACTAGGAGGGGGAAGGCCACCACAAGCACCGACGTGTTTGCATTTGGAGCTTTCTTGCTTGAGGTTGCTTGTGGGAGAAGACCCATCGATCCTCGGTCGTCGATGGAAGAGGAGATGTTGGTTGAATGGGTGTCGGAATGCTGGAGGAGAGGAACGATTCTGGAGGCTGCAGATCGGAAACTGGGACAGGAATATAATGAGGAGCAGATGGAGTTGGTTTTGAAGCTTGGATTGCTGTGTTCGCATCCGGTGGCGGCTGAGAGGCCGAGCATGCGGCAAGTAATGCAGTTTTTGGACCGGGATGCATGTTTACCCGATCTCTCATCGGACGGTCTAGGTGCGGCGATCCTGAGCCATCATAAAGGGTCTGATGATTTACACTTGTCGTATCCTTCTTCTTTCGAACTAGGGTTTCCAAACTCATCATCGATCGAAGGATCGGTCCTCTCCGGTGGCCGTTGATGGACGGTGCTAAGGATGTACATGGTGGTGTGAGTTTGCTGGCATTGCTAGAAGACAGAACGTATCAGTGCTTAGGGACGCGGATTGCGTCCTACCCACACCGTCTCCAGCTGGGAACGGTCAGCAGCTCCGTGATGTATGGATCTTATCCACACCGTCCATCAATTTTTTTTCTTACCAGGGTATAAACTCAAAAATAAGGCAGATCAAAGGCTCAAATGAAATACATAACGGGGATTAAACTCTTATCGTTGAAAACTTCTCCTCAGGGTCAGAAGTTTTGAATGGAGCTAATATTTGTGTTTTCTCCCCATTTGTCCATGTAACTTTATAAACAGGTCCGATGGTAAATAAACATCACGTTGGACCGTCTAAAAGTTTCAATGGTGAGGATCATTAGCACCAATGCTTACTGTGTTATGGTCTACTTGAGCCTTTGATTTACCTTATTTTTTATTTTACACCCTAAAAATGAATGGACGGTGTGGATAAGATCCATAAATCACGGTGGCCACTTAAAGCTGCTGCCCGTTCCCAGCTGGAGACGGGCGGGGTTAGTACGCAATCGGTGCTTTGGTACGTATTTTTGTCGGTTGGCTTTACCATTGTTTTGTTGAAGTTCACTACCAAGAGTTCATACACAGAGCTCGAGGAAATGGCAAGTTGAGCCTTAAATGCAAGTGGGGGTACGCGACTCTGGTGGATCCCTGGATCCACCGAGGTTGTTGGATCCCTGACTATGGGGCCCACTTTGTTGTATTGGCATTACATCTACGCTGTCAATCCATTTTGACAGCTCATTTTAGGGCTTGATACAAAAACCGAAGCAGATCCAAATCTCAAGTGGACCACACCAAAGGAAATAATGGTGATTGACCATTAAAAACTTATCGTGGGCGACAAAAGTTTTGGATCAAGCTGATATTTGTGTGGTCCCTTCATCCAGGTCTACGATCATCCAAACCGTTGATATAATGAACCTCGCCTTCGTTTCGGGGCAATTTTGTTAGTCCGCTGTTATGTACTCCTTGGAGTAGCATGCTCAAGACGGTTTGCACGCACCGCCGTTTCAGTTTACACAACTCTCGAAGGCTTTGGATAATCTGAGTGTTATTTTATTTCGATTTTCCTCGGTTGGCAGATGTCGCTATCTGGATGAATCAGATTTACAAAGGTAATGAAAGATTTCCGCGTGTTTTTCAAATTTTAAATGTGGGTAGGTCCCACCCACCTGAGAAGTGCAGGTTTATTTGAAGGGATACTTTTCTGTAGCTATTAATCAGCACATGGTCATTAGATGGTGACCTAGATCATCTGGTGAGTTGTTCTTACTATGGGTGGGCCATGATTCAAGATCTACATAAATCATGTGTTTCTAGTGTAATTCATGGCACATATTTACCACACATGTTTCACTTAATGGAGTGATTGATATAATTCCCGATTGTGTAGTTCTTAAAGTTATCATAATAGTAGATGTAAGATTTATTGGCCCACATGACATTACTCATATAGGAAATTAATACTGACGTCATCAAGTTCCGTGGCCCTACCATGATGTATGTTTTGTATCCACACGGTCCATCCATTCGGAGAGATTATTTTAGGGCATGAGCTAAAGTACGGGCCAAATCCAAAGCTCAAGTTAAACCCACTACCCACTACAGAAAACAGTGGGGACAGTGAGATCCACAGTTGAAACCTTCCTAAGGTCTGCCCTGATGTTATTTTATTTTTATTTTTATTTTTTTAAAATCCAATCTGTTTAAAAGTTAACAAATACATGGACGAAAACTTCTATCTCCCAACTAGTTTTTCATGGTAGGCGTTCAATCTCTAATGATTTCTGTGGTAGGGTCCACTTGAGCTTTAGATTACCTCATTTTTTGAATCATGCCCTAAGTAGTTTTTCATGGTAGGCGTTCAATCTCTAATGATTTCTGTGGTAGGGTCCACTTGGGCTTTAGATTACCTCATTTTTTGAATCATGCCCTAAAATGATATATCCAGATAGATGAATGGAGTGAATACAACAGGTACATCATGGGCGGGTTACAGAACTTGATGACGTCGTCATTTCAGTAGCAAAATCTCGCTATCAGTAGCTAATCTGAGTCTCTTTGGTGGCTAGGTCACCGCGGGGTACGCTTCCCATGCCACGGTTAGTTCTGTGTAGGGCCCACTTTGGTGACATTTATCTAACTTGGGGGACATTTATATAAATTGCCTTGACAGGATGAAGTATCTTAAAGAAAAAAATCATTATATTCCATGAATCAGGTGGGTCATGAGTCATGACACGTCAATTTGGAGGCTTCAGAGAAAATTCACTGCGAGGTAGCCCAGCTGTTGAATTTTCGTAAACTCGTTCCCTTAATTTTCGCCACACCTTTGTCTCACGTGCGATGAACATACGCGTATTTTTATGCTGGAATAAAAAATTGTTGGGCCCACCGTATATAAAATCCACATCCTTAATCAACTTCTATCCTCAATTCTTAAACCTTAGGCTTAACATTAGGTAGATTTAAAACTCAGGTGGGCCACAACAAAGGAAACAATCGAGATGGGATGTTGCTATAAGTTTGTGTGTGAGGCTCCTATGGTGTGTATCTTTCATCAAACCTGTTAATCAAGTGTAACTCACCAGGAAGAACGAAAAATACAAACATTAGCCTGATCAAATGTCAGGCGGACCACACATTGTGAGCTTAGGGGTCTTAGGAGAACTTTTACATATTTCCTGTTGATGTGGCCCGTCAGATTTATTATTATTATTTTGCTATCTTTTGTATGTACGGTTAAAATGATGGTTCTCATCTAATGGACAGTTTGGTCCACAGAGCTTGCAGAAGGGTGAAATAGTTGTTGTAGGCTATTCGGGTACGAGATGACGGGTCCCAGTTTCTGAAAGATGTTTTCAATCCTGGGGAGGCGTTACAGCATACGGATTGGATGTCTGTCGGGACCTGAAGGGACGAGGGTTAGGTAGGCAAGCCCATCTTTGATAACGTAAGGCCCAACCAATCAAATCTCACTGCATGATTTATCATTGTGAATGGCTAAACTAATCACATCTCACCACATCACCCATCTCTACATGCGGCCTAATCACATCTCACCATGTCATTGCACCACTGCCACCACTATGGCTAAGGGTGGTCGAGGCCTGACTACCTAATCCAAGTCCGACCGAAGTGACAGGATTTGATCAGGCTTACTGCTGCCACCATAAGAGATGGGTGCACACAGTGGATTAGATGATGTAGGGCCCACCTTAATGATTTTATTATTATTATTATTATTGTTAGGGTAAAATATGACAAGTCCCGGAGGTCTATTGTAAGATAAATTGACTTTACTTACATAACCCGAGGCAACTGTGCAAGCCAACCGAAGATAAAGCCTAAAGGAGATACTTAGCTCGAATTTATAAGATATTAATCTCGACTGAGAGTAAAAGAGTCAAGAGCCACAAGCAAAATTTGTAAAACATGAAGTTGACTCAGTTAAAGATACAGTTATGTCTAAAAGGATCAATTAAAGGTCCTAAAGCTAAAAGCTACCTGACCGACTATAAAATCGTCCTGGATGATGTTGGTTGTAGTGTCGGCTATCGGATTAAGAAAGAACATCGGTCATAAATTGATTCTGTTTCATTCGATAGTAGGCAAACAACCTCATCCTTGTAAGCTAGTCGAGACTGTATAGTCCATTGACGCCGAGACAAGTGAAAGAGACTGTAATTTTAAACACCGATCTGAGAATTTGTAAAAAGATATCCGACTCCGAAAATCTCAGGATTGAGAAGTATCTATAAATGAATGACGACTAAACTAAATCTCCTAAAAATCGGGAGAGAATCTCCCCACGTCGGGACCTCTCATTCATATAAGAAGAGGGCTCTTTACGAATCAAGGTACGGAAGAAAAAATCTTAAAAAACTCCTCTTCTTGAATCTTTACTAACTTAAGTATCGGAGGTGTCCTGGCTCTATCCAGGGTTCACTTTCCCTCTCTTATTGTGGTGTAGGCAGAAGTGTAGGAAGAAGTTGATCCAGTTTTTCGTATCAACAATTATTATTATTATTTTTGTATATACACGTTGTCCACCTATTTTATCAGCTCATATATTAGGACATGATCTAAAAAGATTAAGCATATCCAAATCACAAATGTACCGCGCCACAAAAAACATTGCTAATTTAACACTCATCATTAAAAACTTCCTAAGGTATATTGTAATGTCTATTTACTATCCAACCTGTTGATTAGGTCAACTAGATCTGGATGGGTAAAAAAGATACAAAGATTGGCTTGATCCAAAACTTTTATGGCCTACAAAAAGTTATTAATGGTAATTCATCACTATTTTCGGTGGTGTGGTCCACCTAAGATATGGATCCACTTGATCCGCTTAATTTTCGAGACTGTGTGCTAAAATGAACTGGAAAAATGGATAGATGGCATTGATTTACAGTACATTCCTAAAGGTAGGCCCCATGAGGTAAAGTTAACACGCAATAACACATAATCGTCTCCCCTGGGTTGAGGCCATCCCTGGCAGGAGCGGAGTGGGTGTTACCTAGGTAACCTTTATCATGTGGGACCCACCTTGCATGAGTTTGTCGTATATCCATTTTCAGCTCATTTTAGGACCTTACCTCAAAACTTAAGGAGATCCAAATCTTCAGTGGACCACACCGTTGGAGAAGTTGTGAATGGCCATTAAAATCTTTTTATGTGCCACAATTTTTTTTTTTGGATCAAGCTGATCTTTATATTATGCTTCCATCCAGGTTTGTCTGAACTTATCAACATATAGGATGGAAAATAAATAATACGAGTCTCATTACAGTTGGTCTAGAAGTTTTTAATGGTGGGCGTTCAATCACTACTATTTCTTATAGTGTGGTCCACCTTAGATCTAAATCTACTTAATTTTTGGGACCACATTATAAAATGTGTTGAAAGAGTAGATGGACTGCGTGTATAGACAACACATCATCAAAGTGGGCCTCATGGTAAGGTTAACACCAAATCAGCTCCCTCTCTTACCATAGCCGATTAGGTGCGGCCCACCCTCACCCAACATGGTGTAGCTTTGAATGGGGGCCCACCTTCATGTATGTGTAGTATATTTACACTATCCATTTGCTTTTGCAGCTCACTTAGGGTATGTGTTCAAAAATGAAGTAGACACAAATCTTAGGTGGATCATAATATATAATATATAGGGAAAAATAGTAATTGAACGTCTACCATTAAAATCTTCACAAGGCCTATCCGAATGGTTATTTACCATCAAACCAGTTGACAAAATCACACAGACCTAGATGAAGATGAAAAACAAATATCTAGGGCTCTCAATGGGCCAGGTTAGGGCAGGGCCGAGCCTTGTCCAAGACTGGCCTGCAATTCTGAATCTAAGCCCAAATCCAGCCCCGGCCCATGACGGGCTGAAATAGTCCAACTTTAGTCCGGCTGTGGACATTTACACAAACCCTGACCTAAATCCGCCCAAGTGAATATCTCCATGGACAAAATGATATTTTGGTGTGCCTTATGTGTGAAAGAGAGGGAGAGAATGAAACAAAAGGGAGAAAGTTAAGTTTTGAAAAGGCCTATCGGACGGGCTCGGTTTATGGGCTTTGGAATCTAAGCTAGAATCGGGCCCAATTACAAGAGCCCAAGCCCGACCATCGGGGCTGATACACTACCCCAAACCCGTCCAAATACGGGCTTAACTACCCAGCCCATTGATAGCCCTACAAATATCAGCTTGATACTTTTGTAGCCTACAAGAAATTTTTAATGGTCAGTTACCATTTTTTTCTTTGAGTATAATCCACTTGAAATTTGGTTTTGCTTCATTATATGGCTCATGCCCAAAACAGCTAGCAAAACAAATGAACGGCATGGATATACTTACACATACATACAGGTGTACGCAACAGCAGGCCACAACATCTGGTGAGGTGGGTACGTGCACCTATCCCTCGGAAGCGGATTGCCTGGTGTGCCACCTTGCGTTGACGTCACTAAGTTATGTGGGCCCTATCATAATATATGTGTTATATCCAAACTGTCCATTGATTTAGTAGATCAATTTTGGGTATGGGCTCAAAAAATGAGGTATATCCAAAGCTCAAGTAGACCACACCACATAAAGCAACAGATATTGAACACCTTCCATTGAAACTTACTGGGAGCCACCTAAGTTTTGGACCAAAGCTGGGTCCTTACCCATGCCAATTGGATGGACAGTTTGGATATAGCACATGCATCATGTGGGGCCCACCGAACTTGCTGACGTCAACACGCAGATATGGGTGGTTGGTGGCACACCATGCAATCCGCTTCCTTTCCGGGGCGGATTGGTCCCGAGATCGGCACAGGGGCTCTGAGGGCCACCGTGATGTATGGATTTTAGTCATACTGTCCGTGCATTTCTCCCTGTTATTTTACGGTGGGGAAACAAAAATGAGGCAGATTCGATGCTAAAGTGGACCGCGCAATGGAGATTAAATGCTCATCGTTGAAAATTTTTTGGCACTACGGAAGTTTTGGATCAAGCTGATATTTCTGTTTTACCTTCATCCGGATCCCTACGGCCTTATAAATAGGTTGGATGAAAAAATATTTCTGTTTTACCTTCATCCGGATCCCTACGGCCTTATAAATGGGT
The DNA here is from genome assembly GCA_037074715.1 of Magnolia kwangsiensis. NCBI lineage: Eukaryota > Viridiplantae > Streptophyta > Magnoliopsida > Magnoliales > Magnoliaceae > Magnolia > Magnolia kwangsiensis. The sequence continues at coordinate 154,005,081 of CM073575.1, read as the reverse complement.
TGGATGAAAAAATAAAAATATTGGCAGGCTAGAAGAAGGTTTTAACTGTAAGTGTAGTAGACTCTGAGGAGTTTCAACACCCAGTCAAGGTTCGAGTATCCACAGTTCAAGGGTTCGATTATCCATAGGTGTGGTGAAGTCCCACTATGGCGAGTGTGAAGGTGTGTGTGCGCGTGTGTAGAAAAAGAAAAAAAAAGAAAAAAAAAAGTGTCATCAACATTGCTGCTTCCAGTGGAGTGGCGCGCTTGAACCTTACGTCTCCCTTCCTGCCTAAAACAACATAGAAAATGCATGAACGGTGTCGATAAAATAAACACATCATAGAAGTTATCAGAGCCCTAGCCTATCACTATCTTGGGATAGGCGAAGGAAGTATACAATCTATGCCCCTTCCCTAACCAACTCCTATCTCTAGATGTGATAGAGTGACCTGGTGTGACAGGATTTGATTGACTCACGTGTGAGATAGTCAAGAAAAGTTGTTAGGTTAGGCCAATATTCCTCCCAGCTGGATTGGGTGCAGCTTAGAGCTCTACATGATCTGTTAGCTTGTTTAACTTGATCAACTCAACTCTAAAAAGCTTGATTCGACTCGGTTTGAAATTGAGTTCAATGAGTCGAGCTAATTTTTTGAGGAGCCGTACATGAACTGAGTTAGCTGGTTCAATTTGCTTGACTCGACTTGAAAAATCTCAATTCAACTCGGTTTGAAACTGAGTTCAAGCCACGTCAAGCTAATTTTTTGAGCTTGAAAAAATTTTAAGCGGAGTTGGAGCTTGATTGAGCTCAACTCACTTCGGATCGAACCTCAACTCAAATCGACTTGAATCAAATCGGTTCAGTGACTCAATTATTTTGATATTGATGCTGCTCGCCAAGAGTGTGATGAAATGACTTAATGAAGTATTTTTCGAGTGCATACATTCTCTGCATGATTGACTAGTGGCAAGGAAGGATTGGATACGACATAAATCATTACAAAAAAAAAACTTAACATTATAAAACCGTCCTCAATTCATAATTTTAATGTTGTGCCGAGTATTTGATGAAATACATGTACACTACTATTACTATTTTGCATGATGTGAAATTTTGAATATTACTAATGAAGTGTTTGTTCAGGTGCATACATTCTCTAAATGATTGACTAGCCGCGAGGAAAGATTGGATACAAAATAAATCACTACCAAAAAAAAAAAAAACTTAACAGTATAAACCAATCCTCGAATTATAATTTTAATGTTGTCCATTAAGTGTTTGATGAAATACATGTATACCGTTATTACCATTTTGCATGATGTGAAAATTTGAATATGCGTTCTATGCCTTTGGAAAAATGTCACATAGGCTTGAACGTAGCTTGAATTGGCTTGAGATACTAACCAAACCAAGCTGAGCTGGCTAGTCAAGTGGAGGACTTAGCCAAGCCAAGTTCAAGCTGGGATTAGATATTGGCCGAGCCAAGCCGAGTTCAAGATAGGGTTAGGTATTGGCTGAGCTCAGTCGGACTGTGCCAATATAGAATCGGTTCCACATCCGGCCCCAACCTCACCCAATGCTTCTCTTATCGTGGGGCCCACTTGTTATATGTATTTATATCCACACCGTCTGTCAATTTCTCTGTATCATATTCGGGGGCATGGGCTCCAAAATGAACCTGCACACGCTTGCTTATGTATCAAACAATTCCCAGCTTACGTGCTTATTTACCCGATGTTGACTTGTCATGGCAGTTGCTTAGTTCATATGCTCTCTTCCAAGGACAATACCCCACTTAAGGGTTTTGATAGAATGCTGGCCCGGCAATGCAGCTACCACGTGGGATGATACACATGAACAAGATCCCAACCATTAGTCAGGAAGTGTATGATGTGAACATGCTTTGAATTCAAAATTAACGCTTGTATGAGAAAAAAATGGCTCACTTGAGGAGTGAATGCCATGATTTCTTGCATATGGCACGTATACATTGGTCAATAGCTAATCGTCCCGTGTTATGGCTTAAAACTCAAATTCACCCGTTGTTCAAGTGGACTAACGATTGGACAATCCTCACCTTCCAAACTGTTTCCTTGATATAGCTCATTTGAATTATGAATGAGCTTAAATTTTGGTAGGGCATGAAAAGATTAGAGTGAATTTCATAAGCACAGTGAAAATTAAGGGTGGACATTTCTCTCTCAATTGTTTCCTTTGCTGTCCCTCACCTAAATATAAGTGAGCCTGAATTTTTGGTTTTCAGCCTACTGGGAGTTTCTAATGGCTGGAGGGACATTGCATACACGTCACGTTGGGCTCAGTGAAAAAATAAGGGTAGTATACCCCTTCCCAAGCCTTAGATTTTTTAATGAGATTTAAAGGGAATTTAGGGACACGTACCCTTGATTTTTCCACCGTGATGTTTATGTGAGATCCAGTAGCCTTTAGATGTGTAATTAGATGTTAGGCACATAGTTAAAAATATCAAGCTGACCCGTAGGACCCATGAAAGGAAATATTTGAGAAAGATACGTCCACCCTTGATTTTTAAGGACCTGCTGCAATGATTATATAAAATCTACTCCAACCTTTAAATAAGACACTAAAATCTAAGTTTAGGGCCAAACATCAAGCCCATCAAAGATTTAGGTGGACCACGCTAAGGAAATAGTTTGGAGGATCAAGGTTGCCCTATATATTATTTCAATTGTGGATTAAATTTTTTTATTTGTGCAATTAATATGAGAGTAATGTACATGGTTATTGGGGTGAACTCACATGAGCATTATGGTGTGCCCCACCCAAGCTACATACCCTGTTGCTCCCAAGGCCCACCCATTATGAAGAAGGTACTTTACCTATATTTGCTAAGAAAATTTATCTTAAATAATAGTTTTACCATAAAATGCTTTAAATCGAATATTTACCAAATCATGCTTCAATATAATTGACGAAAAAAGGATGCTTTTACCATTTCCATTTTCATTTTCATCATACTCTCATGTGGAGACATGTTGCAACTGGTTGAGTATGTACTTATAATATAAGGGTAACACCAAGCTTGTTTAAGCAATGACCATGGTGCCCACCTTAATGCATGTGTAATATACTTGTTACGATCAAATTTTTAAAATTTATTTTAGAGTTATTTTTAAAAAATTAAATTTAACAGAGATTTCATAACTCTCTTAAATGGGCAGGGTTTAGGTTAGGGTTTTCAAATTTAAGTTTAGGTTATAAATATAGGTTTAGGTTATAAGTATATTATTAAATCCTAAAGTGAAATTTTAAATTTTTTAAAACATGTGATGGAAATAAACATATTCTCAAATCCTAAAGTTATAACCTATATCTATACTTATAACCTAAATATATTCTCAAATCCTAAGGTGAAAGTGCATTCAATATCTTCCTCTTATCTCTTCCTCATCCCATCCCTCATATCTATCGCCCTTAAACAAAATGAAACAAAAAGAAACTTATCATAGAGAGAGAAGGAAAGAGAGAATTTCTTGGAGATACATGATACGTATTAGATGTATCTTCCATTTTCTTGTAAATTGAGTATATACATGTAAATCTGTACAATGGACAGCTTAAATTAGCCATATGTCGATAGTGTGCTGCTACAGAAATTGTGTAGAAATATCTAATTCGTGTGCGCATGATTTTTAGGCTTTTGAATTGGCTCTTGTAGTAAGGACAATGGATGATTCAACCTGTATAGTCTGTAGGCTTTCCGAGGACCATACTGATCGACGGAAAATCAATTAATTTTCTTCTATTGAAAGTTTTCAACAGCTGGTGTTTAATCCCCACTTTTTCGTATAGCGTGGTCCACTTGAGCTTTGAATATATATGCTCGTCCTGAAATGAGCCAGAAAAATGGATAGACGGATGGATAAAATACGTACATCACGATGGGCCCTACAGCCGGCCGACACGGAGGTCCTCGGTGGCAGGGTCACCACACGATCCACGTCTCATGCCACCACTAATTAATTTTGTGTAGGGCCACCAGGAAAGTATTTACCCAAAAACAAAGGAAAGTATTTACCAAAAAAAAAAAAATCTCGATACTTCGGGACTCAGATCGGTCATGACGTGTCCATTTGGCGGTTTTAGGGAAAATTCTGTGTGTGGTGGCCCAGCCTTTGAATTTTCGCAAACTCGTTTCTTTCAATGTCGGCCACACCTGTGTGTCACGTACTATGGAAATATGCGTACAGGAATCCCCCACCATAAAAGATTATTGGGCCCACCATGTGTAAAATTCACATGGTCAATCAAGTTCTATCCACAAGTCATAGACCTTAAGCTTAACATCAGTGAGATTGAAAACTCAGGTGGGCTACAATACAGGAAACAATTGTTATGGGATGCCGTAATAAATTTGTGTGTGGGGTCCACAAGGTGTGTATCTTTCATCAAGCCCGTTAATCAGGTGTATCTCACTAGGATGAAGAGAAAATACAACCATTAATTAGCTGGATCAAATGTCAGGTAAGAGGTTTTAGGAAAACTTTTATATTATTCCCATTGATGTGGCCATCAGAATTTTTTGTTTGATTATCTTTTGCATTCACCGTTATAACAACCACGGTTCTCACTTAATGGACAACGTGCCCCACAGAGCTTCTAGACGCGTGAAATTGGTGTCGTAGGGCTATTCTGGTCCACAATGACGGCTCCCAGTTGCTGAAAGATTTTTACAATCTCATTCGTGTCACAGGATGCGGATTTGATGGCTGTGGTTAGATAAGGAGGCTAATCTCTAACAATTACATACGGCCCAACGAATCAAATCGCATCACATCATCCATCTCTACGCATGGCTCATTCAATCAAATCTCACCATGTGACCCATGGGAGCGGATTATGTGAGACCCCATCCTCACCTAAGAGTATGCGGCCCGTGAGGCCCACCTTGATGTGGGGGTATTAGTTGAATCACATATCCGGATGATTTTTTATTATCTATGTAATAGGGGTGCACATTTAACCGTTGGAATAGTGTAACCAGTTTAGAACTGTTGGATCGGTCTAGTTTAGTCCGGTTCTAGTTCCTAAAATTTGAAAACCGTTGATTACGGATCGGTTTCAGTTTAGGGTCCTGTATAACCGAACCATTGATTCGAACCGTTAACTGAACCGTAGAACCGATCTGTGACAGGAACCGTAGATTCGAACCGTTGATCCGATGTATTTAAAAAAAAAAAAAAAAAAAACCCTAAGTTACCTACGTCCACGCCTTGCCCTCTCTCGTGCCGCACTCCCTGCCTCCTGTCCTCTCTCTGGCCACACTCCCTGTCCTCTGGCCCTCTAAACCCTCACAATGTACCTCTTCTGCCACGCTATCTACTAGTCTACCTCCACCATCACCGCCGCCATCTCTGTTGACGACAAGTTGTTGGAATCCACCTTCTCCTACTTCGACACCGCCGCCGAGCTCCAAACGATCACCGTCTTCGACCTCACCACCAAGAAGAAGGCGATCCTTTTTTCAATTCCTGGTGCCTTCACGCCAACTTGCTCGCAGAAGCACCTCCTAGACTTCGTCGAGCGGGCGGCCGACCTTCGGTCCAAGGGCGTGGACACAATAATGTGGCACTTGCTAGGCTGAGTGTTGTGCACAGGAGTCTTCAAGTTGCTAAGTCTGGAGTTAAAAAGAGGAACAGGAAGGCAGCTAAAATCCGTGGTAGGAATTGAGTATAGCTGCAGCTAAAATCCTCGGTTTGCCCTCTTTTTTGAATTTCTAGAAAATCACTGCAGTAAGTGAAGGATATGCAGGTCTATTAGAGCTAATTTGGGTTATATATATATATATATATATATATATATATATATATATATATATATATATATATATATATATATATATATATATATATATATAAGGGCGTGGACACGATCGCCTGCATCTCTGTCAACAATGCTTTTTAAAAGCCCAGAACTGTCGATCGGATTCGGGATCGAACCGTTCTTCACGGTCTGGTTCCAGTTTGGTTCCAGGGTGCTAACGGTCCGATTCCAGTTCTGGTTCCAATATTTGCAGAACCGTTAGGAACAGTCCGGTTCCAATTTCACCCCAAAATTGGACCGAACCAACCCGTGTGCACCCCTACTATGTGTGTATCTTATATGGGTTGTACACATGGTTCTTGGGGTGGGTTCCATATAAACATCATGGTGGGGCCCACTTGAGCCGCAAACCCTTTTACTCCCACGACCCATTTGTTAAAAAGAAGGTACTCTACTATTAATTACTTAAAATAGTGGTAGCTTATTGAAACCTTTTTGAAAAAGATATTGGAATATAAGTTTCATATTAAGGACCCTTATGATAAAAACTTGTTTTCAACACTTATCATTGAAATTTGATATTTTAAGTGATTTCGCTAATTAAAATTATTTATTAAATTTAGCTTATTAAGTGCTTAAATTAATTTTTATTGAAAATGTGTTTTTTAAAACTCCCCTCCTTTTTTTTCTATTCAATCAAACATGAGACCACATGTATTAACGAATGATTATATTTGGTTAATGTGTGCAATTAGGATAGTGCGTGCATGCATGGTAAAATCGTACTCAACTACTTGACTTGAGTTTGATTGAACACTAATGACCTTAGCTTTAAGATAGACAGATTAAGACTGAATCCATGGGATTAGCTTCCTTCTTAGTCACCCATTGCTACAATGATCAGGCGATTTAAAAGGGTAAGGGTTAGTTCTCCTTGATATGTATATATATATATATATATATATATATGTGTGTGTGTGTGTGTGTGTGTGTGTGTGTGTGTGTGTGTGTGTCCTTGTATTTCTCAATAGAACAATGATAGATGGATACAATTAAAACTAAAAAGGTTGACTATGCTAATTTTAATAATTTGTATTTGAAGCTTAATACAACCAGCAGATAACCAAAATAAACAGAGAAATAAAAGATAAATACTTATAATCACATGTGTGGACAAACAATTAAAGCAGATAGTCAACAAAATGTGATTGGTGGTTTGATGTTCTAAGTGAGGACTTGATTGATTGAGAGATTTGACGGTAGGTTATGGATATTTATGGACATAATGATATAAGCTAACCTAAACTTTAGACGTTCTGCAGAGTGGTATTGGACAGAAGTGGAGGAATTAGAAACTAAGATAAGTAACATTGCACTATATAATATATTGTGTTTGGTGTAGGCCTCAAGGTCTTCATTACATGCTCCTTATATAGCTTGGGAGAAGGCAAACACTCATTAGGCTTTTTCGTTTGTCCAGGATCCCTAGCGATGACAGTTCCCAATTCTTTTCTGATCTTTCCAGTCTGCCTAAAAAGATTTTCGCGAGTTACGATTCCAAACTATTTTCAGATCTCATCATTAGCTTGACTATAAAGATTCATGGACATCATGGGATTGGGTTCTCTAGATCTGAATTCTTTTTAGTGTATTTGATTTCCTTCTCCTTTAAGATGAAACCACAAACTTTCATAATTATCGCGAGATTACCAATCATCTCTTAGAAGATCTCTTGTTTTAGCGAGATTGTGTGAGATGACCTTGTCTATTATATTTAGTTTGCGATAAGATCACTAACCCAGCATGTCTTTATACACTTATCAAGCATATTGCCTTGACTTACATACCAAGGCTACGTGTCACTTGTTATAAGGCCTTATCTGTTGCTGTAAGTATGGAGAATTTCGTCCATCATTATGTGCATTGTACTAACATGTGGCGGCAACTCATTGGTCCTCATAAATGCATTAAAACAAGTGTAAATACTCCAATCACTTAATATTGAAGGTTAAATGCTGAAAGTGGTGTTGTATTAAAACTTCTTTTTATTTTGAACTAAAATATTTCTAAATTATTTTAAAATTATAATTCAACATCTTAAGTTTTCAACACCTAAAATAAATTTCAGGAGTTATTTATTAATTTATTAAATGTCACCTAAGTAGGTTTTTTTTTTTTTTTGGTAAAATTCCCTTCTTAAATAGTAGCAATAAGTCGACTCCATTGGCTTTATAAACATAGACCGATAATAGTAGAAACGTGTGAACATGGCATGTGAAGGAGTTCTGTTTAACTTATAAATAGAAGTGGGGACTATCCTTTGGTCATCCAAAGCATCTATCAATGAGCCTCAAATAAAAGTGCGGACTATCTTTCTATAATCCAAACCGTTGATATATGTCAGCCTCAAATAAAAGTGGGGACTATCTCTCGATGATCCAAACCGTTGATATGATTAGCCTCACCTTTGAAGTGAGGGCCCACTTGTACAAGAAGGGACTATCAATGGTTTGGATCTTGGAATCATGGTATCGTTTGTACAAAGTGAGAACCTCAATCATAATATATATAAAAATAATATTGAACTGGGAAATATATAATTCCTATGGTATCTACATAAGTGCAGGTATACAGCATTTATATAGCACGCGTAGACGGTGGGAAACCATCACATTTCAAAACGAGATCCAAGGAACGTACTGTGAAATTCATGTGTGTGATATCTAATCCATCCATTGGGTGGGCACAACAATTTAATAATTCTGTTATTTGTCATGAACCCAGTTCAAAACCTGAATCACCAGGGCAAAATGCTACCCAATTTTGATTACATCCGGCCGGGTCTTCAAGATCTAGACACAAACCCGGACATACTTAGACCCGACAAGACCATAAACTAATTATAGGTCTCTCCCGCAGATATGCAATTTCTGGACTGGAGAGTCCTGTTTATGGTTCGAGAAAAAGAATGTGATTTTTCGAAGATCTCGTATGATGTACGCTTGCAGAAAGGTCCAATGTGTGATGATACTCTCACATCATGGTGGGCCCACACAGCTCGAAGGAATGGTAATGAATTCCCTCAAACCAGTTGTACGGATGAACAAATACTGCCAGGTGCCAACCGTGCCAATATAATGCGCAGTGGCCTGTATGTGTTCGAGTATCCTTGAGAGGGAACCGGATTGCGTGTGTTGACGTCAGTATGTTCTTTGACCCCACAATAACGTATGTGATATATCCAATCCGTCCATCCATTTGGCTATCATTTTATACATGAGCTCAACAAGAGGTAGATTCAAAGTTCAAGTGGACCACATCACAGAAAGCAGTGGGGATTAAATGTTCGCCGTTGAAAACTTCTTTGGGACAACAGAAGTCTTGGATCAAGCTGGTATTTCTGTTTTTCCTTAATCCAGATTTGTGTGACTATATGAACGGATTGGATGGAAAATAAACATCATAATGGGCCCTAGGAAGGTTTTAATGTTAGTCCTCATTGTCCTGTCGTGGCGTCAATATAACACATATCTTATGGGGTCCACAGAATTTGGTTACATTAACACACCACCTGGCACACCATGCAATCCGCTTCCCCTTGATAGAACCGGCGGATGGCCCACCACCACTCTCTTCCGTGCACAGTGGGGATGCACCACCACCATGATTAAAACTGTTTTCAATCCCTTGGAGTGAGATGTTCCTCCTCCATACATAAGGGTAGGTAGGGCACATCATATAAGTACTCCACCCATATCTTCCATAGACATTACTTAAGTGGATCACACCACAGGAAGCAGCAGTGATATTGACAGCCATCATTGAAACCTATTTGCTATCCAACCAATTCATAAGATCCATAGATAAAAGGAAAACACAAGTATCAGCTCAATCTAAAACTTCCTTCAATCATTCACTCTAAAGAAAATTTTAATGGTAGATGTTTAAATCCCCATTGAGTCGTCTACTTGAGCCTGCCTCTACTTTCTTGGGTTCATATCTTAAAATGATCTCGTATACCCAGTGTAGGTAAAACCTTGTATTAAAAAAAAAATTTAAAATAAAAAGGTATTTTAAATTAAAATTTCCTTTTTTACTTCTTTTTGAAAAAGTATTGTCTTTTAGTGTATATATCTCTCACAACAAAAATCTTAAGCATATAATAGATATATAAGAGATGTGGCTTCTTTAAAATTTGAGTCGCAAAGGAAGAATGAATATTTGGGTTGAACCATTTCTATATAATGTGCACGTGTGGGTCCGGCTGAACCGGGTTGGATATGAATATATTTGCGGAATGAATCTAACTAATTTGAAATTGTGCTTTAAATATTTAATCGCAGGCTATAAATATACCTTATCTCAATTTGGTTCTTTCAAAACAGTCTCTGACTTTTTGGTATTCTGCAACTAAGTTTTTCGCTAAGTGAACTTACTTTGGCCTATATTCTGCATATTGGTTTGAGTCCGTATACGACAAGTGTATCATTGAGACCGTACATATTCGTTGTATTCTGAGAGCCAACCGCTTGAAAATCTTGTTGCACTTAGAACCCTGTATAAAGAGGACATATATATTTGGTTTCAAATGGAGCGACTAAGCTACGCATGAATTCAAACATAGAAGTGATTTTTACTTCATTTTAAATTTCTATTTTATTTTATTTTTTTATTTTTGAGTTTCTGTCAACTATTTTTAGCAACTATTAATAAATAAATAAATAAATAAATAATCCATACATCAGGACGGGCTCTACAGTATTCGTACAGCAAAGCCATGCTGGATGGATTAACGTACGGCGGGACACTTTGGTGGTGGTTTAAGATGTGAACACCAGATGACTCGAGGTTGACTTGTTAAGGAACCTTCATAGGCCATGTGATTAAAGATCAGTACTTTGGATGAGTACGATGTTTTATAGACATGCAGTCTCAAATTTGAGACATGGAGCCCTCGAATTTGCAGGATTCACCTAGTAAAAATCAAAACAAAGAGTTTCAATGGGATGGTTTTTTTTACCTGAACAATAGGTGAACATCTAATTATAGATGGTTAAAAGAAAAATAGTCAACAGTCTCATTTCTACAAACAATTGTCTTCCATGTCAATATTGGCACAGTTGGAACGTTATAAATTTTTTATATGCATGCTAGATTTACCAAAACTATGTGCACGTGTATCAACCGATCCAATTGCCAGAGTATCCAATAAGTCACGGCTCATTGGTTAGCTGTTCATTTGTTGACTCAGTAACGCAGTTGCGTGGTTCTTACGACTCTGTCTCAGACGAACGATCCCACGAATTAAGGTTTTGATGGGATGCGGGGCCCGCCAGTGCAGGTACCAATCGGCAAGTCATTCCCGACGTTGGATGGCACGCATGTCCGAGATCCGGACCGTTCATCAGGAAGTGTGTGCTGGGAAAAAGTCGCGGAGCCTAACATATCATTTCAGTCCGATCATCAGAATAATAACACGTGTGAGAAAAATTGGCTTCTAGGAAATAGTCCAGCGGTCTAAATTCAATCGTACATATATGGCTTAATCGATGAGCATGCTGACCAGATTTTTTTGCATAGGGCCTCCATACGGTGGCGTTACTTAATGAATGGCCCAGATCGATCTCGCTCCTGCTATTCAATGTGGTAAATGACGAAGATCACAGTGTGCACTACCTAATGAGATCGATCACACGTGTGTCATCCACGGTGGGAAAGGACAAACCAACCATCTCTCTCTCTCTCTCTCTCTCTCTCAAATAGACGATATATTTCATTGGAGAGCTACCTAAGCATCAACATCTACTAAATTCGAAGCATTTGTGTAAGCTTTCAGCCATGTTTTCTAAGCTCCTAATGTGGTTTCTACTCATGAGACTTGCAGCTTCTTCAGGCGACTATGATTTCATTTACAACGGATTCCGCGGCGCTAACATAAGCCTAGATGGCTCGGCAAAGATCACTTCCAATGGCCTCCTTCTTCTCACCAATTCCTCAAGTCAAAAGGGCCACGCCTTCTACCCCAATCCCCTTCACTTCAAACCTTCACACGGTAAAATTCAATCTTTCTCTGTCAATTTCGTCTTTGCGATCATGCTCCAGTATCCTGGTGTGAGTAGTTCCGGGGTCTCCTTCGTTATCTCACCTTCGAAAGAGTTCCCAGGAGGTCAACTAGGCCAATACTGGGGCATCTTCAATCCGAACAACATTGGCAATTCATCAAATCACATAGCTATCATCGAGCTCGACACGGCCCTTGATCAAGATTTCGGTGATATCAATGAGAACCATGTTGGAGTCGACATCAATGGCTTAGTTTCCATCATGTCCGCTCCTGCAGCTTACTTTAGTAATATGAGCGGCAGATTTGAGAATCTAACCCTTGTAAGCGGAGAACCGATGAATGTCTGGGTAGAATACAATGGTGAACAAAACCAACTCAATGTAACATTATCTCCGATCGAATTACCTAAACCTGATCGTCCACTCTTGTCATTGATGGTGGATCTTTCATTGATCGTGTTAGACGACATGTATATTGGTTTCGCTACATCAACCAAGGCGGCTCCAGCATCTCACTACATCTTGGGATGGAGCTTTAAGATGAACGGTCAGGCTCAGGTCCTTGATCCATTGCTCCTTCCTAAGCTTCCACGGATAAGACCCAAAAAGAAATCAAAGCTTCTAACAATTGGGTTACCCGTAATTGTGCTATTTCTCACGGTAACGGCCATCTCGGCTATCGGTCTCATCGTGAGAAGGAAGATCAAGTTCGCTGAAGTACTAGAGGACTGGGAACGTGAATACGGGACCCATCGGTTTTTGTATAAGGATCTATTCATGGCTACTAAGGGCTTCACAGACAAAGAGCTCCTGGGGGTCGGAGGTTTTGGTAGGGTTTACCGAGGAGTTTTATCGACCTCAAATATCGAAGTAGCTGTGAAGAGAATCTCTCATGATTCTCGACAAGGGATGCGGGAATTCATATCCGAGATCATGAGCCTGGGTCGGCTCCGTCACCGGAACTTGGTGCAACTTCTCGGTTACTGCCGGCGAAAAAAAGAGCTCCTACTGGTCTATGATTACATGCCTAATGGAAGTCTGGACAAGTTCCTCTTTAACCATCCAAATTCAATGTTGAGCTGGAATCATCGGTTTCTGATAATAAAAGGAGTAGCTTCAGGGCTTCTCTACTTGCATGAGGAATGGGAGCAGGTGGTACTTCACAGAGACATCAAAGCCGGCAATGTTTTATTAGATAGTGAGATGAATGGTAGATTAGGCGACTTTGGCCTTGCCAGATTGTATGATCATGGGACTGGTCCACAGACGACCCACATGGTGGGGACCTTTGGATATCTTGCACCGGAGCTGACTGCGACTGGGAAAGCCACTACAAGCACTGACGTGTTCGCCTTCGGAGCTTTCATGCTCGAGGTTGCTTGTGGGAGGAGGCCTATCGATCCCCGATCATTGGCAGATGAGGAAATCTTGGTCGAATGGGTGTCAGAATGCTGGAGGAGAGGGACAATACTGTCGGCCGCAGATCCAAAACTGGGACTTGACTTTGAGGTGGAGGAGATGGAGTTAGTGCTGAAGCTTGGATTGCTGTGTTCACATCCGTTGTCGGCAGAGAGGCCGAGCATGTATCAAGTAATACAGTTTTTGGACCGTGGTGCACCTTTACCCGACCTCTCATCCGACGGTTTGGGTGCGGCGATCTTGGGGGTGGGCCATTATGAAGGGTCCTATGATCTACGCTTCTCATATCCTTCTTCTTTGAATCAGGGGTTTGCAAGCACATCAGTCCAAGATTCGATCCTCTCCAGCGGCCGTTGATGGACGAAGGTAAAGTGTTACACGATGGATTGAAAATGGGATTGACTTTGACACGAATATACCTAGTTGACGTTGCTTTAGTTGGTGACGTTTCATCCTTTTTTGTCGTTTAGCTTTGCTTTTCTTTGGTTGGATGATGCTTTTCTTTAATAAGAATCATATTTACCAAAAAAAAAAAAAAAGAATCATATTTACAGAGGTCATGAAATATTTTGCGTTTGGAAATTTTATATGAGTTTAAGGATTCTCGCCCAGTGGCGCCCGCCACCAATAAAGGTGTAATTTATTTATTTATTTTATTTTTATTTTTATTTTTTTCATGCATTTTAGGGGTGTACATCAAGTTGAACCGAGTCCAGCTATGCTTGGCCATTGGCTGACCTCAGCTTGAACTCGGCTCGGCTCAGTCCTCGAGCCTGACTGGCCAGCTCGGCTTGGTTCGGTTAGCAGCTCGAGCTGAGTTCGCCATTAAGGAATTTCCATAAACACCTAAACTGCAACTTCAAAATTTTATTGTTTTACAAACAGAGGTAATTGTTTTACAGGTAACTTATCAAACACCTTATATGCAACATAAAAATCATGAAAAATAAAAAGAGAAAGGGTATTTGTTCCATGTACATACTTTCCTTACCACCAGCCACATTTCGTTGAGTCATTTTATCAAACAATTGGCGAGCAACATCAATGGCAAAGTAACCAAGTCACCGAATTGGTTCGATCCGAGTTCGATTTGAGCTGGATTCAAGCTCGATTCGATTTGAGTTGAGTTGAGTCGAGATAGGGCCTGCTTGAACTCGGCTCAAACTCATTTTCAAGCTCAAAAAATCAGCTCGACTCGACCCGAACTCAGCTTCGAATCAAGCTTTTTTGAGTCGAGTCGAGCGAGCTAACTGAGCTAACTTGATTCGTGCATACCCCCTACATTTCGTAGGGGACAACTACTTTATTGGCTAACAACCAATGAAAAACATATGAATATTTATATGAGGGAGAATTACTTAAAAGGGATTCTGTCATGTTTCGTTTCCTATTCATCACTACATGATCACTTGAATGGTAATCCATATCATACACGGAAAGGATGTTATGTGTGTGCCATGATCCAAGAATCAATCATGTGTTTCTATTGTAATTTTTGGCGAACGCTTACCATGCGTTTTTATCCCAATGGAGTGTTGCACGCAATCCCGATAGTGTTGTCCTTAAAGCTAACATGGTACCATAGCCTTGATGTAGCTCTTTAATCCTCTCCAAACTTACTACCTATGTTGCTACCAATCCACTATTTAAACCGGACACGGATTGCGTCCTGCCACGCCCGTCTCCAGTTGAGAACAAGCAGGAGCTTTGAGTGGCCACCATGATATATGAGTATCCACACCGTTCATCCATTTTTTCGTATCATTTTAAGGTATAAACCCGAACATGAGGCAGATCCAAGGTTCAAGTGGACTACACGATGGGGATTAAACTCTTACCGTTGAAAACTTCTTAGGGCCATGGAAGTTTTGGATGGGGTTGATATTTGTGTTCTCTTCATTCAGGTCTAATGTAACTTTATGAATATGTTGGATGGAAAGTAAACATCATAGTGGGCCCTAGAAAAATTTCAACTGTGAGAATCATTATCAAAGCTGCTTCCTATGGTGTGGTCCACTTGAACCTTGGATCTGCCTCATTTTTGGGCTTATATGCTAAAATGAAACGAAAAAAATGGATGAACGATCTAGATAAGACCCATACGTCACGGTGGCCACTCAAAGCTCCTGCCCATTCCCAGCTGGACAGGCAGGTGTAAGATGCAATGCGCTACTGTTTAAATGTAGATCCGAACATTCATAGGCCCACCATAGCATTTATTTTCCATCCAGTCTGTTCACAAGGGCACATAGACATGGATGATGAGTAAAAGAAAATATCATATCAATCTAAAACTTTCGTGACCCCCACAAGGGTTTCAATTGTAGAAGTTAAATCCTCCACTACTTTTTAAAGTGTGGTCCACTTGATCTTTGAATCTATCTTAAAATCGTTGGTTTGTAAGGAACTTTAGTATCATCATGACCTCTATTACTGATTGCATGGAAAAATGTCAATTTCAGTGGATAGAGGAAGTAGCCTAAAACTTTGCAGAAATTAAAGAATACTTGTCTACCATTCCGGTCCTTGTGCTCCCTGTGATAAGCCATTCAAGGTAGAGTGAGATGCTTGTTATGTTGGTATTGGAGGGTATTGTCTCAAGAGGGTAGCCTGTAGTATTTTGCAGTGATAAGCTAAGGGCTTATTTGACCAGGAAAATTGGATATGGGATTGGAAGATAGATCCTAGGATTGGCCAGGCGTGCCAAACAGACACGAGATCCTGATCTCGAGATATAGCAATTCCATAGATCTTAAGACAATCCACTGACATCACCATCACTACCTTTAAATCCCATCCAATCCACCCTAATCCCTTTAAAATTGCCTGGGACGTGTTTGGTTCGAGGGATTGAAAGGGATTGGAAGGTTTAATCCCGAGATTGGCCAAACGTGCCAAACAGACGGGATATAGCAATCCCATAGATCTTGCACCAATCCACTGACGCAGCTATCATTACCTTGAAATCCGTGCAATCCACTCTAATACCATCTAATCTTCCTGGCCAAACAGGCCCTAAGTGAGACTCGTAAGAAGTGGGTGACATATAAGCTGGAGTTATATGTATTCATCCGGGCCTTATGTAATTAGAGACATTATCAGACCCATTATGAGTTTATTTGCTATACAGAACATTAAGGCCTTAAAAATATTAGCAATCGAGTTAATGGTAATCGTGTGCATGTTAGATGAATTTTCTTATTACGGTAATTCACAATAATTTTGATTAGGCATAAAGCATGGTAAGAGAACAAAATTGCTGATGCACTTAGCAGACAATCAACCTTACTAATTACCATGAGTAAGGAGGTTATGAGGTTAGTGGCTAAAATAAATATATACAAAAGCCAACAATTATGGGTGGATTTGAAGCAAAGTAGAACCTACCTATTATCGCTTTCGGGGTAACACGGTAACACGTTTTTTCCGGAGGCAATTAAGGTTGGATGAATCCTTTTCTTTCAAACGATGAAAAAATGTAATAATGGTCAATATACCACCGTTTACGGTGGAAATTAAGAAAACAAACACTCATGGAGTCAGGTTCGACTTGTCAACGAAGTTTCATTGCTAATGCGATTGAAGATCTGTACTCGATCTGGATGAGTATGATATTCCATATGTATGCACTCCCAAATTTGAAATATGGAATATTTAAAATCAAATCGAACCGTTTAATTCGTTGCATTAACCTTGTAAAAATCACAAGAAAGACTTTAAATGGGCTGGTTTAATATCTAGACGATGGGTGGACATCTAAGAAATGGTTAAAATGAAAATAGTGAACAGTCTCATTTTTACAAGAAAATTGTCTTCCAATCAGATAATAGTATTCTCTAATAATCTGATTTTAACTTCTTTTTTTTTTTTACCTATCTATAAGAATCTTCTGTTGGAACGGTATAAATTTTTTTATACGTATATTAGATTGGCCAATATTAAGTGCATGCGTATCAACTGTCACAATTGCCAGCGTATCAAATAACACACGGCTCATTCGGTTCGCTATTGATATGTTGACTTCTCAACGCAGTTGCGTGGTTCTTACGACTCTCTCTCTCTCCATCTCTCCTCCTCCGACGATCCCACAATTATTGTTTTGATAGAACGCGGGGCCCGGCGTTGTAGCTACCATTCGGGATGTCATCCCCGACGTTGGATGGTACGCATGTCCGAGATCCGGACCATTCATCAGGAAGTGTGTGCTGGGAATATATTGTGGACTAAAAGGCAATTTCAGTCCGATGATCATAAAAATAACACGTGAGAAAAATTGGAGGCTCGGAGAAAGTCCAACGGTCCAAATTCAATCGTACATATGTGGCTTAATTGATAATCATACCGCCCAGAATTTTTTTGCATATAACCTCTATACGATGGATGCTACCTAATGAATAGCCCAGATTTATCACGCTCGTGCCATTCAATGTGGTAAATGACGAAGAACACAGTGTGCAGTGGGAAATGACAAACCGACCATCTCTCTCTCTCTCTCTCTCTCTCTCTCATATATGGACGACACGATATTTCATTAAAGAGCTACCAAGGCATCATAATCTAAGAACTTCAAAGCCATCGTAAGCTTTCAGCCATGTTTTCGAAGCTCCTAATGTGGTTTCTCCTCATGAGATATGCAGCTTCAAAAGAAGATGGCGACGATTTCATTTACAACGGATTCCGTGGCGCTAACATGAGCTTGGACGGAGTAGCAGAGATCACATCGGATGGCCTACTGCTTCTCACCAATTCCATACAACAAAAGAAGGGCCACGCCTTCTACCCCATTCCCCTTCCCTTCAAAACTTCACAAGGTAAAACTCAATCCTTCTCTACCAATTTCGTCTTTGCAATCGTACCCAAGTATCCGAATATGAATGGCTACGGGGTCACCTTCGTGATTTCACCTTCGAAATACTTCCCAGGAGGTCAAGTAGGCCAATACATGGGCATCTTCAATCAGAATAACATCGGCAATTCATCGAATCACATAGTTGCCATCGAGCTCGACACATATCTTAATCCAGAATTCGGTGATATCGATGACAACCATGTCGGCGTTGACTTCAATGGCTTACATTCCAACACGTCTGCTCCTGCAGCCTACTTTAGGAAAATGAGTGGTGGGTTTGAGAATGTAAGCCTTGTAAGCGGAGAACTGATGCATGTTTGGGTAGAATACAATGGTCTCCAAAACCACCTAAATGTAACATTATCTCCTATCAAATTACCTAAACCTGATCGTCCCCTCTTGTCATCGATGGTGGATCTTTCATCAATCATGTTAGATGATATGTATGTCGGTTTCTCTTCATCAACCAAGACGGTTCCTTCAGCCTATTACATCTTGGGATGGAGCTTTAAGATGAACGGTCAAGCTCAGGCCCTTGATCTCAGGCACCTTCCTAAGCTTCCACGGATAGGACCCAAAAAGAAATCGAAGCTTTTAACAATTGGGTTGCCCGTAATTGTGATATTTTTCACGTTAACGGCCATCTCGGCTGTCGGTCTCATCGTGAGAAGGAAGATCAAGTTCGCAGAAGTACTAGAGGACTGGGAACGTGAATACGGGACCCATCGGTTTTTGTATAAGGATCTATTCATGGCCACCAAGGGCTTCACTGACAAAGAGCTCCTGGGGTTCGGAGGTTTTGGCAGGGTTTACCGAGGAGTTTTATCGGCTTCGAAGATTGAAGTGGCAGTGAAGAGAGTCTCTCACGAATCTCGACAAGGGATGCGGGAATTCATATCTGAAATCGTGAGCCTGGGCAGCCTCCGTCACCGGAACTTGGTGCGACTTCTCGGCTACTGCCGGCGAAAGAGAGAGCTGCTACTGGTCTATGACTTCATGCCCTATGGAAGTCTGGACAAGTTCCTCTTCGACCATCCAAATTCAATGCTGAGCTGGAGTAAACGGTTTCAGATAATTAAAGGAGTAGCTTCAGGGCTTCTCTACTTGCATGAGGAGTGGGAGCAGGTGGTCCTTCACAGAGACATCAAAGCCAGTAATGTTTTATTAGATAGCGAGATGAACGGTAGATTAGGCGACTTCGGCCTCGCCAGATTGTATGATCATGGGACGGATCCACAGACGACACACATGGTGGGGACCTTCGGATATCTTGCACCAGAGCTGACTAAGACTGGAAAGGCAACCACAAGCACTGACGTATTTGCATTCGGAGCTTTCATGCTTGAGGTTGCTTGTGGGAAGAGGCCCATCGATCCCCAAGATGAGGTGACCTTGGTCCAGTGGGTGTCGGAATGCTGGAAGAGAGGGACAATTCTGGCTGCTGCAGATCCGAAACTGGGACTTGACTATGATGTGGAGGAGATGGAGTTGGTGCTTAAGCTTGGATTGCTGTGTTTGCATCGATTGCCGGCTGAAAGGCCTAACATGCGGCAAGTAATGCAGTTCTTGGACCGCAATGCACCTTTACCCGAACTCTCATCCGATAGTCTGGGTGCAGCAATCCTTGCAGTAGGCCATTATAAAAGGTCAGATGATCTACGGTTGTCATATCCTTCTTCTTTGGAACTAGGGTTTGCAAGCAATTCATCGATCGAAGGATCGGTCCTCTCCGGTGGCCGTTGACGGACGATGGTAAGGAGTTACATGATGGTGTGAGTTTGCTATCCTTTAACGGACCGGTAGATTTGCTAGAAGACAGAAAATAGGAGCTATATTGACTATAATGTAACAATGTATTGGTGCTTTTTGGGTGACGTGTTACGTTTTTTTTTTTTTTTTTCTTTAGCTTTACCACCAGTAATGTTGAAATGTAGAGAAGTTTACTCGTTTAGTTTGTAAAGCTCGAGGCCAAATGGAGGAATTCTGTATAACTACGAACAAGTGGGAACTATCTTTCTATGATCCAAACCGTTGATGTTATGAGCCTCACCTTTGATTTGAGGACCATAATATCGACGGTTTGGATCTGGGAACCATGGGTTCCGCTTGTACAAAGTGAGATCCCGAATCATTGTTTATAAATATTCAACCCAAGAATTTTGTGATTAGCCCTCAGCTTCGAGTAGGGTATACACTGTTCATTTAGCATGCTTAGACGGTGGGAAACCCAGCACATTTCAAAATGAGATCCAAGGAAGGCATTTTGAAAATCATGTTGATATTCTAGCCCGCGGCCCCTGGACGGTCAGAGATTAATGTGCACCGAGTTCTCAGTACTGTACTCAGAAAGACTATGGATAATATGAGTGTTATTTTATTTCGATTTTGTGTAGTTGGCTGATGTTGTTCTTTAGCATGAATCATATTTACAAATGTTGCGAAAGAATTTCCTCGTGTTTGTAAATTTTAAATTCACATAGGGATTTCCACCCACCAGCAATGAAAGGTGCAGATTTTCTCATCAATTGCTCGAGGACAGCTGCTTTCCTAGCCAACAGTAGATGGAAAACATATGAAGATTCATCTAAAGGGAGATCTATTTAAGGGGATTCTATCATGTTTGAGGCATCGACATTCTTGTGAAATAAATATTTCGCCATGGTTTTGCCTTGCTTGGATGTCAAGGAAGTATCTCATAAGGCCGAGATCAGTCATCTCATATTCCTTCATCATCGTCCTTTTGAATTCTTCTATCATCTTTGAACTGGTGCTAGTATATATTATCAAGTCATCAACATAAACACAAATAATAAGAAAATCATGCATACCTTCTTTCTTCACATATAAGGATGGCTCACTTGGACATCTTTTGAAGCCGTTTTGATAAAAGTACTTATCGATCTTAATATTTCATGCTCTTGGTCCTTAATTTAACCCATATAGTACTTTCTTGAGTCAATATACCTTTTATTCATTTCCTTTCACCACATATCCTTGTGGTTGTTCAACATATACTTCTTCTTCGATTTCTCCATTAATAAAGGCCGATTTAATATCAAATTGAAAGACTTGTAGTTTGAATTGAGCTACAAGCGCCAAAACATTAATCCTTATGATTTCCATACGAGTGACAAGAGCAAAAGTTTCATTAAAGTTTATACCTTGTTGTTGAGAATAACCTTTTGCCATCAATCGAGCTTTGTGCTTCTGGATTAAGCCATCTTCATTATACTTGGTCTTGTAAATTCATTTCAAGCCTATAACATCTTTTCCTTTAGGTAGATTAGCTCCATGTGCGATTCTTCTCAATAACTGCAATTTCTTCATTAATTGCCTTAATCCAAGCTTCTTGTTTTATTGTTTCTTCAAATATCTGTGGCTCACATGCAAAGTAAGCAACATCACATTTATCATAAATTTCTCTTAGAGATCGTACCTTCCTTGGAGTGATTCAAAATCTGATGAAGAGCTACTTGATGGGCTTGAAGAATTGCTTGAGCTTGAATTTGGTGTTGTGGGAATTTGTGGAGAAGAACATGGAGTTGTAGTCACCTTTGGTATAATTTCAGGCTCTTCAAATGTCTTTGGAACATGTTTTGTTTCTCATCTCATTTCCATCCTGTCATTTCATCAAATACCACATCTCTGGAAATCACCAATTTACTAGAAGTAGGATTATAAAGATGGTAAGCTTTGGAGTATTCGCTGTAGCCTATAAATATGCATTTTTCTCCCTTTTCATCAAACTTTTCTTTTGCTTTTTGTAATGAAATATGAGCATATGTAATGCATCCAAAAACTTTGAAATATTTTACTGATCACTTTTTCTAATGCCATGCTTCATATGGAGTCATGTTCCTTACTGCTTTTGTTGGAGATCTATTGATGATATAAATTGCTATGTGCACAGCTTCTGCCCAATAATCATTTGGAAGATCTTTTCCTTTTAGCATGTTCTGAGCCATTTTTACAATTGTCATGTTCTTTCTTTCATCCACATCATTTTGTTGAGGAGTGTATCTGGTTGTTAGCTCTCTTTTGATGCCATTTGACTTGTAGAAATTGAAATGAATTCTCCATCACGATCTGTCCTTAGAACCTTTAAGAATTGACCACTTTATTTTTCTTAAAATGCTTTGAATTGAAGAAAAATGGTGAAAGCCTCTGACTTTTGTTTAAGAAAATATATCTACATCATCCTGCTATAATCGTCAACGAAGAGTAGAAAATATCTCTTCTTGTTGAGAGATGACGTCTGCGTTGGACCACAAATATCAGCATGTACAAGTTCACGAGGAGCATTTGCTCTCCAAGATGTACTCGTAAATGGAAGCTTATGAAATTTACCATAGATGCAACCTTCACAAAGTTTATCTTCTTTGTTAATAAAAGGTAGACCGATCATCATATTCTTTTGCTTTAGTAATTTTAGGCCTCTGAAATTTAAATGCCCGTAATCTAAAATGCCACAGCCAAGTTCATCAACATCTTCAGATTTGAATGCAAAATTTCTTTTTAGTGGCATGTTGAGAGAAAAAAACCTTGTTTGATGTTATTTTTTACTTTTGCCATGATTTGCTTATTCTTCTTATTCAAGATCATGCATTCAAATTTATCAAAATTGATCGAATATCCTTTTTGAATTAATTGACCAACACTTATCGAATTTTGAGCCAAGCCAGGAACATAAAGAGCATCATGGATAAACTCTACCTTACATCCAAGGAGAATAAAAAGAAGGATGACAAAGCTCTACTTTACATCCAACAAGGTGTGAGTAAAAGTATCTTTCCCAGACTCCTTCCTGCAACAACTTCAAAAGAATCTAAGGTGAAGTGGAGGATGTGGTCTCTGATCTAGTTGGTGGTTAGGGATAGGAGATCGCCTCGTAATCACCAGCCTTGGCTTGTGAGGCTGGGCGTCGCAGTTCCTACCTCTCCTTCCATATCCACAAGAATATTGTCAAGTGGGCAAGGCCAAACAGTGGGTGGGTGAAGCTTACTGTTGATGGATCTGCCATGGGCAATCCCAGGAGGTCAGGGAGAAGTGGTATTTGCAAGCATGATAATGGAGATCTTTGTTTTTCCTTCTCAGTGGGCTACGGTACTGGATCGAATACCAGAGCAGAGCTTAGAGTAGTGTACAACGGCCTAGCTCATCTCTTAGAGTTAGGCTTCCGCCAGGTAGAGGTCGAATCCGACTCTTGTATTGTGGATTCCTCCTCAATGGCTCTATGGAGCCAAGTTGGCGTTGGAAGTACTAGTTGTTAAGAATTGGTAGGTTGAGGGCCACCGGGACGTTCACATTTGGCCATGTCCTGAGGGAGAGGAATGGCCCTGCAGATGGTATGGCCCACTTGGGGTTTGAGCTCCAGCTATCCTTCCTAGCTCGACATGTTTTTGACCTCCCCCCAAAGATCAGGGGCTCAATTTTCCTAGATAAAGTGGGTCTTGGTGCCATCCGTGTTGCTCCTATTTCGGGGCAAAGTCCTAGTAAATACTTTTCCAATTTTCCTCTCACGATAAGCCGCTGCCAGAACTTATTCGCCTGACATGGGCCCAAATGAGTTCCAAAGGTCTATTCATGAAATATATACTCCACTTTTGAAAAAAAAAAAAAACTTCAAAAGAAGCATGAGAAATTTTGAAGAAAGAATTTCAAGGATCAGAAAAGGTAATCACTATCAAACTTCAATCTCTTTGGAGAGATTTCGATAATTTATAGATAAAGGAAGGTGAGTCAATTCAAACTTACTTTTCTCGTGTTTCTATCATCATTAATCAAATCAGAAGTTATGAAAATACAATCCAAGATTAAAAAAAAAAAATCATGAAAAAGATTTTAAGAACTCTTCTGGTAAAATTTGATTATGTAGTAGATGCCATATAAGAATTTAAAGATTTATCTAAGTTAAGTTTACATGAGCTAATGGATTCTCTTCAAGCACTCACTACCAAAAATATGAGCAAAGGCTACAGACTATGTAGGTTTTTAGCTACGGATTTAATCCATAGATATATTACTACAGATTTAATCTGTAGCTAAAACCTACTTAATCGGTAGCTAAAACATACCTCCCCCATTGGACTTTATTAGAGCCTGATGATGCTTATGGAGCTCCATGGGGCCTATTACAATATATTTATTTTATCTAAGTCATCCATAAATTTTAAAATATTATTTCAGTGTAAGAGCCCCAAAAGTAGAAAGATCAAAAGTTTAAGTGGACCACACCATAAGAAATAATGAAAAATATATTTATATTACTAATATATGGTGTGGTCCATATACATATCCGATCTGACTCATTTTTTTGGATAAACCCTAAAAAGGAGCCATTAAAATGAATGGACGGAGTGGATAGATAAAATACACAATGGTGGGCCCCACAAGTTCGAAACTAAATCAGGATGGTGATGTCCGTCACTGCTCCTCTCCCGCGCGCACCCATATATTTCATTCTCGCGGTTGGCTATTCCCATTCTATATTCCCCCTTTCAACGTAGAGGTCTGTGTTCGCTCTCTTCCACCAACTCCTTTCTAAAATCATTCAAATCTACAAAGCCCTAACCCTAGAATCAACCCAATTTCACTCCATCTTCTTACCAAATCCATCTACGTCACCTCAATCCATGGACTCTCAACCCTTCCTAGCCCTGGATCACCAAAATCCATCTCGTTTTCACCATCGGTTCGCGGTTCCTTCTCTTAAGCCCGATCTCTAAACAAGAGATGTTACGATTAGAGCAAGCTCCATCCCGAAAAGCGCTAGTAAGAGCACCAAATCGATCAGCCTGTTGTAGATGCTACAACTTGGATCTCTATTCAGGCTCTGATTTTTCCCTTCTATTTCTCTCTCATTTTCCCTCTCTCTGTCCGACTCTTGATCCGTGATCATTACACTGCATCCACCGACTGCTCAAACCCTACCGCATCTCCGGTCATCAACAACAATAGACGTTGTTGAGCTGCAACCTATTACCAATCTGAAGAGGTGATGTTGCCTTTTGATTTTTTTGTTCATTTTGGTTTTGAATATTTGTTTTTGAGAAAATCTGACGTTGTTAGTGTAGGATAATGTGAGTAATGGTTTCAAATGTCACATTTTTGAAGCATTTTTGCCTGTGATATTGCTGATTTGGCTTTGAAATTTGGTGTTTCTATTCTCTGAGTATGGATTCTGAGGAATAGCTCTTGATTTTCTTCGTTTCAGTTTAAATTTGGCTTTTGATTCTTTTGCGTGGTACGGATCTGAACCTTTTGCTGTAGATTTTTTTATGACTTGACACCATCTGTTTATGGATATGTTATAGGATCTTTAAAAAAGTCCCTGTTTTTGTTGGATTATTTGAAGAAAATCTGTAAATTTTACTCTGTAACTTGACATTTTACATGAAAAGTAAGCATGGGATGTTTGTCCTTGGAGATTTCTTTTTCTTCAAGATTTTGTTTAACGGTTTTTTAGGTTCTAATGCATTAGGACATATGGCGTTTGATGTTTCCAGTCTTTGTAGGAGTGGGCGCTATGGTTTACTGATTGCATTGTGGATGGATGATTCCCCAAGCTTCATAGATTGGAAGGATCCTAATCTCTTGACCTGCAAATTGTTGCATTTTTTTTTTTTTTGGCGCAAGTAGAAAGTTTGATCCAATCATAACACGTAATCCTTTAAAAGGTTTTCTAAGTCAATTGTTCCAGCAACACAGTTATTCTCCAGTCGATTCCCTTTGGTCCTACCTTCTCTAGCTGGCTAGTGAAGCATGAATGTATTGATCTGGATGCATCAGTATACTGATTTCTCTTAGTTAATGGGCCAGGTTTCCTATCACCCATGGCTCATTGAAGTATTCTCACTACAGGAAGTCAATAAGTGGCGTGCAACATGTATCATCTTCATCATAATAGCTTATCCCAACTATTTGGGGTTTAGAATCTTCTTTCTCCAATCATTAATATGGCCATGTCGTTAGTAAATGAACAAATTTTGGTATCCCTGTCATCAGCTCGGTCCTTTTAGGTCTTCCTTTCATCCTCTTTTCAAGCTCTTCAAAACTGGTCATAAAATTCATTCGTTGCAAATATTTTGGGACAAGATACTCTTGCAATTTTGTATCTTTGTATAGTATGTTGGCACATGTAGCAGATGGTTGTTGTAGCAGAAAAGCATTTTCATGACATAGTGATGGTAATTTCCTTGTTATAACATCAAGTGAAAATTTGGTGTGCCCGGGGAAGTCTTGGTGATTGTATAAGTCTTGGTATCAATGGTTATTTGTGAGACTGGTTATGCTTATGCCCTGCAGTGCATTTGATGACACAATGCACTTTCATTTCAGGTCATGGTTACTTGAAATCATGTTATTATTGTGTCCTCATGCCTTGACTGGAAGCAAGTGGGATGCATACTTCATTTATCCAGAGGATCCTGGTTTTAGGCTTTTGCATTTTTAAAGTTTATGGATAACTCTGAAGCTGATGATGAGTCAGAGGATCTTGGTGCTCTAGCTACCGTTGGTTGTTTGCATTCCATAAGCACAATTCTTGAATCTGTGAGCCGGATTCCCCATCTTTTTATACAAATTGAGCCCATTTTATTGCCTATAATGAGAAGGATGTTAACTACAAATGGACAAGGTATATATGCTACTCTGAGATCTCATTTCCAATTATGTAGTTCTTGAATTGTCTACACTCTTTTACTTCTTGAATTGTTTCGTTTTTCACATTATTTACCAAAACTTGACTTGGTTGTTGATGTTTTAATGTTTATTTTGCCCAACCAATGGCAATCCTTACTTACATTCTAATAGTTGCAGACTTGTGTTCATAGTTTGTGCAGTTACACTAGGATCATCATTCAATAGTTGGTTCTAATGGAATACGGCAGCTTCCTCGTTCTTCTTTTCTTTTCTTCAAGTTTTATCATGGTTTTAGTTTAAGAGCATCATTACTTGCTAATGCCTAAACCTAAACCTTAACCTAAACCTATAACCTATAACCTAAACCAAAACCAAAACCTATAACCTAAACTCAAACTCATTCTCAAATCCCAAAACTTATAACCTAAACCTAAACCTTAACATAAACCTATAACCTATAACCTAAATTAAAACCTATAACCTAAACCAAAACCAAAACCTATAACCTAAACCCGAAACCATTCTCAAATCTTAAAACCCATAACGTAAACCTATAACCTATAACCAAAACCAAAACCAAAACCTATAACCTAAACCCGAACCCACTTTCAAATCCCAAAACCTATAACCTAAACCTAAACCTTAACCTAATCTTATAACCTAAACTCAAAATCCCTAAACCTTAACCTATATCCTAACCTAAACCTATACTTAAAACCTAAAACTATTCCCAAATCCCAAAACCTATAACTTAAACCTAACCTTTCCCTAAACCTATAACCTAAACTCAATTCCCCAAAGCTAAACCTACACTTAATCCTAATCTCAACTCCCTAACCTAAACCTAAACCTAAACTTGAAAACCCAAACTTAAACCCAATCCCGAACCTGAACCCAATTTCCTAAACCTAAACAATAACCCATTCTCAAATCCAAAAACCTATAACCTAAACCTAAACTAAAACCAAAACCTATAACCTAAACCCGAACCCATTCTCAAATCCCAAAACTTATAACCTAAACCAAAACCAAAACCTATAACCTAAACCCGAACCCATTCTCAAATCCCAAAACCTATAATCTAAACCTAAACCTATAACCTATAACCAAAACCTATAACCTAAACCCGAACTCATTCCCAAATCCCAAAACCTATAACCTAAACCTTAACATAAACCTATAACCTATAACCTAAATTAAAACCTATAACCTAAACTAAAACCAAAACCTATAACCTAAACCCGAACCCATTCTCAAATCCAAAAATCTATAATGTAAACCTATAACCTATAATATAAATAAAAACCTATAGCCTAAACCAAAACCAAAACCTAAACCTAAACCTATAGCCTAAACCCGAACCCATTCTCAAATCCCAAAACCTATACCCTAAACCTAAACCTTAACCTAATCCTATAACCTAAACTCAAATCCCTAAACCTTAACTTGTAACCTAACCTAAACCTATACTTATAACCTAAAACTATTCCCAAATCCCAAAACCTATAACCTAAACTTAACCTTTCCCTAAACTTATAACCTAAGCTCAATTCCCTAAAGTTAAACATACACCTAATCCTAATCTCAAATCCCTAACCTAAACCTAAACCTAAACTTGAAAACCCAAACTTAAACCCAATCCCGAACCTGAACCCGATTTCCTAAACCTAAACCATAACCCATTCTCAAATTCAAAAACCTATAACCTAAACCAAAACCAAAACTTATGACCTAAACCCGAACCCATTCTCAAATCTTAAACCTATAACCTAAACCAAAACCAAAACCTATAACCTAAACCCGAACCTATTCTCAAATCCCAAAACCTATAACCTAAACCTAAACCTTAACCTAAACCTATAACCTATAACACAAACCAAAACCTATAACCTAAACCAAAACCAAAACCTATAACCTAAACCCGAACCTATTCCCAAATCCTAAAACCTATAACCTAAACCTAAACCTAAACCTTAACCTAAACCTATTACTTAAACCTAAACCAAAACCTATAACCTAAACCAAAACCAAAACCTATAACCTAAACCTGAACTCATTCTCAAATCCCAAAACCTCTAACCTAAACTTAAACCTTAACATAAACCTATAACCTATAACTTAAATCAAAACCTATAACCTAAACCAAAACCAAAACCTATAACCTAAACCTGAACCCATTCTCAAATCCAAAAACCTATAACCTAAACCTATAACCTATAACCTAAACCAAAACCTATAACCTAAACCAAAACCAAAACCTATAACCTAAACCTGAACCCATTCTCAAATTCCAAAACCTATAACCTAAACCTAATCGTATATCCTAAACTCAAATCCCTATACCTTAACCTATAACCTAACCTAAACCTATACTTATAACCTAAAACTATTCCTAAATCCAAAACCTATAACCTAAACCTAACCTTTCCCTAAACGTATAACCTAAACTCAATTTCCTAAAGCTAAACCTACACCTAATCTTAATCTCAAATCCCTAACCTAAACCTAAACCTAAACTTGAAAACCCAAACTTAAACCCAATCCCGAACCTGAACACGATTTCCTAAACCTAGACCATAACCCATTCTCAAATTCAAAAACCTATAACTTAAACCAAAACCAAAACCTATGACCTAAACCTGAACCCATTCTCAAATCCTAAAACCTATAACCT
This sequence comes from Magnolia kwangsiensis, assembly GCA_037074715.1. Lineage (NCBI taxonomy): Eukaryota > Viridiplantae > Streptophyta > Magnoliopsida > Magnoliales > Magnoliaceae > Magnolia > Magnolia kwangsiensis. Next base: position 153,975,655 of record CM073575.1, on the reverse strand, counting down.
AAACCAAAACCAAAACCTATAACCTAAACCCGAACCTATTCTCAAATCCCAAAACCTATAACCTAAACCTAAACCTTAACCTAAACCTATAACCTATAACATAAACCAAAACCTATAACCTAAACCAAAACCAAAACCTATAACCTAAACCCGAACCTATTCCCAAATCCTAAAACCTATAACCTAAACCTAAACCTAAACCTTAACCTAAACCTATTACTTAAACCTAAACAAAAACCTATAACCTAAACCAAAACCAAAACCTATAACCTAAACCTGAACTCATTCTCAAATCTCAAAACCTCTAACCTAAACCTAAACCTTAACATAAACCTATAACCTATAACTTAAATCAAAACCTATAACCTAAACCAAAACCAAAACCTATAACCTAAACCCGAACCCATTCTCAAATCCAAAAACCTATAACCTAAACCTATAACCTATAAACTAAACCAAAACCTATAACCTAAACCAAAACCAAAACCTATAACCTAAACCTGAAGCCATTCTCAAATCCCAAAACCTATAACCTAAACCTAAACCTAATCGTATATCCTAAACTCAAATCCCTATACCTTAACCTATAACTTAACCTAAACCTATACTTATAACCCAAAACTATTCCTAAATCCTAAACCTATAACCTAAACCTAACCTTTCCCTAAACATATAACCTAAACTCAATTCTCTAAAGCTAAACCTACACCTAATCATAATCTCAAATCCCTAACCTAAACCTAAACCTAAACTTAAAAACCCAAACTTAAACATAATCCCGAACCTGAACCCGATTTCCTAAACCTAAACCATAACCCATTCTCAAATTCAAAAACCTATAACTTAAACCAAAACCAAAACTTATGACCTAAACCCAAACCCATTCTCAAATCCTAAAACCTATAACCTAAACCAAAACCAAAACTTATAACCTAAACCCGAACCTATTCTCAAATCCCAAAACCTATAACCTAAACCTAAACTTTAACCTAAACCTTAACCTAAACCTATAACCTATAACATAAACCAAAACCTATAACCTAAACCAAAACCAAAACCTATGACTTAAACCCGAACCTATTCCCAAATCCTAAAACCTATAACCTAAACCTAAACCTAAACCTTAACCTAAACTTATTACTTAAACCTAAACCAAAACCAAAACCTATAACCTAAACCTGAACTCATTCTCAAATCCCAAAACCTCTAACCTAAACTTAAACCTTAACATAAACCTATAACCTATAACTTAAATCAAAACCTATAACCAAAACCAAAACCAAAACCTATAACCTAAACCCGAACCCATTCTCAAATCCAAAAACCTATAACCTAAACCTATAACCTAAACCAAAACCTATAACATAAACCAAAACCAAAACCTATAACCTAAACCTGAACCCATTCTCAAATCCCAAAACCTATAACCTAAACCTAAACCTAAACCCAACCGTATATCCTAAACTCAAATCCCTATACCTTAACCTATAACCTAACCTAAACCTATACTTATAACCTAAAACTATTCCTAAATCCAAAACCTATAACCTAAACCTAACCTTTCCCTAAACGTATAACCTAAACTCAATTCCCTAAAGCTAAACCTACACCTAATCCTAATCTCAACTCTCTAACCTAAACCTAAACCTAAACTTGAAAACCCAAACTTAAACCCAATCCTAAACTTGAATCCTATTTCCTAAACCTAAACCATAACCCATTCTCAATTCCCTAAAGCTATAACCTATAACCTATAACCTATAACCTATAACTTAAACCTAAACCTAACCTAAGCCTATAACCTTTCCCTAAACCTTTAACTTAAACCTAAACTTAAAACCTAAATGTATTCTCAAATCCTTAAACCCAAACCTACACCTAATCCTAATCTCAACTCCTTAACCTAAATCTAAACTTGAAAACCCGAACCTAAACTCTATCCTGAACCCGAGCCCGATTTCCTAAACCTAAACCTTGACCTATAATCAAGTTCCCAAAAGCTATAACCTATAACTTAAACCTAAACCTATAACCTAAACCTATAACCTTAACCGAAACCAAAACTTATAACCTAAACTTGAACCTATAGCCTAACCTAAACCTAAACCTTAAACTAAACCTATAACCTAAACCTAAACCAAAACCTATAATCATATGGTGAGACCATTTCTTTTGTATTAATTTCATTCTTCTTTGAAGGTTTTTTTTTTTTTTTTTTTTTAATTCATTAAGAAAAAAAGTGGTTATACATGATGCACTTATTTCACTTTATCTTTTTTTTCCCCAATGGGCATTCTAATTTATGAATGACATGACTGTTTGTAGGATGATGAAATATATGAAGCTTTTGAAATTTCAGGGTGAAGTCAAGCACATTTCTTTAATGAAGCCAAAGATTTGTATTTTTAGCATTATGAATTAGATTGTAATTGTAATTGATTGAATGAAGGATTATGATTGTAATTTATTGAATGAAGGATTATAATTGAATAAATGAATGATTGTAATTGAATGAATGAATGATTGTACAGGTGGTAATTGAATGAACAAATGATTATATATAATTTTTGAATGTACAAAATAGCTATGGATATTAATTGTAGCCACTAATTTGATAGGTGTAACCTTTTCAATTTTTGCATATTGCTACGGATTTTTAGCTACAAATAATATCCGTAGCTGTTTGAAGTTTTCGCTGCAGATATAATTCCTACAAATTATATCTGTAGTATTACATCCTATAGCACAGATTAAATCCGTAGCTATAGGTTTAAGACATATTGTTACGGTACCTATGGCCACGGTCAAGCTACGGACCAAAACCGTAGCGTACTTGAAGAAAGGATGAGCAGGTTCGTGAAGAAAAGTGTTAAATAAGCTTTTCAGTTTAAAATAAATATATTGGAAAAGAAGAATATGGAAGTAAACAAGAGAAGTCAAGAGGCATATTCAAATCAAAGATGACAATCTGGAAGAGGTCAGGGGAGGACAAACTTTAACCGTGGCAGTGGAAGAGGCAGAGGAAGGTCTGATTTCAACAATCAAAGAAATCCAAGAGGTAACAAACAAAATGATTCTCAATGCTCTGATACCAAATTTGATGGAGAAGAGGAGAGGAAGAATAGATTTTTTTTTGGACTTGGAGTATTGCAAGTGGAATGCTTTTGAATATTTTGAATTATGAAAGTATATATTACAATGCTTTGAATTTTTAGAAGGGGAGATTTTTCTTCTTATTTTTGTTGTTACCTCTGTGTACATGAAGTCTCTTTTCATAGACTCTTGAGGAAAGATCTACATACAAGAGAAAATGCACCACAACTTTCTGTAATAAGCATTAATTATTATGGAGTGCGGATCCTCTACCTCCTGGAGGCAGGAACACCCTGCCTCCAGCATTTTCATTGGTTAACTTCACTATAAGTGCCACGTCATCAAAATTTTTAAATATATTAAAAAATGCATTTAATAAGAAGTATAACAGAGACGTTTGAAGCGATTTGCGTGCTGAGTAAATCATTATGGTAAGCGTACTGGTAAAGTCTATGGAGCCCACCATCATTCGTGCATTGTATCAACTCCATCCATCTCTTTTATCATCTAATTTTAGGGTTTTACAACAAAAATTATCCAAAGATCAAGTGGACCACACCACTTGAAACAGTGTGAATTGAATTCTACCGTTGAAAAGTAGCTAGGGTCCATAGAAGTTTTATATCAAGATGATATTTGTTTTTTCCATTCATCCATGTCTTTGAGATCTTATGAACAGTTTGGATGAAAAACAAACATCATTGGGGGCTTCGAAACATATCAATGGTGAAAATCAATACTTCCATTGTTTCCTTTGGTATGGTCTACTTGGGCTTTTGATATACTTTAGTTTTAGTCTCAACCCCTAAAATGATCGGAAAAAATGGATAGACAGCGTGGATAAACCACATGAATTCATAGTGGGCACAATAGAGTTTACTCATTACCTTAAGACTCAGTATACAATCCGATTTTGGGGACGCGGATTTCCTGCCAAAGCCTCTTGCAGTAGGATCCTGCGCGAGGACTCTGGATGGGCCTACTGCGACGTTTGTGATAAATCTAACCCGTTCATTCATTTTTAGATATCATTTTAGGACATAATACCAAAACTAAGGTGTATACAAAACTCAAATGGGCCACACGAGACGAAACAATAGGGATTTAGTGTCCAACGTTGAAATATTTATATGGCCACAAAAGTTTTGCATCGGTCTAATATTTTGGTGTTTTCACGTCATCCTAGTAAAAATGACCTTATAAATGGTTTGTATGGCATATAAACATCAAGACGCCTAGGAAGGTTTCAACTGTAGGAATTTCTTTCTCCACTATTTCATCTTATATGGCCCAGTTGAGTTTTTGATCATCCTAATTTTTTGTTACATTTCTTAAAATGAGCTCTAAAAATGGATGAATGGATAAGAATTCTTATAAACATCATGGTGGACCCCACCATACATCCCAACGTTGGAACTTCATGCAAAAGGCTTTCCCCGGTGAATCTGCGTCCACGGTTTCCATTGGAAATGGACTGGCTACTCCTCGGCCACTCGGTGCTATGTGGGCCCACCATGATGTATGTGTTTCATCCATGCCGTCCATTTATTTTTCTAGATAATTTTATGGTCTAAGACTAAAAATGAAGTATAACCCAATCTCAAGTGGACCACACAACATGAAACAGTGTTGAATAAACGTTGACCATTAAAAACTTTTTGGGGGCCATAAAAGTTTTGGATCAAGCTGATCTTTGTTTTTTCCCTTCATCTAGGTCTTTATGACCAAACCAACAGATTGAATGTCAAATAAACAGTACAGTGGGCCTTAGGAGGACTTTAATGATGGATATCCAATCACCATTTTTTTTCCTGTGGTGTGGTCCATATGAGATTTATATCCCTCTTATTTTTTGGATCAACCCCTAAAATTATATGTAAAAATAGATTAACGGAATGGATGAAACACATACACATGGTGGGGCCCACAGAGTATTGACCACCACCACCACCACTAGGCTGGTGGTGGGGGGAGTAGCCAATCCGCTTTCAGTTTCATTTAGAATTCAGTGCCACATTGAGCAGTGTGACTCGCTACTAAAGTGATATCACCTATTTATATGGGTCCCACTATGATGTATGTTTTATATCCACACCGTCAATCCATTTAAAGAGATCATTTTAGGGCATGAGCCAAAGAATGAATCAGATCCAAAACTCGAGTGGACCCCACCACAGAAAATAGTGGAGAGAGTCACTCCCACCATTTATTACGATTAAATCTAATCCAAACCTCATCACTTTGTCTACTGAACCCCGTCACTTTGTACTGCAATCCCGTCACTTTATCTACTGAACCCTGTCACTTTGTGTTGCAACCTCGTTACTTTGTCTAGTGAACCTCGTCACTTTGTACTGAAACCCCGTCACTTTATCTACTAAACCCCATCACTTTGTACTACAACTCCATTACTTTGTCTATTGAACTCCATCACTTTGTACTGCAACATCGTCACTTTGTGCTACAACCTCGTCACTTTGTTTACTGTACCCCGTCACTTTGTGCTCCAACCTTGTCACTTTATACTGTAACCTCGTCACTTTATCTACTGAATCCTGTCACTTTATATTGCAACCTCGTCACTTTGACAAGGTTGTAGTACAAAGTGATGAGGTTGTAGTACAAAGTGACGGGGTTCAGTAGACAAAGTGACGAGGTTGCAGTACAAAGATATGGGGTACCGTAGACAAAGTGACGAGGTTGCAACACAAAGTGACGGGTACAGTAGACAAAGTGACGGGATTGCAGCACAAAGTGATGAGGTACAATAGACAAAGTAATGATGTTGCAGTACAAAGTGACGGAGTTCAGTAGACAAAGTAACGGGGTTGCAGTATAAAGTGACGGGGTTCAGTAGATAAAGTGACGGGATTACAGTACAAAGTGACGAGATTCAGTAGACAAAGTGACAAGGTTTGGATTGGATTCAGTCGTAATAAATGGTGGGTGTGACTCTCTCTACTATTTTCTGTGGTGGTGTCCACTCAAGTTTTGGATCTGATTCATTCTTTAGCTCATGCCCTAAAATGATCTCTCCAAATGGATGGACAATGTGGATACAAAACATACATCATAGTGGGACCCATATAAATAGGTGACATCACTTTAGTAACGAGTCTCACTGATCAATGTGGCATTGAATTCCAAATGGAAATGAAAGAGGATTGGCTACTCCCCCTACCACCAGTCCGGTGGTGGTGGTGGTCGGTACTTTGTGGGCCCCACCATGACGTATATGTTTCATTCATTCCGTTAATCTATTTTCACATATAATTTTAGTAGACAAAGTGATGATGTTGCAATACAAAGTGACGAGGTTCAATAGACAAAGTGACGAGGTTGCAGTCTAAAGTGACGGAGTTTAGTAGACAAAGTGACATGGTTGCAATACAAAGTGACGAGGTTGCAGTACAAAGTGATGGGTTCAGCAGACAAAGTGACGAGGTTCACTAGACCAAGTGACAGGGTACAAAGTGACGAGGTTGTAGCACAAAGTGACGGTGTACTGTAGATAAAGTGACGGGGTTGCAGTACAAAGTGACGGGGTTCACTAGACAAAGTAACGAGGTTGGAGCATAAAGTGACGGGGTACAGTAGACAAAGTGACGAGGTTGTAGCACAAAGTGATGGGGTAAAGTAGACAAAGTGACGATATTCCAGTACAAAGTGACGGAGTTCAGTAGACAAAGTAACGAAGTTGCAGTACAAAATAACAGGGTTCAGTAGACAAAGTGATGGGGTTGTAGTACAAAGTGATGGGGTTCAGTAGACAAAGTGACGGGGTTGCAGTACAAAGCGACGAGGTTCACTAGACAAAGTGATGAGGTTGTAACACAAAGTGAGAGGTTTCAATAGATAAATTGATGGGGTTGCAGTACAAAGTGACAAGGTTCAGTAGACAAAGTAAAGAGGTTTGGATTGGATTCAGTCGTAATAAATGGTAGGCGTGATTCTCTCCACTATTTTTTGTGGTGGGGTCCACTTGAGTTTTGGATCTAATTTATTCTTTGGCTCATGCCCTAAAATGATCTCTCCAAATGGATGGACGGTGTGGATACAAAACATCCATCATAGTGGGACGCATATAAATAGGTGACATCACTTTAGTAGCGAGTCACGCTGCTCAATGTGGCATTGAATCCCAAATGAAAATGAAAGTAGATTGGCTACTCCCCCCACCACCAGCCTGGTGGTGGTGGTGGTCGGTACTCTGTGGGCCCCACCATGATGTATGTGTTTCATCCATTCCGTTAATCTATTTTTACATATAATTTTAAGGTTCGATCCCAAAAATGAGAGGGATATAAATCTCATATGGACCACACCACAGGAAAACAATGGTGATTGGATATCCATCATTAAAGTCCTCCTAAGGCCCATCGTACTATTTATTTGACATCCAATCTGTTAGTTTGGTCATAAAGACCCAGATGAAGGGAAAAAACAAAGATAAGCTTGATCCAAAACTTTTATGGCCTCCAAAAAGTTTTTAATGGTCAACGTTCATTCAACATTATTTCATGTAATGTGGTCCACTTGAGATTAGGTTATGCCTCATTTTTGGTCTCAGACCATAAAATGATCTAGAAAAATAAATGGACGACATGGATGAAACACATACATTATGGTGGGTCCACATAGCACTGAGTGGCAGGGGAGTAGCTAGTCGGGCGGGTTGGGTTGGTTGGTGCTCAACCTTAACCCAACCCAATCCAAGGTTCCTATACCTCAACCCTAACCCAACCCAACCCAATCTCGAGTTGGGAATTCTCAACCCAAGCCCAACCCAAGAGGGCTCGGTCGGGTTGATCGGGTTGGTCGGGTATAAACGTGCTAATATTTTCGTTATTACATTAGTTTATTACATTTCAATATAGGGCTTATTTTTTATATCTATAATTTTATTAATTATATATGTGATTATTCATTATAAAGAACTTCATTTTTTTTTTCTTTAAAAAAACAAGCTAAAATATAAGACAACTACTTTAAAAGTCATGTAGCATAGCACAAAGTCTATTTGGGAGAGAAATTCGGCATATCTTGTTAGCTTGAGTCCTTGGAAATGACATGGACAAATGAGACTTGACATCACTAGTGTGCCTTCAACACAAACGATCAACACTCAATTATAATGTATAAGTAACTTATATATCATGATCGGGTTCGGGTTGGGTCGGGCAACCCGAGACCTCAACCCGAGCCCAACCCAAGTTTTGTCGGGTTGGGGTTTGTATAGCCCAAGCTTAAGATTGGGCCCTATATATCCTCCCTAAGCCCAACCCAATGTCGGGTCGGTCACGGGTCGGTCGGGTTGAACCCGCCCAACTTTCAGCCCTAGTAGCTAGTCCATTTTTAATGGAAACCATGGACGCGAATTCACCGGAGAAAGCCTTTTGCATGAAGTTCCAGCGTTGTGATGTATGGTGGGGTCCACCTTGATTTTTATAAGAATTTCAATCCATTTATCCATTTTTGGAGCTTATTTTAAAAAATGTAACCAAAAATTAAGATGATAAAAAACTCAACTAGGCCATACAAGATGTAACAGTGGAGAAAGAAATTCCTACAATTAAAACCTTCCTAGGCGTCTTGATGTTTATATGTCATCCAAACTGTTTATAAGGTCATTTTCACTAGGATGAAGTGAAATCACTAAAATATTAGACCAATGCAAAACTTTTGTGGCCATATAAATATTTCAACGGTGGACACTAAATTCCCATTGTTTCCTCTCGTGTGGCCCATTTGAGTTTTGTATACACCTTAGTTTTGGTATTATGTCCTAAAATGATATCTAAAACTGGATGAACGGATTGGATTTATCACAAACGTCGCAGTGGGCCCATCCGAAATCCTTGTGCAGAATCTTACTGTAAAAGGCTTTGGCTGGAAATCCGCGTCCCTATTAGACACGTGAAATCGAATTGCGTACCGAGTCTTATCGTACTGAGTAAACTCTGTTGGGTCCACTGTGAATTCATGTGATTCATCCACACCGTCCATCCGTTTTTTCATATCATTTTGGGGGTTGAGCCCAAAACTGAAGTATATCAAAAGCTCAATTAGACCATACCAAAGGAAACAATGGAAGTATCAATTTTCACCGTTGAAATGTTTCTAAGCCCCCAATGATGTTTATTTTTCATCCAAACTATTCATAAGATAACAAAGACATGGATGAATGGAAAAAACAAAGATCATCTTGATATAAAATTTCTATGGGTCCCCAATAACTTTTCAATGGTAGAATTCAATTCACACTGTTTCAGGTGGTGTGGTCCACTTGATCTTTGGATATGATTAATTTTTATTATAAAACCCTAGAATTAGATGATAAAAGAGATGGATGGAGTTGATACAATGGATGGAGTTGATATAATGCACGAATGACGGTGGCCTCTATAGACTTTACTCGGTACCCTTACCATACTGATTTAGGCAGCACGTAAACCACTTCCGTTTAACGTCTCCGTTATGCTTCTTATTAAATGTAATTTTTAATATATTTAAAAAATGAGTCCGGATCCTCTGCCTCCGGGAGGCAGGGACTTTCTGCCTCCCGCAATATCATTGGTCTATGTAACCGCGCCTGCCACGTAGGACTAGCAAATCCATTTTCGTTTCATATTTAAAAAAAAAAAAAAAAAAAAATTCTCTCCGCCGTCTTCCCTAACGGCAACAACACCACGAGATTTTCTCTTTGCCGTCTTCCCTAACGGCAACGGCATCATGAGATTTTCTCTCTGCTGTCTTCCCTAACGGCAACAACGGCACTTTCCATTTTCGGTTCCGCAGATTTTTCAGAGATTTCTCTTCCCCACGTTTCTAATTTCAAAATTTTTGCTTCTACGAATGGATTTCATCAAAGCAGAAGATAAAAAAGGGTTTTTTCTTCTGAAGATCCGTGACCCTCTTCCCCAATCTCTTAAAGTTTTGTTGGGATATACGCTAGCGACCATAGATCCACCTGTCCATCAGTTAAGCTGCCTCATATTCACCTGGATTCCATTAATCAAGACCATCCACCTGCCTTGATGTTTATATGCCATCCGTTCCATTCATCTGATGTGACTCGTGAAGATTAAAAATTTTAAAAAATAAAAAATAAAAATAAAAATCACACTATTCCAAAACTTTAGTTGGGCCATATCACATGAATTTAGATTTTTTATATAATACGTTGCAAATTTTATGGTGAGTTTTTTTTTCTTTAAATATGGTAGGACCAATTATGAAGTGGATGATCGTGGCCACCTGTCCTACTTTTAGGAAAATCCAACCATTATATCTTTCATGGAGGACTGTATGTGATGATCTGATAGTTGGATCATCGATCTGGACCATCTGTCTTAAATCTGTGGTTATCTAATCGTTGGATCATTGATCATGACTATTTACCTTACATTTAAAATAATTTTAACCGTTGGATCTTCAATTCGACCGTTGGATCTTTGATTGGGATTATTTTTCCTAAATCTGGATTATCTGACCATTCAATTTTCGATTTGAACTATTTAACACAATATTTACCGTCAGATCATTAAAAGAATCGTTTAAAATGAAATCTGATCGACAGATCGTCCAAATCAGGGAAGATGAGTCTTCAATCTTTCTATCTGACCATTGATCATTGTTTATTTTGTTAAATTATTATTATTATTGGTATATAATCATGTATATCTTATGGTTAGAATGTTAATTGCTTGTTATTATTTGTTACTCAATCTAAATACATGATCTTGGCCTTCTAAGTATGTACTAGAACGTTTTGTATGAACGGTTGAGATGGCCATGAAACTTCTTGAGTAGTTACAATTGATAATGAGTGTGCATACACCGTATTTTTTACAAACTTCTTAAGTAGACGTATGTAGTGAGGATGTCCCACTTAAGAGTGGCATGTATACTATTCTCCTTGTGTACCTTTGAAACTACCAAAGCTAGGTATTATCCCAATTGAAATTTAAACTTGATTTTGAATAGGATAGAGAGGGATTGGCCTCTTCTTAACGGAAGGAGGTTACACTCCTCCCTACAGTTGGGTGGGGTCCACACAGTCTATTCAAGATTAAAAAAGAAAGAAAGAAATGTAGTTGGCAGTAGACCGTTTTGATGATATGTTAGATCTAGTCATGAAGTTGTTCTTAATAGCTAGTTGGTTTTCTAGTGGGCCATTTTAATGGGTTAGATGCATGATTAGTCCATTAGTAGAATTATTCTGATTTCAATTTTAGTAATTTTTCCTTTAGTAAATTATCTCATGAATCTTATAAATCGTGGGATATGGGCCTAAAAATCATGAAGGTTTCAATGGGTGGTTAACGGCTATTAACTCTTGTTTGCGGTGACGAGGTGCACTGCAATCTCGTCACTTTGTCTAATGAACCCAGTCACTTTGCATTGCAACCTTGTCACTTTGTCTAGTGAACCCCGCCACTTTTCACTACAACCTTGTCACTTTGTCTAGTAAACTCCGTCACTTTGCACTACAACCTTGTCAATTTATCTAGTGAACCCCGTCACTTTGCACTGCAACCTCGTCACTGTATCTAGTGAACCCCGTCACTTTGCACTACAACCTCATCACTTTGTCTTGTGAACCCCGTCACTTTGTCTAGTGAACCCCGTCACTTTGCACTGCAATATCGTCACTTTGTCTAGTGAACCCCACCACTTTGCACTGCAACCTCGTCACTTTAATTAGTGAACCCCGTCAATTTGCACCGCAACCTCATCACTTTTTCTAGTGAACCCCGTCACTTTGCACTGCAACCTCGTCACTTTGTTTAGTGAACCCCGTCACTTTGCACTGTAACCTCGTCACTTTGCACTACAACCTCGTCACTTTGTCTAGTGAACCCCGTCACTTTATCTTGTGAACCCCGTGACTTTGCACTACAACCTCGTCACTGTATCTGGTGAACCCTGTCACTTTGCAGTGCAACCTCGTCATTGTGTCTAGTAAACCCCGTTACTTTGCATTACAACCTTGTCACTGTGTCTTATGAACCCCGTCACTTTGCACTGCAACCTCGTCACTGTGTCTAGTGAATCCCGTCACTTTGCATTGCAACCTCATCACTATGTCTAGTGAACCCCGTCAATTTGCACTGCAACCTCATCACTTTGTCTTGTGAACCCTGTCACTTTGTCTAGTGAATCCCATCACTTTGCACTGCAACCTCGTCACTGTATCTATTGAACCCCATCACTTTGCACTACAACCTCATCACACTGTCTTGTGAACCCCGTCACTCTGTCTAGTAAACTACGTTACTTTACCTTGCAACTTTGTCACTTTGTATAGTGAATCCCGTCACTTTGCACTGCAAGCTCGTCAATGTGTCTAGTGAACCTCATCACTTTGCATTACAACCTCGTCACTTTGTCTAGTGAACCCCGTCACTTTGCGCTACAACCTCGTCACTTTATCTTGTGAACCCCGTCACTTTGCACTGCAACATCGTCACTGTGTCTTGTGAACCCCGTCCGTCACTTTGTATTGGAACCTCGTCACTGTGTCTAGTGAAACCCGTTACTTTGCACTGCAACCTCGTTACTTTATCTTGTGAACCCTGTCACTTTGCACTGCAACCCCGTCACTTTATATAGTGAACCCCGTCACTTTGCATTGCAAGCTCGTCACTTTGTCTAGTGAACCCTGTCACTTTGCACTGTAACCTCGTCACTTTGTCTAGTGAACGCCGTCACCTACAACCTCATCACTTTGTCTTGTGAACCCCGTCAATTTGTCTAGTGAACCCCGTCACTTTACTCTGCAACCTCATCACTTTGTCTTGTGAACCCCACCACTTTGCACTGCAACCTCGTCACTATGTTTAGTAAACTCCGTCACTTTGCACTGCAACCTCGTCACTTTGTCTAGTGAACCCCGTCACTTTGCACTGCAACCTCGTCACTTTGTTTAGTGAACCCCGTCTCTTTGCACTGCAACCTCGTCACTTTGTCTAGTGAACCCCGTCACATTGCACTATAACCTCCTCACTTTATCTTGTGAACTCCATCACTTTGCACCGCAACCTCGTCATTCTATCTTGTGAACTCCGTAACTTTGCACTACAACCTCGCCACTATGTCTAGTTAACCCCGTCACTTTACAGTGCAACCTCGTCACTGTGTCTTGTGAACCCCGTCACTTTGCACTGCAACCTCGTCATTTTGTCTTGTGAACCTCGTTACTTTTTCTAGTGAACTTCGTCACTTTTCACTGCAACCTCTTCACTTTGTCTAGTGAACCCCGATACTTTGCACTGCAACCTTTTCACTTTATCTAGTGAACCCCATCATTTTGCACTGCAACCTCGTCACTTTGTCTAGTTAACCCCGTCACTTTGCACTGCAACCTCGTCACATTTTCTTGTGAACCCCGTTACTTTGCACTGCTACCCGTCACTTTGTCTAGTAAACCCTGTCACTTTGTCTAATGAACCCCGTCACTTTGCACTGCAACATCGTCACTTTGTCTAATGAATCCCGTCACTTTGTACTACAACCTCGTCACTTTGCACTGAACCCTCATACTTTATCTTATGAACCCCGTCAATTTGTATTGCAACCTCGTCACTTTGTCTTGTGAACCCCGTCACTGTGTCTAGTGAACCCTGTCACTTTGCACTGCAACCTCATCACTTTGTCTAGTAAACCTTGTCACTTTGCACTGCAACTTCATCACTTTGTCTAGTGAACCCCGTCACTTTGTCTAATGAACCCCCACTACAAGAAATGTCACTTTTACCAACGCAAATTTTCGTAGGCAAAAGGCTTAATTTCGCAGCAAAAAAGTTTTACCAGCGAAATTTTTCGTTGGCAATTTCATAGCTAAAAGCCCGAGGGGAACACCTTTTACCCACGAAAAAAGAATTTCGTTGGCAAAGGTAAGATTTTTGCCGACGAACGTTTTCGTAGGCAAAACATTTTACCAACGTTTAATTTTGTTGGTAAAAGTATTGACAAAACTTTTTACCTATGAATAGTTTTGCAGGTAAAAATACATACAAAACACTTTACCTACTAACAATTTCGTAGCTAAAAATATATACACGACTTTTTACCTACGAATATTTTCGTAACTAAAAATATTTGAAACACTTTTTACCTACCAACAATTTCGTACCTAAAAATATTTACAAGACTTTTTACCTACGAATACTTTCCTAGCCAAAAATATTAAAAACACTTTTTACCTGCCAACAATTTTGTAGCTAAAAATTCCTTTACCTACGCATATTATCGTAGGTAAAAATGTTTGTTTACGAATGATATCGTAGGTAAAAACATTGTGAAACTTTTAACTACGAAAATTTCGTAGGTAAAAACTTGGAGGATTCTTTTACCTACAAAAATTTTCGTAGGTAAAAGTTTTTTTTTTCCCACCTCATATTCCAGCACAAAATTCTTGAAATACACCTGATCAGGTAAAAGTCTCTTTTCTAAAAAAAATCCCAGCACAAAATTGCTAGATTTTTCCTGATATACACCTGTTACAATATATACATATTTCATCATATTCTTCCTAATATACACCTATTATATAATATATTTCATCATATTCACATTCACATCCATATTAAACCCAAACTAGCCATCCAAACATAAAAGGTGATAAAAGGTCTGATGCGGGGAAATATCACCTTCAGTTGTTAGATTCGGGCACGGGAATAAGCTGTTAAGGAGGTTTTGGAATACTTACATTGCTCCATCCTAGTAAAAGTGCAGTCATTCATCTAGATACATGTCAGACCAAAAGCATGGTATATTGGAAACATCCTCTAGCAACCATGAAAAAAGAATTATAAATGAGAGAAAAAATCAATGTGGCTTCAATGCAGTATGCACACAAAATTGCAATTATGACCAATCAAATTCAACTTAGACCACCTACAGAACTCAAACAGTGCATGTTGATGGACTGACCGCAACTATTTGTAAAATGGGTGTGTTCGGTTGCACCAAATATCATGAAATTTCATGATATTTTGATATTTGGTGCAGCCAAATCCACCCATAAAAAATAAAGTCCCAAAATAGTAATTTCCTTAGCAATCATATTGACGGTCTGGATCCTGGCACTAAATTGCAATTGCAAAATTATGCTCCTTTCAAGTTGGATTAAATAGGAACCATTTCTGCAACCTGAGGGCTACTTCCTCATAAAGAATGCTAGCACATTAATTTTTGTATTTCCAATTCACTTGTGCATCCACATGCGCCATTCGAAATCACTCCATTTCTTTTTTCCTTTTTTCCTTTCTTCTTATCTCCTTTAAAATCCATGGTAAGATGACCCTTGGATGAAGAATTTTCAATGGAAACAGATCCTCAAAAGATAATAAAAATAAAAGGAATAAAAGGTAGAATTTAAACTCTACTGTCTTTAGGTATCTCATGCTTTTCCAAGAACAGATTATTGTCATTAAATTAAATTTAGAACAAAAAATCCTCTTACACATGGGAAATAGGATTTTACAGCATTATAAAAGGCAGTGCGATAAAGCATCAATACTGATTCATCTATAATTAGATGAATACGGTTCATAGGAAAATTCCAATAATAAAGGGCCTCAAATTAATAGAGACCGAGGATATTGACTTGGGAACGAACTTGAATTGAGGAGCTCCATTGCAGAGTTCAGGGCTAGTAATTAATGGATAAGTTATGGGAACAAAGGAACCTGTGACTGCAGAAGATTCTGTTGAAAACGAATCCTAATGAATCATTGGGAATGTTCACACAATGGGGACTGTTATAATTCAATATTTTGCAAAGAGAAGAGAAAGAGAGGAGAGGAATTTTGGAGATAAGGGTTGTAACAAAGCCACAATATCATTTTATATAAAATCCTAAACACAGAAATGTATGGTGCACAAGAGGAAACTATATATATGCATGTGTGTGTGTGTCCCACCCTCCTCCCTCTATCAATCTATGGGAACCAATGACAACAAGGGATTCAATTCCTACTAATTGTGAACTAAACAAAAGTTCAAAACCTCCGTGGTTAATATAGAACAAGATAAACAAATTCGAATAGTCCAAGCATAAGAACAAAATTCTGAACTTATTCCAAGGATCCCTTTCATGAACATATCCAATATGATGAGACAAAATTAAATAACAACTGTCCTAACAAAAATAAATTGTCAAGACAAGAGTTGCATCTTTTGTTAATAGCATTCTAAGTTTTTAACATAATGTATTCAACACAATACATTGGCTGCTGAATAAAAGTTGCCTTGACTGGACTATCATAACCATTTAATGAATGAACTTCTCACTGAATGTGAGTTATTGCTGATTTTTGCCTTTTAGTGTCCATTAGTACACCACGAATTGAAGGGTTGGGCTCATCCAATCTGTGTGATTTTGGTCTATGGCCCATCAACTATGGACCAACTAAATGAATGGTTTCAATCTCATGCACTGTGCTACGCATGCAGCCATTATATGAAGGCATGAATATATGCCACATACACAGCAATTACAGAAACTATATGCCGTACGTATGTGGATCAATTCCCAGTTTAAAGGACACATTCATAGGCTCCAGCTTTAGCAGTCACAAATGCAAAGAATTCTTGGGCAACTGCTGCCGGCCTTGTTGTTTTCCTATTAAGGCACCGAGACCTGAATTTCATACTGAGTTCTTTTGCAAAAGTTGACCAATATTTGATCAGAAACCATCTAATTTAATGTGATTCCCCTACAAACAGCTTACACTTGAGCAGCAATATCTATCCATGAACCTTGCCAAGCCCAACACATGTGCAATAAAGCCCACGTAAACACCACACATGCACCAGCATGGCATGTTAGGGTCCCAGATCCAATCCATCTATCATAACAGCACCACTATATTGAAGTTGAAGTTCTAAAATTTTACCAATATTTGATCAGAAATCTTCTAATTTAATGTGATTCCCCAACAAACAGCTTACCAACACTTCAACGGTAACATCTACCCAAGAACCTTGCTAAGCCTACATGTGTGTGCAATAAAGCTCATGTAAACGCCACACATGCGCCAGCACGGCATGGTAGGTCCAATATTCAATCCATCTATCAAAACGGGACCACTATATTGATGCCCTAGCCCAAGAATCAGGTTGATCCACCGGTCAAGTGGGCCACAGCTCTTAAAAATAAATGTACAGCTCTGAAAAACTTCGCTGAAATTTTCTAACCCATCCACTTCTTTCCCATATTAGGGCACACAGACTGGGTGGACCAGATTTCCAACATTTATCAGGTCAGACCAACCTGATGGATGGATGGGATCTCGCACCTGCATGCCATGCTGGCACACATGATGAGTACATGAGCTTTATTGCAGATATGTGTGAGCTTAGCAAAGCTCTCTACACAAGAAATTTCCAGAAATATAAAAACTATTTACCAGCAAAGAAATATAATATATACATAAATATGCAGACATAAAGGAAGACTGCAAGATTACAAAATAGTAACATACTGTAAAATATGCAGGTATTTTGGGTATCAAGATCTTGAATTGCTCAGGTGGCTGACCCTGCAACAGTTCAGCAAGTTTTTAGAAAAACATCATAACACCAATTACAACACCCATTACAAACAGTGGTACCGGTCACTCCCTATTATGCGATGTCATGACACATGGCTGTTAAAATAACAACCCTTGTTCACAATTGAATAACAGCCATTATTCACAAAGACTCCTTTTTTAACACAACAGCTTTATGATATGAATTATGAAGCTGTTTTCATAGTAAAAGCACAGCTGTTATTTCTTGGTTGTTGATGTTTTCCACTAACAGCCATTACTGTGATACAACTGCAGTACCAGTCAGCTGCTATGGGATCATAACACTTCTTTAAACCTTGCAATTGAGTACTCACTGAAATACTATCTAGAATTTATTTTTTTTAATCCAAAGATTCTAGATTCTAAATCTGTGTATATCAAATATTACAATGACCTGTTAACCCCAATTCATCATCTGATTATTTCAAATATATAGAGGTCAAGTCTGCAGTGTGTCCAGTTTCCTCGCAAATCCAATGAACAGACGTTATAAGTAATAACAAACATACATTTACTTTCTGATGACTACCAATGAGGACAAAGCTGTCTTCTATATGAACGCTCGTTATCACTACCTGCAAAAATATGGCCAAAGGATTATGGTATAAAACAAACTCGGAAAAGGTTTAGTGGCATAAGTTGAATAAAAAATGGAAATGGAGGAAAAAATATATATATATGGGAAAGATTTTTTCATGGTGATTCTATTTTTTCATTGGAAATAGAAATAGAACAAAATGTGCATAAAACCAGAGAATAAAGTTGAAACCCAAGCATACCTTGGAACCGTGAAATAACTGCGGAAGGCAAGAAGCATGTCGTAAGGAATGAGTCATATCCAACCAACAAACACACCAAATAAATAATCCCATTCAGGAAATGTTGAAAGGCAATTGATTTTAATACTGGTGTCAAGCAGACCTATTAATTCTTGCAAACCAACTCTGTATTTTAGGAAGAAGACAGCCGGAGGCCCACCTTCGTCAGCCATTGCCAATGGTGAACGGTGAGGTTGTCGACGACTGTGGAATTGAGGGTTAACACCCTGTTGCAGTCGGATTCAGATATATATATATATATATATAAAAAAAACTCTTCTAGAATAAGCGACAACCATGGCCGTGTGGGAGAACCCGATTGTTGCAGCAATCGGAGCAACCATTGAAACCGACAGCCTCGCCATTACCATGAGAGTGCTGCCTTGGTTTCTGGCGACCCGGAGTAGAGGTTGCCCACCATGGTAGTCATGGAAGGTGGTGCGGTGGCTAGGGTTTTTCAACCCTGCTGTAGAAGGGAAGTGCAGTTAGGGGTTTTCAACCCTGTTGTGTTTCGGACGGTAACAAAAAAACATGGACCTTGAGCTTCTCCATTGAATCAAACATGAATAGCTTTTGCGGCTCCCTGCTGCTCCTCGTGACTCCCACGCCGAACTGGAAGAATGCGGTCATGATCTTTTAGGATCTTCTTTAAACAATTTAGCCCAAAACATGAATAGATTTGGGTTTTTTTTTTGGGCGCGGCTCTGTTTTTGAGCGCGCGCCCAAATTTTGGCCGGGGTCTGTTACAGCTCTATGGGCCCCACCATGATGCGTGTCAAAAATTTATCCCATCAGTCAGATACACCATCCCATAATGGGCCCAGTGATTAAAAATCAAATCAATCCATGACTTGTGTGAGCCACACCACATACAAAAGTTAAGAGGGGTTACCCTCCATTAAAGCATTCATAATTATTTTTTGGGCCCACCGAGATGTGGTCCACAAATCCAGCCCATCCATTATATGTGTTCGACACACATCATGATAGGACACACATCATGAGAGAAGACAGCGAGAGAGACTTAAGTCTCTCTCACGCGTGTGGGTCACGTGGTCGGTGCTCTGTAGACCCCACCGTGTGTATGTGTTTCATCCTTACCGTCCATCTATTTTTCCATTTCATTTTATGGTATGAGACAAAAAATGAGGTATATCCCAATTTCAACCGGACCACGTTATAGGAAACAATGTTGAATGAGCGTCGACCATTAAAAACCTTTTGGGAGCCATATAAGTTTCGGATCAATCTGATATTTTTTTCCCTTCATCTGGGCCTATATGACCTAATCAACAGATTAGATGTCAAATAAAAAGTACAGTGGACCTTAGGAGGGTTTTAATGGTCTGAACAATTAGTATTGACAGTCTAGATGGTCTAGATTATAATATCAATGGTCTAGTTGGTTTGGATCATAGTATCAATGATCTAGATGGTATAAATCATCAAAAGCAATGATCTGGATGTTCTTGATCATAATTTCAGCAGCTCAAATGGTTTAAATCATAATATTGACAGTCAAAATAGTATAGGTCATGATATCAATAGTATAAATAGTTTGTATCATAATGTTGGTCTAGATTGTCTAGATCAAAATTTTAATGGTTCGGATGGTCTACATCATAATATCAACAGCTTGGATTATTTGGATCATAATAGCAGTGGTTTGGATGGTATATATCATAATATCAATGGTCCAGATGGTCCACATGATAAGAATGACGTCCTAGATGGTGTGGATCATACTTGATGGTCTTGATTGTTTGAGTGGTAGTATTGATGGTGTGGATGGTCTCATAATATGCACTATTTGGATCATCTAGATGATAGTATTGACATTTTGAATAGTGTGGATCATAATATCGGGGTTAGGATGGTCCTTGGATCATAACATTGACAATCTGAATGCCCTAAATTATAAAATAGATTGTATGAATGGTACAGGCCATAATATAAATGTTTTGGATGGACTGTATCATAATGTCAATAGTTTGGATGGTGTCGATCATAATATCCACAGATTACAGTTTAGATCATAAAATTGATGGTTTGGATTGTCGTGATCATAATATTAAATTTTCGGATGGTCTAGACCAGAATATTGATGGTTTGAATGGTTTGGATCATACAATCAATGGTCTAGATGATTTGGATCACATTATTGATGATCAAGATGGTTTGGATCATAATACCCATGGTTTCGATGCCCTGAATCATAATATCAGTTGTGCTCTGGATCATACTATTCATGGTCGAGATGATCTCGGTCATAGGATCAACAATCTAGACGGTATGGATAATTATATTGATGGTCGGAATGGTCTAGATCATAATATCCGTGGTGGTTTAGTTGATCTGGATCATATAATATCGATGATCTAGATAATGGTATTGACGATCATCCATTACGAAACTCAGGTGGGCCATACCATCTAAAACTATGTGAAGACATCTAAAAAATATATCTTCATATAGTTTTAAATGGTATGGCCCACCTGAGTTTCGTAACACATGATTTTTTAGATATCTCATAAGCTAAAACGGAGACATCAAATGCACGGTGTTGATGATCAACACACATCATGATAGGCCCATTTTACATGTCTGGTCCATTCACTCTATTATACTGATCATTACCCTCAATTTGATTAATTACTCACCTCGATCATACTGCATATGAGAAAGATATTGGGCAAACAAGATTGATCAACAATTTGAGTGAATTTTGATTTAAACATCTGAAGTTATTTACTTTTTAATCTGGACTGATCAGATTGTTCAAAAATGGATAAAGGTTATTCATAATATCAAAAATATATGAATTAATAGAAAACACAAACATCAGCTTGATCCAAAACTTCTGTGGCCTCCAAGAAATTTTAAATGGTATATGTTTAATCACACTATTTCCTGTGGTCACGCTACATATGAGAAAGATATTAGGCATACAAGATTGATCAACAATTTCAGTGAAATTTGATTTAAACATCAGAAGTTATTTACTCTTTAATTTAAACTGATTAGATTGTCCAAAAATGATTAAAGGTTCAATTAGTGGATGTGCCTAATAATTTAGTAAATTTATTTTTCACAAATAAATTTAACATTTTTTTTTTTCAAAAGGTATATTTTTTTTACTCTTTTAAATAAATATCATTTTTATTATAAAATATTTCAAAAATATTTAAAATACAAATTTTGAATTTTTATTTCTCATATTTTAATTTTTTCTCAAAATTTTCAAAATGCCAATTTTTCTCTTCAAAAGCATTATTTTGTTCTCACAATTTTTCTTAAAAATATTTAAAATTTCTAAACTTTTCAATATTCTTTTTCATGTGATATTACAAATTATTTAAATATTACCTTTTAATTATATATATATATATATATATATATATATATATATATATATATATATATATATATATATATTAAGGTTATAGGTAGAAAAATTTTAAAATTAAAACATTTTTACATTATTACCGTTGGTTTTTAGCCGTCAAAATTTTTTTTTAGGAAAAACACTTTTACCGACGAATATTTTCGTCGGTAAAAGTCCATTTCCATCACCCCGCGAAAATTTGCTTTTTGATACTTTGGAAAAAAATTCAAAAGATCCTTTAGCTACGAACAGTTTCGTAGGTAAATATGGTTTTTACCTACGAAAATGTAATGTTTGAACCCTTCAGCTACGAATAATTTCGTAGGTTAAAATGAGTTTTACCTACGAAAATGCATTTCGTAGGCAAAAGTAAATTAAAAACCCCTGCGAATACATTTCGTAGGCAAAAGTAAAGTTTTCCATTTTTTATTTTTAAAAAAATTTAAAGCACCCTTTAGCTACAAATAGTTTCGTAGGTAAAGAACTCTTTTAGCTACAAATATTAACTTCGCAGGTAAAAGTATAGTTTTCCATTTTTTATTTTTTTAAAAATTTAAAGCACCCTTTAGCTACGAATAGTTTCGTAGGTAAATATTCTTTTTAGCTATAAATATTAGTTTCGTAAGCAAAAGTAAAGTTTTCGATTTTTTATTTTTATAAATTCAAATGACTCCCTTTAGCTACGAATAGTTTCGTAGGTATATATTGCTTTTAGCTACGAAATTAGATTTCGTAGGTAAACGTTGTGGATGAAAATTCAAATGACCCTTTAGCTACAAATACTTTCATAGGTAAATATGGCTTTTACCTACGAAATTTGATTTCGTAGGTAAAAGTAAATTCATTACACCTTATGTGAAAACACCCTTTACCTACGCAAAGTTTCGTAGGTAAAGATAGATTTTGGAGGTAAAAGCAAAGTTTTGGTTTTTGGTGATTAATTTGAAAAGACCCTTTAGCTACGGATATTGTCGCAGGTAAAGTGTGTTTTACCAACGAAATTATATTTCGTAGGTAAAAGTAATGTTTTTTATTTTTGTTTTGGTTGAAAAATTCAAAAGACCCGTTCGTTATGAATATTTTCATAGGTAAATAAGAGTTTTACCTACGAAATTAGATTTCGTAGGTAATAGTAAATTTTAGTATTTTTTATTTTTTTGAAAAATTGAAAACATCATTTAGCTACGAATATTTTCGTAGGTAAATATGGGTTTTACCTACGAAATTATATTTCGTAGGTAAAAGTAAATTCACCGATCTTTTGTAGTCAAAGGACCCTTTAGCTACGAAAAGTTTCGTAGGTAAATATGGTTTTTACCTATGAAATTAAGTTTCGTAGGTAAAAGTAGGCTTTTACCTACGAAAATAATTTTCGTTGGTAAAAGTCATCTTTACCTACGAAATTTAATTTCGTAGGTAAAAGTTTTGTAGGTAAAAATCATATTTCTTGTAGTGCCCGTCACTTTGCACTGCAACATCGTCACTTTGTCTAATGAATCCCGTCACTTTACACTTCAACCTCGTCACTTTGTCTAGTGAACACTGTCACTTTGCACTGAACCCTCGTCACTTTATCTTGTGAACCCCGTCAATTTGTATTGCAACCTCGTCACTTTGTCTTGTGAACCTTGTCACTGTGTCTAGTGAACCCTGTCACTTTACACTACAACCCCGTCACTTTGTCTAGTAAACCTCATCACTTTGCACTGCAACTTCGTCACTTTGTCTAGTGAACCCCGTCATTTTGTCTAATGAACCCCGTCGCTTTTCACTGCAACCTCGTCACTTTGTCTAGTGAACCCCGTCACTTTTCACTGCAACCTCGTCACTTTGTCTAGTGAACCCCGTCACTTTGCACTGCAACCCCGTTACTTTGTCTAGTGAAGACCGTCACTATGTATTGAACCCTCGTCACTTTTTCTTGTGAACCCCGTCACTTTGCACTGCAACCTCGTTCAATGCAAACCTCGTCACTGTGTCTTGTGAACGAGGTTGCAGTGCAAAGTGACGGGGTTCACTAGACACAGTGACGAGGTTGTAGTGCAAAGTGACCGGGTTCACTAGACAAAGTGACGAGGTTGTAGTGCAAAGTGATGGGGTTCACTAGACATAGTGACGAGGTTGCAGTGCAAAGTGACGGGGTTCACTAGAAAAAGTGACGATGATGTAGTGTAAAGTGATAAGGTTCACTAGACATAGTGACGAGGTTGTAGTGTAAAGTCACGCGGTTCACTATACAAAGTGACGAGTTTGCAGTGCCAAGTGATGGGGTTCACTAAACAAAGTGACGGGGTTCACAAGACAAAGTGACGAGGTTGCAATGCAAAGTGACGGGGTTCACTAGACAAAGTGACGAAGTTATAGTGCAAAGTGACAGGGTTTACTAGACAAAGTGACGAGGTTGCAGTGCAAAGTGACGGGGTTCACTAGATATAGTGACGTGGTTGCAGTGCAAAGTAACGGGGTTCACTAGACACAGTGACGAGTTTTTAATGCCAGGTGACGGGGTTCACTAGACACAACTACAAGGTTATTGTAGATAAAGTGACGAGATATTTGGATATGGGTGAAATAAACACATCAATACTAGCCGGTTAGAACTAGATCAATTAAATTTTATCATTAAGTCATACATCAAAGAATAAAAAAAATTACATTTGTCTCTGCATGGTTTCAAAAAAATTACACAAAAATGCTTAAAAAATTAAATTAAATAAATCCCTCCACCCAGCCTGCATCTGCATCCATCTCATAAAGAAAAATTTGATTGATGTGGCCTTCACTCACAACATCCCTGGTTTCACTAAATGAATTGACGAACAAAATGACCTGGTTCCACTAAATTTGATAAATAAAATGTATGAAGAAATTCCAAATACACAATACCTGAAAGAAGACAAAAGGCTACAGATAAAACCCATAGCAATATGTTTTTCGCTATAGATTATATCCGTAGCTAATTATTCCTTGGGGTTGCACTAAACCTGATTAATCCCAATGTAAGGGAATCTTACACATGAACTGTAGTTGAACAACTTTCTGTAAAATATTCAGATACTACACATTGACACCAAATAAGTAGATAGTGCAATTGAAACCAGCTGTGGACATGCCAACAATAATCCACCTCTGGTTCAGCAGAAGGATTGCTGTTCTTGAGATCCTTTGGAAAATACCCAACAGAGAGGTGTCTTTCTCTACTACAATTTTCTTTGGAAATCCAATCCCCAAGTGGCCCGAGCCTCAGCTCCAGCTTTTTCTCTTCTGTAACTTGAAAGGATCCTCTATCCCTTACCAACCAATCCCTTTCATTAGGAATCAGATCAAGAAACTGCTGGCAGGACTCTCCTTCCCTTGAATCTCTCTCCATTTTCTCAGCAAATGTGAAAGTAAACCACCTCAATATCTGTAGAAGAAATGAACAGCAGAACATTAAAAAATAGAAGATGAAACAAAATAAACCCAGGTGAAAAATCATTGTTTTGCATGTAGAAAAAACAACTACTTTCAATTTAAAAAAAACAAAAACACAAAAAAAAACAAAAACAAAACAAAAAAAAAAACAGGGATTCTTTACCAAAACACAAATTGAAAAAAAAAAAAAAAAAACCAACACCCACATCTTAAATCAGCCAAATACACATTTTCTAGTCCAAAAGACCAAGAACCAAAATACAAAATCCCCACCTCTAACAACCACCTTCTCAAACCATCCCAAAAACCAAAAACCGAGATTTTGAAAGGGGGAAAAAAAAACCCACCTTAACACCATTCAAAAAGCTGGAAAACAAAACCCAAAGAAAAACGAAAACCCAGATTTTTGTTCTCTTCTACTTTATAATTTCACACCAATGGATGGGATGCCCACCATTGAAAGACTTGCTGATTATATGTGGGGCCCACTATATATTTTACATATGCCGATCCATCCAAACAGGATGAATGGACACCTAAAGACGGGGCCATTCCAAAACTCATTTGTCCGACAGAAGAACATGATTGTAGAGAATTTAGGTACATGGTGTGGCCCACCTGAATTTATATTCAGCTTGATTTTTAGGAATTGGATGCCATTAACATCACAAGAGACGTCCATTTTATTTTTAGTTTATGCCCATGTAGAAACGTATGTATTAGATCCAGAAAGACTTTCAATTACCTCACGTAATTAAATAGGTTTGAAAGTGTGTTATAAAAACACAGCAAAACACCCATCTCTTGATATCCCATAGTAGAGAGAGAGAGTAGCAATGGGGATTGCCAGAAATTCTATTTGATTTTTTTGGGTTTTGCTTTCATTCTCTTTGTTGCAAACACCCACCCTTGCTATCAAAAAGGCAAGCATCACTTTGTTTTCTTTCTTTATTAAGTATATGATATTAAAGATTGATTTTTAAAGAGAGAGTGTTTGGAACTCTCATTTCTACTTCACTTTTGATGATTTGTAGTATGAATCCGATCTGGGTTTTTCTTCTTTTTGGATTCTATTGAAGCTTTATTGATTTTTAGAGAGAATTTTTAAGCATTACAAAATAATGGTCTTGAATACTCCTAGAAAGGGTAAGAGCTGACAATATATAACTTTTATAATGGTCTTGAAGAAATGAACAGCAGAACATTAAAAAACAAAAGATAAAACAAAATAAACCCAGCTGAAAAATCATTGTTTTGCATGTACAAAAACCAACAACTTTCAAGTTTAAAAAAAAATAAAAACAAAACAAAACAGGGATTCTTTACCAAAACACAAATTGAAAAAAAAAAAAACACCAACACCCACATCTTAAATCAGCCAAATACACATTTTCTAGTCTTAAAGATCGAAAACCCAAATACAAAATCCCCACCTCTAACAACCACCCTCTCAAACCATCCCAAAAACCAAAAATCGAGATTTTGAAAGGGAGAAAAACCTGGTACCTGAACCATTCATTCAGTGGGTCCATTGCAGATCACAAAAAATAGCCTTGAAAAAAAAAAGGATTTTGAATGGAGGAAAAAATAAATTAAAAAAAACAATCCGTAAAAAATTATATATAAAAAAATAAAATACCTGTGAGGTGGCGTGGATCTTCGATGGATGAACTCGACTGCCCGATGGAAAATGAGCAAGAGGGATTGTGAGAGATTGGGGAAAGAGGCCCTTGGATCTTCAAAAGAAAAAACCCCTCTTTTTCTTCTGCTCTGGTGAAATCCATCTGTAGAAGCAAAAATTTTGAAATTAGAAACGTGAGGAAGAGAAATCTCTGAAAAATCTGCAGAACCGGAAATAGAAAGTGCCGTTGTTGCCATTAGGGAAGACGACAGAGAGAAAATCTCGTAGTGCCGTTGCCTACCTCCTGCCCTGACTTCTCAGCCCCGCCCTGACCCCGCCTTACCTCCCCTAATTATGCCTACCTCCCTCCACAACCCCCTTGATCTACTTCCTATTTCCTCTGCTTTCCACCCTGCTCACCAGGACTCTTCCTACTTCCATGACAGTCGAAGAACTCCAAGGCCCCATTTCCCACCTGTCTACAACTATAACATCTCCTTCCCGTAACACTAATCTAAATAGCCACCTTCCTAGTTCTTTTTCCCCTCCCCAGTTAACCCTTTCATCGCTGGCAGAATAGGCTTCCTTTCATGGAGCTTAACCATAACCTCCCCCCTACTCCCTCCATCGAAAAGGATAACCAGCACTCCCTAGATTTGATTAGAGCAATAGATCCTTAGCTCATCATGGTGGACCTCCCCCTGCTCCAACATAATCCTACAGCGGAAAACATCTCCCCGTCCAAGATGGTCTCTCCCAATTTCCTCAGATGGCTGTATTACACCCCCCCCCCCCCCCCCCCCCCCCCCCCCCTCTTCAGCCGATACCACATATCACTGTCTTAACCAAGAGCTGGGGGACAATGATGAACAGTTCTCGGAGGAAGACTTTGGCCTTCAGCTTGATCAAAAGGATCGTTTGCTGAAGAAAGGCCCTCTTACCAGAATCCTGCTTGCCTCTTAGAATAGCTACACAGTACCACAACAACCAGGCAGACGAAAATCATCAAAAGGAAATAATACTGATCCAGCAATGGATTGGACTGACAGACTCAAAAGATTGCAGAGAAGGGCGTTCAACTCTGGAAACGTTACTGATGGATAAAGCGATCATTTGGAATGCTAGAGGCATGGCCAATGCTGCGACCCTTAGATCTGCGAGAAGGCTAGTCCGTGTTCATAATCCTTAGTGGTTAGCAGTTCTGGAACCTATGGCGAGAGAAGAAAAGCAAATCTCGATTGGCTTAGCCCTGGGCTTCCATTCTTCTCTCTCAAACGCTGAAGTTGGAGGTAAATTTTGGTTCTTCTTCAGCTCCCATTTATCTGTTTAAGTCATTCAGTCTTCTTCTTAGATGATCTCATTCTCTGTCTAAGGTAACAACTTTCATGTAAATTTTATCCTTTCAATTGTTTATGCCAAATGTTTTAAGCTCCAGCGCAGACAACTTTGGTCAGACATTTCCTCCTTGGCCAGCAACATCTCAGGCTCGTGGACCATTGGCGGGGATTTTAACGTGGTCCTCTCCCCCGCTGAATGTAGAGGGAGCAGGAATTTTGATCACAACAGTTCGGAGGAGTTTGCTGCTGCGATGGATAGTGTGGCTCTCTTCGATGCTGGGTTCATAGGTAAGAGATTTACTTAGTGCAACAACCAGGCGGGCAACGCGCAGGTCTGGGCTCGCCTCGATAGGGTCTTTTGCAACGGCGATTAGGTTTCTAACATTCCTCAGTTTCAGGTGCAACATCTGCCCTGGGTAAATTTCGACCACTCTCCTATTCTTCTGTCAGCTCCCAGTAGTCATTCTCCTATTGCAAGACCTTTCTGTTTCCAGAGAATGTGGCTGCTCCATCAGGGATTCTCTCAAGTTGTTCAGGAGGCTTGGCTAACAGATCTAAATGACCAGCCCATGACGAACCTCCTGCTAAAAATTCGAAAAGTCAAATGCAGATTAAAGGATTGGAATCGTACTGTTTTTAGCTATGTTTTCCAAAGTCTCAGGGCTGCTGAACAGAATTTAGTCTCTTTGGAGTCCCAGGTATAGCTCGAATCCACCGCTATCAGCCAGTCCTCTCTCCTGGAAGCTAGGCGGCATTTAGCCCATATAGAACTAGCAGAAGAGATCTTCTGGAAGCAAAAGTCCCGCAACAATTGGTTATCTGAAGGTGACCGAAACACCAAGTTTTTCCACCTGCAAGCCACTGAGAGAGCCAGACGTGCTTCCATATCACAGCTTTAGCTTGATTGTGGCACGGTCACAACGGATTCAGCCTAAATTAAAGCTGTAACCATTGAATTCTTCGAAAAGCTCTTCCAGTCGGAACATCACTCGATCAATGATCACCTCCTGGCCAACATTCCTCAGCCTCTTTCCACCACTGACAATGACTTCTTGATGGACCTCTCATCCTTGGAGGAGGTTAGGGCCGCAGTCATGGCTATCCCGATCGACGGGGTCCTCGGACTAGATGGTCTGTCTAGAGCATTGTTTGCAGGCTGTTGGGAGTCTGTCAAGACTGATATCCGTAGGGCTGTCATCCATTTGTTTCAGGGGGGCAATCTTCCGCATGCGTTCTCCTTAACTCTCATATGTTTGATCCCCAAAGTGGCAGGCCCAAAATGCCTCTCTGATTTTAGACCGATTAGTCTCTGTAACTATGTATACAAGATCTTTGCCAAGGTCATTGCCTCCAGACTTGCCACTATTCTCCCCAAATTAATCTCGCTTGAGCAAGGGGCGTTTGTAAAAGGGAGAGCGATCGCTGAAAGCATTGCTTTGGGCTAGGAAATTTACAGAGACATTGGTCACAAAGTTCAAGGGGGAAATATCATCCTTAAACTAGACATGAAGAAGGCCTATGACCAAATTAAATGGAATTTCCTTAAGATAGTTTTGGCCTGCTTCGAATTTTTAGAATCTTAGATTAATATGGTGGAAAAGTGTTGAAGTAACATTTGGTTCTCGGTCTTGATCAACGGGGAAGGTGCTGGTTACTTTGAGTCTTCCAGAGGTCTGCGCCAAGGAGATCCTCTTTCCCCCCGCCTTTTCATTCTTGCTGTGGAGGTCCTGGGCAGAGGCTTCTCCAATTTGATTACCACTAGCATCTTCTCTCCGTTTAAGCTTAAACGCGGCTGTAAGTAAATCACTCATCTCCACAATGCAGACGATAGCATTCTGTGCCTCAATGGGAGCAAATCATCCATCATGGCTTATAACGCCCTGAAATTCAGGGGTCGAGCATAACTCAGCTCCCAAGTTCTAAAACATCACGTATGCAATATAAACAATGATGGATGTATGCTGTCTGTGTTAGTTCATAAAAACATGAAATAGATCAAGCCAGATCAGCAGACATAATTCAGGGATATTGAGAAAATGTAAACAGAAGACTTAAATACATATATAATTTAAAAAGAATTCTCAAAAGATGCGTGCTCTACCCAGGGCAATATATACAACTGTGTCTCAAAGTACATGTATCAACTGTGCAAAATCACCATATACATATCCCAGAATTTCCGTTGGTTAGGACAAGGCTCACATAAGCCTGCTTGAGAACTGCATAAATGAGAATGCCTCCTCGTCCTCGTCAAAATCTGGCTCTGCCTCGCAAGCATCGCCGTCACCTGTAGCTAAGTCAGAGTCTGGTTAGTGTTTAAGCACCATCTCAAAGCGTGGGAGTGAGTGATCAACTCAGTGGTACTATACAGCAAAAGTTAACATGTTATCAATTCAATCAAGTAGTAATGATAAAGCAGTACAATCAAACATGTCCTAGATACTCTTGTTAATACAAGAATGATATGAGGGAATGATGCATACCCTCACCACAAACTCCCTCATGCGACATTATCTAACGATCGTGGCATGAATCACTACCACTGTACTCTCACACCAACGCCAATGACACATGCAGTGCGATGTCATGAGTATGATTAACAAGTTCTTATTAGTCCCTTTCATACAGCAAGATTGGAAAGCTAAGACACCTCTCTTATATCAATTCTCAAACATTGATCCATTTTACGGTCGTCAGTCCTAGGAAATCTCATACGATGTTACGGTTCTAGGTCGCTGCAAGGGGTGTTGCACGAAATCGTTACACCACTCTCCCATCACCAAATCAATACAAGCCTAGTTATATTCTCAATACTACAACAAGACTCGTCGCCCTTATGCAGTGTCAGGATATACTTGAGGTCACTACAGAGAGCTCGTCACCATCAATGTATGCCGACAACAAGAATATAGTGTCTCATACCACCATAATCTGCTCACGAGAGTAGGGTGCTCACTGGTCACTACGGGGAGGCTCGTCGCCCCAGCGTAGGCCGACGCTCGGCCACGGTGTCCCATACCACCATATCCGGCTCATGAGTCTTAGGGGATCACGGTACCAAGGTTAACGGGAGTTTCACTAGTAAGTTCAGTGCCTTAGATTCAAACAGTAGCGACTAAACATAGTGAACAAACATCAGTCAATCGGGTTAGTTGATGAGCTCAACTAGGCCAAACGCACGTTGAGTCGAACGACATGGAATGCATAAGCACTCCGTGTGGCCTAACCACTGTCGAACATCCCAAGCACGACTCAGGTTCGTTAAACTCATCCTGTGTGGCGAAAACGACCTCAACCACTATTTGCAGAACGATTACCGATTACCTGGACTGTAATACAGCCTCATTCACGTACAAGCTCAATAACAGGCATATGATTCATATCCTACAATCATATGAACATTCGTGAAATATAACTTGAACTTAAATACAGTACATGGAGGAAATCATACACACATTTAACATGATTCATCTAGGTTAAATAATTCATGGAGGAAATCATACACATAGTTAACGTGATCGGGATTCATATATCAACAACCTTAACAATCACATTTTACTAACTACTAACTCATTTAGGTATTTATACAAACACTTAGATTACACTATTCAACATACTTCACGTATGTCAACTCCATTACATATTAGGGCAAGTCCTTTCGCCAAGGAGTTGCCGCATACATATCAAGCATATGACTGCGACAAATAATCATGGCAATCATAACGGCATATTCCATACGTATATGGGTATTCTAACATATACATGAAATACGCTATTTATAACATAAAGTATATATATACATAAATCAAAACGGATAGCACATTTAGCATGTGTAATGACAATCATAACATGAATAAATCATTATCTAACATTGAAAGCCTTGAAAACCATAACCTAAACGTATATAGTCCGCACCTTAAACCAGAAAATGCATATAAGATGTGATTCAGATGATAAGTATTCGTCAACGGCGGATACGCTACCTAAGGCATGAAACAGGTTAGCTATAACTTCATTTGAACTATTTTAGGCTTCAAAACAGGTTAGAGTTTGCTTAACTTACCCAAGAATGGAATCAGAATCGTCGGAAGAACGATTCAGATACGCAAGTTCGATGTGTAGATGAACTGGGAAGAATCTCACGGAGAATCAAAAGGTTCTCTCTTGCTTTCTCTCTCTTTTCTCTCTCTTAAGTAGCTAGGGTTTAGGAAATTCGTATGGAATTTGAAAATGAGAGTTTAAGCCCTTTTTATAAGCCTAAAGTCGACGAAAATAGTCTTAAGGCTAAGGTATACCTAGGTTATAACCAAATCAAGCTCTTTCTGATCCAACGGAGCACTTTCGGAGGTCCTTTTATCAAA
This sequence comes from Magnolia kwangsiensis, assembly GCA_037074715.1. NCBI lineage: Eukaryota > Viridiplantae > Streptophyta > Magnoliopsida > Magnoliales > Magnoliaceae > Magnolia > Magnolia kwangsiensis. The sequence continues at coordinate 153,943,044 of CM073575.1, read as the reverse complement.
TAAGGTCGAACTTAAGCTTATGAGTATTAGATCTTTCGTAAGTTAAGTTTTCAGTCTGATCGGGTTTCCAGATTGTCCGTGACGGACCAGCTTCAATTCAACAGTTACCGAAATTCGATCAGGGCTACAAGTACTTTGACATGTAAGGGCCACCTTTCCTGATCCAAGGGTGAATTTAGGTCGAAATCTAACGGTCAGAATGCTTAGAAACATTACGCAAGCGAAACGATCCAGATTACTTAAAATCATAATTAATTTTTTAAAAATCTTCGTTTTCTCACTCTCTTCACTCCGAACGTAAGGAAATGGTCTCAGGACATCGTTTGGGCTTGATTTTCGAGGTGATAGTCAAGTCCAACTAGGCGGTCGTAATGGTCTAAGTTCATCGCCATCAGACTTTCGACGTATGGTCTAGGTCCAATACGAAGTTACAAAGTATTCCTGGGAACAACTGGGTTTAGAGTTGGATCCTAGATTTCAGAGTAATATAGCGTCAATGATTCTATAGGTTTTGAGTCTTACAGATCGTATTGAAAGTTATTGGTGCTAATTCCATATGTAATCTAGTTTAGTGCTAGCTAAAACATATTAAATTTCTAAGGGATTAAGGCGTAAATGATTTCTGCTAAAGGTGATACTCGGGTCTAAGTACGGATTTTTCTAAGTCGTTATAATCTACCCCCCTAAAGAAAAATTTCATCCTCAAAATTCGTACCTTCTCATACTCCTCGAGGATCTGGGGGTAATTCTTCCTGACCTCAGCTTCAGTCTCTCAAGTAGCTTCTTCTTTGCTATGATGCGTCCATAGTACCTTCACAAGTGGGATAACCTTGCTACGCAATACCTGCTCTTTCCTATCCAAAATATGCGTCGGTCGCAGTTCATAAGTGGCGTCCTCGCTCGACTGCACCTGCACCCATCTGATAATATGTGAAGGATCGGGAACATACTTCTTCAACATAGACACATGGAAAATATTATGCACACCTGCGAGTGGTGTTGGCAAAGCAAGGCGATACGCTACTGCCCCCACTCCATCAAGTATCTGGAATGGGCCAACAAATCTCGGCGTGAGCTTTCCTTTCTTACTAAACCTAAAAACTCCTCGCATAGAAAAAACCTTAAGGAACACATGATCCCCAACATCAAACTCAAGCGGTCGCCATCTTGTATCGGCGTAGCTCTTCTGCCTGCTCCGTGCTGAGAGCAGTCGGCGATGAATAATGTCGATCTTCTCTGAAGTCACCTGAACCAACTCTAGGTCAATCAAAGTCTTCTCACCCACTTCTACCCAACAGTGCGGCACTCTACACGAGCGACCATACATTGCCTCACAGGGAGCCATACCAATACTCGCCTGGAAGCTATTATTATACACGAACTCTACATAAGGAAGATAGTCATCCCAACTGTCCTTGAAGTCCAACACGCAAGCTCGCAACATATCCTCCAAAATCTGATTCACACGCTCCGTCTGTCCGTCTATCTGTGGATGGAACGCGGTACTGAACTTCAGCTTCACACCCATCACTTCATGGATACGAGTCCAGAAAATAGATGTGATTCTGGTGTCTCTATCTGACACAATCTCTAAGGGAACTCTATGCAGGTGTATAATCTCCCTGATATACAATCTAGCCAACTCGTCTGCAGAATTTATAACTCTGATTGGTAGGAAATGAGCTGACTTCGTCAACCTATCAACGATCACCCAAATAGAGTCATGTCCCTTCCTTGTCTTCGGCAGTCCAGAAATAAAGTTCATGAAAATAAAGTCCCACTTCCATTCAACTATAGGCATGGGCTGAAGCAATCCAGGAGGTCGGCGATGCTCTGCCTTAATCTGCTAACACGTGAGACAACGGGATACGAACTCAGCAATATGGACCTTCATATTGTCTCACTAATATGATCTCTTCATATTCTAATACATCTTCGTGTTACCTGGATGCATCGCAAGCCTCAATGTAAGACCCGTATCTTAGTCCGTACCGTTCCGTAAACTTCCGCGGTCTTACCGGTCGAATTTCGGTAACCTTCGACCCTTAACCGATATTCACGCGCGACCCTGATTCATATGCCGTCAACATATGTCGACTCAACCCAAGACCATTGCCATAGCGACCGCGCCGTTGTTGCTGTTCCGATGCCACGACTTGCACGCCGAGGCAATATCCTAGTCAAGAGATGTGGGCCAACGTTCGGTGCGAGGAAAACGTCGCGCGTTGCGAAACCTAAGAGAATCTCTACGATGTGTCACATCAATCCCATCAATCAATCAATCCATCAATCCATCACATGTCAAGTACATGTCAAGTATACATCACTTTCACCCTTTCCCAAGCAAGCCACAAAAGTCCTCCATGCCCATACTTTTCTTACATAAATGCCTCAAAAGTCAAGAAATTCTTACACCACCCATGCTTCTCTTATACAAAAGGCCACAAAAGTCAAGGTTTTCTTACACACCCATCACTCACCACATCCATCCATCACCCATCTCTCTCTCTCTTTACAACTCTCTCTCTTTCTCATTTCTCATTTTATTTTCTCAAGCAACTAAAAACAAAAAGAATCTCATACGTATGAGAGCTCTCCAAGCCTCTCCCTCTCTTTCAAAACTTCAAGTGTGGCCCACCTTTCCTACCCCATCATCTCCCATCTCAACCATCTATTCCTCATCTCCTCCATTGGAATCAAAGCTAAGGTGCTTAGGGACCCATAGGAGCAAGAAGATCGGACGGTGGGTGCTTGTTAATATTGATTTTTCATGTTTTTGAGATGGGCCAAATGAGGCCAACCGATCAATGGTTTGGATCTCATTTGGGACCCTAAGAGGTGGCCGATGGCCCACTTTGATCATCATGATCATCCATGAAGGGGCCATTCTCCATGGACTCCATCATGAGTATATTTCATTACATTTGAAGGTCATCTAGACCGTCCAAATTGGTGGAGAAAGGATCTCCACCGTTGGATTTGATTTTGTTAGATCCATATGTAAAGGGACCCGTTTTATTATTTGATCTCTTCAAGAGAGGGCTCATAGTGGCGAAGCCCTCCAGCACAAGCGTGTCCCACTTTCCACCTCTCTCTCCCTTCTTATTTCATTTTATTTATATTTTTTTTGTCATTATATAGGCTTGTGTGGCCTATTTGAATGGACCCCACCATGGAGCTCACTTTCTATACAATCATCAAGTGTGGCCCACCTTGTGTGTGATGGGGTCACACTGTTCTCCATGAGGTGGCCCACCTAATCAGGGCCCACCACAATATTTTTTTTTTTAAAAAAAGACCAAAACGTCGAGGGTCTGGGACGCTGGACGTCCCTGTGTAAAAAAAAAAAAAAAAAAAAAAAAAAAAAAAAAAAAAAAAAAAAAAAAAAAAAAAAAAAAGAAGAAGAAAGGGAGCTTTTGGGGTGGGCTACTTGCATAGGCTCCACCTTGATGTATATATCCAATCCAAGACATCCATCCTCTTACCCACATCGTTTTATCCGTTGAGTAGAAGAATGGGGCTGATCTGAGCTTCTAGTGGGCCATAGCATTGGGAACATTGGCGGTTACAATTGAGGAATTTTCTGATGTTTCTGTACATCCAAAAATCACAAACTCTAGACTCATTGGGACGGCCTCGAGCCACTGAACACAATGGGTGGGGTGGATCTACTGGATGCGGGCCCTAGACGCCAAAAACTGTGAAAAAAATAGGTTTTCTAAAAAAAAAAAAAAAAAACAAAGTCCAGAGGCAAAGCCTCTGCCTCTGACGTGCTGCAGCAGTAGCACGCGCTGCGTGCAGCGGGCGGCCGTGTAGCTGCCCACGGCTGCTGCCGTGGGCCCCACCATGATGTTCATCGTCATCCAATCGGTTCACACTGTGGGCCACCTCCTGAAGTGGGCCCCTTCCAAAAATCAGCTCCATCCATGACTTGGGTGGCCCACACCACACGAAATAGTGTGATTGAACCTCTACCTTTGAAACTCAAATCTGGGTCCACAGAAGTTTCGAATTAATCTGAAATTTGTGTTTTCACTTCACCCAGGTCTGAGTGATCTTATGAACGGTGTGGATGGCATTTCAACATTTTGGTGGGCCACATACGTGGGACCCACAGTGATGAATATGTTTCAATCCACCGTCCACAGCCGTGGACGGTGGGACCTACCATGATATATGTGTTCTTTCACGCCGTCAGCCTGACGGTGGTGCCCACCTCGCTGTGTTCTGTCCGCGCCGTCCATCCCTGGACGGTGGGACCCACCGTGATTTTGTGTCATACCTGCACCGTCCACACTGGACGGTGGGATCATTTTCCCCCTTTGGCCCACTCACTGGATGGATGGCAAATGAATATTATAGTGGGCCCCCGGCCTACCTGCTGGATGACAAATTAAACATTTCAGTGGGCCCCCTTGCCAATTTGAATAGTGTATAAACATTTCAGTGGGCCTCTAGGCCCATGGGATTGGACCCATTTGATGTATTTTAAAGCCCATGGGAGTAGGCCCACTTGATATGTAAGGCCTATGGGTATTTGTTTAAGGCCCATGGGATTGGACTCATTTGATGTGTTCCAAGGCCCATGGGATTAGACCCATTTGATGTACATATGGGGCCCAATTGGTGTGGCCCATTTGTTACATATAAGACCCATAAGATTAGACCCATTTGATGTAATCTAAGGCCCACGAGTTATGACCCATTGCAATGCACTTAAGGTCCATTATTGTGGCCCATTTATGTGGCCCATTTGATGAATAAAAGGCCTATACGACATGGCCCATTTGATGTATTTAAGGCCCAATGGGAAGTACCTATGGTCCATTACAATGTGTGACCCTAACACTGATTATGAAACGATGTTTACAACGATCGTTCGTTGGGTGCAATGTTGGTTTGACGTCCACATTGCGAGTGTAATGCTGGTTGGATGTCTACATTACGACTCTCTCTAGGGCCCATTAATAGGCCTGTACTTGTTGTGTATAGGCCGTCTAGGCCCATCTACCTTGAAAGGATAGTGCATTATTTTTTAACATAGTTACTATAACTCCATGACTCATGATCATACGCATCATATGTATGCTTGATATGAGAGGTGACTAATCATAACATATGCCTTCGGGCAGGTTATTTATGGGCTCCTGGTTGGGCGGTGTTGCCCTACATGAGCACACGATACGCGCAGGATTTGTTGCATGATTGGATAATGTGATTCATGCATTCGTATTGTGTAATATGGTTGTTGTACGCCCTAGCGACATTAGGGCTGTAGCCTCCACAGACGTATTGTGGTTGGCGGGATTGGATACCAGGTTGGCGGGATTGGATACCGAAAATCTTGTTCTACATGGGGTGCTATAGATATCCCTGGGTGAAAGTTTCTAAACCCTTATGTACCAAGAGGTTGCTCCAATGTTTAGACCGAGTAAATAGATGAGCGTTGAGTGCCGATTATCAAACGGTTGCGCTCTCCACTGTGTCGTGATCGGTTGGAAGGGGGTGCCGCCTTACCCACCCTAGTGTAGGGGGCAATGCTAGGCTGAGTCTGACCAGCTTGAGGAATGAGTCCGCTATCGACGAGTCGCGCCCGATATTGGCAAACAGATAGTGAGGTCTCTTCCACTTACCTTATTGCGCGCGATGTGGCGGCAATCTGGTTTAGAGTGTACTAGACCCCGGTGATATCCCAGATTTGAGCTGTATTGATGTGTGGACATAGATGAGGATTTGTATGCTTGAGTTGCATTTCACATTGCATGGCCTTGGGATGGCCGATATCATTCATGTCTTACATCGCATAGCCTTGGTACGACTCTGATATTGCATGTCCATATTACTACCTTGTGCACACACTTTCACAACCCTCTAAGCTTTTTATAAGCTTATGCACGACCGTTGCGTGCAGGTGGCGTTGAGGCGCAGCAGCGCTGAGGCAGGAGCACGTTACAGATCATTTTAGAGTTTTCGTCCTTCATCATTATATTTTCCTTTATGCTCATTATACTTGTAAAGTTTTTTATCATAATGGAAATGTAATGAAGTTCTTGGTTGTTGTTTGTGGGTTATGCCTTTGGTTATGCTTATTACGAATCAAACTGACGTTGAAAATCCTCCTTATAGCATCCCAGATCGGGACCGGGCGAATGGGCGCTAGGAACCGAGAATGGGGTTCTACGGAGGCTGTCGGCACCAGATTCGATGATCAGAAATTTTGTGAGCCCGGTTTCCGAGTTTGGGGCGTGACACTCGAACTATGGGCTGATTCAAGAATCTCTCGTCTCAGGTCAGGTATGTATGGAACGCATAGGCGGCCTCGATATCGCAGGCCCCCATCCATACCAATAGTCCACTCAGAGTCCCCGTCAGTACCAACCCGCTCCTTCATCTTCACCAGAAGCTCATCGCCTGCCTGAGCCTCAATAATGCGACCATCTACGAGCGATTGTACACGAATATGTGCGACGACTTCATACGGCTCTTCCACTGTGAGTTTCTGCTCAAAGTCTCGCACGAATTCCACCATATCCCATTCTGCAATCATAAGCGGAGCCGTAAATTATATAGTTTTCTTGTGGCTCAACGCGTTTGCCACAAGGTTTGCCTTGCCCGGATGGTAGGAAACCTCGAACTTAAAGTCTTTCAAGGTCTCCATCCATCGGCGTTGCCTCATATTCAAATCTCGGTGTGACACTACAAGAAAAGACACTTTTACCTACGAAACTTTTCGTAGGCAAAAGTCTTTTTTTTGTAGGTAAAGGCTTTTGTCGACGAAAATTTTCGTAGGCAATTTCTTTGCTAAAAGACCGAGGGGAAAACCTTTTACCAACGAAAAAAAATTTTCGTTGGCAAAGATAAGACTTTTACCGACGAATTTTTGTCGTAGGTAAAAGCTTTTACCAACGTTGTTTTTCATAGGCAAAAATATTGACAAATCTTTTTTACCTATGATTATTTTCGTAGTTAAAAATATTTACGAAACTTTTACCTATGAATTTGTTCGCAGGTAAACATCATGACAAAACTTTTACCTACGAATTTTTTCGCAGGTAAAAAATATTACACAACTTTTACCTACAAATTTTTTTGTAGGTAAAAATTAGTACAAAACTTTTATCTACGAATATCTTCGTAGCTAAAAATATTTACAAAACATTTTACCTACGATAATTGTAGCAAAAATATTTACAAAACTTTTACCTACTAACATTTTCGTAGGTAAAAATATTTACAAAATATATACCCACGAATATTTTTGTAGCTAAAAATATTTATAAAACTTTTACCTGCGGATTTTGTCGTGGGTAAAAATATTTACAAAACTTTTACCTATGAATATTTTCGTAGCTAAAAATATTTTCTTATACATTTACCTACAAATATTTTCGCAGGTAAATACGTGAAGGAGACTTTTCACCTACAAAATATTTCGTAGGTAAAACTCTCTCTTTTCACCACAACATTCCTGATATACACCTGTCACAATATATTTAATCATATTTTTCCTGATATACACCTGTTATATAATATATTTCGTTATATTCACTTTCACATCCATCCAAACCCAAACTCTGTAGATCCATTGAAACATAAACTAAAAGAAAAAGAAAAGCAGAGAGAAATTAAAAAAGTGACGATGCATTGGTAAGTTAAGAGATCATAAGAAGAATACGTACAAGGAGATTCATAGCATGAACAACTTGATGGAATAGAAGAGAATGTCGTCCGTTAATCATTTTGTTAAAAACAAGAAAGATTACATTGAAGCTATAAAAAATATCCTTGGTTTTTTTTTTTTGAAGGATAACTAAATCCTCAGGTAGAAGTTTACATAATTATTGTTAATTAAAATGAGATCAAATCATTTTTAAGTGTCTACCAAATAAGGCTTAAGAATGTTCAGGATTTTGTGATTCTCGGATAGAAGTTTACCTCGTTGTGGTCTCTTCTTACTCCATTTACAGTAGTATAAGCTTGAACCCAAGATGGCCACCCCTATAAATGTTGTCACGCTGGCAAGGATCGCAGTTTTCATTGCTTTCCTATTGTCCCCTGTTTCAACAGTGAATTCTTTGCATTTCAATAGCAATTCTACAACCAGCCAGCTCTGCATATCAACATACACTTCCAAGTTTTCATAAGAAACCCTTTATCAGACAAAATCTAACCATTCCCTATGAAATACTATGTCAACTCTAACATCACCCGAAAAACATAAAATCTAATCATTCTCTTCTTTGAATTTTTTTTTTTATAAATAGGTACCTGCACCATAGAATTCCTTTCAATTCTTTCCCAGTATCCAAACAAATTTTCTGGATTCAACAGAATCACATTTCCCATGCCCAAATGTGACAAAATAGAATCTTTCTCCAAGGATTTAGCTTCCTACAAAATCAAGTCTTTAGGCCTGTTGAAGAAAAAAGGTTTGCATTCATACAAAAATGCCACTGAATAGTATATACAATATCAAATTTCAAGATTTATATTTTCAATAAGCAAGTGATATTGAGATGAAATCTTTACCTGAGAATGCATATAACTTATTCCTTGAGTAAAAGAACCCTGATGAGCAATCTAGCAAATTCATTTACCATAGAAACAATCAGAAGACATTATGATAAGCTCATGCAAATAACACTCAAATCTATTATAACCATGTGATGTGAACATGATAATAAATAAATAATAATAAATCATCAGGGTTTATTCAATTCCACCTGGTTGCTAGGGCCAAGCTGCACTGCGACCACATCCTTTTTGCCAGATCCATCGCCAGCCTTGGCAGGTCTTGTCACCCTCTCAAAAGTTCCACTTAAAGAATATATATATATGTATCCTAACCTAAAACATATACCCAAACCGGTGGATAACCAAAAATGAAGATGTAAATTTTGGTTACCTTCAGCTGCAATAGCAAATCCATTCCCAAAAATCAATACAAAAGAAAATAAAAGAGTGTCAGTTTAAACTCCTAAAACCTCAAAATGCATGTAACTTTTAACAATTCAAAAAATGAAGACCAATATTACTGCTCTTCTCCATTAAAAAATAATGGCGGACTTCTTCCCATTGCACGCAGGACCATTGGTTATATATTACTTGCAATCGATCATCAATATAGGACAATCAACAAAAAGAAAAAAAAATAAAATAGAGACTAAATGTAAAAGAGTCATTGATCAAAGGGTTGTGATATTGCTATATACAGGAAAAACTTTAGTCATGGATGAAAGGTTCACATTCTTATATTAATGACATGGATAACATTAAAAATGTCACAAGGAATTACGAAAGTTTTGCAACAAATCAATATAAAGAGCATTGCATCTATGACCCAGATTACATTCCCACATATAAATGGAGCTTACGTGCTTAGCTCGTTTCCCAAATACAAAGAGCATTGCATCTATGACGTTGCTTTTACCACTTCCATTCGGACCCACTACCACTGAAAAACTCTACAGATAACAGAAAATTCAAATGAGACAATAAACACCTGAGTCAAGATGGAGTGCACCAAGCAAAATTGTGTGAAATTCTCACTCAAGTAACCAGAAAGGGACCAGATCCAGTACCATTGGAGGCATGGGAGGTACCATGCCCCATGTCATTGCTGCACATGTGACATGCATGCACTAGATCCATAAGTTAATGATAATTTGATTGGCTTATGCATCTGAACAGTGAACTATTTGGCACAAGGACAAAAAAAAAAGAGTAATTAAAGGAAAGAGAGATATAAGACTTATAGGCACATGCACGGACTATAGATTCAACATAATTTGACTTCCTCAAAAAAAACCTTCCAGGAGTCTCAACATAACACATATTTGGCTTGCTGTGAATGGAACGAATATTAGTTTGCAACAAATTCCAGATGTGGTTTAACACGAATAAGCCTCTGATCTTGAAACAAATTATCGACTGATGAAGAAATCATTCTATCATTGACCTCAGTGAAAGGATGGTGAGGATTTGGATTGTAGCATGCAAGAACAGCCACAACTGCTTCTCTGTATGCCAACCTCAGCTTTAACTCCTACGGAATTTCAGTACTATCTTCTTGACCAGTTTCAAACGTACCCTTTTGCTGCAAGGGGGTAGATTGAGAACATGTGTACACAGTTGAATTAGTGAAACACTATAATTATCCATTTAAGTGGGAAAAAAACAAAACAAAACACCTACCCTCTTCAAGGCTTCCAACAGTTCTTCTCATCCAATGTAGTCTAAATCCTTTCTAGCAGTTAAAATTCCAGGTTCATTCCTACCAATCAGTTGTAAGATGGTTTTAAAAAAATCTCCTAATGGGAAAATAGAAACAATTCATTAGGAAGTAACTAAAATATATTTTGCAGCTTTGCGCCAGTGAAATCTACAGTAAGATCTGCAGTTTCTAGTAGAAGGATCTCCATTTCCTCCTCTGACTGGAAATAATACAAAGCAGATGGACCATAGGAGAAGGTAGCTTTTATGATAAGGTCCAATAACTAAGGGACCAAAAATGAGAACTGACGAACCAGCATCATTTGAACTAGGTTCCTCTACTAGAACATGTTATGACCAATCTAGAGAAAAGCCCATTTGTTATAAATAAGCAGACTTAAAAATAACAAAGAAGTATGAAGGTCACTGCCACAAGTTTTGAGCATGCCAAACTACATGGTTCAGTGGTTTAAATTGTTGATGTGATGCACTCAAAAAAAAAGAAGCTAAGATTGCCAGATCCTAGTCATTGATATTTGGCTAGTTTTCTATTGAGTTTGAACTATCACTATTTTTTCTTTCTTAAATGTGTACTTCTTGGCTGGGTATTGAAGGGTTGGAATATTTCAATCTTGAGGAACTTTGGTGTGTGGGTCATCAATAGTGAAACCCATCATATTAGTGGTTTGGATAACTGAACCATGAGCCACACTAGCACAAACTCAAGGCATGAGGATCATATAAGAACTGAGGGTCAAAGCAGGCTAGACTACTACTTCCCTATTTTCCACCATCTCTATTACCATGGTGATTCATCCAGCCCACATGGGGGATGCAAGAGCACAAAATCTGAGCTCGTTGGCCATCATACCTACATGCAATGAAGAACCTGAATTCCAAATAAAGTTTTGTTTTCTTGAGCATTCTCACTATAACATGGTTTATTCTAAGTATTATATACATCATGAATCTCAACAGAAACCAATTTTCAATCATGTTACTAGAAAGAGCATAACACACGCGTTCCGATTCCTACACATGAGATCGTGTACCAATATCTTCCACTGTCAATTGGTTGTGGACTGCAATCATATGCACGTCCAAATTTCAAATCCCATCAACTTTTCAAAAATAAGGTGGAATTTTCATAGGACTTCTCATCCACAATCAACATGAGCTGGGAAGATGTCTGCTAAAAAATCATCTTTAGCAATGGAAACATGCAATCTCTTCTCTATATAAAATGATGGTTGAAATTTTGCAATACAAAGGACTGCTGTAAAATGAAATGATCAATTTTCAGACTGCTATGTAGGCAACATGGAGACATGAGAGAGCCAACACCAACATGGATCCCAACAAGTCCATTGTTTCAGAAATAAACAAGAAAAGCATTGATTCTCAGGCAGAGTCTGATCATCGATAGGCATGCAGACATCCATTCTACACAGCATATATTTCTTCGAACCATCAAATTTTTAGGCCCTATCGTAGATGGGGTACAGCCACAGAATCAGATTGGCCAGACAATGTAACTCTGATCAAGGGACATTTTTTCTGTAGAATTTTGCTTGTTGTCTTCTTTCTACAATACCCTTCCCATTTGATGGATTTGGACTGACTGCTGTAGAATTTTGCCTGTTACCTTCTTTCTACAATACCCTTCCCATTTGATAGATATAGAGAGTTTGGACTGACACCTAATATTACAGCCATGAACACACCATCTATCAGCTATAGCAGGAACTTAGTTGAGTAATTCCAAGCCAAAAAATGCAGGAAAAAGGTCACTTGAAAAGCTTACAATGAACCAAAACTCGAATAAAGCTTTCGACAATCATCTCATGTAAGCATCAGTTGTGGTCCACTACCGAGTGGATCAGACTGATTTTCAAGATGAGGATTACTCATTTGCAGCATGTTGGTAGGAATGAGTGACCTACATGACAAGTCATGGTGCAGCAATCTATGAAAAGTGACTAGAGTTGGGATTCTTTGAGTTACAAAGAGAGGATCTAGTCTTGAAAAAATGGTATTAGGAAAGTTGGGATTTAGAGAAGGTTTGAATTTTATAGCATTTGGATCCTTGAAAAAATAGTTAATAGCTTGGTAAAAGACACAGCAACGCATAGAAATGTTGGGTTTTATAGAGTTGGTAACCTGAAAAGGTGAAAATAGCTATCTATGCAAAGACGTGTGTATGTAAAAAATTCTTACAATATTATCAGATAGAAAATCAAAAGCCCTTCATAATCTATAGTTAATGTTGTTCTCTCATTTAAATTGTCAATTTTATATCAAAAGGGCCATTTTAGCATAGAGTTGTTGCTTACCATTAGTGATGGCAGGCTGAAATAGAATATCATCCATAGACTCTGAGCCAGGATTTTAATGGTGGATATCCAATCACTATTGTTGTAATGTGGTGTGGACCACCTGAGATTTATATCCCTCTAATTTTTGGCATAAAACTCTAAAATGATTGTTGAAAATGGATGAACGGAATGGATGAAACACCCATGCCATGCGATCGGTTGCATATAGATGGAAACTAAAAGACTGTTAGCAGTGGCTCACATCCAATAGGAAAATGTTGTTTTCTTAGACAGAAACTAGGATAGTCCGATCAAGGGCCAAGACTATCAAACACATGCGCCACATGTACAAGACTTGTTATGAAAGTACAATGACTGTGCCTCCAACGGCAGGAAAATTAGCATGCAAACCACTTTTTTTAACCTGTTGTAGCATCTGAAACCAGAGATTAAAAACTTCTGCTGCCACCCCAAGCTTTTGCAATATGCCAATTGTCATTGTTGCATTGTAGTAAAGAGCATCAGCAATCTACAATAAGTTTGAAAGGCTTATAACTTAATGTGCCTTGTTCATCTACACTTTTGTAACAGTAAAATGCAATCTATGAACATAACAGTAAAATGCAAGTGGTCTTTCAACTCTATGGAGTCCATCTTCAATCAATGCCACATCCAATATCAGTAACATTTAGGGTGATTAGGAAAACATACTTCAACATGCTACTAAGAACAATAACTCCAAAAAGATTAACGAGAAATGCTCCAGTGCTCTCAAAGCACTACAAGTTATACTGCTCCTAGTTGCATGGGACACTTGGACTATCCAATCCATCAATCTAGACTGATCACTAGGTCCAGTGCACATTTCATGAGCAATTAACCATGCAAGCATCCTTAAATGTGTTATGGACTTGACAAACAATTGAGATCAATCAATTGGACTAACCGAACTGATGCAACTACGAGCACTATAACTTTATGTGCTACATCATGAGTAATTCAACAACCGTGAAGTTCTCCTAGAGTAAAACATGAGTGGCAACTTATAGACATGTAGGATAGAACAGCCACATACATGTGACAACCTCTCCCACTAAGTAGCAACATTTTAGTGATGTATTTACTCTGTATTGACCAACAGAGATATCATGAAAACTAATTACATTCTAGTTGACAATGCATTCTCAACTCAACCACTATGAGAAGACAATACACACACACACAACAGATACATCTTGATCTATATAGCACTAACAATTTATGAGCATAGTACAATTATTCTTTCTGGGTAGAAAGATTGTCCTGTCAACAGGAGCAACTGGATTCGTTTTGGTCATTTTCCTGTAAATAAGCATATGAGACTATCTTTACCTTTACCATAGTCACCAGATGTTAACAACCAAGATGTAAATGCAGGCCAGGGACCAACCAGACAAAGCCTAGAAAATAGAGGATCAAAAGCACTCTTTCTGCCTAATCAACCATGGAGGAAACTTCAGAAATTATAATTCCCAGCCATAGATAAACAAACATATTGACACTGAACAACCTTTATGTGAGATAACGTGAATTAACACGTAGACTTCTAGAATGACACTGAACATCAACAAGGTTCAATATCTGCATGTTGGAAAGAAGGCCCAAAACCATTTGTCAAGTCATGTTAACCACGAGAGACTATATTGTAGAAACCAAAATAGATGTTTATTCCATTAACAACAGGGAGAATATATACAGAGAGATACCAGGTTCTGGCAGACATTTGTAAAAATCTTATGAGATACACATGAATTTGAACTTAAGGGGAAGTTGGTCAAATATAAAGCATAAGATACATCTCTACTGATTTTGAAATCATCACCAATCAAGCTGCACAACATTGACAACTAGACAAAAAAAAAAGGACATGTAAATCATCATCTTAGCTCAATAATAAAGATAGCACGAGTTGCAATATTTATATTAATAATAAATGACAACTATAAAGCATAAGATACACCCCCCACACGCTTACACCACAGTGGGATTTCACCACAATGGGTACTCGAACCCATGACCTCATGTTGAAACTCTTGTGAGTCTACCACTGAGGCATGAGTAAGGACACAACCAACCAACATAGCTGAAAGCATAATTTGGTATAAGAAAGTTCATTTGCATTTATATAAAAAAAAATCACATGTTTAATCTATTAAGAACTTATTGTGAGCTTGGAATCTTGTGCTTTTTAGGAAGACATCTTCAAGAAGAGTAATGTGGTGGAGAAGGGATTTGGAAAATCTTGAGAAAATAGTAACGTGATATATGGATCATGGTTAAAAGATAAAGTATATAACATGGCATGCAAAAACAAGGCAATAGCCTAACTTTTCAAGAACCTGGGAAAGGGAAAATTGAACAATTAATCAAACTTGTTGAATGGTATGCACAATGCCGTGTCACATAATCCCCGAGTATCAAAGCTGACCTCTCTAACATCTGCTTAATGTTACCCTTGATGTCATGCTTTCAAATTCCATTCCGCACAACTTTAGACTCCATTTACATAGAGATGCCCATATGGGCCCTACCATCCTACACTATAGAAGTGGAATCGGTCACAAGACTGCTCGTTGTAACTGCAACCCACTTGCACTTGAGCAAAAGCCCATGTGGATTGCACAAGATATGCAGCCTTTTCAAACAGCTTGCCAAAATAGAAGTTGGTTGAAAGTGAAATTTCCATTGCAGTGAAGTTCTTCTAGTTAAACATAAATTGAGAATTAAAGATTCTACCAAAAGGCCATAATCAGTGACCAACTATGCACCAAAAACCAAGCACCAAAAAATATAAAGCATTATCAAATCAGGGAAACATCTACTTCCAGAACGGGCATTAAAATTTCCAAATTCTAGAAAATGCATTGTCAGAAATAACAACATCTCTTAACTCCATAGAAACAAATTTCCTAAGAATCATAATCAATATTATCTAAAACAAATACAAAATAATCAAACACCATACCAGTGATGAACAACGAGCTGCTATATTTTTTAGGTGCATAGCTTCATCAGTGTTTGTTGGGAAGATGATACCCTAACCACATTCATGCATGGGCCACCACATGAATGGGCCATATCCAATGAGTTTGGACTGACATTCATGCATTACTAGCGGAACAAAAAAATGACAAAAATTTAAAAAGGGCAACAAAACAGGGAAGAAAAATGAAATTATTATTATTATTTTTTTTAAATGTCAGTCCTAAAATTGAACAGTGGCTGTACACAACATAGTCAACATTAAAACAGGCCATTTCCAACTTTCTAGCGAAAAAAATGAATTTTCTTTTTTTTTTTAAAGGAAACAAAGCAGGGAAGAAAAATGAAAAAATAAAAATAAAAATGAAAAAGGCAACCGAACAGTTTAAAAAGTGAAAAAAAGTGAAAATCTAAGAGATATCAATCAATTTATCATAAAAATTAAAATAAATATAAATAACTGAGGCTCATAGGTGTAAAGATAGCTTTAATATCTTCAAAATCGAGCAAAAATCGAATATTGGAATGCCACCACTGCACGGACGTAAAATGAGGGATCGCTGATTTCGGACTTGTTTTTTGTCCAAATGCTTTGAAATTCCAGCCGTAGATTCCTTTGCTAGGGCCGATCAAACTCATAAAGCTTCGCTTGAAAAGGATATGCAGATTGAGAGAATCGAGCTCTCAGATTTTTGGGGCTGGGAGGCTCTGCGGCAAGAGAAAATAGGGTTTTCAGAACCCATTTCCTAAAGGCTTTAAAGTTATAAAGCCTCTTATATCTTGCGAGTCTGCCACCATTTACAACAAACAAAGCTACTCCAACCCTGAACTTTGATATCCAAAATCAATGGGTTTGGATAATCAGATGGAGATTGATGGAAGAGGGAAATGGAGGAAATTTGAGAGAGAGAGAGAGAGAGGGAGAGGGAGAGGGAGAGGGAGATTTGGGCAAGAATTTGGGGCGGGATTTTTTTGGCTTCTGGGCACGGGTTCGATACCCCCACACGAATTTAGGGCGGGGTTTCCTGGAAGTTCCAATGCAAGGATGCTCAGTGGGTCCCACTGAAATATATGTGAGAAATCCATTCCGTCCATCCGTTTCGAGAGCTCATTTTACGATGTGCGACAAAAAATGAGGTGGTTATAAAACTCAAGTGGGTCACACGAGAAGAAAAATGATGGAAAGAAATTCTTACTGTTAAACCTTTCTAGGCTCCACCTTGATGTTTATATGATATCCAAACCTTCCTGGGCCCAAATGTCAGACTAAAATGATATGCAAAATAGAAGGGATGAACAGAATGGACAAAGAACACGTATCACTGTGGGGCCCACAGAGCACCCATCACTGGTGGGAACGGATTGGCTACTCCCCCTGACACCAGCTCCGTGGCTGATGGTCGGTGCTATGTGGGCCCCACCATGATGTATGTGTTTCATTCATGCCATCCATCTATTTTTAAAGATCATTTTACGGCATGAGTCCAAAAATGAGATATATCCAAACCTCAAGTGGACCACATTACACAAAACAGTGTTGAATGAGGGTCGACCATTAAAAACATTTTGGAGGCCATAAAAGTTTTGGATCAAGCTGATATTTGTTTTTTCTCTTCATCTGGGCCTTTATGACCTAATCAACAGATTGGATGTCATATAAACAGTATAGTGGGCCTTAGGAGGATTTTAATGGTTGAGATCCAATCACTATTGTTTTCATGTGGTGTGGTCCACCTGAGATTTATATCCCTCTCATTTTTGGGATCAAGAAATAAGATGATCAGTAAAAATTCATGAACAGAATGGATGAAACACATACATCATGGTGGGACCCACAGAGCACCGACCATCAGCCACAAAGCTGGTGTCAAGGGAAGTAGCCAATCCGTTTCCATCGCTGGTGGAGGGGGAGTAGCCACTTCGTCTATTCATTTTAACGGATTATTTTAACAATTGATCCAAAAAAGGAGTCAGATCTATGTGCCCCACCATGATGTATGTATTATATTAACATCGTCCATTCATTTAGAGAGATCATTTTATGGGATGATCAAAAGAACGAGTCAGATCCAAATCTCAAGTGGCCCCACCACTGAAAACAGTGGGAACAGTGACACCCACCGTCGTGACTTTCCTAGGGCCACTATGATGTTTATTTAAGATCTAACTTGTTAATAAGTTAAAAAAAGACATGGATGAAGAGAAAAATCAAATATCAGCTTAATCCAAGACTTCTGTAGCCCTCTGGAATTTTTTATTAGTAAGCGTTTAATCCCCACATTTTTTTTTGTGGTGGATCAACTTGAGATTTTGATCTACCTCATTCTTTGACCCATGCCCTGAAATGATTTATATAGATGAATTTTTGTGGTGGACATTATTGTGGAACTATATAGGCCCCACCTAAATGACTACAGCGGTGACCCCTGTTTCCTATGGTGTGGTCCACCAAAGTCTCCTATCTGCCTCCTTTTTGGTATCATAACCTAAAACAATATGTCAAATTTGAGAAGTATATAAATCGATATCTCAATTGCACCACACCACATGAAAACAATAGTGATTGAATATCCAATAGTGATTGAATATCCATCGTTAAAATCATCCCCAAGGCCCACTGAACTGTTTCTTTGACATCCAATATGTTGATTAGGTCATACATGGCCAGATGAAGGGGAAAAACAAAAATTAGCTTGATCCAACACTTTTATGGCCCCAAAATGTTTTTTAATGGTTGACGCCCATTCAACACTGCTTCCTAGAATGTGGTCCACTTACGATTTGGATATATCTCATTTTTGGTCTCGTACCGTAAGATGATCCTTAAAAATAGATAGAAGACATGGATTAAACACATACACCATGGTAAGGCTCATAGAGCACCAACCACCAACCATTGGATGGTGTCAGGGGGAGTAGTTAATCCGTTCCCCTTATTTGTGGTGTGGTCCATTTAATCTTTAGATATGATTCATTTTTTTGATAATTATCTAAAATTATCTCAAAAAATGGATGAACGATGTCGGTTGATCCCAAATTTTCGATAACATCATGATGGGGCCCATAAAACTTACTAACATTAATTCTTAGGTTCTCACGAGGTCAGTAAGTTGAGTCACAATTTTCATTAGAATATTTGACACATTTTACATGTCTGGTCCTTTTACTCTATTTTACTGATCATTACCCTCAATTTGACTAGTTACTCGCCCCGATCATGCTACACATGAAAAAGATATTGGGCAAACAAGATTGATCAACAATTTGAGTGAATTTTGATTTAAACATCTGAAGTTATTTACTCTTCAATCTAGACTAATTAGATTGACCAAAAATGGTTAAAGGTTGTTCATAATATCAAAAATATATGAATGAATAGAAAACACAAACATCAACTTGATCCAAAATTTCTATGGCCTCTAAGAAATTTTAAATAGTAGAGGTTCAATCACACTATTTCTTGTGGTGTGGTCCACTTGAGCTTTGGATATGCTTCTTTTTTTTTTTTCTTTAGACCTCAAATTATTTGTTAACATGGATGAATGGAGTAGATAAAATAAATAAATAACGGTGGACCCCACAAAGTTTACTCTAGTAAGGGTAATGAGTAACTCACATAAACGTAATAGAGAAGGGTTTCCTTAAAACATTCATAATCATATATTGGGCCTGCCTAAATGTGATTCACATATCCAACCCACTCATTATGTGTGTCCCACTTGGATGAGGGGTCAAACCAAGTTTCAACCGCATCCAAAACTCATGTGAGCCCCACCAAGTGCTTTTATATTTTTTTAGGATGTCTTCACATAGTTTTAGATGGTATGGCCCACTTGAGTTTCGTATACAGATGATTTTTGAGAAATCTCATAACCTAAAAGGGACACATCAAATCCACGGTGTTGATGTTCGACACACATCATGATGGGGCCCACAAAACTTACTAACATCAATTCTTATGTTCTCATGAGGTCAGTAAGTTGGGTCACAATTTTGACCAAAATATTTAGCCCATTTTACATATCTGGTCCATCCACTCTATTTTACTGATCAATACTCCCAATCTAACTAGTTACTCGCCTCAATCAGGCTACATACGAGAAAGATATTAGGCGTAAAAGATTGATCAACAATTTCAGTAAAATTTGATTTAAACATCTAAAGTTATTTACTCTTCAATATGAACTTAGTAGATTATCCAAAAACGATTAAAGGTTTAATTAGTGGATGTGCCTAATAATTTAGTAATTTTATTTTTCACGGATAAATTTTAATTTTCATTTAAAAATAACATTTTTTTCTCAAAATTAATATTTTTGTACTCTTTTAACAAAATATCATTTTTATTATAAAATATTTCAATAAAATAAAATAAAATACAAACATGTGATATTTTTTTCATGTGATATTATAAATATTCTTATAAAATATGAGAAATTTTTTTCTCATATTTTAATTTTTTCTCTAAAATTTCAAATTGCCGTTTTTTTTTCTTCAAAAGCATCATTTTATTTTCAAATTTTTTCTCCAACATTGTTAAAATTTCTAAACTTCTCAATATTCTTTTTCATTAGATATTACAAATCATTTAAATATTACCTTTTAATTATACATACATACATACATATATATAAAATAAATTTTGTAGCTAAAAGTAACCCTTTGGAATTTTTTTTTTTAAAAATTGTTTACAGCCTTTAGCGACGAAATTTTTCGTCGCTACAAGTCTCATCAACGTTTTTAAGGTAAGAAAATGTATACACCCTTTAGCAATGTAAATTTTCGTTGCTAAAAGTCTCATCCACGTTGTTTAGCTACGAAAAGTTTCGTAGCTAAAAGTAAACCTTTGGATTTTTTGTAAATATTGTTTACAACGTTTAGCGACGAACATTTTTGTCTCTAAAAGAGACTTTTAGCTATGAATTTTCAATTTCGTAACTCAAAGTAAACTTTTAGCTACGAAAATTTCTTTCGTCACTAAAAACCCTATTTCTTGTACGGCTACGAAAATTTTCGTAGGTAAAGATAGCTTTTACTTATTTAAAACACCCTTTAGCTACGAATATTTTCATAGGTAAAGATGCTACAAACTTAGATTTCGTAGGTAACAGTAAGATTTTCGATTTATTGTATTTTGAAGTTTTCAAAACACTCTTTGCCTACAAAAATTTTTCGTAGGTAAAGATGGTTTTACCTACGAAATCTTTTGTCGTAGGTAAAAGTAAACTTTTTGAATTTTTTAAATTTAAAACACCCTTTAGTTACGAATATTTTCGTAGGTAAAGATGTCTTTTACCTACGAAATCTAATTTGGTAGGTAAAAGTGGACTTTTCGATTTTTTTTGAAAAATTCGGAACACCCTTTAGCTAAAACAATTTTCGTAGGTAATGATGGATTTTACCTACGAACTTCTATTTCGTAGGTAAAAGTAGGGTTTTCTATTTCGTGTATTTTGAAAATTTTAAAACACCCTTTACCTACGAAAAGTTTCATAGGTAAATATGGCTTTTGCCTGCGGAATCAGACTTCATAGGTAAAAGTAGACTTTTTGATTTTTTTTTTTTGAAAAATTCAGAACACCCTTTAACTATGAAACGTTTTGTAGGTAAATATGGTTTTTGCCTATGAACTTATATTTCATAGGTAAAAGTAAGGTTTTCAATACAAAAATTTCAAAACACCTTTTACCTATAAACATTTTCGTAGGTAAAGATGACTTTTGCCTACGAAATATAATTTCGTAGGTAAAAGTAGACTTTTCGATTTATTTGAAATATTTGGAATACCCTTTACCTACGAAAGGTTTCGTAGGTAAATAGTAAAAGTAAGGTTTTCAATCTTTTGTATTTTGAAAATTTTAAAACACCTTTTACCTACGAACATTTTCGTAGGTAAAGATGACTTTTGCCTACGAAATCTAATTTCGTAGGTAAAAGTAGACTTTTCGATTTATTTGAAATATTCAAAACACCCTTTACCTACGAAAGGTTTTGTAGGTAAAGATGATTTTTCCCTATGACCTTAGATTTCGTAGCAAAAGTAAGGTTTTCATTGTTTTGTAGTATGGAATTTTCAAAACACCCTTTGCCTACGAAAACTTTCGTAGGTAAAGATGGGTTTTACCTACGAAATTTACTTTCGTAGGTAAAAAATTTCAGAAACACCCTTTAGCTACGAATATTTTCATAGGTAAAGATGGCTTTTACCTACACAGTTAAATTTCATAGGTAAAAGTAAAGTTTTCGATTTTTTGTATTTTGAAAAATTCAAAATACCCTTTACCTACGAAAGTTTCCGTAGGTAAAGATGGCTTTCACCAACGATAGTAAATTTCGTCGAGAAAAGTAAATTTTTACCAACGAAAATAATTTTCGTCGAGAAAAGTCATCTTTACCTACAAAAATTATTTTCATCGGTAAAAGTTTCGTCGGTAAAAATCATATTTCTTATAGTGTGAGAATATATATCTAAGGCTCTTGTGGTCGCAAAAGAGCTCGAACTCCTCTCCGTAGAGGTAATGGCTCCAGAGCTTTAATGCGAAGATGATAGCTGCCAACTCAAGGTCATGCATAGGGTAATTCTCCTCGTGCTTCCTTAATTGTCTCGAGGCATACGCAATCACCCTGTCCTTCTGCATAAGGACACAACCCAGACCAACGCGAGATGCGTCAGTATATATCGTATACTTAACCCCTTGCTCTGACAATATTAGCACAGCGCGGACGTCAACTTGTCCTTCAGCTCCTGAAAAGCTGCTTCAGCCTTGCCATTCCAGGCAAACTTCAAGTCTTTCCATGTCAACTGAGACAACGGTCTGACAATCTTGGAAAAGTCTCAAATGAATCGTCAATAGTAACCTGCCAGACCCAGAAAACTCCTCACCTCAGTAATTGAACTGGGCTGCTTCCAATCCTGAATCGCAGATACCTTAGCGAGGTCAACCGCAATGCCTTCCTTGGACACCACATATCCCAGGAACTTAACTTCTTCCTTCCAGAAGTCGCATTTCTTATACTACGCGAACAACTAGTTCTCCCTGAGAGTATTCAATACTGTTCTCAGGTGCTCCTCGTGCTCTTCCTGACTCGGGGAGTATATCAAAATGTCATCGATAAAGACAGTGACGAACCGGAACAGAAATGACCGAAACACTCTGTTCATCAGATCCATGAACACGGCCGGAGCATTCGTGAGTCCAAAAGACATCACAAGGAACTCATAATGACCAAAACTGGTCCTTAACACAGTCTTCTACACGTCCTCATTCCTGACGCGCAACTGATGATATCCAGACTACAAATCTATCTTCAAGAAATAACGTGCCCCCTTCAACTGATCGAACAGATCATCAATCCTGGGCAAAGGATACTTGTTCTTCACTGTCACCTGATTCAGCCTGCGATAATCAATACACAACCGCAGGGAACCGTCTTTCTTCTTCACAAACAAGACAGGCGCTCCCCAAGGTGACACACTCGGTCGAATAAAGCCTGCCTCAAGCAAAACATCGATCTGTCTCCTCAACTCCGCCATCTCACATGGAGGCTACGATACGTCGGTAGGGAAATAGGTGTCGCATTGGGCACAAGATCTATAGTGAAGTCAATCTCGCGCCGAGGAGGAATCCCTGAAATCTTCTCAAACACATCAGAGAAATCGCGAACTACTGACATATCTTCTAGCGTAGGAACATCAGAACTCTCTAACATGGAAGCATAGTTGCTAACACGACAGGACCAACTGACCTGAACTGGAAAAGAGAAGACCGTGCCCTCAGGTCCATAGGCTGTCACAACTCTAGCCTCGCAATCAATCTCCGCTCTCATCTTTGCGAGCCAATCCATCCCAAATATAACATCATAATGACACAGTGGAGCGACAATCAGGTCGACAACTACTGTCCTGCTACCCAAATCTATATAGCAAGACTCATAGGTCCGAGTAATATTTGAAGTAGTCCCTGTAGCTGTCGTGAGTCTCACTCCCTTCGCAGGAGCCATAACCAAACTTAGCCGCTTGACCGCAACACAAGAAATGATCGAAACAATGGACCCAGTGTCCATCAACAAGAAGATAGGCATACCTAGGATGTGAGTAGGAACCTCAAATGATAACGGTACTGAATCTGCCTCGGGCGCCTCAGGTGTGAGCGCATGAACCCGAGCCTACTGTGGGTGATGTGGTGGAGGAACCATGGGCTGTTGTGGTGGCCTGAAATGAGGTGCTGGAGGTTTGAAGGAAGGATGAGCTGGTGCTGATCGAATAGGTGGTGCTTAATGAGCCTGGGGCATCGGATGGCCGATCCTCTGAGGCGGCGAGAACCCACTGTCTCGCATCCTAGAAAAGCAAGAAATCTTAGTGTGGCCAGGCCTCTTGCAATAGCTGCACCACACATCAGGACGCCTCAAATGGATAGGAGATGCAGAAGACCCCTATGGTGAATCAAACCGAGGCCTCTTACCGAGGAAAGGCCTACTCACGAAATCAGGTCGCAGCCCAGGAACTATAGGTGTACGTGCGCGGGACAACCTCTCCCCGTCCTGCTCTTCTTCCTCTATCTCTGCCCCACCTTCTTCTTCACTTTCTTCTTCTTCGCTATCATACTCATCCTCGCTTTCATCAAGTTGGGCTTCACGTTGCCGAGGCCCCATCTTCATCTGGTTAAGAATAGTCTCGCTGATATAATGAACCGGCGCTGGCAACTCCGCCCCAAGTCTGTAGCAAAACTTGAGCGTAATTTTACATATGAGTCGGCCAAAGGGGAGCGACTCAGTCGTTCTTCTTGATCGCGCTATAAGGTTGATCTGTGGCAGTACAAACATAGGCACGCATACCTTCGCTCCGTGCCCCACTTGATACAGAAAATCTACCATGAGACGCGTGCATTCACTGCGATTACTCCACCTGGGATAAACATTGAACGTGCAGATGTGGTGAAGTAGACGGAAATTGCTCAACATATGGGTCGCTAAGAGGCTCTTGTTATGCTGCCACTCAACCAAACGACCACATAGAAACCTGGTGTGACGATCCCTCTCACGAACACTATTCAGATTCCTTACACTTAGATATACCTCCCCAAGTGGCACGTTTAGGAGTCGAGCTATCAACCCAACATTGATTGTAGCTTCTCGATCTCTGCCGAAGGGGATCTTGAACTGCAAGGGTTCCAGCGTAGGGTCCCGAATGTGAGCATAGAAAGCGCGAACAGTACTCACATTTGCACAAGACTCGCCCTCAAATAACGGACCCCACCTGCCTTCTTCCAAAAGCTTGAACAACAAGTACTTACCAAAGAGTCGCCCATCCACGTGCGCTTCAAAAAGAACCCTACGGTCCTCGTAGATGCCATGACCTAACTTTGTCAACAACGATCTTCCAAATGGAGCATAGGGATCTAAATCCCACTTCGTCTGCACTTCTCTCCCAACGCTTGAACTTGCGGTAGCTCCTCTAGGCCGCCTCGAACGAGCGGGACGACTAGGCCTAGCCTCGTCCACAGGGGCACGATTTTTTCTCATTAACGAAAGGATGAAGGAAATGGAAAATAGAGCCGTGACTAGCTCCAAGAAAGCCATGGAAAGTGAAGAAAATGAAGAAAGGGCTGAGATTTCTGGGTCCCCACGGATTTGGGTCTGAAATAGGAGTTTAATGGGTCAAAAAAAGGAAAAATAGAAGAAAGAAAAGATCAAAATAAGAGAAGTTGGGGGTTGGCATGATTTTGGAGCTTAAATGAGAGCTTTAAGAGCTTAAATCAAAGAAAATGGAAGGAGTAAGTGATGAGCATGGCTAAGTACGGTGGAGGGATGAAGGAGTTAATGAAAAATGAAAGAGGAAGTGATTGGAATACTGATTTGAAAGAGATTGAGACGGTTTTGAAGAAAAGGGAAAGCATGGGAGGGTGGTTTGTGAAGGAAGTACTCGTTTGGGAATGAAATAGGGGTCGACCCATGGAGCATTGGGTCCCACTAGGCCCCACATACGATTGGCTCGAAGGCCCAGTCCCAACTGGCCCGTCGGTCGGTGAGGCCCTCGCCGGCCACTGACAAACCGGCGAGGACCTCCCCACCCCCTGGGTCTAAAAATGCTAACGTTCCACCCTGGAACCCCTTGAAAGTTGTTCGTTTGGTCCCCTCTTCCGATTTGAGCCGTTTCAGGTCATTTCAGAACTAATCTGATCTCTATTCACTTCTATAGATTTCTAACGACTGGAATGGAATAAAACGTGGTCTATACCCATCAATTGACGGTCTATACATGATTTGGGGTCGTCGTGTGTGATCAGGAGTGTGCACGGACTCGATCTCGGCGATCATTTTCAGTAAACTTTCGCCAAAAGACACATCTGGGGTCCTAGTCCTGGTTTTAGATTGTTCTTGCACCCTTCTACGCTATAGTGGCGTCAACATACGTTGTGTAACCCTAACCCAGGTCTAGTTTAATCCAGATCATGCTCTGATACTAACTTGTAACGCCCTGAAATTTAGGGATCGAGCATAACTCAGCTCCCAAGTTCCAAAATATCACGTATGTAATATAAACAATGATGGATGTATGTTATTTGTGTTAGTGCATAAAAACATGAAATAGATCAAGCTAGATCAATAGACATAATTCAGGGATATTGAGGAAATGCAAGCGGAAGACTTAAATACATATATAATTTAAAAATAATCCCCAAAAGATGCGTGCTTTACCCAAGGTGATATATACAACTGTGTCTCAAAATACATGTATCAATTGTGCAAAATCATCATATACATATCCCAGAATCCCCGTTGGTCAGGACAAGGCTCACATGAACCCGCCTGAGAACTGTATAAATGAGAACGCCTCCTCATCCTCGTCAAAATCTGGCTCCACCTCACAAGCATCGCCATCACCTGTGGCTAAGTCAGAGTCTGGTTGGTGTTTAAGCACCATCTTAGAACGTGGGAGTGAGTGATCAACTCAATGGTACTATACAACAAAGGTTAACATGTTATCAATTCAATCAAGCAGTAATGATAAAGCAATATAATCAAACATGTCCTAAATACTCTTGTTAATGCAAGAATGATATGAGGGAATGATGCATGCCCTCACCACAAACTCCCTCATGTGACATCATCTAACGATCGCGGTATGAATCACTATCACTGTGCTCTCACACCAATGCCAATGACACATGCAATGCGATGTCATGAGTATGATTACCAAGTTCTTATTAGTCCCTTTCATATAGCTTGATTGGAAAGCTAAGACACCTTCCTTATATCAATTCTCAAATATTGATCCATTATAGGGTCATCAGTCTTAGAAAATCTCATACGATGTTACAGTTCTAAGTCGCTGCAAGGGCTGCTAGGGCTATTGCACCGAATTGTTAAAAAGACTCGTCGCCCTTATGCAGTATTAGGATATACTCGAGGTCACTACAGAGGGCTCGTCACCAATCAATGTATGCCAACAATAAGAATATAGTGTCTCATACTACCATAATCTACTCATGAGAGTAGGGTGTTCACTAGTCACTAAGGGGAGGCTCGTCGCCCCAGCGTAGGCCGACAGCTGGGCCACGGTGTCCCATACCAGCATGTCTGGCTCATGAGTCTTAGGGGATCACGGTATCAGTTTCACTGGTAAGTTCAGTGCTTTAGATTCAAACAGTAACGACCAAACATGGTGAACAAACATCGGTTAATCGGGCTAGTTGATGAGCTCAACTAGGCCAAACGCACGTTGAGTCGAATGACATGGAATGCATAAGCACTCCGTGTGCCTAACCACTGTCGAACATCCCAAGCACGACTCAGGTTCGTTAAACTCATCTTGTGTGGCGAAAATGACCTCAACCACTATTTGCAGAACGATTACCGATTACCTGGACTGTAGTACAGCCTCATTCACGTACAAGCTCAATAACAGGCATATGATTCTTATCCTACAATCGTATGAACATTCGTGAAATATAACTTGAACTTAAATACAGTACATGGAGGAAATCATACACACATTTAACATGATTCATCTAGGTTAATCAATCCATGGAGGAAATCATACACACAGTTAACGTGATCGGGATTCATATCTCAACAACCTTAACAATTACATTTTACTAACTACTAACTCATTTAGGTATTTATACAAACACTTAGATTACACTATTCAACTTACTTCACGTATATTGACTCCATTACATATTAGGGCAAGTCCTTTCGCCAAGGAGTTTCCACATACATATCAAGCATATGACTGCGACAAATAATCATGGCAATCATAACGGTATATTTCATATGTATACGGGTATTCTAACATATACATGAAATACGCTATTTATAACATAAAGTATACATATACGTAAATCAAAACGGATAGTATTTGGCATGTGTAATGACAATCACAACATGAATAAATCATTATCTAACATTGAAAGCCTTGAAAACTATAACCTAAACGTATATAGCCCGCACCTTAAACCAGAAAACGCGTATAAGATGTGATTCAGACGATAAGTCTTCGTCAACCGCAGATACGCTACCTAAGGCATGAAACAGGTTAGCTATAACTTCATTTGAACTATTTTAGGCTTCAAAACAGGTTAGGGTTTGCTTAACTTACCCAAGAATGGAATCAAAATCATCGGAAGAACAATTCAGATACGTAGGTTCGATGTGTAGATGAACTGGAAAGAATCTCACGGAGAATCAACAGATTCTCTCTTACTTTCTCTCTCTTTTCACTCTCTTAAGTAGCTAGGGTTTAAGAAATTCGTATGGAATTTGGAAATGAGAGTTAAGCCCTTTTTATAAGCTTAAAGTTGATGAAAATAGTCTTAAGGCCAAGGTATACCTAGGTTATAACCAAATCGGGCTTTTTCTGATCCAACGGAGCACTTCTGGAGGTCCTCTTATCAAATGTGGTCGGACTTAAGCTCACGAGTATTGGATCTTTTGTAAGTTAAGTTTTCAGTCCGATCGGGTTTCCAGATTATCCGTGACAAACCAGCTTCAATTCAACGGTTATCGAAATTTGATCAGGGCTACAAGTACTTTGACATGTAAGGGTTACCTTTCCTGATCCGAGGGTGAATTTAAGTCTAAATCTAACGGTCAGAACGCTTAGAAACATTGCGCAAGCGAAACGATCCAGATTACTTAAAATCATAAATAATTTTTTCAAAATCTTCGTTTTCTCACTCTCTTCACTCCGGACGTAAGGAAAAGGTCTCAGGACATCGTTTGGGCTTGATTTTCGAGGTGATAGTCAAGTCCAACTAGGCGGTCGTAATGGTCTAAGTTCATCACCATCAGACTTTCAACTTGCGGTATAGGTCCAATACGAAGTTACAAAGTATTTCCGGGAGCAATTGGGTTTAGAGTTGGATCCTAGATTTCAGAGTAATATATCGTCAATGATTCTATAAGTTTTGGGTCTTACAGATCGTATTGAAAGTTATTGGTGCTAATTCCACATGTAATCTAGTTTAGTACTAGCTAAAACACGTTTAATTTCTAAGGTATTAAGGCCTAAATGATTTCTGCTAAAGGTAATACTCGGGTCTAAGTACGGACTTTTCTAAGTCGTTACACGGCTACTGCCACATTCCTCTCCTTCTTTCAGTCTTCGTCCGACCAAAACATAAACCTATCAAAGAGTTGTTTCCCCTTCTGGTAGGCAGAGATTGAGGTAGGACCCTTGGCGTCAATGCCCCCTCTCTCCCTTCTGGTAGGCAGAGATTGATTGGTAAGGCCCTTGGCATCAATGGCTCCTCAGCCCCCTTCGCCTATCTTGGGGTCCCCTTATCTTCTGAGAGGAATAGGACCTCCCTCTTCCGCCCGTTGATAGAAAAATTTAAATCTAGAATCAGTGGTTGGTTGGCTCGATATCTCTCTCAGTGTAACGCCCTGAAAATCGGGGGTCGCGCATACGCTCGACTCCCGAGTTCCTGAGTGTCACTTATAACCGTTTTCATTAATATGCGTTTAAGTCGGTTTAGTTGCGCAAATCTAAAAACTCTTGGAACATGAAGCATCATCACACAAGTTTACTAAAATGGAAGAGATATACATATATACAAGTCCAAAAGAATATGAACGGGTCACACGAGGCGTTGCCCGACAAAAAAAAAAAAAATACTGTCCAAAAAGAATATAACTGAGCCCACTATTCAGCGATCCAACGACCCATCTACTGATCCGATTAGGACCCGCCCATCAGCTGAAAGTAAGAGAACTCGTCCTCCTCCTCGAGGCTCACCTCACCAGGCTCCTCCTGTCCTGAGTCACCTGCATCTATGAACGGGTTTGGTTGGTATTTTAAAACACCATCCCAGAGTGAGAGTGAGTGATCAACTCAGTGGGTGCTATTAATCTTAAGTTATCACAGACATCAATTATAATATGAATTTAATAAAACACAATCAATCATCAACACCTAACAACTCTTATTAAAATGCATGCATACGAGATGATATGATGCATACCCTCGCCACAACGCTCCCTCGAGCAACTCCATCTAACGATCGGGTATGTCAGCACTCCCTCAGAGCGACCTCAACTTTCGAGTCACCACCCTAACTAGTGTGATGCAATGTGATTGTGTTAGCCAAGTTATTAGTTAAGTCCAGTTATCTAGTAGGTTGGAGAATCTGATACACCCCACGTATCAATGCCTTAAATTGGTTGAGAGGCCACGACCCCCCAATGCATGAGGCCGAGACCCCGTGATCCGTGATCCTGTTGGGGTCCTCATCCCCGACTTCAAGCACATGAGGAATGCCGAGAGAAAGGAATTGTTCGCGGTCACTATGGGGAGGCACAACACCCCAACATAGGCCGACAGTTCGGACATAGTGTCCCATTCCACCATGCCCGGCTCATGAGGCTGTGGACCAATTTCAAGTGGATTATTAGTGGGCTACAACGGTTGTAGGGTGGTTCAGATTCCATACATATGTGAGAAAACAGGGTTGGTCAGACAGTAGGCTAAACCGTAAGAGTCAGGCGAGCGTGAGACGAGTGACATTGGACACAAGGGACCCATGTATTCAAACTACAACCACCCAAACACACCCACCCAAATCCATAGGTTTAGTCTTGAGGCGGTCCTACCAACGGAACCACCTTCGCTCTTCTCATGTTCCTAGCCAATCTAAGGTCACGAATAGTGATTCATAGCATGCCAACTACCAATGCATCACTAGAATAAATATCATCATGTTCTCATACTTATCGACATACAATTCAGATTTTCATAGCAAGTAAGGCTAACCTCATCAAGATTCAAGTGCATGTGAGTGTGTGTGTGTGTGTGTGTGAGAGAGAGAGAAAGTTAAGCATTTTCTCCATCTTAAGAAATCATATACATAAGAGTTATGAAATCATACACACTATGAAGCAACAATGCATGGGAACAATCAATAAGGCGTGAGCATATAATCATCCATACACAACATCATGTGAGAAACAAGAATAACTTTATGAGAGTTAAGCATACCATTCCATACAATTTCAACAATTATGCAATTCCTAGGGATTCTCTAGGTTCTCCAAAGATGTCATTCAAGCAATCAAAATCATTAAACTCATAATAGAAATGGTGCTAGGCTACCTAAGAGCAATAGTCTGCACCTATGGATCATTAGAGATTCAGAAAACGTCCTAGGAAAGAGGGCTTTGAGGTTCGTCAGCCGGAATCCCTAAAACAAGCCCTTGCATGTGAGAGACCCATGCCAATTCTCCCTCAATATATGGTTTTTAAGAAAAACAAGAGGTGAAGGATCTTACCTAGATGAATAATGGTGTGAAAAGGGCGGTCTTGAATGAGGGTTCTTCTTGGAGGAGAGGTAGGAAGTTGTGGAGTTGCTCTCCTTGGGCCCCACCTCGATCTAAGGTCGACTTAACTCACCACCACTCTTACTTTCTTCTCCATAACTCTCTCTTGCTCTCTCTCACTCCTTGGTGGTTGTGATAAATGAAGGAGTTATGAGAGAGTTAGGGTTTATTTCTTAGACTTGGGCCCTTTGGCCCCAAGTTCCCTCAAATGCCTAAAATAGCCTTCTACGATCCACTATTAGCGGAGGGGCGGCCTTAAAACCCCCTAGGCCATAAAATTTGGTGTGTAGGTCTCTCATGGCCCGATGAGGGATCATACAAAGTTTGGAGACAAATGGATTAACGAATGTGGGGTTTGATCCTACGGTTATAATCTTCATATGGCCTTGTGGGGACCATTTCGGTTGTTGGAGAAATATGTTAGTCTTTTGACCATGAAACTTATAGGGTAGGTGGTCCATGGTCCGATGAACGGCCATACAAATTTAGAAATGATCGGATATGGGGTTTGGTTATACGGGTCCGATTTGTGATCAACGGTCGTCGTGCCACAATCGGGTCCCAGATTTGGTGGACAGGTGTAGGACAACACATTAGACCTTCAACGTAAATTTTGAAGAAATCCGATGGCTGAAAAGCTCGGAATCTCAGTTTCATTTATCAGTGCCAAATTTCAACTTTGGCCTTGGATGGGTTGACCAGTACTGTTGGGACGGCTCGAATAATTAACTTTTGAGTGTTCAATGAGTCC
Organism: Magnolia kwangsiensis; assembly: GCA_037074715.1. NCBI lineage: Eukaryota > Viridiplantae > Streptophyta > Magnoliopsida > Magnoliales > Magnoliaceae > Magnolia > Magnolia kwangsiensis. Next base: position 153,910,929 of record CM073575.1, on the reverse strand, counting down.
GTGGTCAGTGATGGACCCTAAGCCCAGTGAGATTTATGGTTTTCTAAAGTTTTTAAAATTTTTGACCTTCCTACGTCACGGTATGTCCCATACGGTTTGATGCAAAGTGCAATCGAGCCATTCGGCTTGACGGCCCGCACTACGTCCTATCATGACTCATCTGGTCTACTCAGTTGGGCTAATCTTAGATTAATTTACTTGCGATACCTAACTATGAGTAGTTTAAACGAATGGTCTTGCGACAAATCCTACGTGAACGCCATAGGACACTGTGCTGGTTGGACGAAACGTTACAGAGGTTAATTTGGTCTATTAGTTAAGATCCGAGCCTTATCTGACACAGCTTTGGTTAGATCTTTAATTTAGTTATGCTTGTCATGATTAGTTAGCGATGGGTCGGTTAGATTTGGGTCCTATGTGAGTAAATCATGGGGCTACACCTGATGTTCAAGTGATCGGGCGGATTCGGTGGTTTCCTCCAGTTGATTAATTGGACTTGTGTGGTTCTTTACTGGTACCACCCTTGTATAGACTAACATTGAGTGCTAATGGTCATTTAAGTGATATTATAAGTTAATTTATAAAAAAAATTTTAAGAATTTTTTGGGAATCCAAAATAGTGAAAATCTAGGATGTTACACTCAGGCAGGTAGAAGTACGCTCATCAATCATGTTCTTGGCAGTTTCCCTATTCACTTCATGGCAGCCGCTCTATCCCTTCTCAGATCTTGCCTAAATTGGAAGCGAAAATGGCTGATTTCTTCTAGGGTTGGCAGGAAGGCAAAAAGAAGCTCTATTGGATTAACTAGAAAAAGATCACCCATCCAAAGGAGGAGGGTGGTTTGGGTATCCATAGGCTAAAGGATGTCCTTAATGCTCTGCGTCTTAAGTTGGCTTGGTCGGTTCTCACTAAAAACCCCTCCAAGATCTGGGTTGAGTTCGTTGTCTCCAAATATGGTCACCCGTTGTCTGTTCAGCCGGTCCACCAATAAGGCACCTCTCCTCTGTGGAAGCATGTCATGAGAATGTCACAGATTGCTGAATCGGCCTCTCAATGGCACATCGGGCAGGGGGAGTTGAATTTTTAGTCCTCCAATTGGTCCGGTCTCGGCCACCTAGCAACTCTCTCCCTTCAGCCCATACCTGTGACATCTCTTCATCTGCCGGTTAAGGAAGTCATCTCGCCTAATGGTCCCCAACTTCCAAGATTTATCTCTCATCTCCTACCCATAAAGATCGCTCTTCACATAACCACTGGAGGTTTCTGCACTTCCATGGCTCCTGACAAGCGCTTCTGGCCTCTTGATCACTCAGGTGGTTTCACAGTTAGTTCCGCCTGGAATCTATGCAGATCTCAACACAACGTATTGGAATGGTCTAACAAAATCTGGAATCCGCTTCTCCCCCTCAAAATCTCTATTTTTGTGTGGCACTTGATACATGGTGTAATCCCCGTTGATGACAGAATACAATCCAGAGGTGTCAGTTTAGTGTCCATGTGCCACTGCTGCAGCCCTCATCACTCTCCCTCAACTCCTCATTCGAAATCCATCAACCACCTGTTTATCTCTGGGAACCTTGCTGCTATTGTGTGGTCGGTATTCAACGGTTCTCTCCTTTTTCACCTCCCCCACCAGGATTCGATCTGGGAGCGTCTTTCCTCTTGGTGGAAAGCCCTACCCTCCAGCAGAAGCCTGTCTCACATCTAATGTGCCATCCCCTGCCTCATCTTTTGGGAGCTGTGGAAAGAAAGAAATGCGTCTTATTTCAATAATGTCCATCCAAACGAGTCAAACGTGCTCAATCGTATCAGGTGGTGACTGTCTAGGATTAACCACGTCTGCCCTGGTGCCAGACCTTTAAGCAGAGCAGACCTCTCTTCACTCCAACGTCTTGCCATTCGGGATCGCCCCCCTGCTCCAAAATCGTTTTAGGTCATCAAGTGGTCCAAACCGCAAGTTGGTTAGATAAAAGTAAATATTGATGGGGCGGCCATGGGAAATTCGGGAGGCGGTGGGATTGGTAGGGACTCCTCCGGCACCCTTTTGTTTGCTTACTCTCATAATTATGGGATTGGCACCAATAATAGAGTGGAGCTTCGGGCTCTCCACGATACAATGGAAATTTGTATTAACAGGGGTTTTAATAAGATCTTTTTGGAGTCCGATTCTAAGTGTGTGGTAGACGCTTTCTTGGGTAAGTCCTCCTCGACTTGGAAATGGAGATATTGGTGGACACGGAGTAGAGCACTAAAGTCCAGGGGCACTTTTGTCATCTTCCTTATCCCTAGAGAAGGGAACGGCCCGACTGATGGGTTGGCGAAAGAGGCTGTGTCATCCCAAGTTCACTCACTTTTCCTCTCATTCTCTGAGCTTCCATTCAGCGTCAAAGGTCCCTACAATTTAGATGCGCTTGGGATTGTGTCCTTGAGAGTGAAGTGAGAGTTGCTCTTCCTTCTGGTTTTAGTGTACAAGGTTGTTTTGGATTTCCTAGTTCCTTTATGTTCCCAGGAATTTCATTGTCGTTGCTGTAAATCTTTTTCTGGAATTAAAAATTTTCTTGAAAAAAAAGGACATGACTCTAAAAATGAGATAAATCCAAATCTCAAATAATCTATGCTATAGGAGATAGTAGAGATGGAAATAGATGCATTGTGATGCTTGAGTTCGAGTATACTTGCCAATAAAGCAAGATTTTCTTGTTTGTTGCCATGTGATTGGCCTACATTATTACATCAATCGGGTTCGGGATCAGGTTTAAGTTAGGGAGTTGAGATTAGGATTAGGTGTAGGTTTAGGTTTAGGGATTTAAGAATACATTTAGGTTTTAGGTTTAGGTTTAGGTTTTAGGTTTTAGGTTTAGGTTATAAGTTTAGGTTAAGGTTAGGTTATAGGTTATAAGTTTAGGTTATAGGTTAAGGTTTAGGTTATAGGTTTTGGTTTAGGTTAAGATTATAGGTTTAGGTTTAGGTTAAGGTTTAGGTTTAGGTTATAGGTTATAGCTTTAAGGAATTGAGAATTGGTTAAGGTTTAGGTTTAGGTTATAGGTTATAGGTTATAGCTTTAAGGAATTGAGAATTGGTTAAGGTTTAGGTTTAGGAAATTGGGTTCGGGTTCAGGATTGGGTTTAGGTTTGGGTTTTCAAGTTTAAGTTTAAGTTTAGGTTATGGAGTTAGGATTAGGATTAGGTGTAGGTTTAGGTTTAGGGATTTGAGAATGCATTTAGTTTTTAGGTTTAGGTTTAGGTTATAGTTTAGGTTTAGATTAATAAGTGTAGGTTATAGGTTTAGGTTTAGGTTAGGTTATAGGTTAAGGTTTAGGGAATAGAGTTTAGGTTATAGGTTATAGGTTTATGTGATAGGTTAAGGTTTAGGTTTAGGTCATAAGTTTTGGGATTTGAGAATAGATTTAGGTTAATATTGTAGGTTATAAGTTTATGTTAATGTTGTAGGTTATAGGTTTAGGTTTAGGTTTTACGTTTAGGTTAAGGTTACAGGTTACAAGTTTAGGTTTAGGTTATAAGTGTAGGTTATAGGTTTAGGTTTAGGTTAGGTTATAGGTTAAGGTTTAGGGAATTGAGTTTAGGTTCTAGATTATAGGTTTAGATTATAGGTTATAGGTTATAGGTTAAGGTTTAGGTTTAGGCTATAGGTTTAGGTTTAGGTTTAGGTTATAAGTTATAGGTTTTGGGATTTGAGAATTGGTTTAGGTTATAAGTATAGGTTTAGGTTAATGTTGTAGGTTATAAGTTTATGTTAATATTGTAGGTTATAGGTTTAGGTTTAGTGATTTGAGAATACATTTAGGTTTTAGGTTTAGGTTTAGGTTTAGGTTTTACGTTTAGGTTAAGGTTATAGGTTTAGGTTTAAGTTATAAGTGTTGGTTATAGGTTCAGGTTTAGGTTAGGTTATAAGTTAAGGTTTAGGGAATTGAGAATAGGTTAAGGTTTAGGTTTAAGAAATCGTGTTTGAGTTTGGGTTTAAGTTTGGGTTTTTAAGTTTAGGTTTAGGTTAAGGAGTTGAGATTAGGATTAGGTGTAGGTTTAGGTTTAGGGATTTGAGAATACATTTAGGTTTTAGGTTTAGGTTTAGGTTTTAGGTTTAGTTTAAGGTTATAGGTTTAGGTTTAAGTTATAGGTTATAGCTTTAGGGAATTGAGAATAGGTTAAGGTTTAGGTTTAGAAAATCGAGTTCAGGTTTATGATCGGGTTTAGGTTTGGATTTTCAAGTTTAGGTTTAGGTTAATGAGTTGATATTAGGATTAGGTGTTGGTTTAGTTTTAAGGATTTAAGAATACATTTAGGTTTTAGGTTTTAGGTTTAGGTTAATAAGTGTAGGTTATAGGTTTAGGTTTATATTAGGTTATAGGTTAAGGTTTAGGGAATTGAGTTTAGGTTATAGGTTATAGGTTATAGGTTATATGTTATAGGTTAAAGTTTAGGTTATAGGTTAAGGGTTAGGTTTAGGTTATAGGTTTAGGTTTAGGTTTAGGTTATAGGTTAGGTTTAGGTTAAGGTTTAGGTTTAGGTTTAGGTTATAGGTTTTGAGATTTGAGAATAGGTTTAGGTTATAAGTATAGGTTTAGGTTAATGTTGTAGGTTATAAGTTTATGTTAATGTTGTAGGTTATAAGCTTATGTTAATGTTGTAGGTTATAGGTTTAAATTATAGGTTTAGGTTTAGGGATTTGAGAATACATTTACATTTTAGGTTTAGGTTTTGGTTAAAGTTACTAGTTTAGGTTTAGGTTTAGGTTTAGGTTATACGTGTAGGCTATAGGTTTAGGTTTAGGTTAGGTTATAGGTTAAGGTTTAGGGAATTGAGTTTAGGTTATAGGTGAAGGTTTAGGTTTAGGTTATAGGTTTAGGTTTAGGGATTTGAGAATATATTTAGGTTTTAGGTTTAAGTTTAGGTTTTATGTTTAGGTTATAGGTTTAGGTTTAGGTTATAAGTGTAGGTTATAGGTTTAGGTTTAAGTTAGTTTATAGGTTAAGGTTTAGGGAATTGATTTAGGTTATAGGTTATACGTTATACATTATAGGTTAAGGTTTAGGTTATAGGTTAAGGTTATAGGTTTAGGTTTAGGTTAATGTTTAGGTTTAGGTTATTGGTTTTGGGATTTGAGAATAGGTTTAGGTTTAGGTTTTGGAGTAGATCCAAAGCTCAAGTAGACATCGAAACAAATTGGGGCCACAAAAGTTTTCGATCAAGCTGATATTTGTGTTATTCCTTCTTTAGGTCTAAGTCTGTGTAAACTTACCAATAGGTTGGATCTTAAATAACCACCATGGTGGGTCCATGGAAGGAATCAACGGTCGGGGCACTATCCCCACCATGATGTTTAGTTTTAGGTATTAGTTTTAGGTATATGTTTAGGTTTAGGGTTATACTAGGGTCTACTCCAACAATTTTGAGCAAATACATAAGCACGGTTTGTCCAAATGGCCAAGCCACTCCAATGCTGTCCATAGAAAATGGATAGCTTCATCATGGTCATAACAGCGGTTCTCACCTTACTAACTAAAATTAAAAAAATAAAACTAAAAAAGTCAAACTCTAGAAAAGAAAAATGAGGAATAAAAAAAAAAAAAAGAACGCACCTACAAATGTGTTTAAGTACTGTTTATGAAGGATAGTAAGGTGGGGAAAAAGAAGCATGATAAATTCAAAGGTATCCAATTTGTGGTTGATCAGAAACTATCCTTGAGAGAAAAACTAAACTGTTGAGGGTCAAATAGTGCATATTAGACCCCATTTATTACTTAGATTTACGAGCATAATATCATTTAACGCCCGATTTTAATCGTGTTTTGTTGTAGGGTGTGATTAGGAGAGTTGACTGAAAAAGGATGCCAAAAGCTTAGATTTAACGTTCTGATAATCACCAGGGCAATGGACGGACTCCAGGGACTAAAATCGACAAATATGCATGCCAGGGACCCGAGAAATTCCAGCCGTTCACTTGCAAATGGCCTGAAATTGGTGTAGAATGCAAGATCACATGGTTTCCGCAATCCGATTGACTCAAAAATTTATACACGTGATGAGGGCCATAAATTAACCGTACATATAAAATTTCAGCCATTGAAGATCTCGGAAAGTGCCCCAACTGACAGATCAGCCCATAAACCGTTGATTCTGGGCCCACCTGATATCTGGAACTGCCTCAAAATTATTATTGACAGTTTAAATGAGATGAGAAATAATTTAGATGGTGAAGATTTCTGAAAATCATCACAGTGGACCCCACATGAATAAAGTGTGCATAGTGCACAAGTGCACTACACGTGCATGGCAAACGGCAGAGACGGTTGACCGTCTCTGATCGAAAAAGAAAAAGAAAAAAATGGAAATTTTCGTTTTCGGCTGCGTAACGCACGACCGCTGGCCGTTTTGCGGTCGACTGTGGGCCCCACACATGCCCCATCCGGGAAATCCGTACCATCCATCTTGTAGAGGGCTTCGAGAGCTACAAAATCATGCTGACCTTTTGCATCCATGCGTGCACATGTGTGCGATACAGGGGCCACAAAAGGGCTGCCCTGTAGCTTTTAAATCTGATGTTTTAGTTATTTCTTCTCTGGGACACGCCAATGGATATTCAAAACCACCTATTCTTGACTGAAATTTCGTTCTGAATCCAATGGACGGGGTGGATTTTCCAGAAAATGCTTTTGTGGGTCCCACCGATCACAACAATGAAATAGTGCGAAAGGTTTCGCACATCCGCAAAAATTGACTTTTTCAAGCGGTTTTGGCCCACCATCTTTGATCATATGGCAGATCTGAACCATCTATCATGTAGAGGACCCAAGAAAGTCCTAAGGGACGGTGTTTCTTTAGAATTTAAGCGAGGAAAGTGGCGTGTTTCGAGGCACCGAACTTGGCTGCGAAAAAGCTTTCAATGGGCATGCATAGCTTTCCAAATCCGATTCAAATCCGATTTTCACCACTCCAGAAACTATATAAGGAGATTTTGGACGTGGGGAGGGGGGATTCAGGTCTTGGGAGGAAGATCAGAGCTTGGAGGCTGGGACGTGGAGTGTGAGAGAAGAAAGAGAGAGATTAGAGAAGTTTTCTTTTCTTGTTTATTTATTTTTCCTGACTATGGAGAGATCTAGTCCAACCATGTCGGGCTAAACCTCTTAGCTAGGGTTAAGAGGTGAAGCTTGTAGTGAGATGGGAGATTCCATGCTTTTAATTTAATTTTAATATATGAATTGACGTTGATTTTAGTTTGATTAGTATATAAATATTTTTAGTCTTTAATGGTCTGTTGTGACTGAAATTACAATGGGTCTACAATGGGTTTGAGTATTCCTTCTTCTTCTTTATGTTTATGACGTCAGGAAGCCCTGTTGATCACCATCGTCTTTTGGGCATGGTCGGATGATGGTACCCTTCCTAACCTTCATACATGTGATGGGTTGGTAATTAGTTTAATTCTGTTGTTTGCCATAGTCTTTTGGGCATGGTTTGGTGATGGAATCCATTCTAATTCATCTTCCTTTCATCTCTTAAAAACTATCTCAACGACAGTTCGGTTTAAATTCCATGATTCTTGATGCAGGCATAAGATTTCTCTGATCTCTACAAGTGGATCCTCTGAATCCCTAGTTTCCTTTCCTCTGATTTCTATAAATTTTAGATTAATATTTTCATCATTATTCCTCAAATTACATTCAGTTTAGATTTCATCTTATTCTAGTTCTATCTAGTTAGTTTTAGATAACGTACAGTTTCAGTCCCTTAGGATTCGACCTCGGTCTTACCGAGTTATTACTACATCACAACCCTGCACTTGGGGAGTGAACACAAACTGCTTAAAGCAAAAGGAAAGCATCGTCAGAAACCTAGAACTAACAAATTTTCCATAACTGATTAAACATTCACAATCAATTTTGATTATGTTAAATGTCAACTGAAATGACTTAGCCAAAAAATCTCAAGCAAATGAAATTTTAAAACACTTACAGGCATGCCAATGTAAACTATCCATCCATGTAAAAGTAGAGATGGAAAATCCAGGGGAGGTTTTCTCGGCCTGTGCTCATTGTAAGTAATCAAGACCTCTCATTTTCTGTGTATCATACTTGAATTTATGTAATTAAGACCTCTGTCAAAGAAACAAAAGCTATAGATTGAAAATTAAAATTCTACAGAAAACCTTATAAAATTGAAAATTAAAATTCTGAACAAGGTATGTAATCAAGACCTCTGTGAATATCAGTCAATGTCTAACAATGTAAAAGACTGGCTAGGGGTGTCGATGGGCCAAGCTTGGTCCTGAAATCAAAATTTTGAATAGGGCAGGCACAACGGCCCGACCAAAAATAGTTCAAAATCCTGGCTAAGACCTACCCAACCCAGCCTGTTGACAACCCTAATTTTATCAGTTGATATTTGTTTTTTTCATTCATCCAAGTATATTTCACCTTTTGGCAAATAAACATTGTAGAATGGCCCTAGGAAGATTTTAACAGTGGGACTTTTTACCACTATTGTTTCTTATAGTATGGTCCACCTGAGATTTACAAAACCTTAATTAGGGATTGAACTTGAATAACCCTAATTAGGGATTTGAACTTGAATACCCCTAATTAGGGATTTCGATATTTAAATATGCAAAACCTTAATTAGGGATTAAAAAACAGAAATCCCCCAAAAACATGCAACATTGGAAAACCCTAATTAGGGATTAAAAAATGGAAATCCCCAAATACATACACCATTAGAAAACCCTAATTAGGGTTTTGATATTCGACGTTGAAGAGACAGAAGAGGAGAGGAGAGAAGAGAAATACCTGTTGTAATGGCCCCTCGCTGCTGAAATGGTCGCCGATGTGTAGATCGGTTTGATTGGAGCGAAGATAAATAGATAGTATGTGTGTGTTGTTGGGTGGAGAGAGATGATGAGAGCAGAGAAAGAGAGATGTAGGGAGGGAGAACAAGAAAGAGGGATGGAGAGAGACGATGTTAAGGAAGGGGCAGAGAATGGGAGGAAGAGGGACAAAGAAGTTGTAGAGGGAAAGGGTGCGAGAGAGACAGAGAGAGAGGAGGGATTTCTGGTGGTCAGGCGTTGGGCGGGCGTGCAGTAGGTAGAGAAAGAGAAGAAAGGGAAAGGGGGCTAGGGTCGGGTGGGGTTAGGTATATAGGGAAAAGGTTCTGTACGGTCGAGCTCATGAGAACTTCCCATGAGGTCGAGCTGTGTGGTCCCCATTGTGATGCGTGTCAACCATCAACACCGTGCATTTGATGGGCCCCCTTTAAATTCTGGGATATCTCAAAAATCAGCCCTATACGGAACTTAGGTTGGCCATACCATCTAAAATCATGTGAAGAAATGCCTAAAACATATAAAATCACTTCGTGGGGCCCACTTGAAATTTTGATGCATATGAAACTTGGTTTGACTCCTCATCCAAGTGGGACACACATAATGGATGGGCTGGATTTGTGAACCACATCTCGGTGGTCCCAACAAATGATTATGAATATTTTTATGGAGGGTAACCCCTCTCAACTTTTGTATGTGGTGTGGCCCAAAAAAGTCACGGATTGACTTAATTTTTAAGCCCCAGGCCCACCATGGAATGGTGCATTCGACTGATTGGGTAGATGTTTGACACCCATCATGGTGGGGCCCACACGGCTCGACCATATGAGAAGTTCCCATGAGCTCGACCATATGGAACCTTCCCCCCCCCCCCCCCCCCCCCCCACACACACACACACACACACACACATATATATATATATATATATATATATATATATATATATTATAAAATTATTATATATCCATCATTAAAATCCTCCTAAGGCCCACTATACTGTTTATTTGACATCCAATATGTTGATTAGGTCATATAGGGCTAGATGAAGGGGAAAAACAAAAATCAGTTTGATCCAAAACTTTTATGGCCCCAAAATGTTTTTTAATGGTTGACGCTCATTCAACACTGTTTCCTGGAATGTGGTCCCCTTAAGATTTGGATATATCTCATTTTTAGTCTCGTACCGTAAGATGATCTTTAAAAATAGATAGACGACATGGATTAAACCATGGATTAAACACATACATCATGATAGGGCTCACAGAGCACCAACCACCAGCCATTGGATGGTGTCAGAGGGAGTAGCCAATTCATTCCCCTTATTTGTGGTGTAGTCCATTTAATCTTTGGATATGATTCATTTTTTGGATAATTCTCTAAAATTATCTCGAAAAATGGATGAACGGTGCGGGTTGATCCCAAATTTTCGGTAAATCCAAAACTCAAGTGTACCATGCCACGCGAAACAGTGTGGAATAATGATTTCCACCGTTGATACCTTCCTTGGGCCCAGAATAATGTTTACTTGACATCTAACATGTTCATAATATCAAAAAGATATAAATGAAGAGAAAACACAAACATCAGATTGATCCAAAACTCCTATGAATGTTATTTTTAATGGTGGACGTTCAATCCCTACTTTGTAGTCCACTTAAGCTTTGGACCCACCCCATTTTTTGGTTGATATCTTAAAATGATCCGAGAAAAGCGTTGAACAGTATGGAGAAAGTCAATCCATGACTTAGGTGGGCCAAGAGCTTAAAAATAAAGCCAATCCATGACTTGGATGGGCCACATCACATAATATAATGAAGAGGGGTTTCCTTAAAACATTTATAATCATATATTGGGTCTGCCTAAATGTGATTCACATATCCAACCCACTCATTATGTGTGTCCCACTTGGATGAGGGGTCAAACCAATTTTCAACCGCATCCAAAACTCATGTGGACCCCACCAAGTGCTTTTATATTTTTCAGGATGTCTTCACATAGTTTTAGATGGTATGGCCCACTTGAGTTTTGTATACAGATGATTTTTAAGATATCTCATAACCTAAAGGGGACACATCAAATCCACGGTGTTGATGTTCGACACACATCATGATGGGGCCCACAAAACTTACTAACATCAATTCTTAGGTTCTCACGAGGTTAGTAAGTTGGGTCACAATTTTGATCAGAATATTTGGCCCATTTTACATGTCGGGTCCATTCACTCTATTTTACTGATCAATACCCTCAATTTGACTAGTTACTCGCCTCAATCAGGCTACACATGAGAAAAGATATTGGGCATACCAAGATTGATCAACAATTTCAATGAAATTTGATTTAAACATCTGAAGTTATTTACTCTTCAATTTGAACTGATTAGATTGTCCAAAAACGGTTAAATGTTGTTCATAATATCAAAAATATACGAATGAATAGAAAACACAAACATTAGCTTGATCCAAAACTTCTATGGCCTCCAAGAAATTTTAAATGGTAGAGGTTCAATCACACTATTTCCTATGGTGTGGTCCACTTGAGCTTTGGATATGCTTCCTTTTTGTTCTTTAGACCTCAAATTATCTGTTAACATGGATGAATGGATTGGATAAAATAAATAAATAACGGTGGACCCCACAGAGTTTACTCTGGTAAGGGTAACGAGTAACTCACCTAAACGTAGTGGAGAAGGGTTTCCTTAAAACATTCATAATCATATATTGGCCCTGCCTAAATGTGATTCACATATCCAACCCACTCATTATGTGTGTCACGCTTGGATGAGGGGTCAGACCAAGTTTCAACCACATCCAAAACTCATGTGAGCCCCACCAAGTGCTTTTATATTTTTTAGGATGTCTTCACATAGTTTCATCACACACTGCCAGAGGATGTTGTTGGAGATAAAATGAAATGAAAGAAAAGAGAGATGGTTTATGGTATTTAATGAGATAGAATATTTTAATCTCTTGATCCATCATTTAGTTCTTACTTTTAATCTCAGCCGTCTAATCAATGGCCTGAAAAGATATCGATTGTCTTATGTCTAATTAGTTGCATGAAAAAAAAAGTAAAGTTTTAGGACATTCCTAACCGTCTAATTAATGGGTTAAATCTCCATTTTTATTGATATCCACGCCGTCCATTCATTTTTATAGATCATTGTAGCGGTTAATCTCAAAAATGAGGCAGATCTAAATCTCGGGTGGACCACACCACGGGAAAATACTAGTGATTGAATCTTCACCATTAAAACCCTCTTAGGGCCCACTTAATGTTTATTTGATATCCACACCATCCATTTATTTTTACAGATCACTTTAGGAGTTGTTCCTAAAAATGAGGCAGATCTAAATATCAGGTGGACCACACCATGGGAAAACAGTAGTGATTGAATCTCCACCATTAAAACCCTCTCAGGGCCCACTTGATGTTTATTTGACATCCTTCAGTCATACAGACCTAGATGAAGGCAAATTACCATTAAAAAAGAAAAAACAAACACAAATATCAGCTTGATTAAAACTTTTGTGGTCCCAGTAAGTTTTTAATGATGAGCATTCAATCAACTCTGCATGTGGTCCACTTGAGATTTAAATCTACCTCATTTTTTGGACAAATACCATTAATCATATGGAAAAATAGATGAATAGGATGGATGTAATAATAAATCATGGGCAGTGGCGTGGTCACTAGCCAATCCCTTTCCTGATGGAAAATAAAAATAAAAATTCTCACCTCTTGTAGCAATTTTTTTTATAACTTGCGGTGAGCTTGGGCGGATAATTGGACAATCCCAATCATCTAATCAAAGCCCTAAAACAAATCTTACCGTCTAATCAATGGTGAAAAAAGATCTAAACTGATTGTAATAGAAAAAAAGAAAAGAAAAAGGCTTGAAATAAATCTCACTGTCTAATCAATGGTGAAAAAGATATGAACCATTTTTATTTTTTTTTAAAAGGCCTGAAAAGAAAATATAAGACTTTTACCGACGAAAATTTTCGTTGGTAAAAAGCAAAAATTGTGGGAAAAATGTTTTTACTGATGAAAATTTTTGTCGATAAACTCTTATCGCGAAAGTTTTCAAAATAGCGCCAAAATTTTCTAAGTGAAAAACATAACACTTTTACCGACGCAAATTTTAGTCGGTAAAAACATTATTCCTGATGGTTTAGTTTATCGGTAAAACTCGCGCCAAAATTTTCTAAGTGAGAAACATAACACTTAGACAAAAATTTTCATCGGTAAAACCATTATTCCTGACGGTTTTAGTTCGTCGGTAAAACTCAAGGTGAAAATTTTGGAAGTGAAAAAGATAACACTTTTACCGACAAAATTTTTTTATTTCCGACAGTTTTAGTTCGTTGGTAAAACTCAGGCCGACATTACACTTGCCAACGAAAATTTTCATCAATAAAACTATTATTCCCGACGGTTTTAGTTCGTCAATAAAATTCAGACATAACACTTTTACCGGTGAACATTTTCATCGGTAAAAACACTATTCTTGATGGTTTTAGTTTATAGGTAAAAGTCGGGGCAAAAGTCTTTTAAGTGAAAAATATAACGCTTTTACGATGAAAATTTTCGTCGATAAAACCATTATTTTCGATGGTTTTAGTTCGTCGGTAAAACTTATGGCAATATTTTAAAAAAGAAAAAACATAACACTTTTATCGACGAAAATTTTTGTCGGTAAAAGTGGTTTTGTGCTTTTTACCGATGAAAATTTTCGTCGGTAAACACGCTATTACCGACAAAAAGTGCAGTTTTACCGACAAAAAAAATTTCGTCGGTAAAAGTGCAGTTTTACTGACAAAAAAAATTTCGTTGGTAAAAGTGCTATTTCTTGTAATGGATGGTGGTGAACGTACGCTGAAAAATATAACCAAGTTAAGTGGGTTCTCGATAGACATGCTTAAAAAGGAAGAAAAAGAGTCTTGTGAAAACAACGAAGGAATATGAAAAAGTTACGTACAGGCACTAGCCTTCAAGCAAGAGCAAATTCGTTCCTTTTTTTTTCATTTCTTTTAAAGGCTTTCAAGGGCTAGCTAAGGAATTTGTTTAAACGTTCCAACCTTTGGAGCGTTTGGCAACAACACAAGGTTACTTTGATCAAAATCTCAATTTTAAATGCGCTTAGGAATTCCCACACCACCCATGAAAGGTGCAAATTTTGCCATGCATTGCTCCTGGGCAACTGCTTTCATGGCTTTTCTTGGCTAACGTGCAGCGTAAACCATCCAGAAATTTATATAAGGGGATTTATTTAAATGGATTCTGTGCCTATCCATCGCCCCTTGCACTAGCCCATAGGGCAGAGCCAGGGTTGCCCCTTAAGGAAAAATGATTTAAAAGGATCAACTGTTTATATCGTCTAATTAAAGAAAACTTTGGTATCCCCATATGTATAAACAATTTGGATCGTTGAAACTTAATTCTAATTCAACAAAGTGTCACGTGAATGGTGAGTTGGGTAGAGGGAAATGTACGTCATATAATCAATGGCCTAGCAATCAATGGTGGAAACTAAATGGTCAATATTAGTAAAGTAAAGAAAGAGATGGCTAGGACGGTATGATGAGTGTTGCTTTGGAAAAATGGGCCATCCACTAGATAAATTTGTTGAAAGAGTGCCTTTAATTAATCATTCCAACATTATCCGGTCAACCGTGACTTGTTGTGCATTTTCCAGTCGACCGTGAACTTTCTTGGCCGACCGTGACTCTCTGTTGTCTTCACGGTTGACCGGGCATGTGATCATACTACACAATTGTGCAATTTTGTTTCTAATTCTGCATGGGACTTATATATACCTTATTAAACAAGGAATTAGGGTGAATCACGAATGTGAGTGAGGGATAGAAAGTTTTCTAGAGTTTTGAAATGGGTAATTCGTTAATAGAGACGAGTGTCGAATTTCTAAGCCATCTATGTCTTGTAATCTTTGATAATAATAGATTGTTTGTTGCTTTATGCCATAGTTATTATTATTTTTTTTAAAAAATGTAAATTTATTGTGTTTTTCTCTGACATTGCTCGGTTTTTTTTTTTTCTTTTTCACATGTTTGATCCGTTATAAGGTAACTTTTGCACTTAACATGTGGCGGCTGCGCGCAGCAAGATTGTCATGATTGATGCATTAGCTTGTCATGTGCAGTGGAGAGAGATACCTACTCTTTTCCCATATTATGAGTTGCCTGTGACTCAGTGAGTTTTATGGCAATAACCTCTGTGACACCCGCCATGACTTTTGCATAATTTCCCCTCCGAGTGCCACTTATTTCAGGACATGAACTCCAGGACAAGGGAATTTGCCACACCACCGAAACAGTACTGATATGAACGGCCACCATTGAAGCCGTCTTTGTTACCATAGAGATCAGGTTAATATTTTTGTTTTTCCTTCAAAAAGTAATAAATATCCATACAAACAGGTTGTAGGGTGCATAAACATCACGGTGGACCGGTGGACCCCTTGAAGTCTTCAATGTTGCACATTTTCATACCCACTAATTCTTGTGATGTGGCCGACTTTAGTTTGGATTTCCATCATGTTTGGGCTGATGTCCTGAAATTGAGACGGAGAGATGGATGAAGTAGATATGATGCAAATGGGCCCCACAGAGCTTGGGGTTACAAGTGATACCTCTAACCCTAGGTTACAAGCAAGTCGCGTCCATCTACGCTGTACATTTTGTTCTGCCCACTCATTCTAGGAGATGGCCCAACCATGAGAGTGGCAAAAACACTAAGTTGGCCACACCACAAGAAATAGTAGAGTTTCATCGTAACCTTCTTGATGCCTCAAAAGTTTTTAATCTGGCTGATATTAATTTGTGTTTTCCCTTCATTGATCAGGTGGGAATCACCTTATGAATGGATTGGGAGGCATATAAACATCAGGGTGGCCTCTAGGATGATTTCAACAGTGGGTGTTTCTATTCTTACTGTTTCTTGCGGTGTAGCCCAATTAAGTTTTGGATCTCTCACATGTTTCGTTTAATTTTCCTAAAATGAGCCGGCGAATCAGATGATTGGAATGGATGTAACACAAACATTATGGCAGGCCTCACAGAACTTGGTGTTACAGGAATTTCTTTAACCTCAGGTTTTAGGTAGGTTGTGTATTATTGTCTTAGGAAAGATGAAACACGAAAGAGGCCAAAGATTGTTCGTGCATTCTCATTTTGGAGACTTTTTGGAGTGTAAAAAAAAAAGAAGAAGAAGAAGAAGAAGAAACAAAAGCGCAAGAAAAAAGTGTTCCATCTACCTTGGGTCAATCATACAAACGTTCGGGATGAACGAACCTGGCTTCTACGGGTAACAATTCATGGCCTGAGGACACTATAAATATTCCCTAGTTGTAAACGTAGCTATTACTAATTGAGTTAGTTGAATTTAAAAAAGGAAATGAGACAATACAAAGAGAAGAGAATTGTATTGAATAATATATTTTATTTATAAAAGAGATATCCTATTTATAATCTAACTTGAAGGGAATGTTTCCCTTTCTAACCAATGTGGGACCAACTATTTTTTTTTTTTTATATATATATATATATATATATATACACACACACACACACACACACATATTAACAGCCCCCCTCAAACTCAAGGTGGTAAAATGAAGATCAACTTGAGTTTGAAAACTAAATCCTGAAGGCGTCTAGGAGGATGCATTTTGGTGAAGATATCAGTAGTTTGATCAGCTGACGAAACAGATAGTAGTCCAATAGTCCCACGGGTGAGATGATGACGCACAAAGTGACAATCAATTTCAATGTGTTTGGTGCGTTCATGGAATACATCATTGTGAGCAATTTGGATAGAACTTTGATTATCGCAGTTGATGATAGTGGCAGTAGAATGAATGACGCCCATGTCTTCAAGTAACCAACGAAGCCAAAGAAGTTCCTGAGTTGTATTAGTAAGTGCTCGATATTCAGCTTCTGTACTGGATCGAGCGATTACTGTTTGCTTCTTGCTACGCCAAGAAATAAGAGAATCACCAAGGAAGAAGCAATAACCAGTGGTGGATCTACGATCAGTGGGGTCACCTGCCCAATCTGCATCTGAGTAGGCACAAAGCTCAAGTGAAGAGTGAGCTGAGAAATGGAGACCATGAAATAGGGTCCCCTTGATGTACCTGAGAATGCGAAGCACTGCGGTATAATGGGGTGTGCGAGAAGTAGAGAGAAATTGACTGACAATATGGACAGCATAAGAGATGTCAGGGCGAGTAACTGTAAGATAAACTAGACTACCAACCAACTGGTGAAATAAGGTGGGGTCATCCAAAGGTGTACCATCCATAGGAGCGAGTTTAGAGTTGAGCTCTAGAGGAGTGGTACATGTCTTACTATCTGTGGGTCCTGCTCGAGTAAGAAGATCAGATGCATACTTTGCTTGCGAAAGATAATATCATTCAGAGTTAGAAGTGATCTCAAGTCCCAAAAAGTAACTAACTTTCCCAAGATCTTTCATCTCGACATGTTGGCTGAGATAAGTCTTGAGATCCAAAATTCGAGATGTGTCATCACCAGTGATGATCATATCATCAACATAGAGGAGAAGAAGGATAATACCTTGATCTGTTTTGCGAATGAAGAGACCAAAATCATGTGAGCTGGAAGTGAACCCAAAATCTCCAACAATGGTGTTGAACTTGGCAAACCAAGCCCGAGGAGCTTGCTTGAGACCATAAAGAGCCCGACGAAGTTTGTAGACTTGATGCGGAAGATTATGAGAACCAAGAGGAGGGCACATATAAACTTCTTCGGTGAGTTCACCATTAAGAAAAGTATTTTTCACATCCATCTGAAATAATTCCCAATGACGAACGGCAGCAACTGCAATTAAGCTGCAAACTGAAGTGAGGCGGGCAACTGCTGCAAAGGTCTCCTCATAGTCAATCCCATACTCCTGGGTAAATCCTTTAACTACTAAGCGAGCTTTGTACCGATCAATGGACCCATCAGAGTGAGTTTTGATCTTGTAAACCCACTTGCATCCCATAGCATGTTTGCCTTTTGGTAGGTCTACTAGATCCCAGGTGTGAGTGTTTTCGAGTGCCTGTAGTTCATTATTCATTGCTTTCTGCCAAAGAGGATTAGAACTAGCTTCACGATAAGACTAAGGTTCATGGTGAGAAAGAATAATTGAAAATACAACAAAGTCACGAAGATTAACAGAAGGAGTTTTTACCCGGTCACTTCAACGAGGAGGGAGATCAAAAGCTGTTGGAGCGGATCCATCGGAAGAGACAAGTTCCTCAGAAGAGGGTAAGGTGGATAACTCAATTGAGGTATCTGTAGATATGTTAGTCGGCAATGTCATATCTAAAAATGAGATAAGATGTGTTGGTGGAGGTGTTGACTCAGAGGAAGAGTTTGTCTCAGGAGTGTCAGGAAAAAGATCTGTGGAGAGGTCAGTGAAGAGGAGAGAGGTGTTGTCATGTGATAGGTGAAACTTGGATATAGAGGTAAACATCTTGTGTTCCCAAAAAATAACATGACGAGATACTCGGAGATGTTTGGAGTAAGGATCCCAACATCTCCAGCCTTTGTGTTCAACACCGTATCCCAAAAAATAACATAATCGAGATCTAGATTCCAATTTGGTGCGCTCATGAGTTTGAAGAAGAATAAAACAAGCACAACCAAATACCTTAAGAGTGCTATAGTCAAGAGGGTGACCATAAAGACGCTCAAAGGGTAATTGATTCCCAATGATGGGAGAAGGCACGCGGTTCTTGGTGTAAACAACTATAAGAGCAGCTTCACCCCAAAAGCGTTCAGGACACGAAGCTGATATGAGAAGAGCACGGACGGTATTGAGAATATCTCGGTGTTTACGCTCAGCATGTCCATTTTGTTGAGAAGTGCCTGGACATGAACGATGAGGAAGAGTGCCATGTTGGTGAAGAAAGTCAAGGACTCTAGAGTCTGTGTATTCGGCAGCATTGTCAACACGAAACACTTTAATATTGCAAGAAAATTGAGTTTTGACCATGTTAGGAAAATTAAAGTACAACTGAGGTAATTCTGATCGATTACGCATAAGAAATATCCAAGTGTAATAAGAGTAATCATAAAAAAAATGACAAAATATCTAGAGCCTCCCATAGTAGAAGTGGGAGACGGGCCCCAAACATCAGAGTGAATCAAATCAAATGGTATAGAAGAAAAAGAATCACTATTGTGAAATGGCAATGCCGATTGTTTTGCAAGTTGACAAGGAAGACAATCAAATTGTTCTTTATTAACAAGCCATAAATAACCATTAGATTCTAAGTATTGAAGACGACCAACAGAAGCATGACGCAGACGAGAATGCCAAGGACTAATGGATGGGGTAGATGAGACTGAAGCTGTTGTCTGAACTGATGAGGAGAAACAGGATGGAAGATGAAGATTGATGAGCTCAAAGAGTCGTCCAACCTTACGGCCTATCCCAAGAGTTTGTCCCGTCTTTGGATCTTGCACACAACAACCAGAAGCAAAAAAGTGGACAGTTAGACCGAAGTCATATAATTGGCCAATAGATATAAGATTGAGAGTGAGTTGGGGAATACAATAAGTATTAGGAAGAGAAGTGTTTAATGTTGAGATTTTTCCGATATGACTCACAATCATAGGAGAACCATCAGTAGTTTGAATAGTCGGGGTGTGATTAGTAAGATGTTTGGTGGCAAATATAGTAGAATCAAGTGTCATGTGATTACAACATGCAGAGGCAAATAACTAAGATGAATTACCTGAGGTGACTGACATAGCAGTAGAGGGTAGATTACCAGAACGAGCAAGAATTTTTTTGACAATTTTCTCTATGTCAGAGGCAGAAAATGTCTCAATGGAAGTAATGGATAATGAACCTTCAGCAGTAGTGACAGCGGATCTAGAAGGAGTACCGCAAGTAATGGATGATGAACCTTCAGCAGTAGTGACAGTAGATCTAAAAGGAGTACCACGAGATATGTATTGTTGGGAGTGTCTGTTGGGGTTTTGAAAACAATCACGTTGAAGATGACCAGGGACTTGCTTCTGACAGAATTGACAAACTCGAACCGTACATTCCAAGAGAGTGTGTCCTGGTTTCTTACAGTAATTGTAGAATTTCGAGGATCCAGATGGACGCCCTTTATTGTTGGGTTGAAAAGATCCCTTAGGAGTGGCGAAGACAACATTTGTAGAGGTCGTCTTACTGGGGGTAAGACGAGTTTCCTCCGAGAGAAGTTCAGTGACAGCTTGATCTAAAGTAGTTAAGGGATTGCGGTGAAGGAGAGATGCACGAACATGCTCAAACTCATTAGTGAGGGCCACGAGAAAGAGAACCAAGTGTTGCTGATCCCGATAGTTGAAAAATTTTTCAGTATTGTTGGCATCTGTAAACTCTGGTTCTGAGGAAGCAAGTTGATCCCAAACATAGTGCATCTCAGATAATAAGTTATTGATGGATTGCCCAGGTTGTTGCTGCATGCGATGTAGAGTGCCCAGAAGTTGGTATTGATGAGACAGATCTGCGGTGGTGTAACGTTTCTGTAAAAAATTTCATATGACTTGGCAGTCTTGAATCTACCGAACTGGAGGCTGATGGAGCGTACATACGTGTTGCGAATCCAAGTGATAATCTGGTGGTTTTTACTATCTCACTCTTCGAGACGGTCTATGTATTTTGTGTCGGCTTCTCTAACGATTTTCTCTGGTTCGGTAATATCGCCAGTGACATAGCGCCAGAGCTTTCTGCCCTTAAGAAAGCTTGACATAGCTTGAGCCCATATAGTGTAGTTGAGTCCTTTCATGACAATGACAATGGGTTGTGAGGCCTCAAGATGCTCCATAGTGTGCAAAAAGCTAGAAGGAGACAGAGATAAAAAATAACAGGAACGAACTGAACTGGTCAGGAAACGACTGATGGAGTAGCGGCTGAGATGACGTCGATGGAGAATAAGACTCCGACTATAGTGACGACTTGATAGATATGAAGATGATATACAAGAAGTTTTTCTGATGTAAAGGCTCCACTAATAGTGACAATCACAGAGCATACTCAACTCTTGATATACCGAGGACCACTAAGAATAGTAGGTCTGATACCAAGTTGAATTTAAGAAAGGAAATGAGACAATACAAAGAGAAGAGAATTGTATTGAATAGTATATTTTATTTACAAGAGAGATATCCTATTTATAATCTGACTTGAGGAGAATGTTTCCCTTTCTAACCAATGTGAGACCAACTACTATATACACACACACACACACACATTAACAGAGTTGTCGAGTACGACTCCATCTATTGCAATCCCACCGCTATGAACGGTATCTTTACCCCTTGATAGCGAGGACCAAAAGCATCTATTGCTTACAACCACCTACCTAACAAGATATTTTGATAAAAGTCATGCCCAAACGCCTTATAGGACAGGGTAAGATATTTTGATTAAAGTCACCCAAACGCCTTATAGGACAGGGTCTCTGTTATGGTTGTCAATGGATACTGGGACCTGCAGGAGCTCCTTGGACTTGTATCCAATTTGAACTAGTGGCACTCTCATTTATTGGATCCAGTAAGAAATCAGCCTGGGTTTGCATTCACCGTTTGTGCCCAATTCGGTTAAAAATCAAGTGTAATTGGGTTGAGTTGTGTCACCCAAGTTAAGCCGGGTGACACACACACATGTAAGAGAGACTGTTTACACACCATACACATGTCAACTTGGCACATGTGTGCGTGATCTAATCCACCCATTAGGTACACACGACCTCGTAAATGCCCTTATTTGTCATTTACCCAGTTTGAAACCTAGATCCATACTTTAATTCGGTATAAATGTGATTTGGATTCCAATGCCTTTTAAATACAAGCTTCTAAATGACCTTTGGACGTGAATTTGAAATGTGAATTGCAGGGATCAGTTTCGTTAGCATCATGGCAAGCAAACCAAATTTGAGGTGAGCACATTCTCTATATTCCATACCTTGGATAAGACTCAATAATATTCAGTAGCATCTCAAGAAGCTTAATGTCAAATCCATTGTTAAGATCCTCCTGAAATGAAAATGTTATGACCTGTTTTTATCTGAAAATAAAATTGCAGCCATGTACTCTTTAAGTTCTAGGTGGAATTGGTCAGCTCAAGTATGATTGCCTGATTTGGTAATTCTGCTTCTATCCTTGTGCTTCTTTAGTGGAGTGTAACTCTTTAGAGATGGTAAAAAAAATTTTCTTTTTTTCTTTTTCATTTTTTTCATTTTTTATTTTTTGTTTCTCTAACTTGTTGGTTCATGCAAACTTCTTTATTTTGGTGATCTTGTATGATCTGGTTTTAGCAAACCAGTGAACTAGCCTATCTATTGACTAGTCCTGCTTTGAATACACTCATCTTTTTTAAATTCATGTCTATATTAATAGTGTAACAGGGATACATTAGACAATCATCAATCAATTTACAATTTGTTTACAATTATTTATATTTTTTCTTGTGTTTTCCTTGTGTAACAGGGATACATTAATGTCTATATTAATGATGTATGGGTCTTATATATCCACACTGTCCATCCATTTTTTTCCCTATCATTATAGGGTATAAACTCAAAAATAAGGTAGATCCAAGGCTCAAGTGACTACACGATGGGGATTAAACTTTTACAGTTGAAAACTTATTAGGATAACAGAAGTTTTAAATGGAGATGATATTTATGTTTTCTCTAATCCAGGTCTACCTAACTTCATGAATAGGTTGGATGGCATATAAACATTACAGTTGGCTGTAGAAAAGTTTCAACGGTGAGAGTCATTATCACCGTTGCTTCATGTGTTGTGGTCCACTTGAGCCTTGGATCTGCCTGATTTTTGGGTTTATACCCTGAAAATGAATGGATGGTGTGGATAAGACCTGGTCACTTAAAGCTGCTGCCCGTTCCCAGCCGGAGACGGGCCGGGGTAGGACGCAATCGGCGTCGGTGCTTCGTGGGTGACATGGTACGTTTTTTTGTCGTTTATTTTTACCACCGTTTTGTTGAAGTTCACTCCCAAGAGTTCATACACAGAGCTCGAGGAAACGGCAAGATAAGCCTCAAGTACAAGTGGGGTACGCGAGTCTGGTGGATCCCCGGATCCACAGAGGTTGTTGGATCCCTGACTGTGGGGCCCACCCTGATGTATTTTCATACATCTACGCTGTCAATCCGTTTTTATAGCTCATTTTAATTCATGATTCAAAAACCAAAGCAGATCCAATCTCAAGTAGACCACACCACAGGAAATAATGGTAATTGACCATTAAAAACTTATTGTGGGCCACGAAAGTTTTGGATCAAACTGATATTTGTGTGGTCCCTTTATCCAGGTCTATGATCATCCAAACCGTTGATATAACAAGCCTCGCCTTCGTTTTGGGGCAATTTTATTAGTCTGCTGCTACGTACTCCTTAGAGTAGCATGCTCAGGACGGTTTGCACCACCGACGTTTCTGTTTACACTACTCTCGAAGACTTTGGATAATCTAAGTGTTATTTTATTTCGATTTTTCACAGTTGGCAAATGTCGTTTTCTATATGAATCAGATTTACAAAGGTTATGAAAGATTTCCTTGTTTTTTTTAAAATTTAAATGTGGGTAGGTACCACCCACCTGAGAAGTGCAGATTTATTTGAAGGGATACTTTTCTGTGGCTATTCATCAGCACATGGTCACTTAGATGGTGATCTAGCTCATCTGCTGAGTTGTTCTTACCATTGGTGGGCCATGATTCAAGATCTACATTAATCATGTGTTTCTAGTATAATTCGTGGCACATATTTACCACATGTTTCACTTAATGGAGTGATTGAAATAATTCCCCATTGTGTAGTTCTTAAAGTTATCATAATAGTAGATATAAGATTTATTGGAAACACATGACATTGCTTATATAGGAAATAATAAACGGTTTGGATCATTCAAATAAGACATAAAATATGGTCCATGAAGGTGTGGTGTACACACATTCAGTAGGCTGCTGAATGCCATACCAACTCTTTTACAGTAGCTGAAATCGGGAAGGAGGCGTGGTCGCTTGGCTTATAAGGGTTAGATACAGAGGACGGGTGAAGGATGTAGATTAGCTTGGACCCGGCGATACCTGCTCATGACATCACATATAGCAGATATCAGCTTGATCTAAAACTTCTATAACACGTGGTCTACTTAAGTTCTGAATATGCTGAAATTTTGGCTCATGCATCAGGGTCGTCCTTGGCGGCCCCATGGGGTCCACATTAGCTACCGACACCATTAGTAGTGATGTCATTCTACTATGATGTATGTTTTGTATACATATAGTCCATTCATTTAGAAAGATCATTTTATGGCATGAGCCAAAGAATAAGGCAAATTCAAAGCTCAAAGTTGAACCCATCTCATAAAACAGTGGGGACGTTGAGATCTACTGTTGAAACCTTCCTAATGCCTGTCAAGATATTTTCTTTAAAAAAAAAAAATTAAAAATAAAATCCAAGCTGCTTATAAGCTAACAAATGTATGGATGAAAACTTCTCTAACTCCCAAAAAGTTTTTAATGGTAGGCGCTCAATCCCTAGTGATTGTGATTTCTGTGGTAGGATCCACTTGAGCTTTAGATTACCTCATTTTTTAAATCATGCCCTAAAATGATATATCCATATAGATGAACGGTATGGATATAACACATACATCATGGTGGGGTCACAGAACTTGATGACGTGGTCATTTCAGTAGCAAAATCTTGCTATCAGTAGCGAATCTGAGTCTCTTTGGCGGGTGGGTCACTGTGGGGTCCGCTTCCCATGCCACGGTTAGTTCTGTGTAGGGCCCACTTTGGTGACATTTATCTAACTTGCCTTGACAGGATGAATTATCTAAAAAAAAAAAATCATTATATTCCAGGACTCAGGTGGATCATGAGTCATGACACGTCAATTTGGAGGCTTCATAGAAAATTCCCTGCGAGGTGGCTCAGCTGTTGAATTTTAATTCGCAAACTCGTTCCCTTAATTTTCGCCACACCTTTGTCTCACGTGCGATGAACATACGCGTATTTCTATGCTAGAATAAAAAATTGTTGGGTCCACCACATATATATATATATATATATATATATATATATATATATATATATATATATATATATATATATATATATATATATATATATATATCAAGTTCTGTCCACAATTCTTAAACCTTGGGCTTAACATAAGAGAGATTTAAAACTCAGGTGGGCCACAGGAAAAGAAAACAATCAATCAGGTGGGCCACGCTCAGATAGTGTGTATCTTTTATCAGACCCGTTAATCAAGTATAACTCACTATGACGAACCAAAAATACAAACATTACCCCAATTAAATGTCAGGTGGGCCACACATAGTGAGCTTAGAGGTCTAAGGAGATCTTTTATATTGTTTCTATTGACGTGGCCCACCAGATTTATTATTATTATTATTATTATTATTTTGCTATCTTTTGTATATAGGATTAAAAGGATGGTTCTTACTTAGTCCACATAGCTTGCTGAAGTGTGAAATGGTTGTTGTAGGCTATTGTCCCAGATTTTTTTTTTTTTTTTGGGTTATCTTGGTTTGTACACACCCATGTCAGTGCACTCACTCCATGTTAGCTACCCTTACTAGGGATCGATCCCCAAGACCTCAAGTGTTGAAACGAGGTATCTCCACTCCGGCCGAGATGATGGGTCCCAGGGACAAGGCCGGTTAGGTAGGCAGGCCCATCTTTGATAACATAGGGCCCATCCATTCTAATCTCACTACATGATTCATCATTGTGAATGGCCAAACTAATCACATCTCACCTAGTCACCCATCTCTACAGGTGGCCCAATCACATCTCACCATCTCACCATGTCACTGTACCGTGGGCATGCCTCACCAAACAGAATAAGGCCTTAACCATGTGAGGTTTGATAGGGGCATTCGGTGAATTGCCCACCACTAGGGCTGAGGGTGGTCTGGGCCTGACAACCTAATCCGAGTCTGACCCGAAGTGACAGGATTTGATCAGGCTCACTGCTGCCACCATAAGAGATGGGTCCACACAGTGGATTAGGTGCTGTGGGCCCCCCTCAATGATTTTTATTTTTAATTTTTTGTGTATACACACGTTGTCCACCCATTTTTCCAGCTCATATATTAGGACATGATCCCAAAAAATTAAGCATATCCAAATCACAAATGTACTGCGCCACAAAAAAACATTCTTGATTTAACACCCATCATTAAAAACTTCCTAAGGTCTATTGTAATGTCTATTTACGAACCAACCTGTTGATTCGGTCAACCAGATCTGGATGGGGAAGATTGGCTTGATCCAAAACTTATAGATGGCATTGATTTACAATACATTCGTCAAGTAGGCCCCATCAGGTAAAGATAACATCCAATAACACATAATTGTCTCCCATAGGTTGAGGCCATACCTGGCAGGGAGTAGGTGTTACGTCGGTAACCCTTATCGTGTGAGACCCACTTTGCATGAGTTTATCGTATATATCCACTTATCCATTTTCAGCTTATTTTAGTACGTTATTCCAAAACTTAAGGAGATCCAAATCTTCAGTGGACTATACCATTGGAAAAGTAGTGAATGGCCATTAAAATCTTTTTAGAGGCCATAATGTTAAGCTGATCTTTATATTTTAGTTTCATCCAGGTTTGTCTGAACTTACCAACAGGTTGGATGGAAAATAAACATTGTGAATCTTTTTACAGTTGGCGTGGAAGTTTTTTTTACGGTGGGTGTTCAATTACTACTGTTTCTTATTGTGTGGTCCACCTGAGATCTAGATCTACTTAATTTCTGGGACCACCTCCTAAAATGGGGTGAAAAATTAGAAGGATTGTGTGTATATACAAAACATCATCAAGGTGAGCCCCACAGTAAAGGTAACACAAAATCGGCTCCCTCTCTTACCATAGCCGATTAGGTGCGCGCGCCCGCCCTCACCCTAGATGGTGTAGCTTTGAATGGGGGTGAACTTCATGTATGTGTAGCATATTTACTGTTCACTCCCCAAGTGCAGGGTTGTGATGTAGTAATAACTCGGTAAGACCGAGGTCGAATCCCAAGGGACTGAAACTTGTACGTTATCTAAAACTAACCAGAACTAGAACTAGATTAAGATGAAATCTAAACTGAATGTAAATTAAGAAATAATGGTGAAATAATTATCTAAACTTGAGAGAAATCAGGAGAAGGGAACTAGGGATTCAGAGGATCCACTTGTAGAGATCAGGGAGAATTTATGCTTGCATCAAAAATCATGAAAATTACTGAACTGGCGTTGATCTAGTTTTCAAAGAGATGAAAGGTGTATGAATTAGAATGGATTCCATCACCAAACCATGCCCACAGACTATGGCAAACAACAGAATTAAACTAATTACCAACCAATCATATGCATGAAGGTTAAGAAGGGTACCGTCATCCAACCATGCCCAGGAGACTATGGTGAACAACAGGGCTTCCTAACGTCATAAACATTAAAGAGAATGGGAATATTAAAAGTCATTGCAGACCCATTGTAATTTCAGTCACAATAGACCATTAAAAACCTAAAATATTTCCATTAAAATCAAACTAAAACCAACTTCAATTCAAAAATTAAAATTAAATTAAAAGCATATAATCTCTCATCTCACTACAAGCTTCACCTCCTAGCCCTAGTTAGGAGGATTTAGCCTGCCATGGATGGGCTCAATCCAAATAAATAAAGAGAAAAAGAAAAGGAAAAGAAAAGGGAAAGAAAAAAACCAAGCTCCTCTCTGTCTCCTCTGACCACGTTCAAACCCAAGCTCGAGCCCTCTGTTCTTCCTCCCAAGACCTGAATGAATGCTCCCCACGTCCAAAACCTCTTTATATAGCTGCTGGAGTGGTGAAAATCGGATTTGAATCGGATTTGGAAAGCTATGCATGCCCATTGAAAGCTTTTTCGCAGCCAAGTTCGGTGCCTCGAAACACGCCACTTTCCTTGTTCAAATTCCAAAGAAACACCGTCCCTTAGGATTTCATTGGGTCCTCTACATGATAGACGGTTCAGATCTGCCATATGATCAAAGATGGTGGGCCAAAACCGTCCGGAAAAGTCGGTTTTCGCGGATGTGCGAAACCTTTCGCACCATTTCGCTGTTGTTATCGGTGGGCCCCACAGAAGCATTTTCTGGAAAATCCACCCCGTCCATTGGATTCAGAACGAAATTTCAGTAAAGAATGAGTGGTTTTGAACGTCCATTGACGTGACCCAGAGAAGAAATCACAAAAGAATCAGTTTTGAACGCTACCGAGCAGCCCTTTTGTGGCCTCTGTATCTCACACGTGTGCACGCATGGGTACAAAAATTCAGCATGTTTTTGTAGTATTCGAGTCCCTCTACACGGTGAACGGATCAGATTCTCCATACGAGCAATGGGTGGGGCCCACTACCGTTCGCAAAAACGGCCGCGGCCGTGCGTCCGCTGCAAAATTATTTTTTTTTTATTTTATTTATTTTTTTTTTTTTTGAGTTGTAGACGGAACGTCGGTCAGCGCAGCTGACCGACTTTTGAAAATTCTGGTGCACGGCGAGTGCACATGTGCACTGTACACACTCATCTAATATGGGGTCCATTGCACTATTTTAGAGAAATCTGCACCATCCATCTGTTTTGACTCCTTATTTAAGGCGTCAATAATAATTTTGAGGCAGTTCCAGATATCAGGTGGGCCCAGAATCAATGGTTTATAGGCTGATCTGTCAGTTGGGGCACTTCTCGAGATCTTCAATGGCTGAAATTTTATATGTACGGTTAATTTATGGTCCTCAGGCGACGTATGAAGTTTCGAGCCGAACGGATGGTGGGAACCTCGTGATCTTGCATTCTGGACGTCCTTCAGGCCACTTGAGCTTCAATTTCTAACTTTTCTCGGGTTTCTGACCGTGTATATTTGTCAATCTTGGTCCCCTGGAGTGTGTCCCTTGCCTTTGGCGTCATCAGATCGTTAAATCTCAACTTTTAACGTCTTTTTTCCATCCATGCTCATAAAATCACTTTGCCACACAAGAATGAGAAAACGAGCCATTAGACAGCATTATATTCGTAAATCCAGACAATATCTGGGGTCTAACATGCAATATTTGACCCTCAACACAACCCCCAACCAGCATTTTGCTAGTCCCGAGCAAAATATGCGAAAAATAAGTTGAGACTTATATGAAAATTTCTGTAAAGCCGAATGATTTTTGAGAAATAATCCAGTCATTAGAATTCTACGATTCATGAATATTGGGCATTATTTTCTCCTGAACTCAAGCGCACGGTAGACATCATAATCAAGTGTAAAGTATCAATCCATCAATTAGAAAAATTTTAAACATTGAGATCCATGGATGTATAGTCTAATCTTGGCTTATCATCATTAAGAGATCCAATCGTCAATTTCATGAAATCATTGGTAACCGACAAGAAAATTCATGATAACTAAAACCTAATCCAAAACTTGCCTCATAGATTAGCCTATTAACTTTTGATTTTTCTATTCAAAGTAATGCCAAGGAAGGGGAATCAAATCCTCACCTATAGGGAGCAAACCTATGGTGAAGATCGTACACCTGACTCTTTTTAGATATCATTCATGGGGAATTAACTCCACACCTATAGGGAGCAAACCTATGGTGAAGATTAATTATCCAACCTTTCCAATTTTTATACCATGATGGCAAGATATTTCAGGCTGGTTCCTTTCGTGCTTAGTGATTACCAAATTAACCCTTCAATATCAGACTGAAGTCTTAATGTGTAAGCAAGACGTGTCCGGAAATCATGATTCAATCAATGTTTACAACTTCTAATCATGGATTAATAATTCACTTAACTATGAAATCTAACAGATACGGAATCCAAGAGTCATAAATCCACCATTATGTACCTTGAAAATCTAAATTAGGGATATCTGTCAAAATCACTTCGAATTTGTTGAAATTTTCAGAAAAATTCAAAATTTTTCACAATTGTTGCTCAAGACCAATAAAATACTGATTAGGAAATCTAATCTCCCACCCCCAACCTAAAATCTACATTGTCCTCAATGTAAAAGATATGAGCATGCAATGCACATGGGACAACGAAAGTAAATGAGAAGTGATGAGAAGATAGTACCTGAATAACGAATCAAGAGAGTTTCCAATAGATCACTGGGAGAGAGCAGGTTAGTACGAGAGAAAGAAAAATAAAAATAAAATCCTACCTATACCACTTTCGTAGGTGCTCTCGATTGCATTTAGCATATGCAACAAGCCTTTAAACCCCTAGGTTACCCCTAGAGGACGAGTTGTAGTCTCGTGAGGGTTTACAGTAATGTTACCCACAAACATTGAACTAACTAACTTATGAAAGCGACTATCCTAAACCTATGAAAGCGATAAACCTACCTATACCTCCATCAGACTAGGAGATCAGTCCTGGTAAACAGGAGCAATCAGAGGCATGGACATGTCCTCTGAATCAAATGTCTCAACAAATGGCTTTAATCGATGTCCATTTACTTTAAACTCCTTGCCATTGTCGGGATCTCTTATCTCGACGGCCCCATGAGGATAACCAGTAACAACAATGTAAGGGCCGGTCCAACGAGATCGAAGCTTACCCGGAAAGAGGTGGAGTCGAGAATCATACAAAAGGACTTTCTGACCTGGCGTGAATGATTTTCGTACAATATGTTGATCATGAAACGCCTTCATCCTGTCCTTGTAAATTCTTGAGTTCTCATACGCATCGTTCCGGATTTCTTCAAGTTCATTTAACTGAAGTTTGCGTAGCGAGCCAGCATTGTCCAGATTGAAATTTAGATTTTTGATCGCCCAGTATGCTTTATGTTCCAATTCCACAGGCAAGTGACAGGCTTTCCCATAGACAAGTCTAAAGGGAGATGTTCCAATAGGAGTTTTGAAAGCAGTACGGTATGCCCATAAGGCATCGGTCAATCGGATTGACCAGTCCTTACGATCAGGGTTAACAGTTTTCTCTAGGATATGTTTGATCTCCCTATTAGAAATCTCAGCTTGTCCACTTGTCTGTGGATGGTATGGGGTGCTCACCTTATGAGAGATACCGTATTTCTTCATTAAGCTCTCAAATGGTCTATTGCAGAAGTGTGAGCCCCCGTCACTAATGATGGCTCGAGGCGTTCCGAACCGCGACAGGATATTTTCTTTTAAAAATTTAATGACCGTGCGATGGTCATTTTTGCGGCACGGAATTGCTTCGACCCATTTAGTGACATAGTCTACGGCGAGCAAAATATACAGATTTCCAAATGATTGGAGGAATGGTCCCATGAAATCAATGCTCCAACAATCAAATGCTTCTATAATAAGGATGGGATTCAAGGGCATCATATTTCGACGGGACAATGCTCCCAATTTCTGACAACGCTCACAAGCCTTGCAAAACTCATGAGTGTCCCTGAACATAGTGGGCCAGTAGAAGCCACACTGTAAAATCTTGGCTGTGGTCTTTTTAGCAGAAAAGTGACCACCACAGGCCTGTGAGTGACAGAAGGAGATGACACTCTGATGCTCATCGTCTGGTACGCATCTCCTTAAGATTTGGTCTGGGCAATATTTAAATAAATATGGATCATCCCAGAAAAAGTTACGCACCTTGGTGAAGAATTTCTTCTTATCTTATGACGTCCAGTGTGTCGGTATGGCACCTGTAGCAAGATAATTAGCAATATCAGCGAACCAAGGTGAATGGGAGACTTTAAACAGTTGTTCATCAGGGAACATGTCATTGATATGGGTCGCCTCAAGAGAATCAGAGGTATTAAGGCGAGAAAGATGATCGGCCACTACGTTCTCTACTCCCTTTTTATCTTTGATTTCCAAGTCAAATTCTTGGAGTAGAAGGATCCATCGTATCAAGCGGGGCTTAGAATCATTCTTAGAAAGAAGATACTTAAGTGCCGCATGGTCTGTGTAAATGATGATCTTAGATCCGATCAGGTAAGATCTAAATTTGTCCAAAGCGAACACTATGGCTAAGAGTTCTTTTTCCGTAGTCGAGTAGTTCACTTGGGCAGGATTTAGAGTCCTACTTGCGTAGTGAATAACGTAAGGCCGCTTATCTTTTCTCTGGCCTAGAACTGCTCCAAGAGCATAATCAGAGGCGTCGCACATAAGTTCAAAAGGAAGACTCCAGTCAGGTGGCTGCATGATAGGTGCAGTGGTTAACATGCCCTTAAGCTTAGTGAAAGCTTCTTGGCACTGCTCAGTCCACTCGTATGGTGTATCCTTTTGAAGAAGATTACATAAAGGACGAGAGAGGAGACTAAAGTCCTTTATGAATCGTCTGTAAAAGCCTGCGTGTCCTAAGAAGGATCGCACGTCCCTGATATTCTTGGGTGGAGGTAGGTTAGAGATAAGATCAATTTTTGCCTTATCTACCTCGATTCCTTTGGACGAGATGATATGCCCAAGGACAATTCCCTTTTGAACCATAAAATGACACTTCTCCCAGTTAAGGACCAAATTTTTTTCTTCACATCTTTTCAGCACACATTTAAGACTTGCTAAGCATTCGCTGAAAGATGAACCAAAAACAGAGAAATCGTCCATGAAGACCTCTAGATATTTCCCCACCATGTCAGAAAAGATACTCGTCATGCATCGCTGAAAGGTGGCAGGGGCATTACATAGCCCGAATGGCATCCTTCTGTAAGCAAAGGTGCCATAGGGACATGTAAATGTGGTCTTTTCCTGATCTTCAGGGGCGATTTCAATCTGATTATAACCTGAATACCCGTCAAGGAAACAATAATAGGAATGACCAGCTAGCCTTTCCAGGATTTGATCAATGAAGGGCAAAGGAAAGTGGTCTTTCCTTGTGACGGTATTCAGCTTTCTGTAGTCAATGCACATTCTCCAACCAGTAGTAACTCTGGTTGGCACGAGTTCATTATTGGCATTGGCTACGATGGTGATCCCGGACTTCTTAGGAACTACCTGAGTTGGACTCACCCATTGACTATCGGATATGGGGTAAATGATCCCCACTTCCAATAGTTTGAGAACCTCGGCCTTAACCACTTCCTTCATGTTTGGATTTAGTCTACGTTGTGATTGCCGAACAGCCTTTGCATTGTCCTCAAGATATATACGGTGAGTACAAATCGATGGGTTAATTCCCTTGAGGTCCGCTATCGTCCATCCAAGAGCTCCCTTATGCTCAATGAGAGTAGATATCAGCATACTCTCCTGTTCTTTCTCCAGGTGGGCAGAGATCACCACCGGGTATGTCTCATCTTGACCTAAATAGACATATTTTAAATCGGAGGGCAAAGGTTTTAGGTCAAGCTTCGGTGGCTTGAGGTTAGACGGTAGAGGCACTACATATGTTTGGGGCAATTCTTCAATGTGTGGCCTCCACCGGTTAACTTCAAGTACCGGTGCAGTATCAAGCATGGCACACGTCTCCCTAATTATATCATCATCAAGATCGTGGGAGTGGGCCAGGCACGTCTCTAGAGGATCAGAGGATAAGGTGAGAGGTGTTCTATCTTCCACAAAAGAATCAATCACGTTAACATCGTGGAAATCGTCATCATCCTCTGAGTTGCTGCCATTATTGAAAAAGATATTCGATTCCAATGTCAAATTTCCAAAGGACATAGTCATGACACCATTCCTGCAATTGATAATTGCATTTGAAGTAGACAGGAATGGGCGACCAAGAATGACGGGAATCTGAGTGCTCGAGTCATTGATGGGTTCGGTGTCCAAGATGATAAAATCAACAGGGTAGTAGAATCTATCCACCTGGACCAACACATCCTCGATGATCCCTCTTGGTATACGAACAGAACGATCAGCAAGTTGTAGTGTGGTTCGAGTGGGTTTTAATTCACCCAAACCTAACTGTTGGTATACCGAGTAAGGAATCAGATTGACGCTTGCTCCTAAGTCAAGAAGTGCGTGATCAATTCGATAGTTTCCGATTACACATGATATGGTTGGGCAACCGGGATCTTTGAATTTTTGCGGCACATCTTGTTTCAAGATGGCACTCACTTTCTCAGTCAAGGAGATCTTCTTTTGAACACTTTTTCGTCGTTTGGTAGTGCATAAGTCCTTTAGAAATTTAGCATATGAAGGAATCTGTTTTACAACGTCAAGCAAAGGAATGTTGACTTTCACTTGTTTTAACACCTCTAGGATATCTTGAGAGTTAGATAGACGTTTTGGTTCAACCAACCGTTGGGGAAACGGAGCGACTGGCTTTTCTAGAGATTCCGGTTCAAATTTTTGTGGGGCGCCACTAAATTCATCATTGTTGTCCTCTTCTGGTTCTTGAGGCTTTTCTGGCCTAACCGGAAGGGTTTTATCAATAATCTTTCCATTCCTAAGAGTGGTGATGGATTTAGCGTGCCCCATTTGATTTGAAGAGCTGGGATCACTTGTCTCGTATTGCGGTTTCGGATTAGGGATTGATTGTGCAGGAAGCATCCCTTTTTCCATAGCCGTCATACGTGAATCTATTTTTTGCATAAAATCTGAAATTCCTTGCGAAATTCCTTGCATTGTCCGCGCCAGCTCTTGTATGGAAATTTGAACCGATTCTTCTTGAGGTTTCCCCTGATTTGGATTTTGATTGAAGAAACCTTGAGGGGTAGCAGTTTGTCCGTTCCTCCAACTAAAATTCGGATGATTTTTCCAGCCAGGATTGTAAGTATTAGAGGGTGGTCCATTGAAAGGTCTTTGATAGTTATTTACGGCATTAGTTGTTCATTCAATACTTCTCGAAAGGCAGGTATTGAAGGACAATTTTCAGTAGTATGAATGTTGCAATCACAGATGCCGCAAACACTTTCATTAACCTTTTCCTTCCTTCCTTCCATGGCCTCAAATTTTCTGGTGAGATTGGCCACCTTAGCATTTAGATCATTATCCTCTTTCAGGAGATATATTCCTCCTTTTTCCCTTGAATGAGTCGGCCTAGACGTAGTGTTCATCCTTGGGTAATAGTCCCATGATTGTGTTTTTTCAGCGAGACTATCGAGGTAATCCCATACCTCGTCGACATTTTTATTTATGAATTCTCCGTTACACATTGTCTCGACCATTTGGCGCATGGAAGATGTTAACCCATCATAGAAAAAATTTGTAATGCGCCATATTTCAAAGCCATGTTGTGGGCATGCATTAACCAGATCCTTGAACCTTTCCCAACATTGGAAGAATGTTTCATCTTCCTTTTGGGCAAAGTTCATGATCGCTCTCCTGAGGGTAATTGTCTTATGATGTGGAAAAAATTTCTTTATAAATTCCCTTTGCATATCATTCCATGTGCCAATGGATCTAGGACGCAGTGAATGTAACCACGTCTTGGCTTTTTCTTTCAAGGAAAATGGAAAAAGTTTCAACCTAATAGTATCCTCAGATACATTAGGAAAGTATAAGGTGCCTATGATTTCATCGAACTCTTTCAGATGCAAGTAAGGTTCTTCAGACTCAAGCCCATGGAACTTAGGAAGGAGTTGGATAACCCCTGGCTTGATGTCCATATGTCCTGTATTCTCAGGAAAAATCATGCATGAGGGCGTACTCACCCCCGCCGGTTGTAAATAATCTCGTAAAGTACGAGGCGGGGGTGCCTGATGCACCTCATTCTCATCATGTACTTCCTCAACCCCTGGTTGGGGTAGTGCTTGAGGTTGATTTTCAGTCATAACGTCTTCTAACTCAGGAGAATCCAAGTGGTGTCTAGTCCTGCGATGGACAGTCAACCCCTCAACTAATCCTCCTTCAGTCACGAGACGTCGAGTGTTGTCGCGTGCCCAATGGGGCATAAAACACACTCAGCCCTCAAATTCTAATTTAAACCAAAAAAATAAAAAATAAAAATAAAAATCTAGGAAAAGGGAGGGTTGGAGAGAAGTTACCAAATCGGAGTTCCTAAGTTAAAAACCTGCAAAACAAACCAAAATAAGTTAGTTTCTAAGAATAGAAAGTCCTAATTAAGAGTAAACTAATTTCTAGAAAAGAAAAGAAGAAATTCTAAAGAAAGAGAAATTAGAAAGAGCTTACTAAATTAGAAGTTTCCTACAAAACAGAAAAAAATTAGGTTAGTTCTAAAAATCAGATAGAATGAAGAATAGTAAGTTTCTAACGTTAGGAAAAATTTCTAACAAGGAAAATAACTACTTCTAAACCTAGAATTAAAAATTCTAAAGAAAATCTAATCTTAAACTAATCCCAAAACTAATTAATTTCAGAAAAACGTAGCCGACAGTCCCCGGCAACGGCGCCAAAAACTTGTTCACTCCCCAAGTGCAGGGTTGTGATGTAGTAATAACTCGGTAAGACCGAGGTCGAATCCCAAGGGACTGAAACTTGTACGTTATCTAAAACTAACCAGAACTAGAACTAGATTAAGATGAAATCTAAACTGAATGTAAATTAAGAAATAATGGTGAAATAATTATCTAAACTTGAGAGAAATCAGGAGAAGGGAACTAGGGATTCAGAGGATCCACTTGTAGAGATCAGGGAGAATTTATGCTTGCATCAAAAATCATGAAAATTACTGAACTGGCGTTGATCTAGTTTTCAAAGAGATGAAAGGTGTATGAATTAGAATGGATTCCATCACCAAACCATGCCCACAGACTATGGCAAACAACAGAATTAAACTAATTACCAACCAATCATATGCATGAAGGTTAAGAAGGGTACCGTCATCCAACCATGCCCAGGAGACTATGGTGAACAACAGGGCTTCCTAACGTCATAAACATTAAAGAGAATGGGAATATTAAAAGTCATTGCAGACCCATTGTAATTTCAGTCACAATAGACCATTAAAAACCTAAAATATTTCCATTAAAATCAAACTAAAACCAACTTCAATTCAAAAATTAAAATTAAATTAAAAGCATATAATCTCTCATCTCACTACAAGCTTCACCTCCTAGCCCTAGTTAGGAGGATTTAGCCTGCCATGGATGGGCTCAATCCAAATAAATAAAGAGAAAAAGAAAAGGAAAAGAAAAGGGAAAGAAAAAAACCAAGCTCCTCTCTGTCTCCTCTGACCACGTTCAAACCCAAGCTCGAGCCCTCTGTTCTTCCTCCCAAGACCTGAATGAATGCTCCCCACGTCCAAAACCTCTTTATATAGCTGCTGGAGTGGTGAAAATCGGATTTGAATCGGATTTGGAAAGCTATGCATGCCCATTGAAAGCTTTTCGCAGCCAAGTTCGGTGCCTCGAAACACGCCACTTTCCTTGTTCAAATTCCAAAGAAACACCGTCCCTTAGGATTTCATTGGGTCCTCTACATGATAGACGGTTCAGATCTGCCATATGATCAAAGATGGTGGGCCAAAACCGTCCGGAAAAGTCGGTTTTCGCGGATGTGCGAAACCTTTCGCACCATTTCGCTGTTGTGATCGGTGGGCCCCACAGAAGCATTTTCTGGAAAATCCACCCCGTCCATTGGATTCAGAACGAAATTTCAGTAAAGAATGAGTGGTTTTGAACGTCCATTGACGTGACCCAGAGAAGAAATCACAAAAGAATCAGTTTTGAACGCTACCGAGCAGCCCTTTTGTGGCCTCTGTATCTCACACGTGTGCACGCATGGGTACAAAAATTCAGCATGTTTTTGTAGTATTCGAGTCCCTCTACACGGTGAACGGATCAGATTCTCCATACGAGCAATGGGTGGGGCCCACTACCGTTCGCAAAAACGGCCGCGGCCGTGCGTCCGCTGCAAAATTATTATTTTTTTTTTTTTATTTTTTTTTTTTGAGTTGTAGACGGAACGTCGGTCAGCGCAGCTGACCGACTTTTGAAAATTCTGGTGCACGGCGAGTGCACATGTGCACTGTACACACTCATCTAATATGGGGTCCATTGCACTATTTTAGAGAAATCTGCACCATCCATCTGTTTTGACTCCTTATTTAAGGCGTCAATAATAATTTTGAGGCAGTTCCAGATATCAGGTGGGCCCAGAATCAATGGTTTATAGGCTGATCTGTCAGTTGGGGCACTTCTCGAGATCTTCAATGGCTGAAATTTTATATGTACGGTTAATTTATGGTCCTCAGGCGACGTATGAAGTTTCGAGCCGAACGGATGGTGGGAACCTCGTGATCTTGCATTCTGGACGTCCTTCAGGCCACTTGAGCTTCAATTTCTAACTTTTCTCGGGTTTCTGACCGTGTATATTTGTCAATCTTGGTCCCCTGGAGTGTGTCCCTTGCCTTTGGCGTCATCAGATCGTTAAATCTCAACTTTTAACGTCTTTTTTCCATCCATGCTCATAAAATCACTTTGCCACACAAGAATGAGAAAACGAGCCATTAGACAGCATTATATTCGTAAATCCAGACAATATCTGGGGTCTAACATGCAATATTTGACCCTCAACATTTACACTGTTCAATTGTTTTTCTAGCTCACTTAGGGTATGTGTCTAAAAATGAAGCAGATATAAATCTTAGGTGGATCATAATATATAGGGAACAATGGTAAGTGAACATCTACCATTAAAATCTTCTTAAGGCCCGCCCTAATGTTTATTTACCATCAACGTGTTGACAAGATCACACAGACTTGGATGAAGCGGAAAAAACAAATATCTAAGGCTGTTGATGGGCTGGACCGAGCCTTGTTGAAGACCGGCGTGTAATTCTGAATCTAAGCCCAAATCCAGCCCCATGACGGGCGGAAATAGTCCAACCTGAATCCAGCCCTGGACATTTACACAAACCCTAACCCGAATCTGTCGGAGCCCAAGCCCTGAATATCTTCATGAATAAATGATATTGCCTCATGAGAGAGAGAGAGAGAGAGAGAGAGAGAGAGAGAGAGAGAGAGAGAGAGGGGTTTATGGACTTTTGGGGGCTAAGCCCAAGTGCAGCCTGATTTACAATTGGGCTCTTGATTTAAGCCCGAGCTTGACCATCGAGCTTGATATACACCACGCCAAACCCAGTCCAATACCAGCTTAGCTTGAAGGCCCGTTGGGACTACCCGGCCCATTGACAGCCCTACAAATATCAACTCATGCAAAACTTTTATAGCCTACAAGAAAATTTTAATGGTCAATTACCATTTTTTTCTTTCAGTATAGTCCACTTGAAATTCGGATTCGCTTCATTATATGGTTCATGCCCAAAACAACTAGAAAAACAAATGAACGGCATGGATATACTTACACATACATACAGGTTTATTACGGAATAAACGACATGGATATACTTACACATACATATAGGTTTACGGCGGGCCACAACACCTTGGGTGAGGTGGGGACGTGCACTTATCCCTCGTAAGTGGATTGCCTGGTGTGCGATCGTATGTTGATGTCACTAAGTTATGTGGGCCCATCATAATATATGTGTTATATCCAAACCGTCCATCGATCTAGGAGATCAATTTTGGATATGAGCTCAAAAAAATGAGATAGATCCAAAGCTCAAGCAGACCACACCACATAAAGCAATAGAGAATGAACACCTTCCGTTGAAAACTTCTTGGGAGCCACATAAGTTTTGGACGAAGTCGGGTCCTTACCCATGCCAATTGGATGGACAGTTTGGATATATCACATGCATCCGCTTTCTTTCCGGGCGCGAATTGGGTACTTCCTGGTCCGTCCTGAGACAGGAACGGGGGCCCTGGGAGCCACTGTGATGCATGGATTTTAGCCACACTGTCCATGCTGATGGGGTTTTTGACTCGTGCTCGATCGGTCGTGAGCCCTGCACGACCAGTCGTGGAGTCAAGCCCTGACTCAACTCAAAGTCCAACGAGTTTGAGATATTTTTCTCCGGGGTGCTCAACCGGTCGAAGATGGGTCTCGACTGGTCGTGGGTGGCGCTTGACCGGTCATGGGCTCGTCTCGACCAGTCATGGTTACGCAGATTCGTTCCGCAATTTTTTCTGGATTTCATTTCGCAAGTCCTTTCGCAACTGGGATGCAGAAAGGAGTTTTCTAAAACTATAAAAAGGGGTCTCTAGGGTTTTTCTAGGGAATGGTGTATAGTAAAAACATAATAGGGCTATTAAAGGTCTGAGAGAGAGAGAGAGAGAGAGAGAGAGAGGAATCTTGTAGAAGGGAGGTTATACTCACGGAGGTTATCTACTATGCATCTTATATCTCAACGCTTTTATGTCCTTGTAATCGGTGAGATCTCTTTATTTTTCTTTATTCTCTTACTATTTATCCACTCCTGTATGAGTGACGAAGGTTTGATTATAGCAGGGTGGGCTTATGATCAGTTGTAACATTCTGCTTCATAGTAGATTGTTGATTTGGACGAGGTCTCGTGGTTTTTCCCTCTTTGAGGGTTTTCCATATAAAAATCTCTTATGTGTTGTGTGATTGTTGCTTTAATTTATTTCATTGCATTATTATTTCATAATTCTGGTTTGTTTCGGGAGGTTAGATCCTAAGGTTTTACGCAATGCCCCCAATAAAGTAGTATCAGAACTAAGTTCATTGAACCAGTAGGATCGGTTTGGAATTATAGAAGGTGGCTCATCAAGGATAATCAGTCTCCATGGTTCTAATTGGACCATATGGAAGGCTAAGATGGAGGACTTACTTTATTACAAGGACCTATATTCTCCAATTTTAGGCATATCAGTAAAATTCAAGGATATGTCTGATGATTATTGAAAGAAGTTAGACTGAAAGGTGGTGGGGTTTATTAGACAATGTTTGGATGATTCTGTGTTCCACCATGTGTCTACGGAAACCTCAGTCGCTAGCCTATGACTGAAATTAGAATGGTTGTATGAGAGGAAGACAGCCAGTAATAAAATTTTTCTGATAAGACGACTTGTGAATCTCAAGTTAAAGGATGGTGGTTCTGTGACCGAGTCATGAATGAGGTCAGCAATATAGTGAACTAACTCTCCTTTATGAAGATGGTCCTGGATGATGAATTACAGGTTTTGTTATTGCTTAGTTTGTTACCTGACAGTTGGGAGACATTGGTGGTGTCTTTAAGTAACTTTGTGCCAGACGAAAAGGTATCCGTGGAACAGGTTACTAGCTGTCTCTTCAACGAGGAGACAAGGAAGAAGTCTCAGGGGTCTACTCAGTAAGAGACCCTTGTGACACAGGAACGGTGGATAGAAAAGAACGGAAAGTCCCGAGATAAATCAAGAGGCAAGTCGAGTAATAGAAAAGATGTTGATTGCTAGAAATGTGGCAAGAAGGGCCACTACAAGCATGAATGTCGTAGTAAGAATAATGACAAGAAAAGAAAAAGAAAGGAGAAGGAAAATGAATCATATTCCACTGCGGTCGCTTCAGATGGCGACGTTATAGTTATTCTTTTTGCAGATCATAATGTATGTCTCACGGCTATGAGTCAGGATACCGACTGGGTAATAGACTCGGGAGACTCTTTTCATGAGACTCCACGCAGGAATTTCTTCACAAGCTACAAGTTAAGTAACTATAGGACTGTGAAGATGAGAAATTCTGGTATATCGAATATTGTAGGGGTCATAGATATTTGTGTGAAGACCGTTGTGGACTGCATGTTGGTTCTCAGGGATGTGAGGCATATCCCAGACCTTCGCCTCAACTTGATGTCGATGGGAAGGTTGGATGATGATGACTATGAAAGTCGATTTGCTGGTGGGCGCTGGAAGCTCATCAAGGGTTCGTTGATCGGAACTAGAGGAAAGAAGTGTTGCACCTTATACAAGGCAAGTGTCACTGTGTGCAAGGGTGGGTTGAACGCAGTGAAAGATTCAGCTATTGACATGTGACACAGGCGTCTAGGTCACATGAGTGAAAAAGGGCTTCAGCTATTAGAAAGGAAGCAACTCCTTCCAGACGTGACAGGTATGCCTCTCAAAACCTGTCTTGATTGTTTATCAAGGAAACTGCATAAAGTTTCATTTGTTAAAACTGCTTCTCATGTTAATAAAGTGCATGCATTAGATTTAGTTTATTCTTGTGTTTGTGGTCCTATAAGGACAAAAACCTTGGGTGGGGCATTGTATTTTGTTACTTTTATAGATGATGCATCTAGGAGGGTTTGGCTTTATGCTTTAAAATCCAATGACGAGGTCTTTAGTGTGTTTAAATTGTTTCATGATATGGTCGAGAGAGAGACAGGTAGATCATTGAAGTGCATATGCACTGACAATGGTGGTGAATATATTGGCGACTTTCATGAGTATTGCAAGTCCCTGAGTATACGGCATGAACAGACGGCTCCTAAGACCCTCCAGCATAATGGTGTAGCTGAGCGAATGAATCGCACCATTGTTAAGAGAATCAAATGCGTGTTATCCCATGCGAAGTTGCCCAAGACATTCTGGGGAGAAGCGATGCACACGGCGGTGTATCTGATAAACCGGTCTCCATCAGCCTCGTTTAATGG
The DNA here is from genome assembly GCA_037074715.1 of Magnolia kwangsiensis. Classification (NCBI taxonomy): domain Eukaryota; kingdom Viridiplantae; phylum Streptophyta; class Magnoliopsida; order Magnoliales; family Magnoliaceae; genus Magnolia; species Magnolia kwangsiensis. The sequence continues at coordinate 153,868,667 of CM073575.1, read as the reverse complement.
AGAAGTACCTGAGAAGGTCTGGACTGGACAGGATCCATCGTACAGTTATTTCGGGGTATTTGGATGTAGGGCATCTGTTCATGTACCAAAGGATGAGAGGTCCAAGCTTGATATGAAAATCAGGCAGTGTGTGTTCTTGGGGTATGGTGAAGAAAAATTTGGTTACAGATTGTGGGATCCAACTGATAAGAAGCTCATCAGGAGCAAAGATGTGGTTTTCTTTGAAGATCAGTGTATAGAAGATATTGGTGAGTCAGAGAAGAACCAGCCTAGTTCAGGTAAGTTAGAGGACATGAATCCGATTATTCCTCCCATGGTGCCTAATGATGGGGTAGTACAGCAAGGTACAGAGAATGAGGGAGTTCCTTCAGAAGATGGACCATAGGAGCAGCCCTCGCTTGATCCACCTGTTGAGCCACAGGTGAGGAGGTTATATAGACAACCGTCTAAGAGGTTATGTTAGCTGATGGGGGAGAGTCAGAAGACTATTCTGAAGCCTTAGACAACGAGTATAAGGAGGAGTGGTTGAAAGCTATGTGAGAGGAGATAAAATCCTTATATAAGAACCACACCTATAATATGGTGAAACTACCTAAGGGTAAGAAAGATTTGAGCAACAAGTGAGTATTTAGAAAGAAGGTTGAGTAGAAGAATTCATAGACGAAGTTCAAGGCCAGACTTGTGGTAAAAGGGTTCGGTCAGAGGAAAAGCATAGACTTAGAGGAGATATTCTCACCAGTGGTGAAGATGATATTCATATGAGTGTTGCTTGGGTTGGCGGCTAGCATGGATCTAGAGATAGAGTAGTTGGATGTTAAAACTGCCTTCCTTCATGGTGACCTGGAAGAAGAGATCTACATACACAAACCAGAGGGGTTCGAAGTCAAAAGCAAGAAGTATATGGTGTGCAGACTGAGGAAGAGCTTGTATGGGCTGAAACAAGCTTCACGACAATGGTACAAGAAGTTCGATTCGTTCATGTTACAACATGGGTATGAAAGAAAGGAGTCGGACTACTGTGTTCATGCGCAAGTTCTCAAATGATGATTTCTTAGTTGTTTTGTTATACGTTGATGACATGCTCATTATGGAAAAAAACATCAAGAAGATCGACAAGCTGAAACAGGAGTTATGCAAGTCATTTGCAATGAAAGACTTAGGCCCGGCTAAATAGATCCTAGCAATGGAGATAACCTATGACAGAAGCAGCGGTAAGCTTTGGTTGTCACAAGAGCGGAATATTGAGAAAGTCCTAAAGCGGTTCAATATGAATATAGCGAAGCTGATCAGTACTCTACTGGATGGTCACTTCAGATTGAGCGACAGATAGTGTCCCAAGACGAAGGTAGAGGTGGAAGAGATGTAGAAGATACCCTACACGTCAGCTGTAGGAAGTTTGATGTATGTTATGATGTGTACACGCCCAGACATAGCATATGTAGTTGGTGTGGTCAGCCGGTATCTTGTCAATCCCGGTAAAGAGCATTGGGCAGCAGTAAAATGATACTGGGGTATCTAAGAGGCTCATCCAGGTTAAGCTTATGCTATGGTGACGGAAAACCTATGTTAAAGGGCTACACAGATGCAGATATGGCAGGTAACATAGACTCTAAAAAATCTACATTGAGATTCATGTTCACGTTTGCAGGGGGAGCTGTTTCTTGGCAGAGCAAGCTATAAAAGATCGTAATATTGTCGACGACAGAGGACGAGTATATTGCAGTCATAGAGACATGTAAAGAAATGCTTTGGATGAAGAGGTCCCTACATGAACTTAGCATGAAGTAGGAGCAGCACGTGGTCTATTGCGATAGTCAGAGTGCTATACACTTGAGCAAGAATCCAAGTCAACATTTTAAGTCAAAGCACATAGAGTTAAAATATCACTGGATTAAGGATACTTTAGAACAGAAAGTGTTACAACTTGAGAAGGTTCACACGAACGATAATGGGTCAGACATGATGACTAAGGCTTTACTCAAGGGCAAGTTTGATGTTTGCAGAAACCAGGCTGACTTGAAGAAGGTGAATCCCTCCTGGGTCAAAAAGGGAAAGATTTGAGGGGATTTTTTACTTGTGCTCGACCGGTCGTGAGCCCTGCACCATCGGTCGTGGGCTGGTGCACGACCAGTTGTGGAGTCAAGCCCTAACTCGACTTAAAGTCTAGCGAGTTTGGAATATTTTTCTCCGAGGTGCTCGACCGGTCGAAGGTAGGTCTCGACCGGTCGAAGGTAGGTCTCGACCGGTCGTGGGTGGTGCTCGACTGGTCATGGGCTCGTCTCGAGTGGTCGTGGTTATGCAGATTCGTTCTGCGATTTTGCTTGGATTTCGTTTCGTAAGTCCTTTCGCAACTGGGATGCGAAAAGGAGTTTCCTAAAACTATAAAAAGGGATCTCTAGGGTTTTACTAGGAAATGATGTATAGGAAAAGTACGAGAGGACTATCAAAGGTGAGAGAGAGAGAGAGAGAGAGAGAGAGAGAGAGAGAGAGAGAGAGAGAGAGAGAGAGAGAGAGAGGAAGCTTGTAGAAGGGAAGTTATGCTTGTAGAGGTTATCTACTATGTATCTCATATCTCAGTGCTTTTATGTCCTAGTAATCGGTGAGATCTCTCTGTTTTTCTTTGTTCTCTTACTGTTTATCCACTCCTACGTGAGTAATGAAGGTTTGATCATAGCAGGGTGTGCTTGTGATCAGTTGTAACGTTCTTCTTCATAGTGGATTGTTGATCTGGATAAGGTCCCGTGGTTTTTACCTCATTGAGGATTTTCCACGTAAAAATCTCGTGTGTTGTATGATTGTTGCTTTGATTTATTTCATTGCATTATTATTTCATAATTCTAGTTTGTTTTGGGAGGCTAGATCCTAAGGTTTTGTGTAAGGCCCCCAACACATACATCTCTCAGGGACCTTGTCCCTATCTCGAAAAAATGAGGTAGATTCAATGCTATAGTGGACTATGAAATGAGGATTAAATGCTTATCGTTGAAAACTTTTTGGCACTACAGAAGTTTGGATCAAGATGATATTTGTTTTTTACCTTTATCCGAATCTCTATGACCTTATGAACCGGTTGGATGAAAAATAAAAATCTCGATAAGCTCTGGGAAGGTTTTTACTGTAAGTGTCATTAACACTGCTGCTACATGCGGTGGGAAATGAATTGGCTACTTTCCCTACCACCAGCCTTGTGGCTGTTGGTCGGCGCTCTGTGGACCTACCATGACGTACGTGTTTCATCCATTCCGTTCATCCATTTTTTAAGATCATTTTAGGTCTTGATCCCAAAAATTAGAGGTTCATAAATCTCAGGTGGTCCACACCACATGAAAATAATAGTGATTGAATATCCACCATTAAAATCCTCCTAAGGCCCACTGTACTGTTTATTCCCATTGATTCCACAGTTTGAAACTCAGTTTGAATTGAGTCGAGCTAATTTTTTGAGGAGTTGTACATGAACTGAGATAGCTCGTCTAACTTGGTTGACTCGACTTGAAAAAGCTCGATTCAACTCAATTTGAAACTGAGTTCATGCCGAGTCGAGCTAATTTTTTGAGCTCAAAAAAATTTCGAGCTGAGTTTGAGCTTGATCGAGCTCAACTCTACTCGGATCAAACCTTAACTCAAATCGACTCGAACCAAATTGGTTCGGTAACTCAGTTATTTTGATATTGATGCTGCTTACCAAGGGTTTGATGAAATGACTTACTGAAGTGCTGTTTCGGGTGTAAACATTCTCTGCATGATCGGCTAGCGGCGAGGAAGGAATGAATATGAAATAAATCACAAAAAAAAAATAAAATAATCTTCACGTTATAAAACAGCCCTCAAATCATGATTTTAATGTTGCCTGCCAAGTGTTTGAAGAAATACATGTATACTGATGTTACTATTTTGCATTATGTAAAAATTTGAGTATGCTCTCTCTGTGTTTTAAAAAATGTCACATAGGTCAAGTTACTGACCAAACCGAGCCAAGCTGGCCAGCCAGGCTTAAAGATGGAGCCAAGCCAGGTTTAAGTTGGGGTTAGGTACTGGCTGAGCCAAGCCAAGCCGAGTTCAAGTTGGGTTAGGTATGTGCCAACTGCCAAGCTAGACTTAGTTCATCTCGTGTAAAGCTCTAGTGCGGCCCCAACCTCACCCAATGCTTCTCTTACCGTGGGGCCCACTTGTTATATGTATTTTATATCCACACCGTCCATCCGTTTCACTGGATCATTTTAGGGCATGGGCTCAAAAATGAACCCGCACGCTTGCTTGTGTATCAAACAATTCCGAGCTCACGTGCTTATTTACCCGATGTTGACTTGTCACCGCAGTTGCTTAGCTCATATGCTCTCTTCCAAGGAGAATACCCACTTAAGGGTTTTGATAGAATGCTGGCCCTGCAATGCAGCTACCACGTGGGATGATACACATGAGCAAGATCCCAACCATTCGTCAGGAAGTGTATGATGTGAACATGCTTTGAATTAAAAAATAACGCTTGTATGAGAAAAAAAAATATATGGCTCACTTGAGGAGTGAATGCCATGATTTTTTGCATATGTCATGTATACATTGGTCAATAGCTAATCGTCGCATGTTATGGCTTGGGCCAAAACTCAAATTCACCCGGGATTTAAGTGGACTAACTATTGGGTGGTATGGCTCATTTGAATAATGAATGAGCTTAAATTTTAGTACGGAATGAAAAGATTGGAGTGGCTTGGGTTCTTGTTATGACTTGGGCCCTTTTGCTCCCAAAGCCCACCCATTATGAAGAAGGTACTTTACCTATAATTGCTTAGAAACTTTTACAAGAAAATTTATCTAAAATAATAGTTTATTAAAAGGGTTGTGAACTCATTTTTATTCATTCATCAATCAACTTTGAATTTATTAAAATTTATTTTTATTTTCTTACTTTCTTTCTTCGTAGATTTGAAAAATCTTTATAAGGAGTTCAGATAAGTTTTATGCATTCATAATAATTATCTTCCCGAGGAAGACGGTGCTCGACCTCACATCCTTCCCTACGTCAAATGGACAGCTTAAATTAGCCATATGTCCATAGTGTGCTGCTACAAAAATTGTGTAGAAATATCCAATTCCTACGCACATAAATTTTAGGCTTTTGAATTGGTTCTCATAGCAAGGTCAATGGATGATTCAATCCGTATGGTCCGTAGGCTTTACGAGGACCATACCGATCGCAATAAATCCATTAATCTTCTTTTATTAAAAGTTTTCAACGGCTGGTCTTTTAACCCCCACTTTTTCCTATAGTGTGGTCCATTTGAGCTTTGAAAATATATGGTCGTCTTGAAATGAGCCGAAAAATGGATAGACGAATGGATAAAATACGTACATCACGATGTGCCCTATAGCCGGTGGACACGGATGTCCTTGGTGGCGGGATCACCACACGATCCACGTCCCATGCCACTACTAATTAGTTTTGTGTAGGGCCACTAGGAAAGTATTTACAAAAAAAAAAAAAAAAAAAAAAAAAAAAAAAAAAAAAAAAAAATCTCCACCTCAGGACTCAGGTCGGCCATGACGCATCAATTTGGCGGTTTTAAGAAAAATTCTGTACGGTGGCTCAGCTGTTGAATTTTCGCAAACTCGTTTCTTTCAATTTCGGCCACACCTTTGTGTGACGTACTATGGAAATGTGCGTACAGGAATCCTCCACGATAAAAGATTATTGGGCCCACGAACGAGGCAGATCCAAAGCTTTAGTGGACCCCACCAAAGAAAACAGCGGAAAGATTGATGCTCACCGTTGAAACCTTTCTAAGGCCCACCGTGATGTTTTTTTGAAATCCAACTTGTTAAAAAAGTTAAAAAAGACATTAAAGAAGGTAAAAGACAAATATCAGCTTCATCTAAAACTTTTGTGGCCTTTAGAAGTTTTTCACGGTGGTGTCACTCTCCCCACTGTTTTCTACGGTGGAGTCCACTGGAGCTTTGGATGTGACTAATTCTTTGAATCTTACATTAAAATGATCTCTCAAGATGGATGGACGGAGTGGATACGAAACATACATCATGGTGGGGCCCACAGAACTTAGTGACGTGACTTCAGTAGCAGTCTCGCTACTCAACCTGTAATTAGTCAATCCGCGCCCAAAACTCACATGGTCAATCAAGTTCTATCCACAATTCTTAGACCCTAAGCTTAACATCGATCAGTGAGATTGAAAAATCAGGTGGACCACGATACAGGAAACAATTGTGATGGGATGCCGTAATAAATCTGTGTGTGGGGTCCACAGGGTGTGTATCTTTCATCAAGCCGTTAATCAGGTGTATTTCTAATCAGGTGTATCTCACGAGGATGAATAGAAAATACAACCATTAATTAGCCGATCAAATGTCAGGTGAGAGGTTTTAGGAAAACTTCTATATTATTCCCATTGATGTGGCCATCAGAAATTTGTGTGTTTGAAAATTGGTGCCGTAGGGCTATTCTGGTCCACGATAACGGCTCCAAGTTGCTGAAAGATTTTTACAATCTCAGTCGTGTCACAGGATGCAGATTTGATGGCTGTGGTTAGATAAGGAGGCTAATCTCTGACAATTACATGAGGCCCAACCAATCAAATCTCATCACATCTTCCATCTCTACGCATGGTTCATTCAATCAAATCTCACCATCTGTTCCATCGGGAGCGGATTATGTGAGACCCCATCCTCACCTAAGAGTATGCGGCCCTTACCGTAAGGCCCACCTTGATGTGGGGGTATTAGTTGAATCACATATAGGGATGATTTTTTATTATCTATGTATGTCTTATATGGGTTGTACACATGGTTCCTGGGTGAGTTCCGTACAAAACATCATGGTGGGGCCACTTAAGCGGCAAACCCTTTTGCTCCCATGACCCATTTGTTAAAAAGAAAGTACTCTACTAGTAATTACTTAAAATAGTGGTAGGTCATTGAAAACCTTTTTGAAAAAGATATTAGTGTATATGTTTCTTATTAAGTACCCTTATGATAAAAAAATTTATTTTCAACACTTATCATTGAAATTTGATATTTTAAGTGATTTTGCTTATGAAATTTATTTATTAAATCTAACTTATTAAGTGCTTAAATTAGGTTTTATTGAAAATGTGTTTTTTTTTTTTTACTCCCCTCTTTGTTTTCTCTATTCAATCAAACATGAGGTCACACTTATTAACGAATGAATGTATTGATGGGGGTTTTTTGACCCGTCGTCGACCGGTCGTGAGCCCTGTACGACCGGTCGTAGGCTAGTGCTCAACCAGTCATAGGTTTGAGTCGTGACATGACTCAAAGTCCAGCGAGTTCAGACGGTCTTTTTTCGGGGTGTTCGACCGGTCGTAGGTGGCTCACGACCGGTCATGGACTCGGTACGACCGGTCGTAGCTTCGCAGATTCGTTCTGCGATTTTGCGCGGATTTCGTTTCGCAAGTCCTTTCGCAACTAGGATGCAAAAGGGAGTTTTCTAAAACTATAAAAAGGGGTCCTTAGGATTTTTTCTAAGGTATGTTGTGTAAAGAAAAAACATAAGAGGGTTTCCTAAAGGGTTTAGGGATATCAAAGGAGAGAGAGAGAAAAGAAAGAGAGAAAACTTGTAGAAGGGAGCCGTCGTCTCAGCGCTTTTACGTCCTCGTAATCGGTCAGATCTCTCTGTTTTTTTATTCTCTTATTGTTTACCCACTCTTGCGTGAGTGAAGAAGGTTGTAACGTTCTGCTTAATAGTGGATTGTTGATCTGGACGAGGTCCCGTAGTTTTTACCTCTTTGAGGGTTTTCCACATAAAAATCTCTTGTGTGGTGTGTAATTATTGCTTTGATTTGTTTCATTACTATTATTATCTCATAATTCTGGTTTGTTCGGGAGGCTAGATCCTAAGGTTTTGTACAAGGTCCCCAACAAAGTGGTATCAGAGCGCTAAGTTCATTGAACGAGTACAGGTTCTTCATGTTCTAGATCCAAATCCAAGGGTAAGGGCAAAGGAAAGGTAAAGTGATGGAATTGTGGGAAGGAAGGACATGTGAAGAAGGATTGTGAAAATTCTAAATCGAAGAGGGAAGATTCTGAGGCTTTATGTAGGGAGGCCAACGCTGCCACGTCAGATGGATGTGATGGTGATGTTTTATCTGTGTCTTCGCTCAGACGACCATATGATGATCGTAAGGATGAGTGGATGTTAGACACGGACATCTTTTCACACGACTCCTCATCGAAGTTAGTTCACCAGCTATAAGGAGTGCGATGGTGGATAGGTATTTATGGGCAATGACATTGCCTGTAATGTTGTGGTTGTTAGTTCGGTGTGCATCAGAATGTTTGATGGGGTAGAGCATACCTTGACAGGTGTGAGACAAGTTCCTGATTTGAAGTAGAATCTGATTTCTCTCGGTGTACTTGAGGCAAAAGGATGCAAGTACACATGTATTGATGGTACTCTTAAAGTATTTAAGGGGGCACGGGTAATCATGAAAGCGCAACGACTCAATAAGTTGTACAGGTTGATCGGGAGCACTTTAAAAGGTGGAGCTGCAGTGGATGTAGCGGATTCTACCTCCGCACGTGTGTGGTATGTTGGGCATGACCACATGAGCAGGCAAGGAAGGAAGGCTGAGACGTGCGGACAGGGTTATAGAGCAGGTGAAGCAGTCACCCGTGAGAAGAATTGCATGACATGATCGCAGGATATCGGTGATGTACATGGACGACTTCAATATCGTAGGAGATTCATCTTCTATTCAGATGGCTCTAGGTAAGCCTGATGCTTAGAAGTGAAAGATGACTATGGGCGATGTGATGGATTTGTTGTACCAGACTGACATATGGGAGCGGGTGGAGCTTTCAGTGGACCGGAAAGTGGTTGGATGCATGTGGATCTTCAAGAGGATACAACATAGATATAGGACGAGGTTGGTAGCGAAGGGTTATGCTCAGAGAGAAGGGATCGACTTATCAGAGATATTCACACCGACGGTATAACAGGTGTCTATTAGATCCGTGATTGACGCTGGTTGACCAATGTGATCTTGAGCTGGAAGGATGAATGTGGAGTCTGCACTTTTGCAAGGTAAAGAGAAGAGAAGATCTACATGAAGCAACCAAAGTGGTTTGAAGTTAAAGGGGTTGAGAAAAGACTTCGCAGAAGGTCTGGTTCAACCTGTCACTTAGGTAGTGGTTTAATTCCTTCATGGATGAAGGATCAGAGGGCTGCAAAGATGGTTCTCGGCATTGAGGTTGAAGGAAGAATAGGCTTTGGAAATCACAGGAAGAATACCTTGTATGTAGGTATTGATCAAAGATGTGATGGGCCGAGTAAAGTCGAAAAGCGTTCCCTGCGCATCTCTCCTTAAGTTTTCCTCAAAATATGTCCCAAAACAGATGAGGAAAAGAAGGATATCTCATGAGCCTTATTCGAATGCGGTTAGCAGTGTATGTCAGGGTTTGGATCAAACCGGTTATTTCACAGGCTATAAGTATTGTAAGCAAGTATCCCGGCAAGCAATATTGGGTAACGGTGAGATGGTAAGAAGACTAAGTCTTTTCTTTTGGGAAGAAAGGAATAAAGGTGGTTGAGCTTGTGGATTTTGATCCGGCAGACATGCTCACCTAGATCGTTCCTGCAGAGAAGTTCAAGTTCTGTGTAACTTCTCTGGGCTTTGCGATGGCATAAAAGAAGGATGGAGTGTGCATAAGAAGCTATGATGTGATACAGAAATAAGAGAAAAGGTCAAGAAGCTACATAGTTCAAGATTGAAGACATGGTGAAGATTGTTGAGATATGTCTTAAATTTGAACGTGCAAGACCGGTCGTAAGTCGGGTTTGACCGGTCGTGGGAGCGGCTCGACTAGTTATAGCCTACTCGACTCAAAGTCCAGTAAGTATCAAAATTTGGGGTCTGAAGTGCTCGATCGGTCATGAGCTATGCTTGACCGGTCGTGGGTGACGCTCAACCGGTCATGCAGTCCACTCGACCGGTCGTGGTTACGTAGATTTGTTCGCGATTTTTTTGTGGATTACTGATTTTGAGTCCTTATGCAACTGAGATGCGGAAGAGAAGTTGCCTAAACTATAAGTAGGTGTTCCTAGGGCTTTTGTAGGATATGAGAAATAATTTTAAGGCTTTCTAAATGGGTTTTAGGAAAATTAAAGGATGTAGCAAGGGTGAGATTCGAGGTTCTTCAAATCGGGTAAGTCCTCTCTCTTTGTAATTTTTATTTTCATAGTAGAGATCTGTCGCTTTGTGTTGTGATTTTTTTTCGCAAGGATTTTCACGTTAAATCTGTGTGTTCTCTTATATGTACTTGGTGCCATTGAATTGCTATCCTAGAACTAAATCTGTGTGATTCCGTATGTCAAAATCCCCAACATTTTCAACCCTAGATATAAGGTACATGCATTAAGGTGGGCCCCAACGGTCAGGGATCCTACCCACCTTGTCAGATTTGGGGATCCACCGAAGCCGCGTCCTACCACCGTTTCCAGAGATGTGGTCCACATGAGAGCTGGAAAAATGGATTCTTGGCGTGGATAAAACGTATATATACATCCTCGTGGGGCTACTAGACCGCATTCTTTATAGACTGCATTTTCTATGCTGTCGTAGCCGGTACTCTGGGCTCCAATTTGGAAGACGCGGTTTTCCATGGGCCTTAGAGATGATGTTTGTGAGAAATCCAACCTGTGTGGCCTACCTTGTTATCGATGATCCTCATTTTTTTTATCGCATGCCCTAAATATGAAATATGAAGATGATTCAACAAGGTGGATTTCTTACTGTCAATTGTGTAGGCCCCAATATAATGACATGCTGGTTACGCAAATTACTGACAAAGATAATTCGAGATCACCATAATCATGTGCCAAAAAAAAGTCAAAGTTGGAGACCATTCAAACACGGGTTGTCGTTGCCATAAGCATGTGCGAGAAACGGTCAGTCAAGTTCAGACCATTCAAACACATGTTATCTTTGTGGACCATGATCCAAACAGCTGTAGCTGAAACTGTCGTTACGGTCAAATTCCATGTAGTGCCCTTGACATAATTTTAAATGCCACAATACAACCTAATATGATACAAGCCGCTCATCCAAACACGTCCTTAGTTCTGTTCTGTGATAGTTTGGCCAACTGCTCATTCTAAGCGGGGCCCCTTGATGGACGATCTAGATGACCGTGGCCGACATCTTCCAGAGACGTTAGTTCCCCTTCCTCCTATAGTCACGATTAAAGATCTGTACTCTAGATGAGTATGGTATTCCATAGACATGGACTTCCAAATTTTTTGAAATACGGAATATATAAAATCAAATCAAATCGTTGATTTCGCAGGAGTTAACCATATAAGAACCACAAAAGCCAATTTCAATGGGTTGTTTTTTCTATCCGGACGATTGGCGGGGCATCTAGTAATAGATGGTTGAAATGAACAGTCTACGGTCTCCAAACCGTGTCATTTAATCGGATAATAGATCTAATTTTATTTATTTTTTATTTTTTACCTATCTATTACCAATATTATCCGCATGCGCATCAACCATTACAATTGCCATCAAATAACTCACGGCTCATCTGACACTGGCCGTGGCCACGCCGGTACGGGACAGTGCTCTGTGCGCTTCACAATGATGTATGTATTTTATCCACGTTATCCATCCATTTTGGATCATTATTTTAAGGTATAAACCTGAAAATGGCATATCCAAATAAGCTATGGATCCTTACTCTTGCTTAGGTGGCAGACTCTTTGAAGTTTCAACACCGGGTCAAGGATTCGAGTATCCATAAGGGGTAAAATTCCACTAGCCTGAGTGTGTGGGGGTGTGTGTGTATGTGTATTAAAGGAAACATAAAGTAAAAATAAAAAAATAAAAATTGTTAAGTAGACCATGCCATGGGAAATGGCGCACATGGGCAGCATGAACCAAATAAACGTAACATTCAAATTGATTCAGTCTCTCGCTCCATCCTCCAGGGTTCGGCTCTTCTTGGACAGCATGGGTTTAGGCTATCCTTGCGAGGCCTCCATCCTCTCTTTTGTTTTCTATAATTTTGTATATGATAGGGGCTGGCCCCTTATTATGATTGGCCCGGCCTGCCCGAATCCCACGTTGTACAACCTTTGTGCACTCTTTCAATTTGAAATATAAAATGATTTTGAAAAAACAAAAAAAAAAAAAACCTCCTGATTAGGTCACAAAGACCTCAACAAAGTAAAACACCGTCATCATCAGCTTGATCCAAAACTTTTTGCCGCACCCAAGAAGTTTTGAATGGCCGCGTTCAATCGCCACTGTTTTCTTGTGATGTGGTCCACCTGAAATTTTTATCTACCTCGATTTTTGGTTCATGCCCAAAAATAAGCTGGTAAAATGGATGGACAATGTGATAAAACACATTCATCATGGTGGGGCCCACAAAGCACCGTCCAGTATCAAGTCCCTGCTGGCAGTGTCAATAGGCAATCGGCCCACAGAGCACCACCGTTTGCATTAATCAGGAAGTATGTGCTGTGAAAAAGTTATGAACTAAAAAAGAATTATAACACCTGTGAGAAAAATTGGCTGCTAGAGAAAAGTTCAGCGGTCCAATTCAGTGGCTCATATGTGGCTCCATTGATGAGCGTAATGCCCAGATTTTCGGTATATGTCATGTATACGGTGGGTACTACCTAATGAATGGCCCAGATCGATCATCCATGTGTCTTTCAAGGTTCTAAATTACAAAGATCACAGTATGCACTGCCTAACGAGATCGATCACACATGTGCCATCCATGGTGGGAAATGACAAACCAACCTTCTCTCTCTTGGAAGCCATTGTAAGCTTTCAGTCATGTTTTCTAAGCTCCTAATGTGGTTTCTCCTCATGAGACTTGCTGCTTCTGAAGGTGACTATGATTTCATTTACAAGGGATTCCATGGCGATAACATAAGCCTAGACGGCTCAGCAAAGATCACATCCAATGGCCTCCTTCTTCTCACCAATTCCTCAAGTCAAAAGGGCCATGCCTTCTACTCCATCCCGCTTCACATCAAACCTTCACACGGTAAAACTCAATCTTTCTCTGTCAATTTCGTCTTTGCGATCATGCCTCAGTATCCGAATGTGGGTAGCACCGGGATCGCATTCGTGATCTCGCCTTCGAAAGAGTTCCCAGGAGGTGAAGTAGGCCAATACTGGGGCATCTTCAATCCGAAGAACATCAGAAATTCATCAAATCGCATAGCTGTCATCGAGCTCGACACGGCCCTTGATCAAGATTTCGGTGATGTCAATGAGAACCATGTCGGAGTCGACATCAATGGCTTAGTTTCCATCGAGTCCGCTCCTGCAGCTTACTTTAGTAATATGGACGGCAGTAGTAAGAATTTAAACCTTATAAGCGGAGAACCAATGTATGTTTGGATAGATTACAATGGTTTCCAAAACCAACTCAATGTAACGTTATCTCCTATAGACTTACCTAAACCTGAACGTCCACTCTTGTCATTGATGGTGAATCTTTCATTGATTGTGTTAGACGAGATGTATATCGGGTTTGCTTCATCAACCAGGACGTCTCCAGTATCTCATTACATCTTGGGATGGAGCTTTAAGATGAACGGTCAGGCTCAGGCCCTTGATCCATTGCACCTTCCTAAGCTTCCACGGATAGGACCCAAAAAGAAATTGAAGCTTTTAATAGTTGGGTTACCCGTAATTGTGCTAATTTTCACATTAGCAATCATCCTGGCCGTGGGTCTCACGGTGAGAAGGAAGATCAAGTTTGCCCAAGTACTAGAGGACTGGGAACGCGAATACGGGCCTCATCGATTCTCGTACAAGGATCTATTCATGGCCACTAAGGGCTTCACAGACAAAAAGCTCCTGGGGGTCGGTGGTTTCGGGAAGGTTTACCGAGGTGTTTTATCAACCTCGAAGATCGAAGTGGCTGTGAAGAGAGTCTCTCATGAATCTCGACAAGGGATACGAGAATTCATATCCGAGATCGTGAGCTTGGGCCGTCTCCGTCACCGGAACTTGGTGCAACTTCTTGGCTATTGCCGGCGAAAGAGAGAGCTCCTACTGGTCTATAATTTCATGCCCAATGGAAGTCTGGACAAGTTCCTCTTCGACCATCCAAAATCAATGCTGAGATGGGGCCATCGGTTTCGGATAATCAAAGGAGTAGCCTCAGGGCTTCTCTACTTGCATGAGGAATGGGAGCAGGTGGTCCTTCACAGAGACATCAAAGCCAGTAATGTTTTGTTAGATAGTGAGATGAACGGTAGATTGGGCGACTTCGGCCTTGCTAGATTGTACGATCATGGGACTGATCCACGGACGACCCACATGGTTGGGACCTACGGATATCTTGCACCAGAGCTGACTAGGACCGGGAAGGCCACCACAAGCACTGATGTGTTCGCGTTCGGAGCTTTCATGCTTGAGGTAGCTTGCGGGAGGAGGCCCATCGATCCCCAATCATATGTGGATGGGGTGATATTGGTCGAATGGGTGTCAGAATGCTGGAGGAGAGGGACGATTCTGGCAGCAGCAGATTCGAAACTGGGACTTAACTATGAGGTGGAGGAGATGGAATTGGTGCTGAAGCTTGGATTGCTGTGTTCGCATCCGTTCTCGGCCGCCAGGCCGAGCATGCGGCAAGTAATGCAGTTTTTGGACGGCGATGCACCTTTACCCGAGCTCTCGTTGGACCGTTTGGGTGCCGCGATCCTGGCTGTGGGCCATACGAAAGGGTCGGATGATCTTCGCTCGTCATATCCTTCTTCTTTGGAGCTGGCGATTGCAAGCACATCATCCATCCAAGAACCGGTCCTCTCCGGGGGCCGCTGATGGACGATGGCGATGATGTGAGTTTGCTATCCTTTAATGAACCGGTAGCATTACTAGAAGACAAAATGGGAGCGATGTTGACCAAAAAGCAACAAGGTTATCACGTGGTGACGTGGTATGCTTTTTTGTCGTCTGGATTTGGGGCGCCGCTTTAGTGGATGAGGTGGGTGGATCCCTGTCTGTTGGGTCCACCGAAATGTATTTTCCTTACATCCATGCTGTCCATCCGTTTTGAGACCTCATTTTATGCGTATTAGAAAAAAAATGAATTAGATCCAAGCCTTAGGTGGACCACACCACAGGAGACGGTGGTGATTGAATACCCAACATTAAAAACTTCTAGGGAGCCGCCGGAATATTTACTTGCCATCCAACCTTTTGAGACCAATAACAAATTTTTAATGGTCCATCGCCATGGTTTCATGTAGTTGGATCTTAATTTTTTGGAATCATACTTATGTCAAAATGGATGAACAGGTTAGATGTAAGGCATGTACATTATGGTGGGCTCCACCGTCAGGAATCCACCCATTCCTAACCCGTTGATTTGCTACTGTTTGTTGAAATGTGAGGAATTCACTTCATAGAGTTGTTAAACATGATCTTTATAAGCCTGGATAGCTGACATGTACGTTGAGGAGCTCTCTTTAGTTCCGGCCGGTTTGGCAAACTTATTTTCAGTATTTACCATTGAAATTGAGTATTTTCATTGATTTTTTTTGTATTTTGGTAAATTAAAAAAAATTAAGTGCTTAATTTCAATTTTCACTGGAAAAGTAAGATTTTTTTTAAAGCATTTTTATTTTAGATTAACACTTAACATGAAATGTAGTAAGTAATTTTAAGTGTTATTTATTTATTATTATTATTATTTCAAATATAACTGACAACTTTGCCATTTTTCTTAGTAACCATCGGGCTAATTGATGTATTGACGTGGCAAAGTTCTTTGACCGTATATGCATATATGAAGCAGAATAATAGATTGCCCTCACAATATGTATGTAACAATGAAATTCACGAGGTAGTGAAGTACCACACTGGATGCACTCCTAAAATCGCAACCCTCTGTTCTCTATTTATGATCATATCTCAGGGAGAGCATTGCAGTAGAGAGAGCTCTCAACATCCTCTCCTTAAGACTTCTTGAGAGAGAGAGAGTGTATGTGTAGAGATAGTGGGAGATCATTCATCTCCATCATTCATCTCATCCTTCTACGCATGTGGTCCACCTATTGGGTAGTGTGCACCGAACTTAGGTTGGAGGAATGACATTGATCAGAGTTCTCTATATCACAAAAAATTTTGGTGGATTGTTTTTATAGGCATGATTCAAACAATTCTTGCTTAGATTTAATTAAAAATCTAATATGATCATCTAAAGGAGGCTTTGGACTGACATTTTTTTTTTTTTTTTTTTTTCTATTGCAGAGTAAAATTATTTTGATTCACCGTACACTCCACAAAAAACATAACAACCCATCCAATTTGATATAACTAAATCCAACCATTTGAAATACACTTGTAACATAAATGCCAACATTGTCCTTGTACTGAAAGGCTTCTCAACCTTTCATCCAATTTGATATAACTAAATTCAACCCGTTTGGTATATAATTGGAACATAAATACCAACATTAACCTTGTACTAAAAAGCTTCTCAACCTTTTGCTCAGATATCAATTTTTTGTAGAAAAACATCTATACACAATTGAACAAAAAAATCAGAAAAACAAAAAATAAAATAAAATGTAAAAGTCAAAAAGAAAAATAAAAATTAATAGGCATAAAGATTTATATAGTTCGATAACATACTTACATCCACAGGATGCAACATTGAGTTTTATTTTTTACTAAAAAAAATAAAATAAATAAAGGAAAGAAATGAAAAGGTACTATGCTCATCTTTCTTTCAAACTCTTGTCTATATAAGGAGTTCGCCACTGAGAAATACTACGAAGATCACCACTCTCCATGTGTTCCTTTGTATAAATAATATGCTAAGAGAAATCACTTTCCATAGATCAAGAAAACTTGGCTTCTTGACACACGTACTTTTTTGGAACAGGCCTTGTAACGAGCTCGCCAAAAGGACGTATCGTTAGGATATAACACACACCTCATGGTGGGACCACATAACTTGGTAACGTTAACACACCAGCCAGGTCGGTGGTGTGTGGAACACTAGCCAATCACTTCGGCCGGGTAAATGGGGTACTGGAAGGTAATGCATGTCATCTGATCAATGTCCTACCAATCTATTGTAGAGACTAGGTTAACGGTTGTTATTCATCTTGGGAAAGTTAAGAAAGAGATGACTAGGTTTGTCCGATGAGGGTAACTTTGGAAAGCATGCTGGCCATGAAGGGCCTAGTAGACGGCTATCATGATTAGTACATCTCTCACGCGACGAAATCAGACTTTTTTTGAAAAAAAGAAAAGAAAAAAGGGAAGCTTGGAGGGTTAAGTTTACTTGCAAGCTTGGAGGGTTTGAACAAATCTAGGGTTCATGGTCGGGCGATGAGGGGTCGCCAACCAGTCGAGGAGAAGGGCAAAGCCGGAAACTAGGGATTGGAAGAGCCTGTTCGTTGGAAATCTCCCATTCGATTGCTTCATTGAAGACCTCTTCAAGATCTTCCAACGGTATGGCAGAGTTTCGAAAATCTTCCTCCCTGTTTTCCCTGGAACCAGCAAACCTAGGGGTTATGGCTGTCTTTGTTTCATGTATGAGGACGACGCAAGGGCTGCCATGGGCATCCTGGACGGACAAAAGATAGACGGCAAGAAGGTATCTGTTAAGGAGGCGTGACCAAAACCCCTATCCAGGGTGGTTACTTTCAATGTCCCCAACACCAAGGGAAACCCCATTTCCCCTGAGCTGATTCACATGGCTAACCTTCCCCCACACATCTCCTGGAGAGGGTGGGAGAAGCCCTTACCCCAGGCAGGAGACCCCTACCCTAGCAGTGATTTCATCATAGCTAACCCAAATAAGGTGGCTTAAAAACTGCAAGAATTAAACTTGGGATTAGTTGATGACACAGGGGGAAAACACATATCAATCCTGCAACTGATTGACGGATTTAGGGATTCCAGATTCAGAGCCTCCACCATCGATGTAGCCAAGATATTAGATTTCCGCTTCCTGATCATCTTCAAATCAAAATCGGAGCTGGCAGATTTTGTGTTAGACTACTCCTTCTGGGAAACTCTTGGCCTCATGGAGGTTATCCCATGGTCGACGAAGATATACCACGGGCGAGAAGTTGCTTGGATCTGTCTGTTTGAGATCCCAGCTCACGCCTGATTCGAATCTGTCATTCATGACCTGAGTCAAGCCTTCAGGGATGTTATCCTCATCGACACATGCTCCAGATATGGCATTTTCTAGAAATTTGCCAGGGTCAAGGTTCTGCTATAGCCTGGTGCGCCCTGCAATTTCTCTCAGATACTGCAAGTTGACGATGAACTTTTCAGAGTGTGGGCTCATCTGGAGGACTCTGTGCAGGACCCCCCCTCCAAACAGGGATATCGACGCTTCCCACCAGCATTCTGAGACTCCCTGGAGCACAAAGGAGTGGGTGAATAACGCTTTCGTTGGGAAGGGGACAGGCCCTGGAGATTGCACCGCATGTGTTTGTGGAAATGCCCATCCCAGATGTGAGGGAGGAAACTCCTCCGACTGTGGTGAAGATGGAAACTACCTAGCTCTAGCTCTCCCGTATGCCTCTCCCCTCTATGGTCACTGTCGCCTCGAAGCAGGGATCAATGACCATGGGAGTCTTAACGACGACCTTCACCGCCAGTCAGTTGACCCTGCCGCGGGTGACCCACCTAATCCGCGGCCTCTAGCAGACCCTCGGCCTTCAGCTATGAGTAGCCTTCCCTCGACTTCTGTAAGATTACTTCCTTCCACAGACGATAGGGTCCATCCAGCATCAGGGGCGGGAAATGCTGTCGAGGCTCTCTCGGCTTCTCAAGTTCGTTCTCCTTCCCTTAGGTAATTATATGCTCCCAATCCTATCTCTGCTATGGGCGACTTTGTAATATGTACTCCTATTTCTTGGGCAGACCATGTGGTTGAGGAATCCTTCTCCCTCACCCCTACCAGCCCCCCGATTTCGAGGACTGCTAAGGAGGGCTTGACAACTGGTTCCTTCCCTCTTCAAACCCCCCTACTTCTTCCAGGGGAAAGAAATCTATCTCAACCTCTTAAAGGCTTGACTGATGGTTGCACAAATGTGTACAATCAGTTAGACCTTGTAATTGATTTGTCCCCTTACCAGCTCCCTCACAGGGAAGGGGCTATCAAGGCCGTTAACAAGCAGGAATTCGGCATACACAGATTCAAAAATAGTGGCAACAGGCACTCACAAGGTAATAGCCTCTCATCAGATGGGGGACTGTCACTCTTGGATGGGGATTCGGATCTCGCGCGGGCCGAGACAAGCAGGTCATTTCTCTCTAGCTTCCAGCCTATCCGTTCTCCAAATCTCTCCCAGGGTGATAACGGTGGTCGGAACACCAGAGCGGTTAAGGCCAGGGCTAACCCGTGTACGGAGACTGATACTTAGAAGGCTAGGCTTAAAAGGCTAAGGAAGAGGGCTATTTTCTTTAGAAATTTATCTGATGAATAGCATTCTTACTTGGAATGCCCGGGGTATGGCCAATGTGGCCACGATTTATATTATCAAAAGAATTATCTAGGATCACAATCCCTCGATCGTCATGATTCTTGAACCCCTAGCTTCGGAC
This sequence comes from Magnolia kwangsiensis, assembly GCA_037074715.1. NCBI lineage: Eukaryota > Viridiplantae > Streptophyta > Magnoliopsida > Magnoliales > Magnoliaceae > Magnolia > Magnolia kwangsiensis. Next base: position 153,849,090 of record CM073575.1, on the reverse strand, counting down.
AGGAAGCGGGTAACAATTGGTCTTAAGCTTGGTTTTAATTCCTCCATCTCTAATGCTGATGGAGGGAGAAAAATCTGAATTTTTCACAATCTGGACACGTCTGTATCGCTCCATGGAGTGAGTAATCAAATGGTTTCCATTCAAGTCTCCCCAACTAGTCCATATGTAGTCTGCGTTATCTCCTTTGTCTATGCATAGTGCTCCAGGTATAACAGGAGGTTTCTTCGGGGTGCTTTGGAATCCCTTGCTGCTAGCCCCATTGGGCCATGGGCTGTATGTGGAGACTTTAACTTTATGCTCGACTCCTCGAAGAGGCTAGGTTATAAAAGTCATGATCAGGGCATCTTTGACTAATTCAGAGGAGCTATCGACAAAGCGAGGCTACTGGACGCAGGGTTCGATGGCAATAAGTGCACTTGGTGCAATAACTGTGCGGCTGGTGTAAGGATGTAGGCGAGACTGGATAGGATTTTTTGCAATGCGGGCTGGATACAGTCCTTCTTTGGATTCCAAGTCACTCAACTACCTAGGATTGATGAATTCCGATCACTCCCCCGCCCCCCCCCCCCCCCCCCCCCCCCCGCTCCATCTTCGCCGAGGCATTTCCGGTTTCAGAGGATGTGACTAATGGATTCATCCTTCTCCCAGCTCATAACAGACGCTTGGGGTTCGAAATTGTCTGACTAGCCCATTTTGAACATATTCCTGAAAATCAAGGTGATCAAGTTCTAGCTAAAAATCTGGAATAGAGACGTATATGTGTTCACTCTCTAAGTGCAGGGTTGTGATGTAGTAATAAACTCAGTAAGACCGAGGTCGAATTCCAAGGGACTGAAACCTGTACGTTATTTAAAACTAAGTAGAACTAGAACTAGGCTAAGATGAATTCTAAATCAAATAGAAATTATGGAATAATTAATCTAAATTTTAAGAAAATTCAGAGAAAGGGAACTAGGGATTCAGAGGATCCACTTGTAGAGATCAGAGAGATCTTATGCCAGTTTTAAGAATCATGGAATTTAACTGAACTTACTTTGATCTAGTTTTCAAGAGATGAAAGGTATATGAATTAGAATGGATTCCATCACCAAACCATGCCCAAGAGACAAAGCAAACAACAGAATTAAACTAATTACCAGCTAATCAACATGTTATGAAGGTTAGGAAGGGTACCGTCATCCGACCATGCCTAGGAGACTATAGTGAACATCAGGGCTTCCTGACGTCATAAACATAAAGGAAAGGAACATGCTCCAAGCCATCGCAGACCCATTGTAATTTCAGTCACAACAGACCATTAAAAACTAAAAACATTCCCTTAATTGACTAAAATCAACATCAGTTCAGATAAAATCAAACCTATAAAATAGAGTCTCCCATCATGCTACAAGCTTTACCTCTTAGCCCTAGCTAAGAGGTTTAGCCAAGCATGACTAGGCTGAACATCTCAAAAGAACTATAAAAATGAAAAAATAAATAAATAAATAAAACTAATTTACTCTTCTCCTTCTCTGCCCACGTCCCAAGCTTGGATCTTCTCTTTTTCTGGAATTTAATGCCTTCTCTCTTCACATCTCTTTCTTTTATAACTATCCCAAAGGAAGTCGGTGCAGAACTTCCGTGCGTTGCTTTTACGCACAGCAGAAAACGTAGTGCGAAATTTTTACGCATAGTGCATTACCATCTTAGGCTGGTTGTTTGGTGGGGCCTACTATCGAAGCCAATGGAGAAATCCACTCCGTCCATTAGGTGTATCTCGAAAAAATAACCAGGTATGACGAGATTGAATTGATTTCGGCGTGGCCCACAAGTTCTTCCCCTCCGTCGTCCATCTTGCTTTTGAACGGCAAGAAACCCCTTCTTGATGTCTGGTTGAAGTTTTGAAACCTAGACCATGATCACGTGGCCCTTTTAAGCACGATGGATGATCCAGATCCGTCGTATGGACCATGATGGTGGCCCAAAGAGGTCAGTCGCGACCTCTGTTGTGAAACAGAGCTTCCACCACTGCCTCTGTGATGAATGGTGGCCCACTAATTGACGTCAAGAAGAGAATCCGTTCCATACATTGGAATTTACTCAAAAAATAATTCTGGAAGGGGTATTTTCTGAGTGAAATCAGTGCGGCCCACTTGATCTTTTATTCCACCGTCCATCCTGCTTTCAACAGTCAGGATCTTCCAATAGTTTGTATGGTCTCATAGGGTCACCTTGGTGAGGTTAATACCCTGCCTATGCACACAATGGATGGTCCCGATCGATGATTTGAAGGAGTGGGCCCCACTGAGAAGAACCGGCGGGCACTGGAGCATCTGCTGGAGCTTCTTATGCGAGGGAGACAGGTCAGCGCACGCTGACCCATTTTATTTTTTTTTTGGTGCATGGCCAGTGCTGTGTACATGGTGTACACGCACTGGCCATGTGGGATCTATCGTGATGTATATGTACAATCCTCTCCATCCATCTGTCTCATCATCTCATTTAAGACGTTGAGACCAAAAGTGAAGCAGATCTAGATATCAGGTGGGCCACACTTTACCGTTTTATAGGCTGATCTGTCCATTGGGCAACTTCCACAGGGCTTCAAGGGCTGAAATTTGACTGTACGGTTCATTTAGGGTCCTCAGGCCAGATATAAAATTTTGAGCCAAACTGATGGTGGGAATCCTATGATCTTGTACTCTGGACGATTTTCGGGCCACTTGAGCTTCCTTTCTCAATTTTCTCAGATCTCTGGCATATAAATCCGTCGATCTTGGTCCTTGGGGGTCTGTCCCTTGCCTTGGCATCATCAGAGCATTAATTCCATACTTTTATCACCCTGTTTCGGTCGAAGCTCCTAACACACCTTGCATCATAAACACGATTAAAATAGGCTGTTAACAGTACCATGTTCGTAAATCCAGGCAATAATTGGGGTATAATATGCAATTTTTGACCCTCAACACAACCCCCAACCAGCATTTTACTAGTCCTGAGCAAAATATGCGAAAAATAAGTTGAGAATTATAGGAGAATTTATCTAAACTCGAGTGATATTTTGAAAAACGAATTGGATAAGAAGAATCTAAGATTCATGATTGTTGGAAATTATTTTCTCCTGGACTCAAGCGCACGATAAACTTCATAGTCAAGTACAAAGTATTAATCCATTAATTAGAAAAGTGTTAAACATTGAGTTCCATGGGTGTATGGTGAAATCTCAGCTTATTAACATTAAGATTCAATTAGTTATTTCATCGTATCATTAGTAACCAGCAAGAGCATTCAGGACACCTGAAACCTAGACTAAAATGTGTCTCACAGCTCATCCTTTTTCTTTCTTTTAGCTTTTGAATTTTTTTTCTTCATTAAAGTAATGCTAAGGAGGGGACTCAGATCCTCACCTATAGGGAGCAAACCTATGGTGAAGACTATACACTTAGCCCTTTTCTTCATATCATTCATGGGGAGTTAAATCTATACCTATAAGGAGCAAACCTATGGTGAAGATTATTCGCCTAAATCTTTCCAAAGATATCTATTTTTTTTTCTTTAATTGATCATGATGGGCAAATTTTCAAGTTGATTCCTTACATGCTTAGTGATTACCATGTTAACCTTTCAATATCAAACTGAATCCTTAATGTGAAAACGAGATGTGACATGTGAAATTATGACTCAATCAATGTTTACGACTTCTAATCATGGATTAATAACTCGATCTTAACTGTAAAATTTAACAGATACTGAATCTAAGAGTCATAAATTACCAACATCACTTATCTTGAAATTCTAAATCAAAGGTATCCATCAAAATCACTTCGAATTCACTTCGAATTCCCAGAAAATTTTAAAAATTTTCACAATTTTTGCTCAAGACTCTTTGCTCAAGACCAAGAAAATATTGATTAGGTTACTTAATCTCTCACCCCTAACCAAAAATCTACATTGTCCTCAATGTAAAAGATATATGAGCATGCAATGCACATGGGACAACGAAAGTAAAGTGATAGGAAGATAGTACCTGGATAACGAATCAAGAGAGAGATTTTCGAAGAGATCGTAGCATGGACGCTGGTTAGCACGAGAGAAAAAATAAAATAAAAATAACAAAAATAAAATCCTACCTATACCACTTTCGCAGGTGCTCTTGATTGCATTTAGCGTATGCAGCAAGCCTTTAAACCCCTAGGTTGCCTCTAGTGGATGAGTTATAGTCTCGTAAGGGTTTGCAGCAATGTTACCCACAAACATTAAAATAACTAACTAAAAAAAATGAAATGGAATAAAAAAGATGGGTTGCCTCTCAGGAGCGCTAAGTTTACCATCTATCGTAAAACAGCATAAAACAAACTACCCTAGTCCTATGAAAGCAGGGAAACCTACCTAAACCTCCATCAGACTAGGAAATCAATCCTGGTAAACAGGAGCAGTCAGAGGCATGGACATGTCCTCTGAATCAAATTTCTCGACAAATGGTTTTAATCGATGTCCATTTACCTTAAACTCCTTACCATTGTCGGGATCTCTTATCTCGACAGCCCCATGAGGATATGCACTAATAACAATGTGAGGGCCGGTCCAACGAGATCGAAGCTTACTCGGAAAGAGATGTGGTCGAGAGTCGTACAAAAGGACTTTCTGACCTGGCGTGAATGATTTTCGTAGAATATGTTGATCATGAAACGCCTTCATCCTATCCGTGTAAATTCTCGAGTTCTCGTACGCATCGTTCCAGATTTCTTCAAGTTCGTTTAATTGAAGTTTGCGTAGCGAGCCAGCGTTGTCCAAATTGAAATTTAAATTTTTGATCGCCCAGTACACTTTATGTTCCACGTCCACAGGAAAGTGACATACTTTCTCATAGACAAGTCTAAAGGGAAATGTCCAATAGGAGTTTTAAAAGCAGTACGGTATGCCCATAAGGCATCAGTCAATCGGGTTGACCAATCCTTTCGATCAGGGTTAACTGTTTTCTCCAGGATATATTTGATCTCTCTATTGAAAATCTCATCTTGTCTATTTGTCTGTGGATGGTATGTGGTGCTCACCTTATGAGAGATACCGTATTTCTTCATTAAGCTCTCGAATGGTCTATTACAAAAGTGTGAGCCCCCTTCACTAATCATGGATTGAGGCGTTCCGAACTGTGACAGGATGTTTTCTTTAAAAAAATTTAATGACCGTGCGATGGTCATTGTTGCAGCACGGAATTGTTTTAACCCATTTAGTGACATAATCTACGGTGAACAAAATATACAAATTTTTAAAGGATTGGGGGAAAGGTCCCATGAAATCGATGCCCCAGCAATTAAATGCTTCTATGATAAGGATGAGAGTCAAGGGCATCATATTTTTACGGGACAAATGCTCTCAATTTTTGACAATGCTCACAAGCCTTACAAAACTCATGAGTGTCCCTGAACATGGCCGGCTAATAAAATCCACACTGTAAAATCTTGGCCATGGTCTTTTTAGTAGAAAAATGACCACCACAGGCCTGTGAGTGACAGAAGGAGATGACACTCTGATGCTCATTGTCTGGTACACATCTCCTTAAAATTTGTTCTGGACAATATTTAAACAAATATGGATCATCCTAGAAAAAGTTGCGCACCTTAGTAAAGAATTTCTTCTTATCTTGTGCAGTCCAATGCGTCGATATGGAACCTATAGCAAGATAATTAGCAATATCAGCGAACCAAGGTGAATGGGAGACTTTGAACAGTTGTTCATTAGGGAATATGTCATTGATATGGGTCGCCTCAAGGGAATTAGAGGTATTAAGGTGAGAAAGATGATCGGCCACTACGTTCTCTACTCCCTTTTTATCTTTAATTTCTAAATCAAATTCTTGGAGTAGAAGGATCCATCGTATCAGGCAGGGCTTAGAATCATTCTTAGAAAGAAGATACTTAAGTATCGCATGATCTGTGTAGATAATGATCTTGGATCCGATCAGGTAGGACCTAAATTTGTCCAATGCGAACACTACGGCTAAGAGTTCCTTTTCCGTAGTCGAGTAGTTCACTTGAGTAGGATTTAGGGTCCGAATTACGTAATGAATGACGTAGTGTCTCTTATCTTTTCTCTGGCCTAGAACCGCTCCAAGAGCATAATCAGAGGCATCGCACATAAGCTCAAAAGGCAGGCTCCAATCGGGTGGCTGCATGATAGGTGCAATGGTTAACATGCCCTTAAGTTTAGTGAAAGCTTCTTGGCATTGCTCAGTCCACTCATATGGTGCATCCTTTTGAAGAAGATTACATAAAGGACGAGAGAGGAGACTAAAGTCTTTTATGCATCATCTATAAAACCCTGTGTGTCTTAAGACGGATTGCTCGTCTCTGATGTTCTTGGGTGGAGGTAGGTTAGAGATAAGATCGATTTTTGCCTCATCTACCTCGATTCCCTTAGACGAGATGATATGCCCAAGGACAATTTCCTTTTAAACTATGAAATGACACTTCTCCCAATTAAGTACCAAAATTTTTTCTTCACATCTTTTCAGCACACATTTAAGCCTCTCTAAGCATTCGCTGAAAGATGAACCAAAAACAGAGAAATCGTCCATGAAGACCTCTAAATATTTCTCCACCATGTCAGTAAAGATACTCATCATACATCGCTGAAAGGTGGAAGGGGCATTACATAACCTAAACGACATCCTTCTGTAAGCAAAGGTGCCGTAAGGACATATAAATGTGGTCTTTTCCTAGTCCTCAGGGGCGATTTCAATCTGATTGTAGCTCGAATACTCGTCAAGGAAACAATAATAGGAATGATCAGCTAGCCTTTCCAAGATTTGATCAATGAAGGGTAAAGGAAAGTGATCTTTCCTCGTGACGGTATTCAACTTTATATAGTCAATGCACATTCTCCAACCAGTAGTAACTCTGGTCGACACGAGTTCATTATTGGCATTGGCTACGATGGTGATCCTGGACTTCTTAGGAACCACCTGAGTTGGACTCACCAATTGACTATCGGATATAGGGTATATGATACTCACATCCAATAGTTTGAGAACCTCGGCTTTAACCACTTTCTTCATATTTGGATTTAGTCTACATTGTGATTGCCGAACGATTTTTGCATTATCCTCAAGATATATGTGATGAGTACAAATCGAGGGGTTAATTCCTTTGAGGTTCGCTATCATCCATCCAAGAGCTCCTTTATGTTCAATAAGAGTAGAAATGAGCATACTCTCCTGTTCTTTTTCCAGGTGGGTAGAGATCACCACCGGGTATGTCTCATCTTCACCTAAATAAACATATTTCAAATCAGAGGGCAAAGGTTATAGGTCAAGCTTCAGTGGCTTGAGGTTAGATGGTAGAGGTACTACATAGGTTTGGGGCAACTCTTCAAATTGTGGCCTTCACCGTTTAACTTCAAGTACCGACGCAGTATCAAGCATGACACACGTCTCCCTAATCGTATCATCATCAAGATCATGGGAGTGAGCCAGGCATGTCTCTAGAGGATCAGAGGATAAGTAAGAGGTGTTCTATCTTCCACGAAAGAATCAATCATGTTAATGTCATGAAAATCGTCATCATCCTCTGAGTTACTGCCATTATTGAAAAAGATATTTGACTCCAATGTCAAATTTCTAAAAGACATAGTTATGACACCATTCCTGCAACTGATAATTTCATTTGAAGTGAAAAGGAATGGGTGACCAAGAATGACGGGAATTTGAGTGCTCATATCATTGATGGGTTCGGTATCTAAGATGATAAAATCTATAGGGTAGTAAAATCTATTGACCTAGACCAACACATCCTCGATTATCCCTCTTGGTACACGAATAGTACGATTAGCAAGTTGTAGTATGGTTTGGGTAGATTTTAATTCACTCAAACCTAATTGTTTGTATATCGAGTAGGGAATCAGATTGACGCTCGCTCCTAAGTCAAGAAGTTCGTGATCAATTCGATAATTTCCAATTACACATGATATGGTTGGGCTACGGGGATGTTTGAATTTCTGCGGCACCTCTTGTTTTATGACGACACTCACTTTCTCAGTCAAGGAAATCTTCTTTTGAATACTTTACCGTCGTTTGATTGTGCATAAGTCTTTTAGGAATTTGGCATATGAAGGTATCTGTTTTACGACATCAAGTAGAAGAATGTTGACTTTCACTTGTTTCAACACCTTTAGAATATCCTGAGAGTAGAGAGACGTTTTGGTATAACCAACCGTTGGGGGAATGGAGCAACTGATTTCTCTAGAGGTTCCGGTTCTAATTTTTATGGAGCATCACTAGATCGATCATTATTGTCCTCTTCTGGTTCTTGAGGCTTTTCGGGCCTAACTAGAAGGGTTTTATCAATAACCTTTTCACTCCTAAGAGTGGTGATGGATTTAACGTGCCCCATTTGATTTGAAGAGCTGGGATCACCTATCTTGTATTGCGGTTTAGGATTGGGGAGTGGTTGTGCAGGAAGCATCCCCTTTTCTATAGCCGTCATACGTAAATTTATCTTTTATATAAAATCTCGCATTATCTGCGTCAGCTCTTGCATGGAATTTTAAATCGGTTCTTCTTATGGTCTCCCCTGATTTGGATTTTGATTGAAGAAACCTTGAGGGGTAGCGGTTTGTCCGTTCCTCCAACTAAAATTGGGATGATTTTTCCAGCCAGGATTGTACGTATTAGAGGTTGGTCCATTGAAAGGTCTTTGATAGTTATTTACGGCATTGGATTATTCATTCAATACTTCTCGAAAGGCAGGTATTATAGGATAATTTTCAGTTGTATGAATGTTGCAATCACAGATGCCACAAAAACTTTCATTAACCTTATCCTTCTTTCCTTCCATGGCCTCAAATTCTCTTATGAGTGTAGTCACTTTATACTTAAGGTCATTCTCTTCTTTCAAGAGATATACTCCACCTTTCTCCTTAGATTGAGTCGGCCTAGACGTGGTGTTTGAACTTGGATAATAGTCCCATGATTGAGTTTTTTCAGCAAGACTATCGAGGTAATCCCACACTTCGTCAACATTTTTATTAATGAATTCTCCATTACACATTGTCTCGACCATTTGGCGCATGAAAGATGTCAGTCCATCGTAGAAAAAATTTGTAATGCGCCACATTTCAAAGCCGTGTGAGGGCATGAACTGACCAAATCTTTGAACCTTTCCCAACATTGGAAGAATGTTTCATCTTCCTTTTGGGCAAAGTTCATGATTGCTTTTCTAAGGGTAATTTTTTTATGATGTGGAAAAAATTTCTTTATAAATTCCCTCTTCATGTCATTCTATGTGCCAATGGATCTAAGATATAGTGAATGTAACCACGTCTTGGCCTTCTCTTTTAAGGAAAATGGAAAGAGTTTTAGCCTAATTGTATCCTCAGATACATTAGGAAAGTATAAGGTGGCTATAATCTCGTCGAACTCTTTCAGATGTAGATACGGTTCTTCATACTCAAGCCCATGGAACTTAGGAAGGAGTTGGATAACCCCTGGCTTGATGTTTATCTGTCCTGTATTCTCAAGAAAAATCATGCATGAGGGCGTACTCACCCCAACCGGATATAAATAATCTCATAAAGTACGAGGCGGGGGTGCTTGATGCACCTCATTCTTAGCTTGTACTTTCTCAACCCTAGGTTGGGGTAGTGCTTGAGGTTGATTCGTAGCCACAACCTCAATTAACTCAGGGAAAGTTGAGCGGTGTCTAGTCCTACGATGGACAGTCAACCACTCAACTAATCTTCCTTCGGTTAAGAGACGTCGAGTGTTGTTATGGGCCCACTTGGGCATGAAACACTCGCAGCCCTTAATTTAAATTCTAAACCTAGACCTAAGAGGGGAAATAAAACTCTAAAAAGAAGAGAGGATTGGAGAGAAGTTACAAAATTGGAGTCCCTAAGTTAAAAACCTGTAAAATAAACAAAATAAGTTAGTTTCTATAAATAGAAAGTCTAAGAATAGAAAATTCTTAATTTAGAAGTAAACTAATTTCTAAAAAAAGAAGAAATTCCTAAAAAAGAAAGTAGAAAATAAATTAGAAAAGTCTTAAACTAGAAAGTAAGTTAATATAAGGGAATAGAAAGTAGAAATTAGAAAGAGCTTACTGAATTAGAAGTTTCTATCTTAAAATCCTACAAAACAAATAGGTTAGTTTCTATAAATCAACAAAAATAATCTAACCTAAAATTAGAGAAATCCTAATCTTAAACTAATCTTAAAACTAGTTAATTTCAGAAATGCAACCGTCAGTCCCCGACAACGGCGCCAAAAACTTATTCACTCCCCAAGTGTAGGGTTGTGATGTAGTAATAAACTCGGTAAGATCGAGGTCAAATCCCAAGGGACTGAAACCTATACATTATCTAAAACTAAGTAGAACTAGAACTAGGTTAAGATGAGTTCTAAATCAAATAGCAATTGTGGAATAATTAATCTAAAATTTAAGAAAATTCAGAGAAAGGGAACTAGGGATTCAGAGGATCCACTTGTAGAGATCAGTGAGATCTTATGCCAGTTTTAAGAATCATGAAATTTAACTGAACTTACTTTGATCTAGTTTTCAAGAGATGAAAGGTATATGAATTAGAATGGATTCCATCACCAAACCATGCCCAGGAGACAAAGCAAACAACAGCATTAAACTAATTACCAACCAATCAACATATTATGAAGGTTAGGAAGGGTACCGTCATCTGACCATGCCTAGGAGACTATGGTGAACAATAGGGCTTCCTGACATCATAAACATAAAGGAAAGGAACATGCTCCAAGCTATCGCAGACCTATTGTAATTTCAGTCACAACAGACCATTAAAAACTAAAAACATTCCCATAATTGACTAAAATCAACATTAGTTTAGATAAAATCAAAGCTATAAAATAGAGTCTCCCATCATGCTACAAGCTTCACCTCTTAGCCATAGCTAAGAGGTTTAGCCAAGCATGACTAGGCTGAACATCTCAAAAGAACTATAAAAACAAACAAATAAATAAATAAATAAAACTAATTTACTCTTCTCCTTCTCTGTCCACGTCCTAAGCTTAGATCTCCTCTTTTTCTGAAATTTAATGCCTTCTCTCTTCACATCTCTTTCTTTTATAACTATCCTAGAGGAAGTCGGTGCGAAACTTCCGTGTGTTGCTTTTACGCACAGCAGAAAACGCAGTGCGGAATTTTTACACATAGTGCATTACCATCTTAGGCTGGTTGTTTGGTGGGGCTTATTATCGAAGCCGACGGAGAAATCCGCTCCGTCCATTGGGTGTATCTCGAAAAACCAGTCAGGTATGACGAGATTGAATTGATTTCGGCGTGGCCCACAAGTTCTTCCCCTCTATCATCCATCTTACTTTTGAATGGCAAGAAACCCCTTCTTGTTATCGTGTTGAAGTTTTGAAACCTAGACCATGATCATGTGGCCCTTTCAAGCACGATGGATGGTCCAGATCCGTCGTATGGACCATGATGGTGGCCCACGGAGGTCAGCTGCGATTCTATTGTGAAATAGAGCTTTCACCGCTGCCTCTGTGATGAATGGTGGCCCACTAATCGATGTTAAGAAGAGAATCTGTTCCATACATTGGAATTTACTCAAAAAATAATTCTAGAAGGGGTGTTTTCTGAGTGAAATCAGTGCGGCCCACTTGATCTTTTAATCCACTGTCCATCCTGCTTTCAATGGCCAGGATCTTCCAATAGTTTGTATAGTCTCAAAGGGTCACCTTGGTGAGATTAATACCCTGTCGATGCACACAATGGATGGTCCCGATCGATGGTTTGAAGGAGTGGGCCCCACTGAGAAGAACCGGCGGGCGCTGGAGCATCTGCTGGAGCTTCTTATGCGAGGGAGACGAGTCAGCACACGCTGACCCGTTTTGTTTTTTTGGTGCACGGCCAGTGCCGTGTACATGGTGTACACGCACTGGCCATGTGGGATCTATCGTGATGTATATGTACAATCCTCTCCATCCATCTGTCTCATCATCTCATTTAAGACGTTGAGACCAAAAGTGAAGCAGATCCAAATATCAGGTGGGCCCCACTTTACTATTTTATAGGCTGATTTGTCCATTGGGCCACTTCCACAGGGCTTCAAGGGCTGAAATTTGACGTGTACGGTTCATTTAGGGTCCTCAGGCCAGATATAAAATTTTGAGCCAAAATGATGGTGGGAATCCTATGATCTTGCACTCTAGACGATTTTCGGGCCATTTGAGCTTCAGTTTCTCAATTTTCTCAGATCTCTGACGTGTAAATCAGTCAATCTTGGTCCTTGGAGGTTTGTCCCTTGCCTTGACATCATTAGAGAATTAATTTCATACTTTTAGCACCCTGTTTCGGTCGAAGCTCATAAACACACCTTGCATCACAAACACGATTAAAATAGGCTGTTAACAGTACCATGTTCGTAAATTTAGGCAATAAATGGGTTCTAATATGTAATTTTTGACCCTCAACAATATGACAACGTGTTTTGCAACCTCAAAACAGCAGAACAGGAGCTGAACGCATTAGAGGCTCTCGCCCAATCCTCCTCTGCTAGCGTTAGCCCCACAGAGCTAGCTAGAGTTAGACTGAAGCTAATAAACTTGAACTGGCTGAAGAAATCTTCTGAAAACAGAAGGCCCGCAATAACTGGCTTCTTGAAGGTGAAAAGAACAAAAAAAAATTTCATCTTTCAGCTACAGGCAGAGTAAGAAGAGCCCATCTCCAGAAGGTTCAGCTCGAGTACGAAGTATCCACTTCGGATCTTGTAGTGATTAAGTCAGAAGCAATGGAATTTTTCAAAGGCCTTCTTTCATCGGATCTCCATCTCAGGCCTCCATTGGACCCTAAGGGGCTACTAGTTTGCATCCCTCCTTTGTTTTTCGCCCATGACAACGCAGACCTTATGCGGCTCCCTTCCATTGATAAAGTTAAAGATGCGGTTTGCTCTCCCTAGAGATGGAGCCCCAGGGCCAGACAGGATGTTTGAGGCTTTCTTCATTGGCTGTTGGGATATGATAGGGGCTGATATTCATAAAGCAATGCTGAAATTTTTCCAAGGGAGCTGCCTGTCCCGGGCTTTCCTATCCATGCTGATCTGCTTGGTCCCTAAAGCTCCTGGGCCCAAATCCTTCGCTGACTTCATGTCGATTAGCTTTTGTAATGTCATATATAAGATCTTATCTAAGGTGATAGTGCTTTGGCTCAACTCGTTGCTTCCAAAGCTGATTTCTTCCGAATAAGGGGCTTTTGAAAAGGTCAGTCCATCGCCGAAAATATAGCTCTTTGCCAAGAACTTTTTAGAGACATTGATAGGAAGGTTTTTGGAGGGAACCTAGTTTTGAAAATCGACATGGAAAAGGCCTACGATAGAATTGAATGGGGTTTCCTAAAATGAGTCCTGCAAAAGTTTGGTTTCTGCTCCTTCTGGGTTCAGATGGTGGAATCCTGCTAGAGCAGTTGTTAGTTCTCTGTTCTCATCAATGGTGGATCTTGTGGTTTCTTCTAGTCTTCTAAAAGGCTGAGGTAAGGAGACTCCCTCTTTCCCTATTTATTCATCCTCGTAGCCGAAGTTCTCAGTAGGGGATTCTCCAAGCTGGTCTCTAGTGGTTTGTGCTCGCCTTTCAAGCTAAAGCAGGGTTGCAAGCAAGTCTCCCATCTACTCTATGCAGATGATACATTATTATTCACGAATGGGTCCCACAGATCGCTAGTCCAAGTCTAGTTGTTCCTCTCCAATTTCCAGGCGTTATCAGGTCAGGGCATCAATAAGGGGAAAAGTTGCTTTCATTGCTCGTCAAAGTTATCCTCTGTCAGGATCAGGCAATTTGAGGGGATCCTTGGGCTTCAGAAAACAGTGGCCAGTTTCTCCTATCTAGGAGTCCCTATTGCCAAAGGGAGGGTGCTATCTAGTCTCTTCAAGCCTCTGCAAGACAAAGTGACAGTCAAGGTTCACAGCTGGAATGCCAAGCTACTCTCCCAAGTTGGGAGACTCACGCTCATATCCTCAATCTTGACCGGGATCCCGGTCTACTCTCTGACAGCCATTTTTATGTTGAAAACAGTGTTGTAGAATCTAGAAAATTCCTATGCAAATTTTTTATGGGGTTGGAGGGATGGCAAGAGGAAACTGCACTAGAAGAAATGGGAAGTCATTACATCTCTAAAGGAGGAGGGGGGCCTCGGGATTAGGGGCTTCAAGGATGTGATGGATGCCCTCCATTTGAAAATGGCGTGACCTATTAAATACAATAAGGGGAGCTCCCTCTAGGAGGATTTTGTTAGATCAAAATATTGGTTCGGTGGCCCTTTTGATTTCTCCTTTAGATCTTCTGTTGGTGCCTTCCCTTTATGGAAGTGCATGGTGAGTTTCTTCCCGACTCTCGATAGGGTAGTCCAGTGGGAAGTGGGGCAGGGAACTATGAGCATGTGGGACCGCAATTGGTCCGAGCTGGGACCCCTGCACTCCCTAGACTCTCTTGTCATTCCATCAGCCCAAAGTGGGCTTCAGGTAGCTGATTTTCTAGATGTGGATGGGCTTCAATAGGATGCCCCTCTCAGGCTCCCCGCCGGTATCATGACCCACATCACACGAGAAGGTTTCTGCACCTCATCAGCGGCAGACTCCTTGGTCTGGCCCCTTGGCCCAAAAGGATCCTTCTCAGTTAAGTCTGGCTGGGACATTATCAAGTCCCATGAGCAAAAAAAGGAGTGGGTCAGATGGGTTTGGCACCCAAACATTCCTCCCAAAATCTCTCTTTTCCTTTTGAGATCTCTCAAAGGAGCCCTGTCAGTTAACGTGAATATCTAGAGAAGAGGAGTTCCGCTCACTTCAAAGTGTGTGTTCTTTCTAGACACTCACGATTCCAAGCCTTCTTACGATGTCTTTCACATATATTCCTTTTTGGTGAGTTGGTCAATCAGGTCTGGAGATGGATCTCAAATTTCTTTGGGATCTCTCTTGCATCCCACCTATCCATTGCAATCGGCTCCACTGGTGGTGGATGAGGTCGTTCCCTTTCACTCGAGTCCTAGCGGCCCTTTGCTTAGCCCCCACCTTCGTTCTCTGGGAAGTGTGGAAAGTTAGGAACGGGGCTAAGTTTGACGATCGATCGATTCATCCTTCGAATGTTATTAGAAATATCAAGAGAAGCCTAGAGATCCATGTTGGCTCGTCAGGCCATAGGCATTCGCTATTTCGTTCTCCTATCCCTCCAGCCCCTGTGGCAAGTCGTTCTCTAGGCTATAAATCCTCGCTAGTCGAGATTGTTAAATGGGCCATGCCTCTACTTGGTTTTGTTAAAGTGAATGTCGATGGTTCAGCCCTTTCCAATCCAAGGCCTACAGGTGGTGGAGGCGTCTTCAGGGACAACCACGGTAATCTGATTTTTTTCTTTCTGTTGCAGGTTCGGTAATGCATCTAACAATTTGGCCGAGCTTCGGGTCGTGTATGACGGGCTAAGGATCTATATCTCCTTCGGGCTGAGTAATGTTTTTCTTGAATTTGACTCGCAATGGGTTATAGATTGCATCTTCGGGAAGTCTTCCTTCACCTAGAAGTGGACTTTTTTTCTTTCTTCTTCTTCTTCTTCTTCTTCTTTTTTTTTTTTTTTTTTTTTGCCTTCTTCAGGAAGTCCTCCTTCGCCTAGAAGTGGACTTACTGGATGACGAGGGTCAAGAATCTCAATAGTAGGATCCCGCTCTGAGCCTCTCTCATTCCCAGAGAAGCAAACAGCCCAATGGATGGGCTAGCTAAAACATGGAGTAAGAACCAGTCCAACCTCCTCTTCCATGATATTCATTCCCTCCCAAGGGCGGTCAGGGGCAATCTACTTTTAGACAAAGTGGGGCTTGGTTGTGACAGGGTAACAACTCGGCAATTATATAGATATGATGGCAGGGTTCTGTTTATCTTAGCCCCACCCGAAATGTTTAGGTAGTAATCCTAGTTTCTGTGATATACATGAGTTAAAAAAAAAAGTATAGAGCAGGGAGATGGGTCTGCCATAGACTTGCCAGTGGCCCAGAGTTATAAGAATGCCATATAACCCTAGCTCTATGGTGCCCCCCATGATACATGCGATGTATTCGCTCCCAATGCAATATGCCTGTGATCACCCAAGGATACAGTAATCCCTTGTAACACCAAGGTCTATGGGCCAGATGAGATGTTTATGTTATATCCAGTTTGCCCGTCTGTTTCGCCAGCTCATTCTAAGACATTATCTCATCCATGAGGACATCCAAAACTAAAGTGGGCCACACCATAAGCACAGTAGTGATTTGAATGCCACCACTAAAACCATGGTAATCACGATAAAAGTTTTGGGTCAGGTTGATGTTTGGGTTTAACCTTTAAAGATGTGGCATTAAATAATTCTTACCAGCAGGTTGGATGGTATTTGAAAATCACGGTGGACACAGGAAATTTTCAACGGTGGTGTTTCTGACGTAGGGAATGATGTGATGAGGTTGATCATTGTCTTCCTCATGGATAACTACTTGGAATCTATGGAGCTATTTGTAATTCCTCACAGAGTTTCTTCGAATCCACGAGGGATAAAATGGAAATAATTTTTAATAAATTCAAAAATAAATTGATTGATGATAAAAAAAATGAAATTACAATCCTTTAAATGAGTTCAAACCTAAGACTGAAGTTTTAGACTCAAAGTTCCTAAAAACGTTATTACTATTTATAGATGGCCACCATTCCTACTAGACTTCATGGTTTTCATCCAAATATAGTATCCAATTTAGCCTAACCACGTTGTTCTCCTAACTTTTCCAAGTCCTTTTCATGTTGGACACGACTCCTACAACTCAAAGGCTCAAAAGTTTATGCCAACTAAAACTTACTATTTATAGTAAAAATGGAATTAAAAGGGACTTTTAACCATCGATCCGATGGAATCTCGTATATCCGGCAGCATAGCGGGTTGGTTGGCTAAAGTAACTTCTCCTGCCCAAAATCATATATGATATGTCGAAAAACTTATTCAAGTTTGCGAGATACGACTGTTTTAAGGTTCTAACTATCTGGATCATTTTCGTCTTCGATCGGGCCTTTTCTGGTATATCTTTGCCATGAAAGTATCTGTAACTCACTCTACATCATTCCCTCCACTTCAAAAGAACTCGACCTCGAGTTCTCGTTTAACTTTGGTTCATGATACTCTGTCAGGTCCACAATGTTAAAAGTATGCGAGTCTCCATATCATCCGGAAGATCAACAATGTAAACATTGTCATTGATCCTTCAGAGGATCGGTATTGGTCCAATCTTCTTATTCTTCAAATTGTTGTAGGTCCTAGTTGAAAACCTCTCCTTACGTAGATACAACATGATATGGTCGCCCATCTTTCTTCAGCGTTAATAAACCTGACATGACACATGGGCTCATGCTCTCCCTCAAAAGACTCTTACAGATCAATTCCTACACCTGTCCTTAAAGTATTTCACACTCTTTTAGACTCATCTGATAGTGAGGGTGGTTAGACAAGCTAGCCCTAGAGATAAGTTTTATGTGATGTTGGATGTCTCGTATGGGGGACAATCCATTAAGTAACTTGTCGAGTCAGATTTTTTTAAATTCGTTCAACAATGTCCTTCAACTTGGAGAAATGTTTAAGGGCTCCAATTCCTCACCCTTTATCACTACGGTGTACACCTCACCGGTTTCCTTTGATTCCTCCATAAAATTTTGAATGGTCAAGAGGGAACTCCTCTATACTTTAAAAGCTTTGGGGTGGTTCTCTGGTGTCATAGGGGCAATGATCATCTTTCGATCATCTTTATTGAAGACGCGTAAACATTATCTCATCCTCAGTGGGTCGTATCATGGTCCAATTGCCATGGTATGCTGAGTAATACATGACATGATTCCATGTCAACCACGTTACAAAGTATTTGATCATTATAATTCATACAAATTGAAAATAAGACAATTCATTATTCAATTACCTTGGTCTCGTTCACCTTTTTTCTCCAACTAATCGAGTAATAGGAATGATGCTTTATTATAAATAGCCGCAACTTGTCCACCATCACCTTCGAGACAATGTTCTTATTATTATCACTGTTTATGGTTACATCACAAACCTTATCATTGACGGTACACCACATATGAAATATATTATACCGCTGCGGGTGCACCTTATTCCTTAGAGTATACAATAATCACCTTACAACCAAAATTTTGTCATGATCCTCGACCAACCAATCTTTATCACCAAGTCCTTCCTTAATAGCTTGTTCATCTTCATTAAATCCAGAGCCTTCTTCCTCTGCCTCACCTTTAATGCACCCTTCGTTAATGGCCAAGTTGGTTACGGGGCTCGAGGGCATGTGTTTAATAAGTGGTCCGGTTGGCCACAATGATAACAATTATTTGGCCTTGGTCAACCATGAGGATTTAGAATAATACTGAGACCCGCTGTTATACGTGTTGTAGATTTTAGCGTAGATGATGTGCTCCTCACGTCAAGGTTTGCGGTTGTATGAGGTTCATAACTCCCTCTTACTAGTTCATTTCCTTTGGTAAGCATTAATTCCTGCTTGGGATCCTTCATGAGGGCTGAGTCAAAGGATACGACTGAGTAGAGACTCTTGCAGGCTGCATTTTCACCTTACCTGTCAATTAAACCACTTCAACCATAGTCCCGACTGGGTGCATTTGAACTCGATCCTGAATTACCGGTCGTAAATTACCTATGAACCATGTTATATTATGTGATTCGGTTCTGACAAATCATTTCACCCTGCGAACTGCTAAAATTCTTCAGTGTAATCTTTGACGGTTCTATTCCCCTATTGGAAATTTCAATATTACTGGAACAATACATGCTTGTAATCACTCGGAGGAATTGTGATCAAAGAATGCATCTTATTCGCCGTAATGATCAGATGAGCACCTTGTTCTGTCGGGCATGTGAGAGTTTTAATTGCTCCCACCATGCGGATGTACCAGATTTCAATTTGAACGTAACCAATTTCACTTTCTTATGTTTCAGTACATCCATATAATCAAAATACCACTTTACTTTGGCTAACTAATCGAGGAAGTCTTTTATATGCAATAAGCCATTAAAATTGAAAAGTTCGGCCTTACCTCGATAGTCTCTTTCTGAACGATCTAGTCGATCGTCTCCATAGACCAGTCATTAGGCAACAATGCTACCAATGTCATCATAATTGGAGCTCGATTCATCTAAGGTATCCTTATGATTCACCTCTAAAAGTGCTCTACGAAAGTCAAGGTTGTGTTGTACAATTATCATGGGCGACTGAGCATCGCTTTAGGCCTGGGGTGGAATTAGCATATCTACAATACGGTCGAGGGTTTTTTACAACCCTTACATGGTCAAACCACACTCCCCGTGGAAAGCCTCTATTTTTCCCAATAGATAACGAATCCTTGAATCACCGTCCATATGATTTTGATCAATTCTGCAGTTAGTTGCCATTAGCTCGAGGGGAGTCCTCGATTTGATATAATTTGACGCAAGGAAGGACGTGATGAGGTCGATCATTGTCTTCCTCAAGGATAACTACTTCGAATACACGTAGCTCTTTGCGATTCCTCACAGAGTTTCCTTGAATCCACGAGAAATAAAATATAAATAATTACTAATAAATTTGAAATTAAATTGATTGATGATAATAGTGAAATTACAATCCTTTAAATAATAAGTTCAAACCTAGGATGAAGTTTATTTCAAACTCAAAACTCCCTAAAAACAGTCATCATTCCTACTAGACTTCATGGTCTTCGGCCAAAAATATTAAGTGACTAATTTGGCCTAACCACGTTATTCTCCAAATTTTTTTAAGCCATTTTCATGTTGGGCACGACTCCTACAACTCAAAGGATCAAAAGTTATGATCAAATTAAAACTTACCCTTTATAGTACAAACGAAAATAAAATGGACTTTTGACCATCGATCTGATGGAATCTCACAAATCTGAGTTGGACAATCTAGCATAGCAGGATTGGTTGGCTAAAGTAGTTTCTCCTACCCCAAAATCATATATGATGCATCGAAAAACTCATTTCAATTTATGAGATACGACTATTTTAATGTTTTGATGGTCTGGATAATTTCTACTTCTGATCGATCCTTCTCTGTCTATCTTTGCCATGAAAGTGTCTGCGACCAGCTCTACATAAGTTTCCATATCCACTGTATCTTGTGGTGTGGCCATTTCAACTTGGATATCCTAAAAGTAAGATGATTAAACAAAGGGCTAGAGTGGATCTAACACAAACATCTAGGTAGGGACTGGGTTACAGGGGATTCCTAATGTAGAACGGGTCATGGACAGTTACATGGTCAAGATGGATCAGAAAAGGCCTGGTCGATGATAGAAGTGATCCAGACCATCGGACCTTAAATCGGACGTATCTCGCAATCCAGAATGACTTATCTAACATAAAATGTATGATTTTGGGGTAGAATAAGCTACTTTAGCCAACCAACCCTGCTTTACCAGGTTGCCCAATCCGGATTTGCAAAATACCGCCAGATCGACAATTGTTTTCCTAATTTATTTTCGTTTTTATTATAAATAGTAAGTTTTAGTTTGATTATAACTCTTCATCCGTTGGGCTTTAGGAGTTGTGTCCAACATGAAAAGTGCTTAGAATAATTAGAAGAATAATGTGGTTAAGCCACATAAGAAACTTACTATAAAAAAATAAATTTACTATTTATAAGTTGTAAATTTCTAGGAGTTTTAGTTTTAGTTTGCTTCTGATTTTTTTCATATTGCTTGGTACCCCCATTTAAATGGTTGTGAACTCGTTTTTATTAATTTATTAATCAATTTCAAATTTTTTATTTTTTATTTTTAATTTCTGCTTTCTTTCTTCGTAGCTCCATGAGGAGTCCAAAAAAAGTTTCATGGATTCAGAATATTTATCCTATTGTGGAGTACGGTGCTACACCTCACGTCCTTCCGAACGCAATTCCTGTAAACCCTGGGTTATAAGCAAGTCCCGACTAGCCACTGTACGTCTGCTCCGCCAGCTCATTTTAGGACATGCCCAAGCATGAGGGTGATCTATGATAGTTTGGCCACTTGGTCGTCCCAGACAAGGCCCTTGATGGACAAGCTTGCTGGCTGTCTATCTTCATGGCCAGGGGTAAGTGGGGCACACCATATAACTGCTCCTTCACCAATACAATCGGCAATCTTTCCAGATACGTTACTATCTTCATTTATGGCCAAAGGGTATCGCATTGTCCAATTTTTGGCAGAGTCAAGGTTTTGATTCGTCACCGAAGTTTCGTGGGTGGCTCATGTGATAAAAGAATTGTACTCTGGATGAGTATGATGTTACATAAACATGCAATCTCAAATTTGAAACATGGATATATAAAATCAAATCGAGCCGTTGAAATTGTAGGATTCACCTTGTAAAAATCAAAACAAAGAGTTTCAATGGGCTATTTTTCTATCTGAACAATTGGTGGACATGTAATAGATGGTTAAAATAAAATAGTCAGCAGTCTCATTTCTACAACCATTTGTCTTCCAATCAGATAACGGCATTCTCTAATAACCTGATTTTAAGTTTTCTGCCTGTCTGGAACAATCTTTGCATTGTTCGAACGGTATAAATTTTTTATATGTATGCTAGATTTACCAATATTATGTGCATGCATATCAACAGTCGCAACTGGCAGGGTATCAAATAACTCACGGCTCATCTTGTTTGCGACTCATATGTTGACTTGTCATGGAAGACGCGGTTTGGCTTGTGACTCCAGTACAAGCCAGCCATCTGGTGTCAAAGCTATGTGGGCCCAATGATGCATGTGTTTCATCCACACCGCCCATTTTCCCATCTCACTTTAGGGTATGAGCCCAAAGATGATGTATACCCAAAGCTCAAGTGGACCATATCATAGGAAACAATGGGGATTGAACACTTATCATTGAAAACATGTTCAGGGCCCACCGCAATGTTTATTTGCTAACCAAACCGTTCATAAAGTCACGTAACACCGGATGAAGCAAAAACGTAAATATCAGCTTCATCCAGGACTTATGAGGCACCTAGAGAGCTTTCAACGGCAAGCTTTCAATTCACACCGTTTCTTACAGTGTGGTCCACTTAAGTTTTGAATCTACCTCATTTTTGAACTCATACAATAAAATGATATGAAAAAATGGATGAACCTGCCTCACCCACGGAGCTTTGACACAAGCCAGCTGGCAGGTGTTGGGGTGACCAGCCAAAGCGCCTCCGACTCTCTATCTCACATCGCCCTCGGGCTTTGATGGGATGTGGGGCCCAGCATTGCAGCTACCATGCGGGATGTCATTCCCAACGTTGGATGGCACGCATGTCTGCGTACCATTCATTAGAGTATGCTATGAAAATATTGTGGACCAAAACTTAATTTGGTCAGCTGATCAGAAGACTAACACTTCTGAGAAAAATGGCTGCTAGAAAAATAGTCTAACGGTCCAAATTCAATTGGACATGTCTCAATTCATGAGCATACTGCCCAATCTTTTTGTAAATGGCTTGTATACGGTGGCACTACCGAACGATGTATACGGTATGCCATTCAAGGTGGTAAATGACAGATCAGAGCGTAGTGTGCACTGCCAAATGAGATCGATCATGCGCGTGCCATCCACGGTGGGAAATGACAAACCATGTCTCTCTTTATTAATATACAAGGATACTATATTTCAAAGAGAAACGAACTTCGAAGCAATTGTAAGCTTTCAGCCATGTTTTCTAAGCTCCTAATGTTGTTTCTCCTTATGAGAATTGCAGCTTCCGAAGGCGACGACGATTTCATTTACAACGGATTCCACCGCAGCGATAACATGAGCCTGGACAGTGCGGCGGAGATCACGTCTAATGGCCTCCTGCAGCTCACTAATTCCGCACATCAAAAAGGTCTTGCCTTCTACCCCATTCCCCTTCACTTCAAAACTTCAGAGGGTGAGAGTCAATCTTTCTCTACCAATTTCGTCTTTGCGATCATGCCCAAGTATCCAAATGTGACTAGCTATGGGGCCGCCTTCGTGATATCACCTTCAAAAGAGTTCCCAGGAGCTCAACCGAGCGAATACATGGGCATCTTCAATCCGAAGAACATCAGCAATCCATCAAATCACATAGCTGCCATCGAGCTCGACACGGTCAGTGATCCACAATTCCATGATATCGATGGCAACCATGTCGGAGTGGACATCAATGACTTAGTTTCTATCGGGTCCGCACCTGCGGCTTACTTTAGTAATATAAGCGGCAGGTTTAAGAATATAAGCCTTACAAGCGGAGAACCGATGCATGTTTGGGTAGAATACAACGGTGCCCAAAACCAACTTAATGTAACATTATCTCCTATCAAATTACCTAAACCTGATCGTCCGCTCTTGTCGTTGATGGTGAATCTTTCATCGATCGTGTTAGATGACGCGTATATTGGGTTCTCTTCATCGACCAGGGCTGCTTCAGTATCTCATTACATCTTGGGATGGAGCTTTAAGATGAACGGACAGGCTCAGGCCCTTGATCTCTTGCACCTTCCTAAGCTTCCACGGATAGGACCCAAAAAGAAATCAGAGCTTTTAACAATTGGGTCACCCGTAATTGTGCTAATTTCCACATTAGCGATCATCTCGGCTGTTGGTCTCATCATAAGAAGGAAGATCAAGTTCGCTGAAGTACTAGAGGACTGGGAACGTGAATATGGGACCCATCGGTTCTCATACAAGTATCTATTCATGGCCACTAAGGGCTTCACAGACAAAGAGCTCTTGGGGGTCGGAGGTTTTGGGAGGGTTTACCGAGGAGTTTTATTGACCTCAAAGATCGAAGTAGCTGTGAAGAGAGTCTCTCATGATTCTCGACAAGGGATACGGGAATTCATATCCGAGATCATGAGCCTGGGTCGCCTCCGTCACCGGAACTTGGTGCAACTTCTCGGTTACTGCCGGCGAAAGAAAGAGCTACTATTGGTCTATGATTACATGCCCAATGGAAGTCTGGACAAGCTCCTCTTTGACAATCCAAATTCAATACTGGGCTGGAGTGGACGGTTCCAGGTAATCAAAGGAGTAGCTTCAGGACTTCTCTACTTGCATGAGGAATGGGAGAAGGTGGTCCTTCACAGAGACATCAAAGCCAGCAATGTTTTATTAGATAGTGAGATGAACGGTAGATTAGGCGACTTTGGCCTTGCCAGATTGTACGATCATGGGACTGATCCACAGACGACCCGCATGGTGGGGACCTTCGGATATCTTGCACCGGAGCTGACTAGGACCGGCAAGGCCACCACAAGCACTGACGTGTTCGCATTCGGAGCTTTCATGCTCGAAGTTGCTTGTGGGAGGGGGCCCATCGATTCCCCATTACCAGGACATGAGGAGATCTTGGTCGAATGGGTGGCGGAATGCTGGAGGAGAGGGACAATACTGGCGGCGGCGGATCCGAAACTGGTACTTGACTATGCGGTGGAGGAGATGGATTTAGTGCTGAAGCTTGGATTGCTTTGTTCGCATCCGTTGTCGGCTGAGAGGCCGAGCATGCGGCAGGTGATGCAGTTTTTGGACGGTGATGCACCTTTACCTGATCTCTCATCCGATGATTTGGGTGCGGCGATACTGGAGGTAGGCCATTATGAAGGGTTCGATGATCTGCACTTATCATATCCTTCTTCTTTGGAACAGGGTTTTCCAAGCACAAGATCGATCCAAGAATCGGTCCTCTCCGGTGGCCGTTGATGGACGATGGTAAGGTGTTACACGATGGTGGGAGTTTGCTACGTTTTAACCAATCTGTTTGAAATCAGCTTGGTGATTGTAAATCGGAAATTGGATTGCGTACCGAGTTACTCAGTACGCTTTAACGCACTGAGTCAACTCAGTTAGGCTTAATTTGAACGTATGTGGTTTATCCACGCCGTCCATCCATTTTGTCAGGTCATTTTAGTGGTTGAGACTAAACCTTAAGCATATAAAAAGTTCAAGTGAAACACACCACAGGAAACGGTGGGAATAATGACTTCCACCGTTGAAATCTTGCTAGGGCTGACAGTGATGTTTATTTGTCATCAACCTGTTCATGGGATCACACGGACATGGATGAAGGGAAAACACAAATACCAGCTTGATCCGAAACTTCTGTAGCTCTTAAAAGTTTTTCAACGGTAGAATTTCGATTCACACTATTTCTCCTAATGAGCTCCACTTAAGATTTAGATATATTTTATTTTTCGTATCAAGAACTAAAATTATCTTTTAAAATGGATGAATGGAGTGGATAAAAAAAATCATCACGCTCGACCCCACATAGTTTACTGAGTACGCTTAGTGTACTGAGGTACTCAGTACTTAATCCGCTTCCAGCAAATCGGGTCCACGTTGGAAATCGGATTGCGTACTGAGTTACCTAGGTACACTCTTAATGTACTGAGTAAACTCTGTTGGGCCACCGTAAATGTATATGGTTTATCCACGCCGTCCATTTGTTTTTTCAGATCATTTAAAGAGTTCAGACTAAAATAGAAGCATATCCAAAGCTCAAGTGGACCATATCACAAGAAACAGTGGGAACAATAATTTTCACCGTTGAAACTTTTTTAGGCCCTACAGTGATGTTTAATTTTCATCCAACCTGTTCATAAGATAAAAAAACAAGGATTAAGGAAAAAAATATAATCATGATCGAAAATTTTATGGCCCTCAAGAATTTTTCAACGGTAGATGTTCAATTCACGCTGTTTCTTTGGTGTGGTCCATTTGAGCTATAATATACTTCATTTTTGACTATACACCTTAAAATTATCTAAAAAAATAGATAAAAGGAGTGGATTTAATATATAAATCACTGTGGCCCCACAGAGTTTTCTCGATACTCACTGTGCAGTTCGCTTCCTCGACGTTGTACAAAAAGCAGCCAGTTGAGGGCCCTTTGTTGGTGACGTGTTATCTTTTTTCGTTTTTAGCTTTTCTACCGCTTTGTTAAAATCCAGCGGAAGTTAACTCCATGTAGTTCGTGAACGTAAGAGTTTATAAAGATCTAGATAATGGTAGAAACGTATGGACATGCCATGTAGAGGAATTTTGTATATCTAAATTCAATTAGTGACAATTTTTGATGATCCAAACCGTTGATATGATGAGCCTCACCTTTGATGTGAGCCACGTGTTATCAACGGTTTGGATCTCAGAATCAAGGGTCCTGCTTATACAAAGTGAGATCCCAATCCAGTGTATAATTATTCAATCGTAGAATTTTATAATTCTTCTGTTATGATGACCCAGAGTAGGTATACATCCTTCACTTAGCATGTATAGACAGTTGGTGGGAAACCAACGCATTTGAAAAAGAGATTCAAGGAAAGTACTGTGAAATTCATGCTGGGATTCTAGACCACGGCCCACATACAGTAGGAGATTAACTCAATCTACACTGCATTCCGAAATCTATGGATAATGGGAGTGTTACTTTAGTCATTCGACGTTTTTTAGTGTGTTGGCAGAAATTTGCATTTGCCAAAATTTATTTACTTATTTGATTAGAATTCTGTTAATTGTGTTTTAGGGTTTATTTATGTTTATTTAAATATGCTAAACTCATTTTTTCAATATTTATTAATTAAAATATTCAGATTTATTATTTTTCTCATGAATTTAAGTAAATTTTATTGTGAATTCAAAAGTCCCTGGTAAACTGAAGGCGTATATGGATCGAGAGAGACAATGGTGGGCCTCATCACGTACTTCCCAACGTTTCCTCACCTATCTATACCTCCACCGTACAACACAAAACTATAAAAAATAAAAGAACCAAAGCATAGAAAAAAAAAAAAACTACAATCCAAAGTAGGGCCATACGAAGTACAACCCGAACAACACCGGAGTGCAGAACTCCATCAGACTTCACGAACAATAATACCAGCAGCCACATCATCCTCTACCTATCACAACTGCCTCATTTGGGGCACAATTAGCAGGCGGGCAGCACCATCAACAATGATTTTTTGGGACAGGTCAGGTTTGGGCCAACCCAACCAACTTTTGAGCTTGGGCTTGCACTTGGGTCGGCTGTTCTTGGGCCATGCCAGGCTTGGGCTGGACTCAGGCCTTGGGTCTAAAGTGTAATGATAGGCCTTGGCCTAGGCTAAAACCCAGCCATTGCCACCCCTGCCTGGCTGCAATATTTTACTAGATCCAGGGTCTAAAAGTTAATTCGATGTGATGTGATGTGATTACCCTAGATGTTATAATCTTCGGATAAGAGAACTTGGGCCTTGGGTCTAAAGTTTGAACAACCGTTCATTAGAGCTGTGCGGGACCCACCTGTGATGTTTATGTGAAATCCAAACAGTGCATCTGATCCAAACTCAGGTGGGACAGAGCGAGGAGAAATGTAAGATCACGACTAAAGACATTGGGGACGCCTCCCTTTCCAATGCCCCCATAATTCCCTTTTGTATTTTTCTGTGGCACACCTAAGTAACCAATCAAGCTGGATTGATATTCGGACTAATGCCATGGGGGCAGCATCTAATGGAAGAGTTCGAGGACACTCATACATCTCGGTGGGCCCTGCTGTGCTTGAACACGCAATTATCTTTCCCACAAAGCAAACATGCAGATAAATAAAAATCCCCAACCGTATAAATTTCACGTACAAACAGCCTCACTTTGGCTTGCGTGTATTTGAACATCAATGAGAAAGTCCACTGGATAGCCCATCAGACCTTGAACCGCGTTAAGACATACGTGGGTAGAGGAAAGCGTACGTGCCGCCACGTAGGTGGAACTTTTATTAGATCTAACCCGTCATCAGGTATGATGCCTCTCCTTCGTCCTGAGACCCAGAAATCAAGGTGATTAAAAAAAAAAAGTCGGGTGGACCACACCATATGAAACGACAGGAAACGTGCCCAATTACACTTGTTGCGCCGGGAACCTGCCACCACAGGCCACCATGGTAACCGGACTCTATCTAGCCCACCATGATGTATGTATTTTATCCATGCCGTCCGTCCTCTTTGCCAAGTCATTTTAATGGCATGAACCTAAAATTTAAGCATATTTAAAGCTCATGTGGACCACGCCATAGGAAATAATGGGAATAATGGCATCCACTGTTGAAACCTTTCTAGGCACGATGACGTTTCTCTGTCTTCCAACCTGTTCATAAGGTCATATGGACCTGGATGAAAAGAAAATGCAAATATCAACTTGATCATCTGCGGCCATCAGGAAATTTTCAACGGTAGGCATTTAAGCCTTACTTTTTCATCTGGTGTAGTTTACTTGAGCTTTGAATATTCTTAAATTTTGTTCTTATTCGTTAAAATGAGCTGGAAAAACAGATAAACCGTATGGATAAAACATATAATTATAGAGTGCGCTCACAAAATCGGGTCAACACGGATGTTT
This sequence comes from Magnolia kwangsiensis, assembly GCA_037074715.1. Classification (NCBI taxonomy): domain Eukaryota; kingdom Viridiplantae; phylum Streptophyta; class Magnoliopsida; order Magnoliales; family Magnoliaceae; genus Magnolia; species Magnolia kwangsiensis. Next base: position 153,820,704 of record CM073575.1, on the reverse strand, counting down.
CAGGTGGCAAGCCACTGCGTAATATGCATCCCATGCCCATTATTAGTTTTGTGTATGTCCCACTTTAGTGCTCATTCATCTAACTTGCTTCACCAGGATTAAAATATTTACAAAAATATCATGATATTCCAGGATTTTATTTTATTTTTCAAAATTGTCAGTTTTCATTGATAAAAAACAGAGCTGCTATCAAGATGACATGATATTCCAGGATTTAGGTAGGCCATGACACATCAATACGGAGGATTTAGAAAAATTTCTTGTGGGGTGTCCCTGATGTTAAATCAACCTAATTTGACACTTGGAAGAGTGTAAAATAATAAAGAAGAAGATCACCATCGTTCCAAAGTTGTTAAAATATTGTATCCACAAAAAGTAATAAGAGAAAAAACTCGAATATTGTACAATGGCCTAAGATTTTTAGATTATATTACTTATTTGGAAGATTCAAAATCCTAATTTGAATTTATCTAACATAGCAAAAAATCTCTGGAAAGACTAGATTTGACAAAAATATAAACATCAAGTAGACCTTGTTCGAGCATTCCCAATATTATTATAAGCAATTTAGAAAAAAAAAATGAAAATCTTAAAATTGTGAGAACAAAGAAATACTGATGTAGAGCGGGTTGCGAACAGTTTCATGGCCAAGATGGATCAGAAAGGCCTGTGGGACCTTAGATCGGGTGTATCTCGCAATCCAGAATGAGTTATCTGATGTAAAAATATGATTCTAGGGTAGAACGAGCTACTTTAGCCAATCAACCCCGCTACGCCGGGTTGCGTTGCCCGAATTTACAAAAAACCCCTGCATCTATGGTTGTTTCCCTGTTTTATTTTTATTTTTACTATAAATAGTAAGTTTTAGTTTGATTATAACTCTTCATCCGTTGGGCTTTAGGAGTTGTGTCCAACATGAAAAGTGTTTAGAATAATTAGGAGAATGGTTTGGTGAAGCCAAATAGGATACTTACTATTTTTGGCAAAAAACCTTATGCACTAGTAGACATTATGACCATCTATAAATAGTAAGTTTACTATTTTTAGTAAGTCGCGGATTCTAGGAGTTTTAGTTGTAGTTTGATTCTGATTTCTTTCATATTGCTTGGTACCCTTATTTAAAGGGTTGTGTACTCGTTTTTATTCATTAATCAATTTTGAATTTTATTAGAATTTATTTTTATTCTCTTACTTTCTTGCCTCATGAATTCAAGAAGTCTTTGTGAGGAGTCCAGAGAAGCTCCATGGATTCGGATTAGTTATCCTTGAGGAAGACGGTTATCAACCTCATCACGTTCATCCCTGCGTCAAATACAATGAAAATGGAACTTTTAAAACTAATATTTTTTTTCTCTAAAATTACAAATTTGAATAGGAAACGTGCCTGTTTTTCTTTTTCTTTTTATTGTGAAACGGAGGTGGGCGACCTGCTTACTAGGTCAATTAAACCTAAATCTACTATTACATAAAGATCAATAAGTCATGTGTTTCATAACGATGCTCCAATCAAAAGTTATGGTTTTATAGTTTGCAATTCAAACAATAATTTTTTTATGTCTGGAACGAATCTCTTCGAACTGGATATGCCTGGGATCCAGTTACGTTATGCCACATATAGAACTGGGTTTAGTTCTGATGGACTATTCTATTTTTGTTTGGGCTTCTTTTGGTCCAATCATGTTAAGAATGCGTTAGTGGCATATCCTATATCATCCCTTTACTATGTAAAAAGATGAATTTTTCGACAGCTCAATGTTGTTGAATTATGTAAAATTCGACGAACACCGTTATTAAAAATTTCCATCAAAATTTGTCATTAAAATCCAAATTTGACGGCCAATAGACATCGATATTTTTTGTTTACTTGTTCAATGGGCATAAGCCATCAAATATTTAAAATGTGGGAATAAAAAAAAAGCATGAGATCCTCTCTCTCTCTCTCTCTCTCTCTCTCTCTCTCTCTCTCTCTCTCTCCGGCGACAGTGTCTCTCCCTCGAATACCCCTCATTTATCTCTCCCTCCCAACACCCCTCCTTCCATTGAGAAACAATGATGATTGGCAATTAAAAACTTATAGTGGGCTACAAAAGTTTTGGATCAAGTTGATATTTGTGTGGTCCCACCATGAATGGGAAATCATTCCACTCGTCTGTTTGGGGGCGGGGCCCACTGTAATTTATGTGTTTTATCCACGCATCCAGTGGACCCCACCTTAGTGAACATCAAATACAATGATTACCACCATTGAACCTTCTAGGGTGCACCAAGATGAATGTATTTTATCCTTAATTTTCTATTCATTTTACAGTAACAAAAATGAAGCAAATCCAAAATCATAAATAGACCCCATGTCACACATCACAATTTGACCATAGTGATCGTACATATGATTATTAACTATCTTAAGTATGTTAATAATAAATATCAAATACATATGACCGTTGAAATCACGGATTTAGCCTACACAATATGTAGTCACAACAAGATGTCAGATATATTTTTGTATAAGGCTAAGATCTCAGTCATTCAAACTTTGATCGAGGCATATTATATACCATTGGAAAGTTACTTCAATTTTCTACGAAGCTAATGAAAATTTTCTTTCTATTGAGTTTTGTCACGCCCCAAACCCGAAAATCGGATTCACATGAATCCGATTGCCGAATCCGGTGCCGACAGCCTCCATAGTGCCCCATTCTCGGCTTCTGATAATCAAATGCCAGATTCCGATCCTGGGATCCTAGAAGGAGGATTTTTAGAATGATTTTTTTTTTTTTTTGTAATGGAGCATAACCACAAGCATAACCAAGTCACAAAACACCACCACCACATATCCACTTTATCAAAATCTTTTAAGTACAACATGGAAAGGAAAATACAAGATGATCAAAAGCTCCAAAATGGTCTGATACGCGCTCTTGCCTCAGCACTGCTGCTGTTCAACGCTACCTGCACGCAACGGTCGTGCATAAGCTTACAAAAGCTTAGAGGGTGGTGTAAGTGTGTGCGCAAGGCAAATGCCAAGTGTACAGTATCAGGGCAATGCGGAAGTATGCGGTAAGTCTATAAAATCAACCATGCCAAGGCTATGTAATGCAAGACGTGAATGGTATCGGCCATACCACGGCCATGCGATGCGAGATATGAATGTCATCGGCCACACCGATGCAATGCAAGGCCTACATAGCTAAATGTCATATGCGAAATACAATCCAAGCAAGTCGGTACTCCTCAAGTACACATATCAGTACGGTTCCTCGTTGGATATCACCGGGGTCTAATATACTTCGCAGTGACTGTCACCTCCCTAGCTACACAGTCAAGCAAGCGGAATAGACCTCACTATCCACCTGACCAGTAGTCTGCCAATACCTACCCGACTCGTCGATAGCGTACTCATTTGCGAGCTGATCAAACTCAGCCTAGCTTATAGCCTCCTCATTCAAGCGGATAAGGCCACCCTCTCTTCCAACCGACCACGACACAGTGGGAGACGCAGCCTACTGGTATTCGGTACTCGGGTGCTCGTGTATCCACTCGGTCTAGACGTTGGAGCATCTCCTGGTATTAAAAAGGTTCTGGGACTTTCACCCAGAGACATCCTAAGTGCCCACAGTGCTAGAACAAGTATTTTCGGTATCCAATATGGCCATCCACGATATACCTGTGGAACCATGGCCCTGATGTCGTTTGGGCGTACAGTGATCATGTCACACATATGTGAGATGCATGAATCACACGCCAAATCATGTAGAAATTCAATACGTACTGCGCGATCATGTAGGGCACTCTATCTCATGACGAGTCTCGTAAATGGTCTGCCCAATGGCGTATGCTATGATCAGTCATTACTCATATCAAGCATACATATGATGCATATGGGCATGAGTCATGAGATTATACTAAGCATGCTATAAGGCGATGGATAGCAACGAGTATGGGCCTATCAATGGGCCCTAAGGGGAGTTACAATGCACACATTTAACCAACATTGTACATACAATGTGAACGTCAAACCAACATTATTCCTTAGGCACGACCTGCCATAAATATCGTTACATGAACCATGGGAAGTCACACATTGCAATGGACCCTAAGGTCATCCCGTTGGGCCTCCACCCATGGGCCTTAGATACATCAAATGGGCTGCGTTAATGGGCCTCACCAATGAGCCTTATGTACATTGCAATGGTCCATGATCCATGGGCCTTGAAATACATCAAAGTGGGCCTCACAACTTGGGCCTTAAATATATCAGATGAGCCTACACACATGAGCTTTAAATATATCAAATAGGTCACTCCATTTGCGTCCCATGTATATCAAATGGGTTTTAGATATATACCAAAGTAGGCCTCAATGAATGGCCACAGTTTAATCAATATGGGCCCTATACACATGCCAAGGTGGGCCCATTTGAACCATAGATCTGCCTAATTCTTAAGCTCATGCCAAAACAATGATCTTACCAAAATGGATAGATGGTTTGGGTGCAACATATGCATCATGGTGGGGGTCCACATGAGCTAAGGATCTAGCTCATTCTTTAGCTCATACCCATAACATGAGCTTTTAGAATGGATGGATAGCTTAGATGCTACATGTGCATCATGGTAGGTCTCATAAGGGCCCACTATCATATATATATATATGTATATATATATATATATATATATATATATATATATATATATATATATATATATATATATATATATATATATATATATATACATGCACACACACACACACGAGGTACAGCCCCCATACGTGGGGTGGGCCCCATATAGATGGAAGGGATGGATGAAACATACACCTTGTGGTGGGGTCCCCCTACGTACGGCGCAGAGGAAACACATACATCCAAGAGGGCTCCATCGTCCGAGCGGACGGCGGAATTTAAGGCGCATACTTCACTATGGGTCCCATGTGGGGCCCACCATAATGTTTACATACCATCTAACCTGTTGATAAGGTCACGCAGACCTGAATGAAGGGTAAAAACAAATTTCATCTTGATCCAGAACCCCTGTGGACCCCAAAAAGGGTTTCAATGGTAGAATTCAATTCACACTATTTCTTATGGTGTGGGCCACTTGAGGTCTGGATCAACCTGATTTTTGGGTGGGGCCTACTTAAGGTAGGGACCGACCATATGAGTGGGTTGGATCAGCAAATAAACATCAAAGTGGGGCCCACATGAGGAGCCATGGGCCCCCAACATCCGTCCGCCTGGGACGTCAGACGTCAGAGAGGCTGCAGCCTCTCTGCCTCAAATTCCTCTTCTTTTTTCTTGAAAAAAAAATAAATTTTTTAGGGTTTTTCATGTGTATGGCCCACCTCAAGTAAATCCACTTCGTCCATTGTATTCCCAAGAGCAAAACAGATCTATCAAGACCAATATCGGCCCATTTTCAACATGTAAAAACAATTCTAGATAGATTTCAATGGTAATGGTACAATTTTTTATGTTATGGCCCACCAGATACTTTGATCAACCTCATTTTTCGGCTCAACGCCTAAAATGAATCAAGGAGTGAGGTGGACGGCTTGGATTGGATGCGTGTATCAAGGTGGGTCCTGTACCAATGGCCCATCTCATAAGCTTAAAATCAAGCCCATATTTGTGTTTTGTTCCAGTGACGTCCAGCGTCTAGGCGTTTTTTTTTTTTTTGGCTTATAAAACACATTCAAGGTGGGCCCTGTTTAGGTGGGCCACCATATGATGGATGATGCATTTAAGGTGGGGCCCACCGATGGACGGCTTGGATAAAATACATATTTCATGGTGGGGCTCATTCAAGTGGGCCACATGGCCTCATCAACATACAAGAAAATAAATAAAAATGAGAGGGAGAGAGAGAGAGAGAGAGAGTAAAGGAGTGGGACACGCGTGATGGAGGGGCCCCGACACTATGGGCCCTCCGTTTCAACCATTCAATCATACATCAATGGGTCCCGTTGCACATGGACCATCCAAATAAAAGATCAACGGTGGAGATCCCTCTCCATCCAAAATGAACGGTCTATATGACCTCTTAATGCAAGAAAAGTAAACATCATGATGGGGTCCATGGAGAATGGCCCCATCATGGAATGATTTGATGATTAAGATGGGCCATCGGCCACATCTTAGGGTCCCAAGTGAGATCCAAACCATTGATCGGTTGGCCTCACTTGGCCCTTCTTAAAAATATGAAAAACTAGGCTATGGAAGCACCCACCACTTGATCTTCCTGGTCCGATGGGATGTCGGTCTCCTTGAGCTTCACTTTGATGGTGGAGATGGGAAATGAATGGCTAAGATGAGAGGTTTTGGGATGGGAAGCGGGCCACCAAAATCACTCTCTTACATGGGAAGAGCTTGGACGTGAGAGGGCTCTCTTGGTTGCTTGGAATTGTTGGGAAATGAGAGAGAGAGATGAGATGTAAGGAGATGTGAGGTGAGTGATGGGGTGATGGTTGATGGATGTGAGTGATGGTTGAGGTGAGAGCTTGGTTGACTTTTAGGCTTGCTTAACTTGTGGAGAAAGAAAGCATGGGTGTGTGTACTTGACATGAAAGGTGATTGATGGGATTGATTTGATATATTGTAGAGATTCTCTTGGAATTTACAACGGGCGGTATTTTTCCTCGAACTGAACGTCAGCTCACATCTCTTAGTCAAGGTATGAGATTGGTGCGTGAGTCACGGCGTTGGAACCGCGGCGACGGTGCGGTCACAATGATACAAGTGTCGGATTAAGCCGACTCAAATGTGTAGGATACGACTTACGGTCGTGCGCAACGTCGACTACAGGTCGCGGATTACCGAAATTTGACAAGAAGGATCGCGGGAAGCGACGGAATAATACGGATTAGGATATGGGTCTTACAGCTCTCCCCACCTAATAAAAATTTTATCCTCAAAATTTACACTACCATCGTAACTAACCATAACTCAAAAAGGAAATAGAAAATATAACATCATATATAATCAAAGCACCATACACAATACAATCAATCATCGAAAAGATGAGGATAACGCTCTGGAATCTCCACCTCGCACTCCTAAGACGCCTTATCCACACTATGATGGCCCCACTGCACCTTCACCAAGGGAATGACCTTGGTTCTAAGGACCGCCTCCTTCCGATCGAGGATACGAACTTGCTGCTCAATATAAGAAGCGTCCTCACGAACCTCCAACTGCTTCCAATCAATAACAGGAACGACGTCTGACCCACATTTCCTCAACATAGAGACATGAAAGACGTTGTGGACGCCAGACAATTACGATGACAAGGCAAGCCGATAGGCTACGGCGCCAATGCGCTCAGTGATCTCAAAAAGTCCTATGAATCTCAGGGCAAGCTTGCCCTTCGTCCCAAAACGAACCACACCCTTCATGGGTGAGACCTTGAGATACACATAGTCCCCAACGGCAAACTCTAAGGGACGACGCCGACGATCAACAAAACTCTTCTACTGGCTCTGAGCTGTGCGCATCCTCTTCCTGATGATGTCGATAGCCTCTGACGTCTTTAGCACGAGCTCGGGACCTAGGAGACATCGCTCTCCAACCTCGGTCCAACAACTCGGAGATCTGCACGGCCTACCATATAATGCCTCAAAAGGAGTCATGTCAATGGTCGCCTGATAGCTGTTGTTGTACACGAACTCAGCCAATCGCAGGTGCTCGTCCCAACTACCCGCGAAATCAATCGCGCAAGCCCGAAGCATATCCTCAAGGATCTGGTTGACCCTTTTGGTCTGCCCATCAGTCTTCGGATGATACGCGGTGCTGAGCTGCAAATTAGTACCCATCGCTCTCTGAAAGCTCCTCCAAAACTGAGACGTGAACCTCGAATCTCGGTCTGAAACAATCAAGACGGGAACAGCGTGCAATCTCACGATCTCATCCATAAACATCCTAGCGAGCCGATCTGTATGTCAAGTCTCACGAATCGCAAGAAAATGTGTCGACTTCGTCAGACGATCCACAACAACCCAGATGGCATCATGACCGCGCTGAGTCCTCGACAAACCCATGACAAAATTGGTAGATATGTGCTCTCACTTCCACATCGGGACGCTAAGCGGCTGCAATAGGCAAGGGGGTCTCTGATGATCAGGCTTGACACGTTGGCAGGTGTCACACTCGGCCACAAAACTGGCTATTTGACGCTTCATCCCTGACCAAAAGTACTGACGTCTCATATCGTGATATATCTTCGTCGAGCTAGGGTGGATAGAGAAACGTGATTGATGTGCCTCGTTCATAAGATCTCGGCGTAACTCAGGAATATCCGGGACACATAATCGGCCTCTAAAGCGAAGTCCACCGTCAGAACCAATCTGTCAATCCGTCTGACTCTCAGATGCTACCTCTGCTCGGTAATCCTGTAACGACTCGTCTGTCTGCTGAGCCTTGATCACCCTTGCGACAAGAGAGGGTTGAATCGACAAGCTCGATAGCTGAATAATAGATGACTGCAGACTAAACTCAAAGTCGTAATCTTCTATATCCTCAAGCATCCTCCACTCCTGAATCATCATATGCGTCATCAGGCCTCGTGGCTGACGACTGAGGGCATCCGCCACCACGTTCGCCTTGCTCGGGTGGTACTGAAGATCAAAATCATAGTCCTTCAAGAGTTCCATCCAACGCCTCTGCCTCATGTTCAGCTCGGACTGAGAGAACAAATACTTCAAGCTCTTGTGATCGAAAAAGAGCTCGAATCTCACCCCATAAAGATAGTGCCTCCACACTTTCAGTGTAAAGACAACCGCTGCCAGCTCCAGATCGTGTGTAGGGTAGTTCAGCTCATGCACCTTGAGATGACGAGACGCATAAGCCACCGGCTTCCAGTGCTGCATCAGGACAACACCTAAGCTAACTCGTGAGGCATCAGTAAATACAAAAAATCCATCACTCCCAGAGGGAAGAGTGAGGACAGGAGCGGACGTGAGGCGGTCCTTCAACTCCATAAATGCCTGCTCACAAGCGTCACTCCAAATGAACTCGGCACCCTTCCGGGTCAACCTGGTCAACGGGGATGCAATGCGAGAGAATCCCTCAATAAATTGTCGGTAGTAGCCCACCAAATCAAGAAAACTGCGGATCTCGGATGCGTTCTTGGGCTGGTCCCACTGGCACACGACATTAATCTTCGAGGGGTCTATAGCGACACCCTGCCTCGTCACTACATGGCCGAGGAACTTTACCTCCTCCTGCCAGAACTCGTACTTCTCCAGCTTCGTGTAAAGCTGGTGTGCACGGAGGGTCTGTAATGTAATCTCAAGATGCCGCTCATGCTCCTCACGAGTCCTCGAGTATATCAGAATTTCGTCGATGAACACCACAACAAACTGATCAAGATACAGACGGAAGGCCTCGTTCATCAACTGCATGAATACTGTGGGGCATTGGTCAGTCCGAAGGACATGACCTGGAACTCAAAATGACCGTAGCGCGTCCTGAAGGCTGTCTTTGGGATATCCTCATCTCGAACCAGAACCTGATGATAACCAGACGGCAAGTCTATCTTCGAAAAGAACTGCGCCTCCTCTAGCTGATCAAACAAATCGTCGATCCTCTGAAGCGGGTACGTGTTCTTGATCGTGACCTTGTTGAGCTCGCGATAATCTACGCAAAGCCTCAACGAGCCATCCTTCTTCTTCACGAAGAGTACCGGCGCTCCCCACGGTGAACTGCTCAGACGAATAAAGCCTAGCTCACACAACTCGACTAACTGCTTCTGTAGTTCCCATAACTCCAACAATGTCATACGATACGAGGCCTTTGAAATAGGCACGGTAACAGGCACGAGATCAATCTGGAACTTAGTGTGCCGACGAGGTGGTAACTCCAAAATCTCCTGAAACACATCAGAAAAATCATAAACAACAGGCAGCTGGTCGATACTCAAAGCAGTTGACTGCTCAACAGCACATGATAACAGGTAAGAAAGCTGCCCTCCTCTGGGCTCGGTAAAAAACTGAAACTCTAGCACACCGGGTATGCAGAACGTGACTGTCCTCACAAAGCAGTCTAATATGACATAGTACTCGGCGAGCCAATCCATGCCCAGGATAACATCAAAATCGGACATCGGTAATACAAATAGGTCGGTAGGTAAGAAGATATCCCCAATCAAAATGGGGCAAGATGCGTAAAATTGGCCCAACACTGCGGTCTTCCCTAATGACGTCGATACTACCAAATCCTCACGGGCAGACTGCAATGGCAAATCGGTCGATCGATAGAAATCATCGGCGATAAATGAATATGATGCACTAGAATTAAATAATACACGTGCAATGCATGCAGAAATAGGAAGAGTACCCTCGACGACCCCTCTTTATGACTGAGGGTCCTGCTGGGCGGCATAGAATCTGCCCTGAGCCTGTTGGGGAGGTGCAGGTCCCCTCTGAGGTCTCTGCTGCTGTTGTGGTCACTCTGGGGGCCTAACCTGCTGTCTCTGCTGCTGCGGGGGAGGTACAAGAGGCTGGTGCTGTGGTCGTTGCTGCTGTGGTGGCTGTCGTGGAGGTGGATGTGGTGCCCTCGGCTGCTGCTGCTGCTGCGGATGGGGACACTCGTGCCTACGATGCCCTGTACGACCGTACCCAAAGAAAGTACCTGTAAACGATTCCGAAGATGGTGCTGGGGGTACTACTGGTGCTCGGAATGCTGGGCGGGTCGTGCGCCGCTGCTGTGAACGATGCTGCTGATGGAAACTACTAGAGGGTGCCTTCCTCTTCTGATCTCCCCTCTGATTACGGGCTCTCTTCACACCGGCCCAATCTGTCTCATATATCAAGGCCCTCTCTACTATCTGCTCAAATGTAGGAAGCATGTGTCCGATCACACAGCTCCGGACGGTAGGACATAAGCCGTTCTCAAAATGGCGGGCCTTTCACCCCTCATCATCAACAAGATATGTCACAAATCTGGATAGTATGACGAAACGTGCCTCGTACTGGGACACTGTCATGTCTCCCTGGACCAGCGTCTCAAACTCTAGTGCGCACTGCTGTCGCACATGATCGGAAAAGAACTTTCGGTCAAACCGGCCTATAAAGTCCTCCCAGGTCTACTCAAAATCGGCGGCTACCGATCGGGCCACAGATGCCCACCAATACTGAACCTGACCCTTCAGAAGGAATACAGCTAATGGAACTCGCTGCTGGGTCGTATATCTCATGGTGTCGAATATCTTCTCCACCTCGGAGCACCATATCTCTGCAGCAGTAGGGTCTGGCTTGCCCTAGAAACGTGGGGGATCATGCTGTCAAAAATCCTTAAAAAGAGCGCTCGCACGCTCCTGCTCAGCTCGGCTGGTGTAATAGTGGGATGCCTGCTCTGCCCCTAAAGAATGGTGGTCATCACCTGCAACATCTGCTGCAGCTGAGTAGCACTCACAGGTACGGTCGGATCCGCACCGGTCTCAGGTAAATGAGTGGCATCCTCAGGCTCAAAGGTAGGAATATCTGGTGGTGGAGAAGGAGCAGCAGGTGGTAAAGCAGGAGTTACGGGTGATGGTACGGGAGTCACAGGCGGTGGAGCGGGATTCGCTCGGGTCATTCTTCTAGCCATAACGTCCTACAGGAAGGAACAATGGCCTATTAGCCTTGAGAATTCTCGAAGGCATAAATGTTAAGGGTTCATGTCGAAAAATTGCTAAGTCATTCAGACTTGGAACCTATTTATAGTAGATATGTGATGTGATCCTCAGGTATTTCCAAGTTATGCTTTGATACCAACTTCTGTCATGCCCCATACCCGAAAATCAGATTCACACGAATCCCGATTGTCGAATCCGGTGCCTACAGCCTCCGTAATACCCCATTCTCGGCTTCTGATAATCAAATGTCAAATTTCGATCCTGGAATTCTACAAGGAGGATTTTTAGAATGATTTTTTTTTAATGGAGCATAACCACAAGCATAACCAAGTCACAAAACAACACCACCACATATCCACTATATCAAAATATTTTAAGTACAATATGGAAAGGGAAATACAAGATGATCAAAAGCTCCAAAATGGTCTGATACGTGCTCTTGCCTCAGTGCTGCTTCTATCCAACGTTACCTGCACGCAGCGGTCGTGCATAAGCTTACAAAAGCTTAGAGGGTGGTGTAAGTGTGTGCGTAAGGCAAACGCCAAGTGTACAGTATCAGAGCAATGCGGAAGTATGCGGTAAGTCCATAGAATCAACCATGCCAAGGCTATGTAATGCAAGACGTGAATGACATCGGCCATACCACGGCCATGCGATGCGAGATATGAATGTCATCGGCCACACCGATGCAATGCAAAGCCTACATAGCCGAATGTCATATGTGAAATGCAATCCAAGCAAGTCGGTACTCCTCAAGTACACATATCAGTACAGTTCCTCTCTGGATATCACCGGGGTCTAATATACTTCGCAGTGACTGCCACCTCCCTAGCTGCATAGTCAAGCAAGCGGAATAGACCTCACTATCCACCTGACTAGTAGTCTGTCAATACCTACCCCGCTCATCGATAGCAGACTCATTTGTGAGCTGATCAAACTCAGCCTAACTTATAGCCCCCTCACTCAGGCGGATAAGGCTACACCCCCTTCCAACCGACCATAACACAGTGGAAGATGCGGCCTACTGGTATTCGGCACTCGGGCGCTCGTGTATCCACTCGGTCTAGACGTTGGAGCATCTCCTGGTACCAAAAAGGTTCTGGGACTTTTACCCAAGGACATCCTAAGTGCCCACAGTGCTAGAATAAGTATTTTCGGTATCCAATACGGCCATCCACGATATACCTGTGGAGCCACGACCCTGATGTCGCTAGGGCGTGCAATGATCAGGTCACACATATGCGAGATGCATGAATCACACGTCAAATCATGCAGAAATTCAGTGCGTACTGCACGATCATGTAAGGCACTCTATCTCATGACGAGTTTCGTAAATGGTCTGCCCAATGACGTATGCTATGATCAGTCACTACTCATATCAAGTATACATATGATGCGTATGGGCATGAGTCATGAGATTATACTAAGCATGTTATAAGGCGATGGATAACAACGAGTATGGGCCTATCAATGGGCCCAAAGGGGAGTTATAATGCTAACATTTAACCAACATTGTACATACAATGTGGACGTCAAACCAACATTGTTCCTTATGCACGACCCGCCATAAATATCATTACATGAACCATGGGAAGTCACACATTGCAATGGACCCTAAGGTCATCCCGTTGGGCCTCGACCCATGGGCCTTAGATACATCAAATGGGCTGCGTTAATGGGCCTCACCAATGAGCCTTATGTACATTGCAATGGTCCATGATCCATGGGCCTTAAAATACATCAAAGTGGGCCTCACAACTTGGGCCTTAAATATATCAGATGGGCCTACACACATGAGCTTTAAATATATCAAATGGGCCACTCCATTTGTGCCCCATGTACATCAAATGGGCTTTAAATATATACCAAAGTAGGCCTCAATGAATGGCCACAGTTTAATCAATATGGACCCTATACACATGCCAAGGTGGGCCCATTTGAACCATAGATCTGCCTAATTCTTAAGCTTATGCCAAAACAATGACCTTACCAAAATGGATAGATGGTTTGGGTGTAACATATGCATCATGGTGGGGGTCCACATGAGCTAAGGATCTGGCTCATTCTTTAGCTCATACCCATAAAATGAGCTTTTAGAATGGATAGACAGCTTAGATGCTACACGTGCATCATGGTAGGTCTCATAAGGGCCCACCATCATATATATATATATATATATATATATATATATATATATATATATATATATATATATATATATATATATATATATATGTATGTATGTATTATATATTATAATATATAATACATATCATATATATACATGCACACACACACACACACACGAGGTACATACACCTTGTGGTGGGGTCCCCCTGCCCATCCAGCAGGCTGTACGGCGCAGAGGAAACACATACATCCAGGTGGCCCGGACGGTGGAATTTAAGGCACATACTTCACTGTGGGTCCCATGTGGGGCCCACCATAATGTTTACATACCATCTAACCCGTTGATAAGGTCACACAGACCTGAATGAAGGGTAAAAATAAATTTCAGCTTGATCCAGAACCCCTGTGGACCCCAAAACGAGTTTCAATGGTAGAATTCAATTCACACTATTTCTTATGGTGTGGGCCACCTGAGGTCTGGATCAACCTGATTTTTGGGTGGGGCCTACTTAAGGTAGGGACCGACCATATGAGTGGGTTGGATTAGCAAATAAACATCAAAGTGGGGCCCACATGAGGAGCCGTGGGCCCCCAACGTCCGTCCACCTTGGACGTCAGACGTTAGAGAGGTAGCAGCCTCTCTACCTCAAATTCCTCTTTCTTTTTTTTGGAAAAAAAACAAATTTTTTTAGGGTTTTTCATGTGTATGGCCCACCTCAAGTAAATCCACTCCGTCCATTGTATTCCCAAGGCCAAAACAGATCTATCAAGACTAATATCGCCCCCTGTTCAACATGTAAAAACAATTCTAGATAAATTTCAATGGTAATGGTACAGTTTTTGATGCTATGGCCCACCAGATACTTTGATCAACCTCATTTTTCGGCTCAACGCCTAAAATGAGTCAGGGAGTGAGGTGGACGGCTTGGATTGGATGCGTGTATCAAGGTGGGTCCTGTACCAATGGCCCATCTCATAAGCTTAAAATCAAGCCCATATTTGTGTTTTGTTCCAGCGACGTCCAGTGTCTGGACGTTTTTTTTTTTTTTTTTTTTGGGCTTATAAAACACATTCAAGGTGGGCCCTGTTTAGGTGGGCCACCATATGATGGATGATGCATTTAAGATGGGCCCCACCCATGGACGGCTTGGATAAAATACATATTTCATGGTGGGGCTCATTCAAGTGGGCCACATGGCCTCATCAACATACAAGAAAATAAATAAAAATGAGAGGGAGAGAGAGAGAGAGAGAGAGAGAGAGAGAGAGTAAAGGATTGGGACACGTGTGATGGAGGGGCCCCGACACCATAGGCCCTCCGTTTCAACTATTCAATCATACATCAATGGGTCCCGTTGCACATGGGCCATCCAAATAAAAGATCAACGGTGGAGATCTCTCTCCATCCAAAATGAACGGTCTATATGACCTATTAATGCAAGAAAAGTAAACATCATGATGAGTTCCATGGAGAATGGCCCCATCATGGAATGATTTAATGATCAAGATGGGCCATCGGCCACATCTTAGGGTCCCAAGTGAGCTCCAAACCATTGATCGGTTGGCCTCACTTGGCCCTTCTTAAAATATGAAAAACTAGGCTATGGAAGCACCCACAACTTGATCTTCTTGGTCCGATGGGATGCCGGTCTCCTTGAGCTTCACTTTGATGGTGGAGATGGAAAATGAATGGCTAAGATGAGAGATTTTAGGATGGAAAGTGGGCCACCAAAATCACTCTCTCACATGGGAAGAGCTTGGACGTGAGAGGGCTCTCTTGGTTGCTTGGAATTGTTGGGAAATGAGAGAGAGAGACGAGATGTAAGGAGATGTGAGGTGAGTGATGGGGTGATGGTTGATGGATGTGAGTGATGGGTGAGGTGAGAGCTTAGTTGACTTTTGAGCTTACTTAACTTGTGGAGAAAGAAAGCATGGGTGTGTGTACTTGACATGAAAGGTGATTGATGGGATTGATTTGACATATTGTAAAGATTCTCTTGGGATTTGCAACGCGTGGTGTTTTTTCTCAAACTGAACGTCAGCTCACATCTCTTAGCCAGGGTATCGGATCGGTACGTGAGTCGTGGCGTTGGAACTGCGGCGACGGTGCGGTCGCAATGATACAAGTCTCGGATTAAGCCGACTCAAATGTGTAGGATACGACTTACGGTCGTGCGCAACATCGACTACAGGTCGCAGATTGCCCAAATTTGACGAGAAGGATCGCGGGAAGTGACGGAACAATACGGATTAGGATACGGGTCTTACAAGTTTAATAAAGGGGACCAAAATTGGATCATTTGTTTGGAAAATTGGAACCTTTAGTGGGATATTGGACAACAGCCAACTAAAGTTAATTTCACGGATGATTGGACCGTTGGATGGTTATGAATTTGGTTCGGAATTAGCTTATATTATGGTTTATATTATTCATAAGTTTCAACCCAGATCTTAGCATGATTGATTTTACACAATTTTTACAAGTTATTGTCTAGATACAAAAATGGGATTACATGTGAAGGGTGTTGATATAATGTTCATCATGGTGTACCATACTGACATAGGCCACCTTGCTGATAACCATGACCAATGATATATGCACCCATGGGGGCCCACAGTAGTAACCCCCACATATATTAAGAAAATAAAAGAAGAAGAAGAGGAGGATGGAAGGAAGGGTGTAGACTCACCTCAAATGGATGGATGCCTTGATGATGATGATGTGTGGTACACTCTCTTTAAGTTAATGATGAGCCACACCTTGGCCCCATTATCTCTCACTCTCTCTTAAAATCTTAAAAATTTCTAAGTATAACAAAATTATTAGTGTAAGAGAGCTCCTACTATTATATAGGGAATTGGGGGTTAAGGTGGCATGATGATGTGACAAGTTTATAGAGTCTTATTGATGGTAAAAGTGAGGTGGGAGGTGGTGTATGATATGGGTAGTGGATGGATGGGGTGGATGGTGTTAAGCATACATTGGCGAAAGTGGAAGAAATTATCTAAACATGCATTGGCTAATTCATGGATAAGGGTTGTGGGTTGTAAGTGATGTATGGTAGATAATGAAGTATGGTGTTGCAATTGGTTTTTTGAAATGATGTGACACAAAACAAGACATGTATTAGATGCATGTGCAGGATAAGGTAAACATGAACCATGATTAGTTTCTAAGTCATGGGGAGGGGGCTAATAATGAGTTTTTGAGTAGAATCTATTTTTGTCTTATAGTGCATTATCTTATATGTGTTATTTCTTTATTTGTCATGTACTGATTGTCTTATCTAATGATAATTCCTATATTCTAGAAAGTGAGCTTTGGGCACACATGGGCTCAAGTCCAATGGGCCTAGCACAATAAATATTGCTCATGTTATAAGATACGTAATTTGGGTCGTGGATTCAATAAGACGTATGTCACTAACGGAGTGTTAGATTGACACACGATTTTCACCATGACGATTGTAGCGACGTCGCGGTTCACATGACAAAGGTTTCGAAGGCATTCAAAACAAATTGCTTGGGTGAGGTTGCTCGATGCACTAGGATGTAGTGTATTGTTTATCAATCGTGTGGATTGAGACGTGTGTGCAGAAGCAGTGTTATAAAGGACCGAGATCCTACACCCCACTATAGGAATCGGTGGTGACAAAGACACCCACCGTTAAAACAGTTCAGAGGGCCACCATCGTAGACCCCATTTTATGTATGTGTTGTATATACACGTTGGTGCTGGGACCATATCGTAGGATCCCATTGTGATGATTTGATGTATATCCATGATGTGCATGGCCCACAAATACACTCGATCCCAATGTTAGTCGGACAACATAGATGAGAGAGAGTACCTGGTGGAGGGTAGGGTGTTGCCAGAGGGAGAGACAAGGGAGAGGCGTCGTCATGAGAGAGAGAGAGAGAGAGAGAGAGAGAGAGAGAGAGAGAGAGAGAGAGAGAGAGAGAGATGGCCAGTGCTGAGGGAGATGAGTTCTCTAACACTGAATTTTAATTTCCAAATTTAAAAAATTTGATGGCCTTCCATTGACTAACTAAATAAAAAAATTAGCGTCTATTAACTATTAAATAATTAATTTTTTTTTTATTTAACTGGCCTTGGCTGTCAAATTTGGTAGTCGATTTTACAGCAGTTTTACGTAGTACTTCCACTTGGAAAAAACTCATCCTTGAGTTATTCAACAATCTTAGCTCATGATATATAATGACATGGTATTATAGTGTGTGTACTTACGTACACAAGCACATACGCTTATGTTCATCCACTCATACATATGTAGATCCATCAATTTGTGCAAGTTAACTATCGATGTGTGTGATTAACACGTCTAGTATGAACTATTGATTTATAATTTTGTATGTATAAGATCACATTTACCTCTTGTATTCGCAAGACTAACCATTCATTTATAGTGTTGCCTAATCCTATTAACTATTGATCACACACTAACTTATCCATCCTGACTCGTGACCAGTGTATCAAAATCACTCAATTTAGATCTCATATTTGTACTAAAATTTTATGACACAGGGATGAACGTGATGAGGTCGATCACCGTCTTCCTCAAGGATAACTACTTCGAATCCACGGAGCTTCTCTGGACTCCTCACAGAGACTTCTCGAATCCACGAGGAAAGAAAGCAGGAAGATAGAAATAAATTCTAATAAATTTGAAATTAATTGATGAAATCCCAAAATCGAGTTCACAACCCTTTAAATTAGGGAACCAAGCAATAAGAAAGAAATCAGACTGTAACGCCCGTGAAAAATCCATACTTGGGCTCGAGTACCAACTCGACCCGAATTTGCGTAGAATTCATTCCTTTGAAAAATTTGACTAGGTTAGCTAGTGCAACGTTAGAATAGCTGGGAAATGGTCCCTGATCACTTTAAATACGTTCTACAAGGCCCGAAGCGAGTGGAACTAAGGGTGCTATAATGCTCTAAAGCCTCGGATCAAACTCTAAGCCGGTTTGTTCTCTGGACCACTTTGAATCTTTGTATTGGATCTAGACCGCACGTTGAAAGTCCGATACCTCCTATCTTAGACCGTTAGGACCGTCTAGCTGGGCTTGACACTCATTCCAAAAATCAAGTCAAACCGATTATCACAGGCTATTTCATTGAGCCCGGACCGAAGAGAGTGTGAATAGGGACATAGTTGGAATTTCAAATTCAAATCTGGCACACAAATTTGACGCATCAGTATTAAGCATTCTGACCGTCAGAATACAGCCAAATCACACCCTTGGATCAGGAAAAATATCTATTATATATCACGAGACTTATAGGCCTGATCTTGGTGCGGTGACCGTTAAACTGAAACTGGGCCGCCACGTGCGATCTGGGAACCCAACCGGTCTGAAAACTGGATGTGTGCTAGATCCAGTATGCATGAGCTTAAGTCCGACCGCATTTGGCCTGGGGACCTCCAGAAATGCCCTTTTGGACCGAAACGGCCCCGATTTGGTTAGGCACCAAGTAAACATTGTTCCCAAGCCTATTTTGGGAATATTTTAGGCTATAAAAGGGGTTGAAACCCTCACTCCTCTCTCCCATCCGAATTTGAGAGAAGCCCTAGCTTGGGAGAGAGAAAAAGAGTGAGAGATTGTGAGAGAGTGGGAGAGTTCTTCCCGCCACTTGTGCTACGTGTTGCACGTGCTTAAGCGACACTCCTCTACCGCTTTCCCGGCGATTCCACCGCAATCCTAGGTAAGTAAAAACCCTAGATAGTTGGTGATTTGAGTTTTTCTTGTTTCCATGGCGATGTAGCTTATGGATCTTATGTATTAGGCTCCTTACTCGCCGTAGACGAAGCATATACACTCCGCTTCAATTCCCGAGTCTACAAGACACTAGGTGAGGATTTTAGACGCTTGGATTGACGGTTCCCAATGCTTTCAATGTCGTTTAATAGTAGATTCTTGACGGCATCGCCGTTTGACATGTACAAAATGCTCTCCGTTTCCCCTTTCGTAAGCTAACGAAGAATATGAGATTTAGGGCATTTTAGTCATTTGTAGGAAGTACTGTTTGCATTCATATTTTGCTGATGTGATTGACATGGTTTGTTGTCGCATTAGGAAGTTAGGAATGCGTGCATAATTAGTTTGGCGAAGAGATTCGCCTAGTTGCATACTTTGGGTCGACATGCTATATGTAGACCTAAGTGTGTAGTGCATGTGTTTGTATAAATGCTTGTATTAGTATGTATTGAATTAAATGATGTTATTTGATACTTTGTGATTGATTTTTCAATTATTATGCCGACCTAAATGATTTTCTACATGTTGACAAAATGCATGATTTCACTACATGCATGGAATGTATGTGCTTGAGGATTTGCTTAAGTTGAATATGCATAGGAAGTATGCCTTGAAGATTTGCTTAAGTTGAATGTCATAACATGTGCTAACATGCTCACATGATGTATTTCAATTCCAATACCTTTTATAGTGATTCCATAGATGTGTGGGACTTGACTTAGTCCAGGCAGTCGGTAACCGAGCAAATTCGTGGCTGACTGGTCATAGCCACGAATGACGCGTCGATGAATGTGATTCGTGTTGAGAGTTGGCGGCAGTGGTTAGGCCACGCGAAGTGTTTTACGCACTTCATGTCGTTCAGTTCGAGATGCGATCGCGCTAGTCGAGCCCGTCAAGTAACCCGACTGGCCGATGTTTGTTCACCATGTATGTATCATAACTGCTTGAACCTAGGGTACCGAACTTACCATTGTAAACCCTATTAACCGTGGTACCTTGATCCACGAAGACTCATGAGCCGGGCATGGTGGTATGGGACACCGTGGTCGAGCTGTCGGCCTACGCTGGGGCCACAAACCTCCCCGTAGTGACCAATGAGCACCTTGACTCGTGAGCAGATTATGGTGGTATGGGACACTATATTCTAGCTGTCGGCCTACACTGATCAGGCGACGAGCCCTTTGTAGTGACCGCGAGCGTATTCTGAGTTCACGGGAGGCGACGACCCTTCCGTGCAGTAGAGTACAGTAGGCCTGTATTGATAAGGTGATGGGGGAGCGGTGCAACGAGTGCGAGCAACAGCCCTGGCAGCCCTTGCAGTGACCTACGAAATGTACATCGTATGAGATTACTAGGAGTGACGACCCTAGACAGGATCCGTGTTGGGATCGATACAAGGGAGGTACCTTAGTTTCCCAATCCTGCTGTTTGAATGGACTAATAATAACTTGGTAATCATATCACCATAGCATTGCATGTGCCTGGAAGATGTGGAGCACTCTAGGGAGTGTGGCATGCCGCGGTCGTAAGATGTTGCCGTATGAGGGTGATCGTCGGTGAGGGCATACATCACGTCATATCATCTTGCATTAACAACAGTATTAGGACTTGTCTGATTTACTGCTTTACTATTATCGCGTGACTGAATTGTGAACATGCTAATCTTTGCTCTATGATTCCACTGAGTTGATCACTCATTCCCACGTTACGGGATGGTGTTTGCAACACCCACCAGACCCTGTTGTAGTTGCAGGTGACGATGAGATCCAGGAGGTGGAGCTAGATGATGACGAGGACCAGGATGAGTTCTCGTATATGCAGTATCATGACGGCTTCCCGTAGGTGACTTGGATCGAGGGGACATCAGTGGGACTTTTCTTTTTGAACATTATTCTTTTGTTATGTACATGTATATGAGACTCAGAGATGTAGTCATACTTTGGAGACAGTTGAGATTACTTTGTTTTTCCATACAGTGATATATATCTTGTTTAGTCTTCCGCTTGCTTTTATCACTGGATCTGAAGTATGAATTGCAGTTTTGGTATACTTTTACTCATGTGAATGCTTTAAATCAGACAACATTGAATCATAACCATTTTTGTTGCATAAGTGACGGTCTGGAACTCGGGAGTTGAGTTTATACACGACCCCCGATTTTCAGGGTGTTACAAGTTGGTATCAGAGCATGAATGAGAGTATACTGGGCCTGGGTTATGGTCTTGCGACGTACGCTGTCGCTTCATTTGACTTAGGTGGGTGCGAGAAGGGTCTAGAAATACTTCTAGGATCACAGATTCGCCGATAGGCGAAGTCTATAAGGATCGATCGCAAGATCGAGTCTGTAACGCATCTCGGGTCGCGTAAAGCGACCCGAATCACTTTTAAGCTGTAGGAAGTCGGGTGGAGACGTCCTATGAGCGGTTTTAAACCGCAAAAGTGAATCTTTGGGCCGTGGAATGACCACGACTCCAGTAATCAATCGCCAGGGCTTAAAAACCCCGTTTTGCCAAAAATTCTCAAAATTCCTTCTCTAAACACTTCAACCTTCAGTTCTTTCTTATCCATTTCATGTTAGGCATCAAACCTAATGTGAAAATAACACAAATTAGTACATTCACCAAATTTTACAGTGAATAGTAAAATTTCATGAAAAATGGCCATAAGGCCATTCTAACTTCACTTTCTTTAGCAACTAAGGAGCTAGAAAGATGTACTGGATCCTTCTACCCCAAATTCATATGCTGCATCATATGGTTTGGTATTCGGGATTGCGATGTGGACCCGGAAAGCCCCAAAAACATGTTTGGGCCCATAGGGACCAAAATACTATGAACTAAGGGGTGGGACTAGACTTTTTGGGACCCTGGGACCATGGGGGACCAGACCCATGGGGTCCCGCTGGCCAACCTGGAGGTTGGCCGGCGATGCCATCGCCGGCCGGGCGATGCATCGCCGGCCGGCCACCTCCGATGGTGCTGCCCTTTGGGCGCACCCACTTAAATACCTCCCCCATCACTCCTAGCTACCTCCCATCCCACGAAAAACCCTAAAACACCCCTCTCCTTCACAAACAGCCCCCTTGCATGCCCTAGATTTGATTTTCAGCGCTCCATTCCAAACGCCGGCGACCTAAACCCCTCCTAATCCCTTCCTTGGCCAAAACCGACCACCACCCATTGATTATTGGGTGTTGGCAGCCCCTTTCCTTGAAAATTTTCCCATTTGGAGCTCCAAAATCCCCCAAATAGTGCTGAAATCGTGAGCAGCTCCATTCCATCTTTTTGTTCTTATTTTTCCCTGAAACTACAGCCTTGGGAAGCTTGAAGCATCCCTCTACGACGCCTAGATTTCCTTTTGTCAGATTGGGCAGCCATTTCTCCGCATTTTCGACGTTTTTCATGGCTTTCGTGGAAGCTATTTTGGGTCTTTTGTCACTCTCATCCATCCTGTCTTTGATGGGTAAGAGGAAAACTGCAACAGACGAGGCTGGGCCGAGCCGCCCTGCTCGATTGAGAAGACCGCGGGGTGGTGCCGCAAGTTCAAGCGCCGCCGCAGGTCCAGCGGCAGTCCTGGAGTGCCGTACAAAGCGGGATTTGGATCCCCATGCACATCTTGGACGAACCATCCTATCAGAGATGCCTCATGGTGAATATACTGATCGTAGAGTGTTATTTGAGGCGGACGTAGATGGGCGATTGTTCGGCGAGTATCTGTTGTTCGAACGCATTGAAGCCGCGCACTGGGGACCGATCTTTGAAGCTCGCGCTCGTGCTAATGTGAGCACTGTTCGTGCCTTCTATGCTAGCATCCAGAGTCCTACCTTGGAGCCCTTGCAGTTCAAAATCCCTTTTGGTAGAGATCGGATGGCTACGATCGACGTCCGGTTGGTTGCGCGACTTCTCAATGTGCCTCTAGGTGATGTACATCCAAGTGAGAAGAATTTGAGGACTAGACGTGAACGAGATCGCCGCACCAGGTTTCTGTGCGGTAAGTTGGTTCCATGGCAGCCTAATAATAGCCTCAAGGCGACGTACATGTCTGAGGATTTACGTCTGCTGCATCACATCTGCACGTTCAATGTTTATCCTAGGTCGACGAACCGTATTGAATGTACACGTCTTATGGTCGATTTCTTATTTCTGGTGGCCCAGGGAGAGAACGTATGTATGGCCACTTTCATCTTACGGCAGATAGTTCTCATAGCCAGGTCGAGAAGAACATCCGAATCCCTTCCCTTTGGCCGACTCATTTGCAAGATTGCGCTTGAGTTTGCCTATAGACTTGGACCCGAGTTGCCGGTATCGATTCACACCATCGATGAGTCGACGATGGTTAAGATGAAGATTGGGTCGCAATATCGTGAAAATCAACTTGAAAGGGATAGTGGGGACGACTTTGATGAAGAGGAAGATCAAAGCGAAGGAGAACCTAGTGCAGAAGTTCAGGAAGAGACTCAGGAAGAAGCAGAAGAGGAGGCTCAGGATACTGATGAGAGCCCTCCTCCTTCTGCGCAGACTACTATTGACGATCGCATTGCCCGGATGGAGGAGAGTCAGACCGCTTTGCGAAGGGAAGTCCAAGAACTTCGAGCAGAGGTCGCTGATGCCAAGGCCGTTACGAAGAAGAAATTTGGCAAGGTGACTCGCACCTTGAAGGCAATCCTGTGTTGCTTACAGGATAAGGGTGCTCCTCCTCCGTCGCCAGACTCCGACTAGCAACGCGATCTTTGATGTTGTTATGAGTAGTTAGCTATTTTCTGTTTCATGTGTGTAAAGCCTATTAGGGCTAGTGCTTTGCTTTTGTCGCTGTTGCTTAACTGTCTTAATTTCCATGTCATTCTAGTCATGATGCTTGTAAGGATATATCCCTTGTATTGTGACAATTTTGATTAATTGAAGTGCATGGAATGCCTTGACTCTTTAGTGAATGATTGTGGTGTATTTGTGCAATTGAGACTGACAAGGTTGCGCCCTATTTTGAATATAGGGAATGCCACCTAAGACTACGAGGAGGGCGGTTCGGCTTTCATTGTTAGAGCAGATGGATCAGGCTCCTTCTCAGTCTGGCACTCGTCCGGACCCTGCTGTGGGCCCGATTCCTGAGACTGTTCGATCGTCTCAGCCTGCTACTGGTCCTACAGATGGACCACCGCCATTTACACCATCAGTCAGAGAGCCACAGCGCGCATCTACTTCCGCACCTCATCCGCCACCGCCTGCTCCACCCCCTGATAGATTCGAGCAGATGATGGCTATGATGCTACAGCAGCAGCAGCTTCTGACCACCATAGTTGGGACTTTAGCCCAGGGTGGGGGTGCGACTGCATCTACTCCGCCTGCACCACCTGCGCATCCAGCTGAGGATGCCTATGCTTACACCCAGGATGAGGGCGTAGCACTTCCTGCGCAGCCTGCTTTCCCTGCGGGGAACCCTGCCGACACACGGGGCCTTCTGGAGCGATTTCAGCGCTTGCGGCCTCCTACTTTCACGGGTTCTCACAGACCCGAGGAGGCTGAGTTTTGGCTCGACCGAGTGTCGAAGATTCTGCGCATGTTGCACTGTACTGAGGCAGAGCAGGTAGAGCTGGCTACCTTCCAGTTTGAGAGAGAGGCCAGTATGTGGTGGGATAGTGTATTGCGGACTGTTACCGCAGACTTCGTATGGACATGGGCAGCATTCGAGTTTCGCTTCCATGAGAAGTATTATCCTCAGACCTACAGACACGAGAGGGAGAATGAGTTTCTCCGTCTCAGGCAGGCAGCGATGACGGTCACCGAGTATGAGCATCGGTTCACAGAGTTGGGCAGGTACGTCCCGACGATTTTAGCTGATGAGCAGATGCGCATACGGCGCTTTTTGGAGGGCTTGCGACCGGATATTCGGTCGAAGATGTGCTGCATCAATTTCTCCTCCTATGCGGAGTTGGTTCACATGTCCATGCGGGCAGAGCAGGACGTGGATCGACTTGCGCGATCACGAGGCCCGACTACTCCTAGGCCGCGACCGGAGTTGCCAGATAGGCCCTTCGCGGGCAAGAGGCCTCGCATTGATCCTCCTACCAGGACCACGGCGCCAGTAGGACCGTTTCGGCGCCCTGATCTATCATGCACATACTGTGGGAGGACGGGCCACCTAGCGCCGAGTTGCTTTGCGAGGATGCGGGACAGTGGGTTCTCGCCGCCGCAGAAGATTGATCGTGTACGTCCACAGGCGATATCAGCACCGCCTATACGGTCAGCTCCTGCGCAGTCCTCTTTCAGACCCACAGTATCGCAGATTCGACAGCCCCCACGGCCCTTGACACAGCGGCCGAACCGGCCACAGCAGGCTCGAGTTCATGCACTGACCGCTGAGGCAGCTACGACGCCGACTTTCCAGCATTCAGCCTTCGAGGTCACGGGCCATATCGGAGGTACTCCCGTTCTTGTCATGGTGGACACTGGTTCCACGATTTCTTTGATATCGCGTGCCGTAGTCAGACGTCTTGGGTTGCAGACTATTACTATGGATAGCGTGCGAGTCCTTGCAGCTCATGGAGATTATTCGGATGTCACCCAGATGTGTGAGGGTTGTTTACTTGATCTGGGAGGCAGGACGATGACTCTTGATTTGGTCGTCGATCCCTCGCTCGTATATCTCGACGTCATCCTTGGCATGGACTGGTTGACTGCAGCGAGAGCCGAGATTGACTGCGAGGCTCGTGTGGTGACGGTGTACGAGCCTGAGGGCACGCCTTTCACATTTTCAGTGCGGGTAAATCTTCCTTTCCGCATTCTTAGCTACGCCACCCTGTTGCACGACGCTGGTGCCCAGGTACTTGAGCAGACGCCGGTTGTTTCTGAGTTCGGGGATCTGTTCAGGAAGATCCCTGGTTTGCCGCCCCGACGTGAGATCGATTTCACTATCGATCTGATTCCTGGTTCTACACCCGTCTCACTGCCGACGTATCGCATGGCACCATGTGAGATGGAGGAGTTGAGGACACAGATTGATGGTCTACTAGAGCTTGGCCTTATACGGCCTAGCGTATCTCCTTGGGGAGCACCGGTCTTGTTCGTGAAGAAGAAGGATGGTTCGCTGCGATTGTGTATTGATTATCGCAGGTTGAACCAACTCACAGTGAAGAACAAGTACCCTTTGCCCAGGATCGATGACTTGTTTGATCAGTTGAGAGGAGCGCAGTACTTCTCGAAGATTGATCTTCAGTCAGGATATCATCAGCTGCGCGTCAGAGATGAGGACGTGCAGAAGACAGCGTTCAGGACCAGTTTTGGTCATTACGAGTTCCTTGTGATGTCGTTCGGTCTCACGAACGCACCGGCCGTGTTCATGGATCTGATGAACCGGGTACTACGGCCTTTCCTCTATCGATTCGTCGTTGTCTTCATCGACGACATTTTGGTATACTCTAGGAGTCGAGAGGAGCATGAGGAGCACTTGCGTTTGGTCCTTGATACGCTCAGACAGCATCAGTTGTTCGCACAGTATAAGAAGTGCGACTTCTGGAAGCAGGAGGTGAAGTTTCTGGGACACGTGGTGTCCAAGGATGGCATGGCAGTTGACCTGTCTAAGGTAGCTGCGGTGCAGGACTGGGAGCAGCCTGGTTCTGTCACTGAGGTGAGGAGTTTCTTGGGTCTCGCTGGCTACTATCGGCGCTTCATTCAGGATTTCTCGAAGATCGCGAGACCCTTATCTCAGTTGACACGGAAGGACGTGAAGTTCGCCTGGAATGATAAGGCGGAGTCAGCTTTTCAGGAGCTGAAGGACAGACTTACGTCCGCCCCTGTGCTAGTATTGCCAGAGCAAGGGGTTAAATACACTATATACACTGACGCGTCTAGCGTTGGTTTGGGTTGTGTCCTTATGCAGAGGGACAGGGTAATTTCGTATGCCTCGAGACAATTAAGGAAGCACGAGGAGAATTACCCTACACACGACCTGGAGTTGGCAGCCGTGATATTCGCACTGAGACTCTGGAGACATTACCTCTATGGAGAGGAGTTCGAGCTCTTTTGCGACCACAAGAGCCTCAAGTACATATTCACACAGCGGGACTTGAATATGAGGCAGCGGCGATGGATGGAGACGCTGAAGGACTTCAAGTTTGAAGTCTCTTACCATCCTGGGAAGGCGAACCTTGTGGCTGATGCGTTGAGCCGCAAGAAGGCGATAGAGTTTGCGGCTCCGCTGATGGTTGCCGAGTGGGATATGGTTGAGTTTTTGCGAGACTTTGAGCAGAAACTCACCGTAGAGGAGCCATTTGAGTTCATCGCACATGTTCAGGTGCGATCTCCGATCGATGACCGTGTCATCGAGGCGCAGAGGGACGACGCGCATCTTACTGAGCTTCGAGAGCAGGCCAGTGATGATGATGACGCCGACTGGCGAGTTGGCATGGATGGGGGTTTACGTTACCGTGGCCGCCTATGCGTTCCTGATGTCCCTGACTTGAGACGAGAGATTCTCGAGGCTGCGCATTCTACTAGACTCGCGATGCATCCTGGCAGCACGAAGATGTATCGTGACGTGAAGAGGACGTACTGGTGGGAAGGTATGAAGACCCACATTGCTGAGTTCGTGTCCCGTTGTCTCACTTGTCAACAGGTGAAGGCAGAGCATCGCCGACCACCTGGACTTTTGCAGCCTATGCCGATTGCAGAGTGGAAGTGGGATTTCATTTCCATGGACTTCATTTCTGGGTTGCCGAAGACGAGGAAGGGGCATGATTCTATTTGGGTGATCGTCGACCGATTGACGAAGTCGGCGCACTTCCTACCGATCAGAGTTACGAACTCTGCAGACGAGCTGGCTAGATTGTATATTAGAGAGATCGTGCGTCTGCATGGAGTTCCGTTGGAGATCGTGTCGGACAGAGACACGCGGTTCACTTCTATTTTCTGGACTCGCATTCAGGAGGCTATGGGTGTGAAGTTGAAGTTCAGTACTGCCTTCCACCCACAGACGGACGGACAGACAGAGCGAGTGAACCAGATCCTGGAGGACATGTTGCGAGCTTGCGCATTGGACTTCAAGGACAGTTGGGATGACTGTCTTGCATATGCGGAGTTTGCATACAACAATAGCTTCCAGGCGAGTATCGGCATGGCACCTTATGAGGCGCTGTATGGGCGACCTTGTCGCGCACCGCATTGCTGGTTAGAGGTCGGTGAGCGCAGCTTGATTGGCCCAGAGTTGGTGCAGGCGACGTCAGAGAAGATTGATATTATTCGACGTCGGCTTCTTACAGCGCAGAGCAGACAGAAGAGCTACGCCGATACGAGACGGAGACCACTAGAGTTCACAGTCGGGGATCATGTGTTTTTGCGAGTTTCCCCTATGAAGGGAGTCCTTCGGTTCGGAAAGAAGGGGAAGCTGGCACCGCGATACATTGGTCCATTTCAGATCCTCGATCGTGTGGGAGCAGTGGCTTACCGATTGGCTTTACCCACGCCCCTCGCGAGCGTCCACAACGTATTTCATGTTTCTATGCTGAAGAAGTATGTTGCTGATCCTTCTCATATCATCAGATGGGAGCAGGTGCAGTTAGGAGAGGATGTTACTTATATCCTGCGACCGACACGCATCTTAGACCGGAAGGAGCAGGTACTGCGTAGCAAGGTGATTCCCCTTGTGAAGGTACTATGGACGCATCATACTGAGGAGGAGGCTACTTGGGAGACAGAAGCCGAGATCAGAAAGAACTACCCACAGCTTCTCGAGGAGTACGAAAAGGTACAAAATTTCGAGGACGAAATTATTTGTTAAGGGGGGTAGATTGTAACGCCCGTGAAAAATCCATACTTGGGCTCGAGTACCAACTCGACCCGAATTTGCGTAGAATTCATTCCTTTGAAAAATTTGACTAGGTTAGCTAGTGCAACGTTAGAATAGCTGGGAAATGGTCCCTGATCACTTTAAATACGTTCTACAAGGCCCGAAGCGAGTGGAACTAAGGGTGCTATAATGCTCTAAAGCCTCGGATCAAACTCTAAGCCGGTTTGTTCTCTGGACCACTTTGAATCTTTGTATTGGATCTAGACCGCACGTTGAAAGTCCGATACCTCCTATCTTAGACCGTTAGGACCGTCTAGCTGGGCTTGACACTCATTCCAAAAATCAAGTCAAACCGATTATCACAGGCTATTTCATTGAGCCCGGACCGAAGAGAGTGTGAATAGGGACATAGTTGGAATTTCAAATTCAAATCTGGCACACAAATTTGACGCATCAGTATTAAGCATTCTGACCGTCAGAATACAGCCAAATCACACCCTTGGATCAGGAAAAATATCTATTATATATCACGAGACTTATAGGCCTGATCTTGGTGCGGTGACCGTTAAACTGAAACTGGGCCGCCACGTGCGATCTGGGAACCCAACCGGTCTGAAAACTGGATGTGTGCTAGATCCAGTATGCATGAGCTTAAGTCCGACCGCATTTGGCCTGGGGACCTCCAGAAATGCCCTTTTGGACCGAAACGGCCCCGATTTGGTTAGGCACCAAGTAAACATTGTTCCCAAGCCTATTTTGGGAATGTTTTAGGCTATAAAAGGGGTTGAAACCCTCACTCCTCTCTCCCATCCGAATTTGAGAGAAGCCCTAGCTTGGGAGAGAGAAAAAGAGTGAGAGATTGTGAGAGAGTGGGAGAGTTCTTCCCGCCACTTGTGCTACGTGTTGCACGTGCTTAAGCGACACTCCTCTACCGCTTTCCCGGCGATTCCACCGCAATCCTAGGTAAGTAAAAACCCTAGATAGTTGGTGATTTGAGTTTTTCTTGTTTCCATGGCGATGTAGCTTATGGATCTTATGTATTAGGCTCCTTACTCGCCGTAGACGAAGCATATACACTCCGCTTCAATTCCCGAGTCTACAAGACACTAGGTGAGGATTTTAGACGCTTGGATTGACGGTTCCCAATGCTTTCAATGTCGTTTAATAGTAGATTCTTGACGGCATCGCCGTTTGACATGTACAAAATGCTCTCCGTTTCCCCTTTCGTAAGCTAACGAAGAATATGAGATTTAGGGCATTTTAGTCATTTGTAGGAAGTACTGTTTGCATTCATATTTTGCTGATGTGATTGACATGGTTTGTTGTCGCATTAGGAAGTTAGGAATGCGTGCATAATTAGTTTGGCGAAGAGATTCGCCTAGTTGCATACTTTGGGTCGACATGCTATATGTAGACCTAAGTGTGTAGTGCATGTGTTTGTATAAATGCTTGTATTAGTATGTATTGAATTAAATGATGTTATTTGATACTTTGTGATTGATTTTTCAATTATTATGCCGACCTAAATGATTTTCTACATGTTGACAAAATGCATGATTTCACTACATGCATGGAATGTATGTGCTTGAGGATTTGCTTAAGTTGAATATGCATAGGAAGTAT
Source organism: Magnolia kwangsiensis (assembly GCA_037074715.1). Classification (NCBI taxonomy): domain Eukaryota; kingdom Viridiplantae; phylum Streptophyta; class Magnoliopsida; order Magnoliales; family Magnoliaceae; genus Magnolia; species Magnolia kwangsiensis. Next base: position 153,789,787 of record CM073575.1, on the reverse strand, counting down.
GCCTTGAAGATTTGCTTAAGTTGAATGTCATAACATGTGCTAACATGCTCACATGATGTATTTCAATTCCAATACCTTTTATAGTGATTCCATAGATGTGTGGGACTTGACTTAGTCCAGGCAGTCGGTAACCGAGCAAATTCGTGGCTGACTGGTCATAGCCACGAATGACGCGTCGATGAATGTGATTCGTGTTGAGAGTTGGCGGCAGTGGTTAGGCCACGCGAAGTGTTTTACGCACTTCATGTCGTTCAGTTCGAGATGCGATCGCGCTAGTCGAGCCCGTCAAGTAACCCGACTGGCCGATGTTTGTTCACCATGTATGTATCATAACTGCTTGAACCTAGGGTACCGAACTTACCATTGTAAACCCTATTAACCGTGGTACCTTGATCCACGAAGACTCATGAGCCGGGCATGGTGGTATGGGACACCGTGGTCGAGCTGTCGGCCTACGCTGGGGCCACAAACCTCCCCGTAGTGACCAATGAGCACCTTGACTCGTGAGCAGATTATGGTGGTATGGGACACTATATTCTAGCTGTCGGCCTACACTGATCAGGCGACGAGCCCTTTGTAGTGACCGCGAGCGTATTCTGAGTTCACGGGAGGCGACGACCCTTCCGTGCAGTAGAGTACAGTAGGCCTGTATTGATAAGGTGATGGGGGAGCGGTGCAACGAGTGCGAGCAACAGCCCTGGCAGCCCTTGCAGTGACCTACGAAATGTACATCGTATGAGATTACTAGGAGTGACGACCCTAGACAGGATCCGTGTTGGGATCGATACAAGGGAGGTACCTTAGTTTCCCAATCCTGCTGTTTGAATGGACTAATAATAACTTGGTAATCATATCACCATAGCATTGCATGTGCCTGGAAGATGTGGAGCACTCTAGGGAGTGTGGCATGCCGCGGTCGTAAGATGTTGCCGTATGAGGGTGATCGTCGGTGAGGGCATACATCACGTCATATCATCTTGCATTAACAACAGTATTAGGACTTGTCTGATTTACTGCTTTACTATTATCGCGTGACTGAATTGTGAACATGCTAATCTTTGCTCTATGATTCCACTGAGTTGATCACTCATTCCCACGTTACGGGATGGTGTTTGCAACACCCACCAGACCCTGTTGTAGTTGCAGGTGACGATGAGATCCAGGAGGTGGAGCTAGATGATGACGAGGACCAGGATGAGTTCTCGTATATGCAGTATCATGACGGCTTCCCGTAGGTGACTTGGATCGAGGGGACATCAGTGGGACTTTTCTTTTTGAACATTATTCTTTTGTTATGTACATGTATATGAGACTCAGAGATGTAGTCATACTTTGGAGACAGTTGAGATTACTTTGTTTTTCCATACAGTGATATATATCTTGTTTAGTCTTCCGCTTGCTTTTATCACTGGATCTGAAGTATGAATTGCAGTTTTGGTATACTTTTACTCATGTGAATGCTTTAAATCAGACAACATTGAATCATAACCATTTTTGTTGCATAAGTGACGGTCTGGAACTCGGGAGTTGAGTTTATACACGACCCCCGATTTTCAGGGTGTTACACAGACTCAAACTACAACTAAAACTCCTAGAATTCGCAACTTATTATAAATAGTAAACTTACTATTTATAGACGGTCATGATGTCTACTAGTGCACAAGGTTTTCGGCCAAAAATAGTAAGTGTCCTATTTGGCTTCACCAAACCATTCTCCTAATTATCCTAAGCACTTTTCATGTTGGACACAACTCCTAAAGCCCAACGGATGAAAAGTTATACTCAAACTAAAACTTACTATTTATAGTAAAAACAAAATTAAAACGAGGAAACGACCGTCGATCAGTGGGTTTTTTGTAAATCTGGGCTGCGCAACATGACGTAGCGGGGTTGGTTGGCTAAAGTAGCTCGTTCTACCCCAAAATCATATATTTTACGTCGGATAACTCATTCCGGATTGTGAGATACGCCCGATCTAAGGTCAGATGGTTCGGATCACTTCTGTTGCCGACCGTGCCTTTTCTGATCCATCTTAGCCATGAAATTGTCCGCGACCCGCTCTACATCAGTCCCCTCCACTTGAAAAGAACTCCTCCTCGAGTTCTCCTCTTGCGCTGGTTCATGATACTCGGTCAGGTCCGCAACGTTGAAAGTCCGTGAGATCGCCATGTCATCTGGAAGATCAACAACATAAGCATTGTCATTGATCTTTCGGATGATCGGTACCAGTCCAATCTTCTTATTCTTTAGCTTGTTGTACGTCCCGGTCAAAAATCTTTCTTTTCACAAATGGACCATTACCTGGTCGCCCACCTCGAACACCTTTTGTCGACGATGCTTGTTCGCTTGTTCCTTATACTTTTCGTTCGAGCCGTGTAGCTTAGTCTGCACCTCCGCATGAATACCCATGATCCTGTCTGCCATATGTTCTACTGCAATACTCATGCCTGGGAGCTTGGGCAGAGGGACCAAGTTTAGTGTGTGGCGAGGTACTCGTCCATAAATAACATGGAACGGGGATTTTCCTGTCGAGCAGTTCACCATGTTGTTGAATGCAAACTCCGCTTGAGACAAGGCCAAATCCCAATTTTTCGGTTTCTCTCCTGAAATACATCGAAGGAGGTTTCCCAAAGTGCGATTCACAACTTCGGTCTGCCCATCAGTCTGTGGATGGTAAGCACTGCTGAATTGAAGTCGTGTATCGAATCGAGTCCACAAAGTCCGCCAAAAGTGGCTAATGAACTTAGTGTCACGATCAGAAGTAATGGTCTTAGGGACCCCGTGTAGCCGTACGACCTCCCTGAAGAATAAATTCGCCACATGTGTTGCATCAAGGGTCTTCTTGCATGGGATAAAGTGCGTCATCTTGGAGAAACGATCGACCACTACGAACACCGAATCCATGCCGCGTTGTGTTCGTGGAAGACCAAGCACGAAGTCCATTGATAAATCCTTCCAAGGACCGTCAGGCACCGGTAACGGGGTGTAGAGGCCCGTATTCTGAGATTGTCCCTTGGAGGTCTGACAAATATGACAACATTGTACCGCTCTTCCCACATCACGTACTAATTGCGGCCAGTAATACCGCTCTTCCATAAGAGCTCGCGTCTTGTCTCGCCCAAGGTGTCCACCAAGGCCACCTCCATATAGTTCCTGAATAATCTGCTCCCTTAGAGAACTTTGGGGGATGCACAATCGATTCCCTTTAAAGAGAAAACCATCCTGTATATGAAAGTCACTGGGGTGACTTTCTTGGCACTTCAACCAAGAATCTTTGAAGTCTTCATCCTCGGCATATAGCTCCTTGAGACAGTCAAAGCCGACCAACTCATTCCTCACCGTAACTAGTAGTGATGCACGACGGCTAAGTGCATCAGCCACCTTATTCTGCTGACCTGACTTATGCTTCAGAACAAACGTAAATTCTTGTAAAAATGCAACCCATCTAGCATGCACACGATTCACATTAGTTTGACTATTAATAAACTTTAATGCCTGATGCTCGGTGTACAGAACAAACTCCCTTTGAATCAGATAATGCCGCCAATGCCGCAGTGCCTGAACAACTGCGTACAACTCAAGCTCGTAAGTCGTCCACTTCTTTCGGGCTTCACTGAGCTTCTCGCTATAGAAGGCTACCGGTCTGCCTTCCTGTGATAATTCCTCCTATTCCGACATATGAAGCGTCACACTCCACCTCAAACAATTTATCAAAATTAGGAAGCACCAAGACCGGTGTTGTAGACAAGCGATGCTTGATCTCATGAAAGCTCTTGTCAGCTTTATCGGTCCACTGGAACGGCCCTTTTTTCATGCAGTATATGACCAGCCACTCATACAACCCTTTCTTTGTCTTGAATGCCGTTTTCCATTCATCACCAGGTCGAATACAAATCTAATGGTACTCGCTCTTTAGATCGAGTTTAGAGAACACTTTAGCCCCTCCTAACATATCGAGCATGTCGTCCAACCGTGGTATTGGAAACCGATATTTAATAGTAATTTTGTTAATTGCTTGGCTATCGACACACATGCGCCAGCTTCCATCTTTTTTTTTTACGTTAATAATGGTGGTATAGCACATGGGCTCATGCTCTCTCTCAATAGACCCTTACGGATCAATTCCTCCACTTACCCCTGAAGTATTTCACACTCTTTCGGACTCATCCGATAATGAGGGCGATTGGGCAGGCTAGCCCCAGGGACGAAGTCTATGTGATGTTGGATGTCCCTCATGGGGGGGTAATCCATCAGGTAAATCTTCAGGCCAGACCTCCTTGAATTCGTTTAGCAACAGTTTTAGGCTTGGATGGATGTTTGAAGGTTCCTCTTCCTCGCCTTTCACCACTACGGCGTATACCTCACCGGTTTCCTTAGATTCCTCCATAAAATCTCGAATGGTCAAGAGAGAACTCCCCTCCACTTTAGAGGCTTCAGGGTGGTTCTCTGGTGCCATAGGGGCAAGGATTATTTTTTGACTATCTTTGACGAATATGTAGACATTGTCTCGCCCCCGATGGGTCGCATCACGGTCCGACTGCCAGGGTCGACCGAGTAGCATATGGCAGGCTTCCATGTCAACCACGTCACAAAGTATCTGATCCTTATAATGTTTACCAATTGAAAACGAGATTGTGCATTGTTCAGTTACCTTGGTCTCGTTCACTTTTTTTATCCAGCCAATTGAGTACGGGGAAGGATGTTTCGTCGTTGGTAGCTACAACTTATCCACCATCACTCTTGAGACGATGTTCTCGATGCTACCACTGTCTATGATCACATCACAGACCTTTCCGTTGACAGTGCACCGAGTACGAAATATATTGTGCCGCTGTGGATGTAATTCCTTTCGTGGGGTATACAATAGTCGCCTCACAACGAGAGATTCGCCACGATCCTCGCCTGTCACTTCATCGCCACCTGCTATTTCGTCAGTGGTTTGTTCATATTCATCAAAGTCGTGATCTTCTTCTTCGGCCTCATCTTCAGTGCCCCCTTCATTTATAGTCAAGTATGCTGCCGGACGTTGAGGACAAGTGTTTGATAAATGTCTTGGTTGGCCACAGCGGTAACAACTGTTCGGCCTTGGCCGAGCATAAGGATTCGGAATCCTACTCGAGCCTGCTGTTGTGGGTGCTGCCCGTTGAGGTCTGGATGGTCCGCTCCCCGTATCACGGTTCACGGGTAGAGGAGGTTGAGGACGTTCTCCTACCGGATCTTTTCCTCGAGCCAGCACTGGATCCTGTGTGGGACCTGTCATAGGGGGTCGATTTGAAGGATAGGGACGAGCAGGAGCTCTTGCAAGCTGTGTTTCTGCCCTTCCTGTCAATTGAACTGCTTCATCTACGGTCCCGACTGGGTACATCTGAACTCGATCCTAAATTACCGGTCGCAACTCACCTATAAATCGTGTCACTTTCTGTGACTCAGATTCTGACAAATCGTTTCGTGTAGCCAACCGCTGGAATTCTTCAGTGTAATCTATAACAGTTCGATTTCCTTGTCGGCAATTCTGGTATTGCTGGAATAATATCTGCTCATAATCACTGGGGAGAAATCGTGAACGAAGAAGACGTCTCATCCGAGGCCATGATGCAATTGGTCCCACCATGCAGAAGCACCAAATTTTAATTTAAACGCTACCAACTTCACCCTTTTATGATCTGACACATCCATATAATCGAAATATCTCTCTTCTTCGGCTAGCCAATCGAGAAAATCTTCGATACGTAATAAACCGTTAAAACTAGGAAGTTCAGCCTTACCTCGATAGTCTCTTTCAGCACGATCTAGACGATCGCCTCCATTGATTGGTCGTCGATCAAAACTCTCATTAATGTCCTCGTTGCTGGAACTAAAATCATCTGGTGTAGCCCTACGATTTACCGCTAGTAGTGCTCTGCGATAATCAGGGTCACGTCGTACAGCAACCACGGGTGGTGGGGCGACCATAGGTGGTGGAGCACCGCCTAGGGCTCGGGGCGGAAGTAGCGCATCCGCAAGACGGTCGAGGATTGCCTGCAGCCTTTGTATGGTCAACTGACTCTCCCGATGGAAAGCTTCCATTCTTTCCGAAAGATAACGAATCCATGGATCACCGTCCACAGAATTTTGATTCATACCTTCGTTGTTTGCCATCGGCCCGAGGGAAAACCTCGCTTTGATACCAAATTAACGCAGGGATGAACGTGATGAGGTCGATCACCGTCTTCCTCAAGGATAACTACTCCGAATCCACGGAGCTTCTCTGGACTCCTCACAGAGACTTCTCGAATCCACGAGGAAAGAAAGCAGGAAGATAGAAATAAATTCTAATAAATTTGAAATTAATTGATGAAATCCCAAAATCGAGTTCACAACCCTTTAAGTAAGGGAACCAAGCAATAAGAAAGAAATCAGACTCAAACTACAACTAAAACTCCTAGAATTCGCAACTTACTATAAATAGTAAACTTACTATTTATAGACGGTCATGATGTCTACTAGTGCGTAAGGTTTTCGGCCGAAAATAGTAAGTGTCCTATTTGGTTTCACCAAACCGTTCTCCTAATTATCCTAAGCACTTTTCATGTTGGACACAACTCCTAAAGCCCAACGGATGAAAAGTTATACTCAAACTAAAACTTACTATTTATAGTAAAAACAAAATTAAAACGAGGAAACGACCTTCGATCAGTGGGTTTTTCACAAATCCGGGCTGCGCAACCTGGCGTAGCGGGGTTGGTTGGCTAAAGTAGCTCGTTCTACCCCAAAATCATATATTTTACGTCGGATAACTCATTCCGGATTGTGAGATACGCCCGATCTAAGGTCAGATGGTTCGAATCACTTCTGTCGCCGACCGTGCCTTTTCTGATTCATTTTGTCCATGAAATTGTCCGCAACCCGCTCTACATCAGTTTACCTAAATAAGATTTTCAAACTTATATATGAATATTTCCCTTAGTGTTTATTTGCCATCTAATTTATTGATAAGGTCAAATACGCCAAGATTAAGGGAAAAACAAATATCAGCTTGATCCAAAACTTTTGTAGCCAATCAATGGTCAATAACCACTGTGCTTTTTTTTTTTTTTTAATGCCTAAAATGACCTAAAAAAATAGATAGACAGGGTGATGCAGAATACACACATCAAGGTGGGCCCATGGTCAGGGATCCACCGACCTGAGATTTGGATCTGCTTCATGTTTTAGACCAGCCATAAAATAAGCTGCCAAAAAGGACGGACAACGTGGAAGTAAGTCAAATATATAAGGTGGGCTCCCCGCCGAAGCGACGCCACCATCAATCATGTTCGCGGAACGTAGACCCAGGTCAAAAGCTGTTGTTGGGTAGGAGCCCGTTACACGCTATTCTCGGGATTTAGACCCATGACTAAATTAGCGTCGACTACTGCCCATCTATCGGGGTCCCACACTTTTCTCTTTTGATGGAACCGAAAGCATCTATTGGACGCCAATTACGTCCTACCCACGGTCTCCAGCCGGGAACGTGCAGGAGCTTTGAGTAGCTACCGTGATGTATGGGTCTTACACGCCGTCCATCCATTTTTTTTCGTATAATTTTATCGTGTGCGTTTAAAATTGAGGTAGTCCAACGCTCAAGTGGACCACACTACATGAAGCAGCGGTTGAAATGATTCTCACCGTTGAAATTTTTCTAGGGCCCACCGGTAATATTTATTTTTCATCCAACTTATTCATAAAGTCATATATACTTGGAAGAAGAAGAAGAAGAAGAAGCAGCAAAAAGGAAGAAAAAAACGTTCCATCAATCGACCTTGGGTCAATCATACAAACGTACTCAGGCTGAACGAACCTGGCTTCTACTTGTACCAATTCATGGCCCGAGGACAGTATACATATTCCCTGGCTGTAAACCTAGCCAGGACTAATTGAGTTGTTAAGTACGGCCCCGTCTAACGCGATCCCATCATTATGAACGGCACTTTTCACGGTCCACCATTATGAATGCGGTACCTTTCCCCTTTGATTGAATGGCGAGGACCAAAAGCATCTACTGCTTACAACCACCCACCTAACAAGATATTTTAATTAAAGTCACCCAAACGCCTAATAGGGCAGGGTCTCTGTTATGGCAGTCCATGGATGCCGGACCTGCAGGACTCCGAGTTATATCCAATTTTAACAAGTCATGCTCTCATTTGTTGGACCCAGTACGAAATCAGCCTGGCTTTGCATTCACCGTTTGTGCTCAGTAATCAACTGTAATTGGGTTGAGTTGGGTCACCCCGGTTAAGTCGGGTGACACACACACATGTAAGAGAGACTGTTAACACACCATACACATGTCAACTTGGCACGTGTGTGTGCACGATCTAATCCAGCCATTAGGTACACACAACCACGTAAATGCCTTTATTTGTCAAGTACCTAGTTTGAAACCTAGATCCATACCTTAATTCAGTATAAATGTGATTTGGATTCCAATGCCTTTTAAATACAAGCTACTAAATGGCCTGTGGGTGTGAATTGCACGGATCAGTTTTGTTATCATCAAGGCAAGCAAACCAAATTTGAGGTGAGCACATTCTCTATATTCCATACCTGGAGAACAATTAATAAAATTCAATAGCATCTTAAGAAGCTTAATGTCAAATTCATTGTTAATACCCTCCTAAGATGAAAATGTTATGATCACCTGTTTTTAACTGAATATAAAATTACAGTCAGGTCCGCTTTACATATTCTCGTGAGGTAGACCTGAGACAAAAGCTGCTGTTGGGTGGGAGCCCATTACACACTTTCTCAGGACTTAGACCCAGGACTAAATTAGAGTAGAGTAGGGCCCATTTATTGGGGGCGTGGATTGCGTCCTACCCCGCCCGTACCGTAGTCCGTCCGGGCAGGGCTCTGTAGGGCCCACCATGATGTAAGTGTTTTATCCACGCCGCTCATCATTTTTCCTCAGATCATTTTAAGACATTATCCAAAAAATGAGGAAGGTCCAACGCTTAAGTGAACCACAAAGTGGGGGTTAAACGTACACCATTAAAAACTTCTTGGGAGCCGGAGAAGTTTTGGATCAAGCTGATATTTGTGTTTTCACTTCATCCACGTCTACATGACCTCATGAATAAGTTAGATGGTAAAAATACATCACCATGGGTTGAGTGTCATTATCACAGCAGCTTCCTTTGCTCTGGTCCACTAGAGCTGTGTACCTGCCTAAATTTTAGGATTTAACCTTAAAATGATCCGAGAAAAGTGATTAACAGCGTCCATGAAATACTTACATCACAATGGGCCCCACAGAACCCTGGCCGAACGCAGTCCGTGTACCTATCGGATCCCACACTTGGGAACGGTACTTTTCTCCTTTGATGGAACCGAAAGCATCTATTGGATGCCAATTCCATCCTACTTTGAGTAGCCACCATGATGTATGAGTGTAATCCACACTGTTCATCCATTTTTTCCTATAATTTTAGGGCATAAGCTAAAAAATGAGGCTGATCCATGGCTCAAATGGACCACACCACATGAAGCAGCTGTTGTAATGATTCTCACCTTTGAAACTTTTCTAGGGCCCCCCGTAATGTTTATTTACCATCCAGCCTATTCATAAAGTTAGATATACCTGGATGAAGAGAAAACATAAATACCATCTCCATCCAAAACTTCTGCGGCCCCCAAGAAGTTGTCAACAGTAAGATTTTAATCACTATTGTGTAGTCTACTTAAGCCTTGGATCTCTATCATTTTTTTATACCCTTAAAATGATAGGAAAAAAATAAATGCACGGTGTGGATAAGACACCTACATCACAGTGGGCACTTAAAGCTCCTGCCCGTTCCCAGCTGGAGATAGGCAGGGTAGGACGCAATCCGCATCCCTAGTCTAGTTTATAGTCTTCCTCATGTCAGATGATATTTGAATTAAAGTCACCCAAACGCCCTGCACGACCGGTAATCAAGGATCCATGTTATGGCTGCCAATGGGCATGGACTCACGGACACCCCTCAGACTCGCATACGATTTTGATAGGTCGGAGGCTCATTCATTGGACCGGTTAAGACATCAGGCATGATTTACGCTCCCCTCTCACACCTGTTTAAAACTAGGGTGTAATTGGTTTCGAGTTCTACTTAATAGAATTAGTTAAGTCCTTGGGCAGAGTCCACTCAGTTTTAACAGTTTAATTAAGTTGTGTGTGTGTTTATATATTATTTTCTTGAAAAGGAGAAATTTTCATTGAAAGGCAATATATACAGAAAGCCTGTTTCCGGCGAGTAAAAACGGACCTAGGTTGGACCTGCCTATCATATCCTATACATGGGAAAATCTGTATTTAATTAAGTATATTAGATATGTATGGATTGTTTTAGCGAAAATAAATGAGCTTTTCCAAGCCACAGATGTAAGAGGACCTTTTTAAGGCACCATGCACATGTCAATATGGCACATTTGTGTAATCTAATCCATTCATTGGGTTGCACAACCATGTAATTAATATGCTCTTATTTGTGGTGAACTTAGTTTGAAACCAAGATCAAAGGTGAAATAGGTACCTAATCTTGATTAGATTGGACCTGGACTTGACAAGACCATATCCTAATTGAGTCGGGATCCTCTGTTTCTGGCCGTCAACAGGGATTTTCTGTTACCCTAATGGTTCGGGGTCCAAAGCTTTTATTTTTTATTTTTATTTTTTTAGTGAGTGGTGATGTGGACCAATGAGGATTAGGGTATCTGGAAATCTGTGTAGACCAGATAACAGAACATCCGGACTCATCCTAATTAGTTCCATGTGTCTACCATAAGACCCAGATGCTGACTGCCCTACTGCAGGATTTGCAATTCCCCTTTCCGGAACTCCACAGTAGAATTTTAAATTTTTGAGTTTTTTGTTTTTTTGTCATAATGTTTTAGGAAAATCATATAAAAATAAAAAATTAAAGTTACTTTTATTATAAAATAATAAATAATTCTAAAATGCTAAATATATATTCCTATAATAAAACAAGAAAATTTAACCAAAATAGCAATAATTTCACAATAAAGTTGTTATAAATCAAATTAATTTTCAAAATCTCTCCAAGTCGGTGATAATAATGCCGGGTCCACGTTTCGTAATTAAAGTTAGGTTATTTTGAAAATCTTGTGATTGAGGGAAGTCCATTGAAGGAGAAGAAACTCTCTGGTTGCATGTGATGGTTCATATGCACGCCGTTGATTATATACATGCAGTACATAGCTAGTGTTGAACCGTCCATGCATCCAAAATCAAGCAGATACGATCATCATGTGGCTCCACAAGAGCACAGACATTTGAATCTTTGTTCATTTTCTCTCAGCTTCTCATTTGTTTAGTACAAACGTGGCCCACCTAATGACCAAATGAGCTCGGGCTATTAGTTATTGACGCAGGGAAGGAATGTTGAGGTTGAGCACCATCTTCCTCATAGGGATAACTACTCCGAATCCAGGAAGCTTCTCTAGACTCCTCAGATAAATGCCTTGAACCCACGTGATATACAAGAAAATAAAAAATAAATTTTAGATATTTCAAAATAATTAATTGATGCTAAAAAATAAAGAGTTTACAACCCTTTAAATAATGCTATGATCCGTAGGGAGAAGTTTTGGAATCAAACTACAACTAAAAGTCTCATAAATCGTGACTCACTATAAATAGTGAACGTACTATTTATTAACATTCATGTTTTCCACTAGCCTCATGGTTTTGGCTAAAAATTGTAAGTGTCCTATTTGGCTCACTAAGCTATTTTTCTAATTTTTCTAAGAACTTTTAATGTTGAACATGACTCGTAAAACCCAACGGATGAAGAATTACAATTAAACTAAAACTTATTATAAATAGTAGAAACAAAATTAAAATCGATTTTTGACCTTGGATATGATGGAATCTCGCAAATTCATGGTGGGTAACCCGGCTTAGTGGGACTAGGTGGCTAAAGTAGCTTCCCCTACTCCAAAATCATATATCGCACAGGATAACTCATTCCGATTTGCGGGATATGCCCATTTTAAGTTTCTGACAGTCCGGATCACTTCTGCCTCTGATCGGACCTTCTCTTGTCCAACTTGGACATGAAATTGTTCGTCACCCACTCTACATCAGTTATGACATCTACAGTGTTGGGATTGCCTGACAAGCAATTCGAATCTCACACATATAAGTGTGATGCCAGCGGATTAATTCCATTTCGTACACAAGTGGATGCAATTAGCATTTCACTACACCAGTAAGATTGTTACCTGGCTTCAAGAACATGTAGACAGGATGATCCTAGGCAGTCGTTATCTGATAAGAAAACTGTGCAATGATCACAAACATCTGAACAGATCATCATGCGTTCAAGTTTTGTGGTGCCCAACTGAGATGTTTATATGGAATCGCATGTTCACTGTTCATCCCAAGAAACAATTCCATCCAAACTCAGGTGGGACGCAGTACAGGGAGAACTGTACAATCACAGAAAAAACTTACATATTGACTTGCTGTGGCCCACCTAAGTTTTGTAATGGTTTGAATTTTGAAGTGCCCCTGAGTCTTGGTGGAGCTCAGCTGATATGAATAGGTCAGATGATATATATATATATACAACTATGTGAACCTCACATTCCATTGGAAGATCTTATGGTGGGTGCGCCAACCTCAACGTCTCACAGAGAACCCTTTTGTGTGGCCCACCTGAGTTATGGTGAGGCAGGATTTTAGGAGCTTACCCTAAAATGGAGGAACCACATAATGAAAGGGTTCGATGACAGTCGGCGCCACTGGAAAGAATGGTAATCATTTCCGACAAGGCAGTTATACAGATCAACTAATACTGCCAAGTGCCAACGATCCAAATATAATGTGGAACATGCTCTCTCTTTTTGAGCATCATTGAGAGAGTCGTCGAATGGCCCACCACGACCTCTGTTTCATATACAGTGAGAATGCACCGCCACAATTAGAACTGTTTTCAATCTTGCGAAGGAGTTAAAAGTTCCTCCTCCAAGGTTGGTGGGGGCACATCAAATAACTGCTTCCCCATCATCTTCCACAAACGTTGCTTTCTCCATTTATGGCGAAATGAATCGCATTCTACACTATTTTGCTGCATCAAGGTTGACCTGGTAAAGTCGTTTCATGGCTCATGTGATTAAAGATCTGTATTCCGGATGAGTATGATTTCCATAGATATGAGGCTGTAAACATGAAGATATAAAATCAAATTAAACAGTTGAAGATATAAAATCAAAGGATTTTGACTATACTAGCTATGTGATATGGTTAAAATCTTTAAAAGGAAGGGATGTTTCAAATATTCTTATAATAGTTATTTGACGAGTTTTGAAAATATTTTCGGACTAAATTGTCCATGTTCTTGGATTGACAATTGTATGAATCTTGAGTGAAAAAGAAGTTATATAGTATCCAATCCATTCATTTTCTCTATATCCCTCTATTTATATGATAAGATGCTAATTTCTTGCTTACATGATTTATATGTGGCTCACAAAATCTAATAACTTATAACGGTATTCATTTAATACGATTTTTTTTTTTGGTGATGTGGTCAATGTGATTGGCATATGTTGATCATGCTTCCAACCATAGCCTTTCAGGAAAGTCTAAGGTTAATAGATGGAGTAGATTCTACACATATGCGATGGTGGGCCCCACAAACAGTGTATGAACGTCCTTAGAAGTTTTATTGTGGTGTAGTCCATTTAGGAAGTTTTTGAAGGTAGGAGTTCAATCATCATTGTTTCTTGTGGTGTAGTCCATTTAAGCATTTGATATGCCTCATAGGGCTCATGTGATAAGAGTTGAGGTTGTCATGCATTACGGGTCGGGGATGTCATGTGTTAAGTTTTGAGGTTGTCATATGTCAAGGGTTAATGTTTTTAAAGTCGAGGTTGTCATGTATTAAGGGTCGAGGTTGTCATGCATTAAAAAAATTTAAAAAACAAAAAAAACCTTACAAACAAAAAAAAAAAGTCCTTAAAAAAATAATTAAAAAAAAAGGTTGAGGTTGTCATGCATTCACTCCTAAAAATAGACCAAAAGATACAAACTAGATCCGTAGCGAAAGAATGTTCTAGTCCATACCCATTGGTACCATAGCCAATGTTTTTTTAGAGTCGTGGTTGTCATATATTCACTATAAAAAATGGACCAAAGGCTACGACCTAGATCCATAATGAAAGAATGTTTTAGTCCATAACCATTAGTACCTTAGCCATTACTTTTTCAAGGTCGAGGTTATCATGCATTCAATACCAAAATGGAGCAAAGGCTATTGATTTGATCCGTAACGAAAGAATATTTTAATCCATAGTCATTGCTTTTGAAGGGTTGAGGTTGTCATGTGTTAGGGGATTAGGTTATTATATGTCAACCTTCACCCATCACATATGACAATGTTGACCCATAACACATGACAACCTATATCTCTAACATATGACAACTATGACCCAAACCCTTAATATATGATAACCTAGACCCTTAACACATGACAACATAGACTCTTAACACATGACAACATAGACTCTTAACATGGATAACCCAAACCCTTAACACATGATAACCACTTTAACCAAGGCAATATGTTACAAAATAAAAAATTTATCTCTTTCATTGTCTTCTACGTGACAATCACACTTATCTTTATCTACTTTAAATCTTTTCTAACAATCTCTTCTCTTCATGACAACAATAACCACGACCATCCCTTTTTATCTACAATCAACAGTGGCTTTCATCTCTAAGAAAATGATATTCTACAAAAAATAAAATAAAAAATTCATTTAAATTATCTTTCACATATTGGTGGCTTCTATCTCTAAGAAATGTGGTCGTTAGAGTAAAAAATAACACTTTTGTAAGGCTTTAGAAGTTGTTAGTGGTGCCCATTAAGGATTTATTCGATTTTTATTGATTTTAAAAAATAATAAATTAATAAAAAAGTTGATACGTATGTTGGAGACGTTGATGGCAGTAAACTTATGTCAGAAAATGCGGGTAGTGGTGGTTCCTTGGAAGACATGTTTGGAAAGAAAGAAGAGGCTTAAGGAAGTAATTCATGTATTACCTCACCATACACAACCTTCATTTTCAAGTCTAATTCAACCGGTGTTGTCTTCATAATTTGATGTATTTTATCTAGGAGCTCTTGATACGTAATATTATCTCTCACAATAACCCAATTCGAGTACCCACCTACATACTAGAAAGTTCTCTTCATATAGACCATCCCCATCATAATAGCATAGGATGGGCCGGTAGCCCATAATCTTTTAATATGGCTTAACCTATGATAAAAAAAGGATAGTGTATTATTATGTTTACAAAATAAAGGGTATAAATTGTCAAATGTGAAGGGAGAGGTTGTAAAATTAATGCAAATGATCTAGGTTGTCATCTGTTAAGAGTTGAGCTTGTAAAATGTGAAAGATTTAGGTTATCATCTGTTAAGAGTCGAGATTTTCAAATAACATGAAAAGTCGTGGTTGTCAAATGTGAAGGGTATATGTTATCATAACAACATGAATGGTCATGGTTGTCAAATTTTAAGGGTTGAATTTGTCAACTTTTTTATTCGTTAACCTCGATCCTTCACACCATCTAATCTCGACCCTTACATACTGACTGTCAAGCTTGACTCTTACTGGATATTAGCCTCTACCCTTATTGGATGAAAACCATGACCCTAATTAGATGACATTTTACACTGTTATCATTCTCCACATTAACCCTAAATAAAATGCTAAAACACATCACAACCTAATTCTTTAAAAAATCAACATCATCAATGGCAAGGTTTAAGGTTTTATTTACCTTTGAAAATGATTAAAACTATAGTTTACTATGATATTTGAAACATTAGAGAACGACATGATTTTGGTGGTAAAAGTGGTGGACGAAGTTCTAACGAAGATGATTTTGGAGATTAATGCTAGAGAATGCTAGATAGATGCTGGATGAGAGAAATGGTGAAAAGAAATAATGGACTTTAAAGAATAGGAGTTTTCAGATGAACACTGGAGAATGACAGAGGAGATAAATGTTGGAGCGACATTGGAGAGAAATATTAGAAGGAGAGTGGTAGTGGGTCCCACGATCTTCAATTTTTCAAGAAAGAAGAAGTTCATCTGTAAAAAGTGTAAAAAGCCACATCATTTATAGGGCCACCATCACATATGTGTGGAATCCGATCCATTTCTTTTTTTTTTTTTTTGAAAAGTGGATTGATACCACTAAATTCATTAATCACAGTGATTTACATCCATTCGGGTGGGTCTGAACAAAAAGAAAACGGATCGCACCTATCATATAAACAAGGCTGAGCAAGGCAAATCCAGCCAAAAAACCTAAAACACCACTGAGAGCAACCGCTAATTGCAAGAGAAGGATGGACATGATCAAATGAAGACCTTCTTAGAGCCCCAAGGCCTACCATGTCCAGAAGGAGAGCACCTCTAACGGACCTCGGAAGATCTAAAGACAGTCTAAAAATGCTGTCCGGACAGTCGTCGCTAGCCTCCCTTGCCAACGCATCAGTTCACGGAAGACATGATTGAAAGATAGATTTAGGTGCCGCCTAAAGTCATGGATTTTACGCAATCTGTGCCAGATTTTCCAAGGCATGGGAGCTTGAGGGTCCTCTGTCGTCATCGCAATGATTTTTAAGTCAAATTTGACTGTTATATTGGATAGGCCCAGATTGGAGTAAATGGTGAGCCCATCAAGCATGGTGTAACGCCCTGAAAATCGGGGGTCGAGCATAAACTCCACTCCCGAGTTCCAGAACATTACTTATGTAACATAAATGCTTATGATTGAATATTGTCTATGTTAGTGTATTAAACATGAGTGGGATTAAGCCAAAACAGCATATCATACTCTAGAGATAGTTAAATTATGCGAGCGGAAGACTGTGATAGTATATATAACATATATAGACTGTTGTAAGTCTCCAGAGTGTAAACATGTTACCGGGTTAAATATATACATGTATACTCCAAAGATGAACAAAAATAATATTCATGAGTGCTCAAAAAGTGTAAAATGATGAGTGTTATGGAGTCTAATCAACCTCCTTGTAATCCCGTAGATCAGAACACGGTCTATGTAGACCTGCCTGATAGCTTCCTATAGGAGAAACCCTCCTCATCATCATGAAGGTTTGGCTCCGCTTCACGAGCAACACCATCATGTGAAACTAAAACAAGGACTGGTTGGTGTGTACAACACCGTCCCGTAACGTGGGAGTGAGTGATCAACTCAGTGGAATCATAGAGCAAAGATTAACATGTTATCAAATCAATCACGCGATAATGGTAAAGCAAGCAATCAAACATTCTTAAATACTGTGATTAATGCAAGGATGAGATGCAATAATGATACATGTCCTCACCTACATACTCCCTCATGCGACACCATCTTACGTCCACGGCATGCTTTCATCCGTCAGTGCTCCACATCTTCCAAGCACATGCAATGCGATATGGGCATGATTACCGAGTTATTATTAGTCATTTTCATACAACAGGATTGGAAAACTAGGGTACTTCCCTTATGTCATTCTCAACAAGGATCCTGTCTAGGGTCGTCACTCCTAGTAGTCCTATACGATGATATGGTTCTAGGTCGCTGCAAGGGCTGCTAGGACAGTTGCATACACTCGTTGCACCTCTCCCCCATCACCTTATCAATACAGGCCTAGTTGTACTCTTATTGCTACGGAAGGGTCGTCGCCTCACGTAGACTCAGAGTATGCTCCAGGTCACTACAAAGGGCTCGCCATCAATCAAAGTAGGCCGACAGCTCGAATATAGTGTCTCATACTACCATAATCAGTTCACGAGTCTGAGGTGCTCACTGGTCACTACGGGGAGGCTCATCGCCCCAGCGTACGTCGATAGCTCGACCACGGTGTCCCATACCACCATGCCTGGCTCATGAGTCTTAGTGGATCAAGGTACCACGATTATCAGGGTTATCACTGGTAAGTTCAGTACCATAGGTTCAAGCAGTTATGACCAATACAAGGTGAACATACAATGATTAGTCGGGTTTCTTGACAAGCTCGACTAGTATGAGCGCACCTCAAGCTGAACGACATGAAGTGCATAAACACCTCGTGTAGCCTAACCACTGCCGTCAACCCAAGCACGACTCGAGTTTGTCGACGCGTCCTTCGTGGCAAATAGAATCCAGCCACGAATTCAAATCTGTTACCAACAGCCTGGACTATAGTATAGCCCTAAACACTTGTAATCTAAATCAATAATCATATGAGAGAGAAAGAATTGAAATACAAGTAATTCCAATATATTATCAGCATATTGTAACATACATCATAAGCAGTTAACCACACACGAGTATTTCTCACATAAGGTAATTAATTCAATTACAACAAGTATAGAGGACATCATGTAAATCATCAAATTAGTTAAGAATCCAATCTCATCGCTAATCTACAACACCATTTACTCAATACTTACTACTACATACATTTATATAAACACTTAGTCTACACACATTAGTCCACATAGCATATGTCGGCCAAAATTGTGCATTAGGGCGAATCTCTTCGCCAAACAGATCATACACGCATAACTAGCATAGGTATACGACAAATACTCATGGCAATTATATCAGCGAAATACGTACGTATACAGTATTTCCTACAAATACCTAAAATACCCTAAATCTCATATTCTTCGCATGTATTCGAAATGAAAAACAGACGGCATGTTCTACATGTCAAACGACATCCTTGTCAACAATCTACCATTAAATGGTATTGAAATCTTTGAAAATAGGTAACCCAAGCATCTAAAATCCGCACTTTACGCCGTAGAAGTGTAACGAATTCAATAGAGACTCTAAGTCTTTGTCAACGGCGGATACGCTACCTATGGCAAGAAACAGGTTAGCTAGAACATCATTGGAACTATTATAAGCTTCAAAATAGGTTAGGGTTAGGGTTTCTTACCTAAGAACGGAGTTAGAAATGCCGTAATAGCGATACGGTAGAGGTGTTGAAGCACATGGAGTGACAGGGTAGAATTCCTGGGAGAAACTCCAACTCTCTCTCACTTTTTCTCTCTTTTCTCTCTTCTCTCTCCTAGGGTTTTTCCAAAATTCGTATGGGAGGAGAGAGTGAGGGCTTAAGGCCTTTTTATCAGCCCAAAAATGACAGAAATAGACTTTGGGCCAAGGTATACTTAAGTTATAACCAAATCGGATCTGTTCCGATCCAACGGAGCACTTCTGGAGGTCCTGTTACTAAATGCGGTTAGATTTAAGCTCTCTAATATCGGATCTTTAGTCAGTTAAATTTTCAGTCCGATCAGGTTTCCAGATCGTCCGTGGTGAACCTGCTTCAATTCAACGGTTACTGAACTTCAATCAAGGCCACAACTACTTAGACATGTAAGGGCAATTTTTTTTGATCTGAGGGTGAAATTTGATCGAATTCTGACGGTCAGAACGCTTAAAAATGTCGCGCAAGTGACACGTTCCAAATTCCTTCAAAATTTAATTAATTTTCTAAAAATCTTCCTTTTCCTACCCTCTTTACTCCGGACTCAAGGAAACGGTCTCAGGACATTGTCTGGACTTGATTTTCGAAGTAATTTTCAAGTCTAACTAGGCGGTCATAATGGTCTAAGGTCATAGATATCGAACTTTCGATGTGCGGTCTAGATCCGATATGGAGTTTTCAAATGATCTCGAGGGAAACTGGGCTTAGAGATTGATCATAGGTTTTAGGGTAACCTAGCGTCAACTATCCTACATGTTTTGGCTCTTGCGGATCGTATTTAAAGTAATTGGTGATAATTATACAGGTAATCTAGTTTAGCGCTAGCTAATACACGTTAAATTTCTAAAGAATTAGGTTCTAAATGATTTCTCTAGCTTTGGAATTGAGTTATGAGGAGTTACCAAGGTGTTATGGTTGACCCATTGTCTAAGGACGTTTAATTCCAGGTTGAAAAAAATCCAGGTTGTTACACATGGCCTGGGCTTTTGTGATCGTGTTTGAAACTATCCCATAGTATCTGTGGAAAGCAAAAATGAACCTACTAAGGTGGTCTCTGCAGATGCCCCCACCTCCGCTCTCCCCTGGGTTTCATCTCGAGGAACCATCTAAATTTAATTTCAGCCAACTGATTTGGGGTTTCAGCCATTTGACTAGAGAGATTTTGCCTTCTTGGAGGAGGTTGGATCTTTTTATACCCAACATCTGGAGGGAGATACTCTTATACATGGTGTTCCTTTCTGGGATGGGAATGGAGCAACCAATCTCACTCAGCCAGTGAGAGGTCTTGGAAATGATTTTAGTGGCCGACATGTTTTGGCCCTCAAATCTAGCAGCATTTCTGTGAAGCCATATTTCCCAGATGATGGAGCTGGGGATGGGGCTGATTAAAAAAGAGAGCCTTGATTTATTACTGGCCTTCAAAGTCCAGTGTGTGATTCTTTGGAGAATGGAATAGTTGTGGATATGAGGCATTTCAAACATCTCCTCAAAGAAAAACCAAACCTGCGAAGCGATGACACCGTGACAGAACAAATGGTCCAGATCCTCCTCTGCTATGAGTTGCTAGTTTGGATTTGAGTTTGAGGACTGAGCTCTGATGAACAGAATGCAGGGAGGCAGGCACTTGGGAAGAGATCTGAGGATGAGGCTGAGAAGCGGGAGAGGATATCTGCTGTAGTCGTTGGTCTGCAAGGTGACTTTTGCAGCATTCGCATCTTGACGTGAGAGAAACACCCCCCCCCCCCTCTGGACAGCTTTATCAACAAGGATGGCTTCATGGATGGTTTTTCAGACCAAAGTCGCCAGTTTTGGAGGTAGAAATTTGTTCCAAATCCATTTGGCCCAATGAGTGTTAGAGGAGTGCTGCCTTGACCTCTTCCAAGCTAATTTAAGGGAGAATTTCCCTGAGGCTGATAAATCCCAAATCAGTTTATCTGCTCTGTTTGAAAGCGAAGCAATATTCTCTGAAATGGTCTGCATAATAGGAGGAGGATTGATGTGGTGTACGTCTGAAAGTCTCCACCTGCATGTCTCTTGTGGCCTCCATCCAAGCTGACCTAGAAGAAATTTGCAAGGGCTCTATCAATAGATTTGCTAACAAATTTGGGGACATTAACAGTGGACATCAAGTGGATGGGAATACAGGAGAGCACGTGTTTGATCAGCACCAACTTCGCTACTGGGTTAAGGATCTTAGCCTTCCAACCTTCGAATTTGGAAGCAATGTTCTGGAGGAGCTGGTGTAAAAACAGGCTTCTGATTCTACCTCCAGTGAGGGGAACTCCAAGGTAGATTGATGGGAGGAATGCTTGTTCTAATCTTGTGAGATTGCACAACTTTTGGACTTTGATGCTGGGCGTGGACTTAGGGGCAATGAAAGAGGTTTTGAAAGCATTAACTTCCTGACCTGAAGCCGCCTCGTATTCTCGGACAAACTTGAGGATAAAGCGCACATTGTCTAGTTTTCCATTAAGAAAAAGGATAGCATCATCAGCGTAAAGAAGGTGAGAAATTCTGGGGCAAGTTTTAGAGAGCTTGTATAGTTGATAGCTCCCTAAAGCAAAAAGATTGCTGACGTCCCTACTAAATTGTAACATCCCGAAAATCGGGGGGGTCGAGCAAAAATCCAACTCCCGAGTTCCAAAATGTTATTTATGCAACATGGATATATATGATTGAATGTTGTCTGTGATAATGTATTAAACATGAGTGAGATTAATCCAGAACAGCATATCATACTCCAGAGACAGTTAAAGTCACAAGCGGAAGACTGTGATAGTAGGTCTAACATATATAAACTGTTGTATGTCTCCAGAGTGTGAACATGTTACCAAGTTATATACATACATGTATACTCCAAAAGTAAACAAAAGGAATATACATGAGTGCTCTGAAAATATAAAATGACAAGTGTCAAGGTATCTAATCAACCTTCCTGTAATCCCGTCAATCAGAATACGCATAAAGGAGGGATCCTCCTCATCATCAACATCATCAAGTTCGGCTCCGCCTCGCTGGCCGCGCTATCATCTGCAATCACAAAAAGGTCTGGTGGGTGTCCAGGAACACCGTCCCGTAACGTGGGAGTGAATAGCTAACTCAGTGGAATAATAGAGCAAGGATTAACATGTTCTCAAATCAATCATGCGATAATAATAAAGCAATAAATCAAGCAATCCTAATACTATTGTTAATGCAATATGGCATGACGTGATGTATACCCTCACCGACGATCTCCCTCATACGACACCATCTTACGACCGCGGCATGCCACACTCCCTAAAGTGCTCCACATCTTCCAGGCACATGCAATGTAATGGTGATATGATTTCTGAGTTGTTATTAGTCCATTCAAACAGCAAGATTGGGAAACTAAGGTACCTCCCTTATATCAATCCCAACACAGATCCTGTCTAGGGTCGTCACTCCTAATAATCTCATACGATGTATATTTTGTAGGTCGCCGCAAGGGCTGTCAGGGCTGTTGCTCGCATTCGTTGCACCGCTCCCCCATCACCTTATCAATACAGGCCTACTGTACTCTACTGCTACGGAAGGGTCGTCGCCTCCCGTAGACTCAGAATACGCTCGCGGTCACTACAAAGGGCTGCCAGGGCTGTTGCTCGCACTCGTTGCACCGCTCCCCCATCACCTTATCAATGTAGGCCGACAGCAAGAATATAGTGTCCCATACCACCATAATCTGCTCACGAGACTAGGTGCTCACTGGTCACTACGGGGAGGTTTGTGGCCCCAGCGTAGGCCGATAGCTCGACCACGGTGTCCCATACCACCATGCCCGGCTCATGAGTCTTCGTGGATCAAGGTACCATGGTTAACAGGGTTTACAATGGTAAGTTCAGTACTCTAGGTTCAAGTAATTATGACTCATGCAGGGTGAACATACAACGGTCAGTCGAGTTACTTGACGGGCTCGACTAGCACGATCGCATCTCAAGTTGAACGACATGAAGTGCGTAAAACACTTCGTGTGGCCTAACCACTGCCGCCAACTCCAAAACACGGCTCGTGCTCATCGACGCGTCGTTTGTGGCAAAGATAAGCCAACCACGAATTCGCTCGGTTACCGACTGCCTGGACTAAGTACAGTCCCAAACATGTGGAATCATATCAGTAAAGCATGTGAAAGAATTGGAAATGAAATACCACCATATGAGCATGTTAACACATGTTGTAACATACAACTTAAGCAAATCACCTGATACATGCCTTTCACACATATAATGAAATTATGCATGTAACATACAACTTAAGCAAATCACCTGATACATGCCTTTCACACATATAATGAAATTATGCATATCGCCAACATATAGGAAATCATTTCCATCAGCAAATTAATTGAGAATTCAATCTCAAACTAAATCATAATGAAATCACCAAGCACATGTTATAACATACACCTTACGTGAATCATCAAGCACATGCATTTCATTCATATAATGAAATCATGCATATGGCTAACATGTAAGAAATCATTCACATCAGCATATCAATTGAGAAACCAATCTCAAACTAATCCATAACATCATTTCATTCAATACATACTAATACAAGCATTAATACAAACACTTACACTACACACTTAAGTCTACATATAGTATGTCGACCCGAAGTGCGCATTTAAGCGAATCTCTTCACCAAACTAATTATGCACGCATTCCTAACATTCTAATGCGACAACAAATCATGTCAATCACATCAGCAAAATATGAATGAAATCAGTACTTCCTACAAATGACTAAAATGCCCTAAATCTCATATTCTCCGTCGGTTTACGAAACAGGAAACGGACAGCATGTTGTACATGTCAAACGGCGTTGCCGTCGATAATCTACCATTAAACGACATTGAAAGCGTTGGAAACAGTCAATCAAAGCGTCTAAAATCCACACCTTGTCTCTTATGGATGTGTAAATTCGAACGGAGCGTATACGCTTCGTCTACAGCGATAAGAGAACCTAATTCACGAGTTACGTCAGCTAACAAGCTATGAATTCTAGTAAACCTCAAATCAGCAACTTTCTAGGGTTATTTCATACCTGAAAAAGTGGAGGAATCATCGGCCAGGTGATTAGAGCACGTGGCACAAGCAGCAGGGAATTCTCTCCCAGCTTCTCTCACAAACTCTCACCTTTTCTCTCTCCCAATCTAGGGCTTTTTTGTAAATTCGGATGGGAGAGAGGAGTGAGGGTTTCATCCCTTTTTATAAGCCCAAACTTGTCCGAAATAGGCTCGGGAACAAGTTTCACTTGAGGAGTAACCAAATCGGGGCTGTTTCAGTCCAAAAGGACATTTCTGGTGGTCCCCTGGCTGAATGCGGTTGGACTTAAGCTCATGCATACTGGATCTAGCATACATCAAGTTTTCAGTCCGGCAGGGTTCACAGATCGCATGTGGCGGTCCAGTTTCAGTTCAGCGGTCACCGCACGTAGATCAGGCCTGCAAATCTCATGATATGAAATAGAAATTTTTCCTGATCCGAGGGTGTAATTTGGCTGAATTCTAACGGTCAGAACGCTTAATACTGACACGTCAAGTCGTGTGCCAGATTTGAATTTTAAATTCCAATTCTGTCCCTATTCGCACTCTCTTCAGTCCGGGCTCAATGAAATAGCCTGTGATTATCGGTTGGACTTGATTTTCGAAATGATTGTCAAGTCCAGCTAGGCGGTCCTAACGGTCTAAGATAGTAGGCATCGAACTTTCGACGCGCGGTCTAGATCCAATACAAAATTTTAAGGTGGTCCAAAGAACAAACCTGCTTAGAGTTTGATCCGAGGTTATAGAGTATTATAGAGTCATACGTTCTACTCGATTTGGGTCTTGTAGAACGTATTTAAAGTGATCAGGGACTGTTTCCCAGCTACTCTAACGTTGCGCTAGCTAACTTACGCTTAATTTCTAAAGGAATTAATCCTAAGTGGTTTCTTTGGCTATGGAATTGGGTTCTGAACGATTTTTCAGGTGTTTTAATTGACCCACTGCCTAAGGACGTCAAATCCCATATTGGCCAAAATCCGTGGTGTTACAATCTACCCCCCTTAAAATAAAATTTTGTCCTCGAAATTGGCGAAGGGCAAGGAGTACTTTTTTTAAGGAAGGTTCAAATCTTATTTAATAACCTAACCGTACATATAACCTAAATCAAATGTTTCAATCTTAGGCCAGTGGGGAAGAGCCTAACCATGCTTCCACTGCGCCGCTCTGATCGAACGACAGCGTTGACTAACCTAACTGGATTGGACTTAATTCGTTCTACCCCCCTTAAAACTTGGTTTTACTTAAGGTTGAAGAATCGTTGCACCGATCCGTATATCGGAACGAGACGCAACTTAGGGGCTATCCTTAACCTAAAATGGAAACAACCTTTCTCTACATGGTTTTTCTTGCTAATGATGCGTTCTATGGCATTGGTACCTATGGTTATAAAGATGAGCCTAATCTCTATTGTGGTTAAGTTCAGGGGCAGGTATGAGTTGGTGGCAAGATGTCGAATCCTCTACTGGCTTGAAGTCCTTAACATTTACCAAGGGCAAAGCAATAACTTGTGGTTGTAGATGGTCGGGCCAACACGGAAGAATAGTTGTGTAATGGGTCTGAGCCGGATACACAAACCTTCTGCCCCGCGATGACAGAAAAGTTGTTGTATCAGTCCTTAATCCTAGTCGATGCCGATCTTCTGCTTGATCAGAGCATTGAATTTAGTGGTAACTACTAGGATTAAGAAGTCGATTCAAACCGCGAATACTTTGCTGATAATTGCATTTCCTTTATTCCGCGTTCCCGAATGCAATAAGCCCTTGGAGAAGGCAATTCTAAGGGGCATGCTAGTACATACTAAATTCAATCTGAGGAATTTATAAATGTTCCCTGAGAGTGAATGGTTCCTTCCTATGGACAACAACAGAAGTCTATAAGTCATAAGGGGATCTATCGAAGGAATAAGGTTCTACTTCAACCAAATTTAACCTTCAATTCCTTAGCATATACAGGCTTTACACTACTTAAGGTAACTAGTAGGCTAGTCTATAACTCAGTAGCTATAATCCAAAGCCTAAGATTATACAGTAAATGGCTTTCCTATACCATTTCTACTACAGGGAATTGTTCTATCGATTAGGGTCAAGATTGTCTAACTGGAATTGGATTTCTTATGTCGTCAGACCCTTCAAATCTAGAAGTGCTAACTCTAGGACCAAAACGTCAAGGGCTTATGTGGCCAGCAGCGTTTAGTTGTATCATATGGAACTGCATTCCTAGTCCCATGGCGGGATTGGAAGTGACATGCTTGGTAGGAGGGTGGGTTGGGATAAAAATTAATTTGTATGCTGAATCTTGGGAGTTACAATACTCCCAATCTAGGGACAATACCTAACAAAAAAATGAACGACATGCACTCCATTTAACAAATTTCAGCTATATTAAGCTCAAACCACAACACAAACACATTTTCTACCTACCAATAACAAAACACAGAAATTTTAAAACAGTAATCAAACAAGCGAAGAACGTGTAGAAATGGGATGGGTAAGCAGGTTTCCACGAGTCTGAGGATCAAATAAAAGGGACTTGAGAGAGAGGACGATGGAAAGGGAGAAAAAACTAAAATAGCCTTAACAATAGGCATGAAAAGCGGAGAAAATGTGGAGAAATAGTTGCCCAAATGGACAGAATGAAATCTAGGCGTTGTAGAGGGATGCTTCAAGCTCCCAAAGGCTGGATTTTTAAAAAGAAAAGAGAAGGAAAAAGGGGAATGGAGCTCCACACGATTTCAGCTCGTTTTGTGGATTGTAAGAGCTCCAAACAATGAGATTTGCAAGAGGGAAGGCTGCAAATTTCGATGGAGTTATGGAGTGTGGTCGTTTTTAACCAAGGATGGATTTGAGAGTAATTTAAAATCACTGTTTTTGGAATAGGGCAGCAAAAATGAAAATGGAGCTTGGAATGGGGGCCGTTTGTGAAGAAAGTAGGGTATAGAGAGGGTTTCAAGGTGTGAACCACATATGGGGGAGGTGCCCTAGCCGTATTAGGGCGTGCGCCCGAAAATTACATCCAGTGGACCCCACCGGACGGCGATGCATCGCCGGCCATCTTGCATGGTGGCCAGTGGGACCACATGGGTTTGGTCCCCCATGGTCCAGGGACCTCAAATAACTATGGGCCCCACCTTGGTTCATTGTATTTTGACCTATATAGGCCCAAACATGAGTTCGGGGCTTTTCGGGGCCAATCTGTAATTCTGAATACAAAACTCTATCATGCAGCATATGATTTTGGGGTAGAAGGAGCTATTACATCCATCTAGCTCATTATTTGCTAAAGAAAGAAAATTTAGAATGGCCTAATGGCCATTTTTCATGAAATTTTACTATTCACTGTAAAATTTTATAAAAGTATGATTTTATGCTATTTTCACATTAGGATTGATGCCTAACATGAAAAGGATAAGAGAAATTGAAGATTGGAGTGGTGAGAGGAAGAATTTCGAAGATTTTCGGTGAAACGGAGTTTTTAAGCCCTGACGATTGAATACAGGGGTTGTGGTTGTCCCACGGCCCAAGGATTCACATTAACGGGTTTAGAGTCATTCAAAGAATGTCTGAACCCACCTACCTACAACCTAAGAGCTACTCAGGTCGCTTCACGCGACCCTAGATGCGTTATAGACTCGATCGCGTGATCGATACGAATAGTCTTCGCCTATTGGCGAATCTGCGATCCTAGAAGTGTTTCTAAACCCTTCTCGCACCCACCTAAGTCAAAGGAAGCAACAGCGTACGTCGCGTGACCGTAACCCAGGCCCGGTTTAATCCAAATCATGCTCTAATACCATTTGTAACATCCCGAAAATCGGGGGGGTCGAGCAAAAACCCAATTCCTGAGTTCCAAAATGTTATTTATGCAACATGGATATGTATGATTGAATGTTGTCTGTGATAATGTATTAAACATGAGTGAGATTAAGCCAGAACAGCATATCATACTCCAGAGACATTTAAAGTCACAAGCGGAAGACTGTGATAGTAGGTATAACATATATAAACTGTTGTATGTCTCCAGAGTGTGAACATGTTACCAAATTATATACATACATGTATACTCCAAAAGTAAACAAAAGGAATATACATGAGTGCTCTGAAAATATAAAATGACAAGTGTCAAGGTATCTAATCAACCTCCCTGTAATCCCGTCAATCAGAATACGCATAAAGGAGGGATCCTCCTCATCATCAACATCATCAAGTTCGGCTCCGCCTCGCAGGCCACGCCATCATCTGCAATCACAAAAAGGTCTGGTGGGTGTCCAGGAACACCGTCCCGTAACGTGGGAGTGAATAGCTAACATAGTGGAATAATAGAGCAAGGATTATCATGTTCTCAAATCAATCATGCGATAATAGTAAAGTAATAAATCAAGCAATCCTAATACTATTGTTAATGCAATATGGCATGACGTGATGTATGCCCTCACCAACGATCTCCCTCATACGGCACCATCTTACGACCGCGGCATGCCACACTCCCTAAAGTGCTCCACATCTTCCAGACACATGCAATGTAATGGTGATATGATTTTCGAGTTGTTATTAGTCCATTCAAACAGCAAGATTGGGAAACTAAGGTACCTCCCTTATATCAATCCCAACACAGATCCTGTCTAGGGTCGTCACTTCTAGTAATCTCATACGATGTATATTTTGTAGGTCGCTGCAAGGGCTGCCAGGGCTGTTGCTCGCACTCGTTGCACCGCTCCCCCATCACCTTATCAATACAGGCCTACTGTACTCTACTGCTACGGAAGGGTCGTCGCCTCCCGTAGACTCAGAATACGCTCGCGGTCACTACAAAGGGCTGCCAGGGCTGTTGCTCGCACTCATTGCACCGCTCCCCCATCACCTTATCAATGTAGGCCGACAGCAAGAATATAGTGTCCCATACTGCCATAATTTGTTCACGAGACTAGGTGCTCACTGGCCACTACGGGGAGGTTTGTGGCCCCAGCGTAGGCCGACAGCTCGACCACGATGTCCCATACCACCATGCCCGGCTCATGAGTCTTCGTGGATCAAGGTACCATGATTAACAGGGGTAAGTTCAGTACCCTAGGTTCAAGCAGTTATGACTCATGCAGGGTGAACATACAACGGCCAGTCGGGTTACTTGACGGGCTCGACTAGCACGATCGCATCTCAAGTTGAACGACATGAAGTGCGTAAAACACTTCGTGTGGCCTAACCACTGCCGCCAACTCCAAAACACGGCTCGCGTTCATCAACGCGTCGTTTGTGGCAAAGATAAGCCAACCATGAATTCGCTCGGTTATCGACTGCCTGGACTAAGTACAGTCCCAAACATGTGGAATCACATCAGCAAAGCATGTGAAAGAATTGGAAATGAAATACCACCATATGAGCATGTTAACACATGTTGTAACATACAACTTAAGCAAATCACCTGATACATGCCTTTTACACATATAATGAAATTATGCATGTAACATACAACTTAAGCAAATCACCTGATACATGCCTTTCACACATATAATGAAATTATGCATATCGTCAACATATAGAAAATCATTTCCATCAGCAAATTAATTGAGAATTCAATCTCAAACTAAATCATAATGAAATCACCAAGCACATGTTATAACATACACCTTACGTGAATCATCAAGCACATGCATTTCATTCATATAATGAAATCATGCATATGGCTAACATGTAAGAAATCATTCACATCAGCATATCAATTGAGAAACCAATCTCAAACTAATCCATAACATCATTTCATTCAATAATACTAATACAAGCATTAATACAAACACTTACACTACACACTTAAGTCTACATATAGTATGTCGACCCGAAGTGCGCATTTAGGCGAATCTCTTCACCAAACTAATTATGCAAGCATTCCTAACATTCTAATGCGACAACAAATCATGTCAATCACATCAGCAAAATATGAATGAAATCAGTACTTCCTACAAATGACTAAAATGCCCTAAATCTCATATTCTCCATTGGTTTACGAAACAGGAAACGGACAGCATGTTGTACATGTCAAACGGCGTTGCCATCTATAATCTACTATTAAACGACATTGAAAGCATTGGAAACAGTCAATCAAAGCGTCTAAAATCTGCACCTTATCTCTTATGGATGTGTAAATTCGAACGGAGCGTATACGCTTCGTCTACAGCGATAAGAGAACCTAATTCACGAGTTACGTCAGCTAACAAGCTATGAATCCTAGTAAACCTCAAATCAGCAACTTTCTAGGGTTATTTTATACCTGAAAAAGTGGAGGAATCATCGGCCAGGTGATTAGAGCACGTGGCTTAACCACTTGCAGCACGTGGCACAAGCAGCAGGGAATTCTCTCCCACCATCTCTCACAAACTCTCACCTTTTCTCTCTCCCAATTTAGGAATTTTTTACAAATTCGGATGGGAGAGAGGAGTGAGGGTTTCATCCCTTTTTATAAGCCCAAACTTGCCCGAAATAGGTTCGGGAACAAGTTTCACTTGAGGGGTAACCAAATCGGGGCTGTTTCAGTCTAAAAGGACATTTCTGGTGGTCCCCTGGCTGAATACGGTCGGACTTAAGCTCATGCATACTGGATCTAGCATACATCAAGTTTTCAGTCCGGCAGGGTTCATAGATCGCACGTGACGGTCCAGTTTCAGTTCAGCGGTCACCGCACGTAGATCAGGCCTGCAAATCTCATGATATGAAATAGAAATTTTTCCTGATCCGAGGGTGTAATTTGGCTGAATTCTGATGGTCAGAACGCTTAATACTGACACCTCAAGTCGTGTGCCAGATTTGAATTTCAAATTCCAAGTCTGTCCCTATTCGCACTCTCTTCAGTCCAGGCTCAATGAAAAAGCCTGTGATTATCGGTTGGACTTGATTTTCGAAATGATTGTCAAGTCCAGCTAGGCGGTCCTAACGGTCTAAGATAGTAGGCATCGAACTTTCGGCGTGCGGTCTAGATCCAATACAAAATTTTAAGGTGGTCCAGAGAACAAACCTGCTTAGAGTTTGATCCGAGGTTATAGAGTATTATAGAGTCATACGTTCTACTCGATTTGGGTCTTGTAGAACATATTTAAAGTGATCAGGGACTGTTTCCCAGCTACTCTAACATTGCGCTAGCTAACTTACGCTTAATTTCTAAAGGAATTAATCCTAAGTGGTTTCTTTGGCTATGGAATTGGGTTCTGAACGATTTTTCAGGTGTTTTAATTGACCCACTGCCTAAGGACGTCAAATCCCAGATTGGCCAAAATCTGGGGTGTTACATAAACACCTCAGCAGCAATGATAAAAATGGACGGAGATAGCGAGTCTCCCTGCCTAAGACCTCTGTAGCTTTGAAGAAACCAAAGCTTCTTCCATTTATTAGGATAGAAAACCAAATATCTTCCCAGCATCACTGTAATTGAGATATCCATTGATAATGAAAACCGAACTTCTGATGCACCTGAGAGATGAAGTTCCATTTCATTCGGTCATAAGCCTTCTCCATATCTAGTTCGATGATTAAGTTGCCCTCGTATACCTTGCGGTCGATCTCATGGGCCATCTCTCTGGTGATGGAAACATTCTTAACTATCGATCTGCCTTTGATAAAAGAACCTTTCTCTTTAGAGATAATAA
Organism: Magnolia kwangsiensis; assembly: GCA_037074715.1. Taxonomy (NCBI): domain Eukaryota; kingdom Viridiplantae; phylum Streptophyta; class Magnoliopsida; order Magnoliales; family Magnoliaceae; genus Magnolia; species Magnolia kwangsiensis. The sequence continues at coordinate 153,758,065 of CM073575.1, read as the reverse complement.
ATGGGAGAATGAAGGCCAGCCTCGACGTCATGATGATCTTAGAAAAAATCTTCATTATACAGTTGCATAGTCTAATCGGTCTGAAATTGATGATGAGATCCGGGTTCTTTTTCTTTGGAATGAGACATATTTGGGTGCAATGGAAAGCTCTTGGAATCGGTCCTCCTTGAATAAATTCTTTGGTAGCTTACAGCAAGTCTTCACCGATCACTTCCCAGCATGAGGAGAAAAAGGCTCCACCAAATCCATCTGGACCAGTGGCATTATCGACTGGGATAGATGTCGCTGCTTCCTTAACTTCTTCTAATGTGAGAGGTCTCATGAGGGATGCATTCATTTGATCTGTGACCATTGTAGGTATGTGGTTGAGAATAACATCGTTGGGGGTACAACCATCGCTTAAGAAAAGACCTTTGTATTACCTCTCAGCTTCTTCCGCAATTTCTTCTATGTTTTCCATCAACTCACTTGAAGATTTCTTTAATTTCTTGATCGCCAATCTCCTCTGGTTGTCTAAAACTGAGTCATGAAAGAATCTAGTGTTCCGATCTCCTTCTGCTAGCCATGTGTTCCTGGATTTTTGTTTCCAGAAAATTTCCTCCTGAAGGAGGGTCTTCTTGAGCTTTGCCTTGGCCAAGTTAAGCTGGATAAAGTCAGCTTCTGATCACGTGTTGAGAAGGTTAAATTCGGCCTTGGTGACAACGTCCTTAGCTTGTTGAACATTTCTACTGACATCTCTAAAAACTTCCTTATTCTAAGTTTTCAACATAGACTTCAAATTCTTCATTTTGATGAAAAATTTATACATAGGAGTAACAGCAATGACATTATCCCAACTAGCCTTGACTGATGGAATGAAGTTGTGAAGGTCTGTTTGTTCACTCCCCAAGTATAGGGTTGTGATGTAGTAATAAACTTGGTAAGACCGAGGTCGAATCCCAAGGGACTGGAGCTTGTACGTAATCTAAAACTATGTAGAATTAGAATTAGATTAAGATGAAATCTAAATTGATTGTAAATTGAGGAATAATAGTGAAATATTAATGTAAAACTTAAGAAATTTATATGAAGGAAACTAGGGATTCAGAGGATTCACTTGTAGAGATCAGAGAGATCTATGCCTACTTGAAGAACTCAACTGGACTTAGAATTTCATCTTCATTCAGTTGAAGAGTGTAATCATAGAAATCAAGACTGAACTTCCTTTGATATAGTTTTCAAGGGATAAAGGTATATGAATTAGAATGGATACCATCACCAAACCATGTCCAGGAGACAAAGTAAACAACAAAATTAAACTAATTACCAACCAATTAATATGCTATGAAGGTTAGGAAGGGTACCATCATCCAACCATGCCTAGGAGATGATGGTGAATAACAAGGCTTCTTGACGTTATATACATAAAAGGAAAGGAACATGCTCAAAGCTATCGCAGACCCATTGTAATTTTAGTCACAACAGACCATTAAAAACTAAAATCATTACCTTAATTAAGCTAATATTAAATTTAGTTCATAAATTAAAATTAAATTAAAGACATAAAATAGAGTCTCTCATCTCACTACGAGCTTCACCTCTTAGCCCTAACTAAGAGGTTCAGCCACTCATGGACATGATGAGGCTATAATCTCTGAAAAATTCATAAACAAAAGAAACTAAAGAAGAAGAAGAAAAGCTAGAACCCGTCTCTGCCCTTGTTCTCTCTCTCTCTCTCTTCTTCTTGCTCCACGTCTCACCCCCAATGTAAGACCCGTATCCTAATTCGCACTGTTCCGTTGATTCCCGCGACCCTTCTTGTCAAATTTCGGCAATCCGCGACTTATGGTTGACATTGCGCATGACCATAAGTCGTGTCCTATTCATTTGAGCCGGCTTAATCCGAGACTTGTATCATTGCGACCGCACCGTCGCCGCGGTTCCAACGCCGCAACTCACGCACCGATCCGATACCCAGATGATGAGATACGGACCCACGTTCAGTTCGAGCAAAAACACCGCGCGTTGTAAATCCCAAGGAATCTCTACAAAGTGTCCCATCAATCACATCAATCAATCCCATCAATCACCTCTCATGTCAAGTACAAGCACCCATGCTTCCTTTCTCCACAAGTCAAGCAACCACCCAAGTCAACTAACACATCACCTCACCCATCACTCACATCCATCAACCATCATCCTTTCACATCACTCCATCTCTCATTAATCACACCTCTCTCTCTCTCTCATTTCTCAACACTCCAAACCCAAGCAAGGGAGCCCTCTCACGTCCAAGCTCTTCTCATGAGAATGTGCATTTTGGTGGCCCACTTCCCATCTCCAAATCCCATCATCCTAGCCATCCATTTCCCATCTCCACCATCAAAGTGAAGCTCTAGGAGACCGGCTATCCAACGGACCAAGAAGATCAAGAGGTGGGTGCTTTGATGGAGTAGTTTTCATGTTTTTAAGGTGGGCCAAGTGAGGCCAACCGATCAATGGTTTGGATCTCACTTGGGACCCTAAGATGTGGCCAATGGCTCATCTTGATCATCAAGATCATTCCATGATGGGGCCATTCTCCATGGACCCCATCATGATGTTTACTTTCCTTGTATTGAGGAGGTCATCTAGACCGTCCATTTCTAGTGGAGTGGGATCTCCACCGTTGATCTTTTGTTGATGGTCCATATGCAAGGGGACCTTGATGTATGTTTGGATGGTTGAAACGGAGGGCCCATAGTGCCGGGGTCCCTCCATCACGCATGTCCCACTCCATCTCTCTCTCTCCCTCTCCTTTCATTTATTTTATTTCCTTGTGTGTGATGAAACGGCCATGTGGCCCGCTTGGATGGACCCCGCCATTTACCATTAAAAGTGGGGCCCATCTCATATGCATGGCAGTTTCACCACCCGTCTTGTGGTGGCCTACATGAACAAAATAAAAAAAAAAAAGGTAAGAGAAACGTCCAGCGTCTGGACGCTGGACGTCAAATGAAAAAAAACACAAAAAAAAAAACTGGCTTGTTCAAAGCCTTGGAAAGGGCCCACTTGTACAGGACCCACCTCGTTGCATGTATCCAATCCATGCCGTCCATCCCATGTAGAGCTCCATTTTAAGCGTTGAAATGAAAGATGGGATTGATCGGAGCATTTGGTGGGCCATGGTTTTAAAAATGGTACCATTACCATTGAACTCTACCAAAACTCTTCCTACACGCTGAACAATGGCCGATATTGGTCTTGACAGGTGTATTTTGTGCTCGGGAATACAATGGACGGAGTGGATGCACCTCACGCGGGCCCCACGCTTGAAAAACTTTGAAAATGTATGTTTTCAAAAAAAAAATAAAGGAAGAGGAGCTGCAGACGCTGCTGCATGTCAGAGGAGTAGGCAGCGCCTGCGCTCACGCTAGCGGGCGGATGGGTCCGACCCACGGCTCCTGCCGTGGGCCCCACATGATGTATATGCTGTATCCACGCCGTCCATAAGATGGCCCGTCCTCTGAGGTGGGCCGTCCCCAAAAATGAGACACATCCAAAGTTCAGGTGGCCCACACCATGAGAAACAGTGTGAAATGAACCCTACCATTGAAATTTTCTTTCAGGCCCACCAGAGTTCTGGATCAAGCTGAAAATTTTTTTCACCCTTCATTCGGGTCTGTGTGACCTAATGGATGGGTCGGATGTCATATAAACATTATGGTGGGCCCCCCCCATGGGACCCACAGTGATGTATATGCCTGACTCCACCGTCCGCCCGGACGGTGGAGCCCACTGTATATATATGATATATCCACACCGTCCAGGGGACGGTGTGTGAGTGTGTGTGAGTGCACGTGTGTGTATGCATGTATGTGAGTGTGTGTGAGTGCGTGTGAGTGCACGTGTATGTATGCATGTGTGTGAGTGCGTGTGTGTGCGTGTGTGTGCATGCATGTGTGAGTGCACATGTGTGTGTGCATGTGTATGTGTATATGTATACATATATATATATATATATATATATATATATATATATATATATATATATATATATATATATATATATATATATATATATATACTGTATATAAATTATATAGGATATTATAATGATGGTGGCCCTTCCTGTGATCCCCGCCATGATGCATGAGTTGCATCCTAACCGTCCATCCATTTATCAATTAAAATGAGGTAGATCCATGGTTCAAATGGGCCCATTTTTGGCACGCATATAGGGCCCATGTTGATCCATTTATGGCCATTCATTCAGGCCCACCTTGGTGCACATCTAAGGCCATGGGATTAAGCCCATTTGGCATGTGTAATGCCCATGGGTTTCGGCCCATTTGGCATATGCAATGCTCATAGAATCCGGCCCACTTATTTTATATAAGGCCCATGGGATTCAAGCCCATCTGATACATATTAAAGTCCATGAGATTAAGCCATTTGATGTGCATGGGGCACAAATGGAGTGGCCTAGTTGATATATTTAAAGCTCATGTATATGGGCCCATCTGACATATTTAAGGCTCAAGTTGTGAGGCCACTTTGATGTATTTTAAGGCCCATGGATCATGGACCATTGCAATGTACATAGGGCTCGTTGGTGAGGCCCATCAATGTAACCCATTTGGTGAATGTGAGGCCCATGTAATACGACCCATTTGCTATATCTAAGGCACAGGGATCGAGGCCTAACGGACGTCCTTAGGGTCCATTGCAATATACGTTTATCATGGTTCTTGAAATGATATTTATGGCAAGCCGTGCCTAGAAAACAATGTTGGTTTGACGTCCACATTGTATGTACAATGTTGGTTAAATGTCCGCATTGTAACTCTCTTTAGGGCCCATTAATAGGTCCATACCTGTTGCTATTCATTACCTTATAACGTGCTTAGAATAATCTCATGACTCATGCTCATACGCATCATATGTATGCTTGATTTGAGTAGTGACTGATCATAGCATATGCCATTGGGCAGACCACTTACGGGACTCCTTATGAGACGGAGTGCCCCACATGATCGCGCAGTACGCGCTGGATTACTGCATGATTTGACGGTGTGATTCATGCATCTCTCATACGTGTGACTTGATCACTGCACGCCCTAGTGACATCAGGACCGTGGCTCCACAGGTACATCGTGGATGACCGTATTGGATACCGAAAATACTTATTATAGCACTGTGGGCACTTAGGATGTCCTTGGGTGAGAGTCCCGGAACCTTTTTGGTACCAAGAGATGCTCCAGCGTCTAGACCGAGTGGATACATGAGCGCCCGAGTGCCGAATACCAGTAGGCCGCGTCTCTCACTGTGTCGTGGTCGGTTGGAAGGGGGTGTGGCCTTATCCGCCTGAGTGAGAGGGCTATAAGCTAGGCTGAGTTTGACTAGCTCGCAAATGAGTCCGCTATCGACGAGCCGGATAGGTATTAGCATACTACTGGTCAGGCGGGTAGTGAGGTCTTATCCGCTTGCTTGATTGTGCAGCTAGGGAGGTGACAGTCTCTGCGAAGTGTATTAGACCCCGGTGATATCTAGAGAGGAACTGTACTGATATATGTATTTGAGGAGTACCGACTTGCTTGGATTGCATTTCGCATATGACATTTGGCTACGTAGGCCTTGCATTGCATCGGTGTGGCCGATGGCATTCATATCTCGCATCATGCCTTGCATTACATAGCCTTGATATATTTATGGACTTACCACATACTTCCGCATTGTTCTGATACTATACACTTGGCGTTTGCCTTACGCACACACTTACACCACCCTCTAAGCTTTTGTAAGCTTATGCACGATAGTTGCGTGCAGGTAGCGTTGGACGACAGCAGCGCTGAGACAGGAGTGCACATCAGGACCTTTTGGAGCTTTTTGATCACTTTGTATTTCCCTTTCTGCTTTGTACTTAAAATTTTGTTATAGTGGGTATGTAGTGATGTCATTTTGTGACTTGGTTATGCTTGTGGTTATGCTCCATTACAAAAAAAAAAATTCATTCTGAAAATCCTCCTCGCAGAACCCCAGGATCGGAATCTGGCATTTGATTGTCAGGGGCCGAGAATGGGGCACTACGGAGGCTGTCGGCACCAGATTCGACAATCGGGATTCATGTGAATTCGATTTTCGGATTTGGGGCGTGACACCCAATCTCTTAATTTGCTTTTCCTTTTATAGAGCAAGGAGGTCGGTGCGGAAGCTGTGTGTAGACCTTGCTGGAGTCGGAGAACCGAGCCTCTGTTTTGCGTAGGAGAGAAAAATGAAAAACTCATTGTGTTTGATTCGAGATTGCTCAGTTATCTGTCCAAATCGTTCAAAATTGTCTTTATGGTGGGGTTGAAGGCCCCTTTCTCTAGTGCTTAAACGGTCCGGATTGCTGATTTGATCAAAGATATTGGCCCACAATCGCTTGAAATTTTCGGACGTCCGCACGACAGGGCCTACGTATTTCTTGCGCTGGGATGTTCAATGGGCTCCTCAGTGATGTTTTTGATGAAATCCACCCCTTCCATTAGATTCGTGTCGAAAAACTGTTCAGCTATGGCTGTTTTTGAATTGAATTTGATGTGGCCCACCAGAGTTCCTATTGCACCGTCCGACCTGCGTTTGATCGAGATTCTTCTGAGTGTGTGTGCATGGGTTTGGAGAAACTCCTTTTGTACGATTGGTTCGACCTTTTGGAACGAATGGACGATCCAGATTGACCGCATGATCGAAGGTGGTGGCCCACTCATCACCCAGCAAACGAGCTACATAACAGAAATAGAGATTTTCCTTCTCTTTCGGTCAAGAGACTCTGCGTTTACCATGCACGGCTAGTGCACTTGTGCACTATGAACACCCAACTCAGGTGGGGTCCACCGTGATGTATATGTAAAATTCTCTCCGTCCATCTGTCTCATAGTCTCATTTTAACAATTGGAACCAAAATTGAGGCATATCGAGCCTGCGGTGGGCCTCAAATCAGTGAATTGTGGGCTAATTTGTCCATTGGGCCACTTCCACAGAGATCCAGGAGCTGAAATTCGACGTGTACAGTTCATTTGTGGTCCTCAGGCCATGTATGAAGTTTCGAGTTGAACGGATGGTAAGAACCCTGTGATCGTGCAGTCTGGATGTCTTTCAGGCCACTTGAGCTTCAGTTTCTTGACTTCCTCAGATTTCTGGCTTATATATCCATTGATCTCAGTCTTCTAGAGTCCGTCCCATGCTTTGGTGAATTTTGAGCACTAAATCTCAGTTTTAAGCACATTTTTTCAGTCTCAGCTCGTAATTATACCCTACATCACAAACGCGATTAAATTGGACCATTAAACAGTATCATGCTCATAAATTTGAGTAATAATTGGGGTCTGATATGCAATATTTGACCCTCAATACTGTCCACATTGTCTGGAATCAGAATGGCCTCGAGAATGTTGCTGATTCTTCCAATAAGCTGAGAAGAATAGGGGAATGGTCTGAATGAGATCTGGTAAGGTGGTCGACCTTGAAGTGAGAAAGATGTAAGCCCCGCATCCTAGACCATACCATTTTGTAGACTTTCGTGGTCTTTCCGGTCGAATTTCGGTAACCTTTGACCCTTAACCTGTAATTGCACACAACCCTAAGACTCATGGCGTCAACCTGAGTCGACTCAACCCAAGACCTTTACTATAGCGACCGCGCCGTCACCGCGATTCCGATACCATGACTCGCCCGCCGAGGCGATACCCTGGCCTGGAGATGTGGGCCAGCGTTCGGTGCGAGAAAAAATGCCGCGCGTTGCAAAACCTAAGAGAATCTTTATGACTTGTCACATCAATCCATCAATCCATCAATCTCAACATGTCAAGTACACATCACCTTTCACCCTTTCCCAAACAAGCCTCAAAAGTCAAAAAGTTCTTACACAAGCCATACTTTTCTTACACCAAAAGCTACAAAAGTCAAAAAGTATCTTACACACCCATCACCACCACATCTATCACTCCATCACCCATCACTCTCTCTCTCTCCCTTATAAGTCCCTCTCTCTCTCATTTTCAAATCACATTCCAAGCAACCTAAGAGCATCACACGTCCAAGCTCTTCCACTCCAAGAGAGCTACAAGTATGGGCCACCTTTCCTACCCCCTCATCTCCCATCTCAACCATCCAAACCTCATCTCCTTCATTGGAATCAAAGCTAAGGAGCTAAGGAAGCCTATGGTGCAAGAAGAAGCCGGTGGGTGATCTTGGATGTTTGTCTTTTATATTTTTTTTATTTAATGGTCCACATATGTGGGACCCACCTTGATGTAGGCTTTGTATCAAAGAGGGGCCCATAGTGGCGGGGCCCCTCTATCTTTGCCGGTGTCTTTCTCTTTCTTTCTCTCTCTCTCTCTTTCTATGATTATGACCCACCTAATGTGTGTATGTCATCCATGCCATCTACCGGTGGACCCATCTATGTGGGACGTACCATGATGTTTTTATGCCATCCCAACCATCCATGGGGGACCCACCTTGAGGTGAATAATAATGGAGGTGGCCGCCAGTGAAGTGTGATCCACGTGGGCCCACCCAGCCCCATAGTTCACTGCTAGACCGAGTGAAAGATACCTCGTTTCACCTTGAGGTCCTGGTATTGATCCCTGTAGAGGTGGCTAACATGGGGTGTGTACTAACATGGAGTGTGCACTGACTTGGGTGTGGGTGCTGACGGTGGGGCCCATGTGATCCATCCACGCCGTCCACCCTTTTTGATGGGCCACGCCATGGGGTATGTGTTTTACCCGATCGTCCACCACCCCCAGATGGTGGGCCACATCCGTGTGGGGCCCTCCCTGGCGTGTGTCCCACGCCTAGATACATAGCTCACCTAGCAGACTAAGTGAGAGACACCTCGTCTTAACGCTAGACCCACCCAGCTCCTTAGCTTAAGTGGAAGACTAGTGAAAGATATCTCGTTCCAACGTGGGACCCACCCCTTTAGTGTGTGCGAAGATCAACACCGTCCAAACGTTTGGACGGTGGGACCCACAGCTGATGCATGTGTTGCATCACAACCGTCCAAATATTTTGGGACCCACCATTAGCCTTCTGTCCAGGCACTGACAGCGCTGACCCTCTCACTCCCTCTCACACACGCACACGTATACATCTACAACACTACTTAATATAATATTTTATATTATTATAATATTATATGATATTTTATATCATAAATATCACAGTGGGGTCTGGCATGCTAGGTACGACCCCACCATGATACGTGTGTTGTACCCCTACCGTCCACCTGTGAGTGGACGTGGGCCATTGTGATGCATGGGGCATGCTACACCATCCAGTACACTGGATGGGTGGGACCCACCATGGATGCATGCGTTTCATTCATCCGTCCATCTGCACGATGGTAGTAAGGGCCCACCACTATCGGATGCGCTGTATCCAGCCATCCATCCATTTGCCAAAACCTGTCTCGAGGCTTGAGGCTAAATATAAGACAAATATAATATCAAGTGGGCCTCACTGCATGAGACAATGGGATGAACGTCCACCATTGAACACCCCTTTGGGTAGCAAGGTTTTGGACCAGAGTGACAATTGTTTTTCCCACTATATCCAGGTCCTTGTGACCTTAAGAACAAAATGGATGGAAATTAAGTGTTATGGTGGGCCCACTGAAATTTGATAGTGGAAAATGGTCCCTGTGACCTTATGATCAGCATGGGTGGATAACAAATTCTAAGGTGGGCCCACTAGAAATCTAACGGTGGAAATCATTATCTCCACTGCTAACTATGGAATGGTCCAGATCCTTCAATATGATTCTTTTTGGGAATGTATGAGGCCCACCTTGATATATGTAAGGCCCATGGGTTGAGGCCCATTTTATGTATTATTTGGGCCCATGGGTTGATGCCCATTTGATGTACATATGGGGCCTAATGGGTGTGGCCCATGTAATACACATAAGACCCATGTGATTAGGCCCATTTGATGTATTCAAGACCCAATGGATTATGGCCCATTGCAATGCACATAAGGCCCATTGGTGCGGCCCATTGACGTGGCCCACTTGATGAATAAAAAGCCTATATGATATAGCCCATTTGATGTATTTAAGGCCCAATGAGATGTACCTAAGGTCCATTACAATGTGTGATCCCAACCTGGTTTATGTAATGATATTCCCTACGGGCTACGCCTTGGGAGCAATGTTGGTTTGACGTCCACATTGTAAGTATAATGTTGGTTAAATGTCTGCATTACGACTCTCCCTAGGGCCCATTAAAAGGCCCGTACTTATTGGGTGTAGGCCATCTAGGCCCATCTACGTTGTAAGGATAAGTTCATTACTTTATTACATGTTTAGTTTAGTTCCATGACTCATGATCATACGCATCATATGTATGCTTGATATGAGAAGTGACTGATCATAGCATATGCTTTCAGACAGATTATTTATGGGACCCCAATTAGGCGGTGTTGCCCTACATGAGTGCACGATACGTACAGGATTGCTGCATAATTGGATAGTGTGGTTCATACATTTCGCATTATGTGATATGGTTACTGTACGCCCTAGCGACATCAGGGTTGTAACCTCCACAGGCGTATCGTGGATGGTAGGATTGGATATCGAAAATCATTTTTTAAATGGGGTGCTATAGATATCCCTAAGTGAAAGTTCCTAAACCCTTATGGTACCAAGAAGTTGCTCCAACGTCTAGACATAGTGGGTACAGGAGCACTGAGTGTCGATTACCAAACGGTCGCTCTTTTCACTGTGTCGTGGTCGGTTGAAAGGGGGTGTGGCCTTACCCCCCAAGAGTAGGGGGTAAAGCTAGGCTGAGTTTGACCAGCTCGAGGAATGGGTCCGTTATCGATGAGTCGAACCCGATATTGGCAAATGGATAGTGAGGTCTCTTCCACTTACCTTATTACACACGATGAGGCGGCGATCTGGTTTAGAGTGTACTAGACTCCAGTGATATCCCAGAGTTGAGCTGTATTGATATGCTGACTTAGATGAGGATTGTATGCTTGAGTTACATTTCACATCGCATGGCCTTGGTATGGCCGATATCATTCATGCTTTGCACCGCATGACCTTGGTATGACTAATGGTATTCTTAGCTTTCATCAGCATGTTTCACCTTACTCTGATACTGTATAACTGCATTACCACTTGTACACACACTTTCACCACCCTCTAAGCTTTCTATAAGCTTATGCACTACAGTTGCATGCAAGTGACGTTGGGGCGCAGCAGCGCTGAGGGAAGAGCACTTTGCAAATCATCTTAGAGCTTTTGTTCATCATCATTGTATTTCCCTTTATGCTCATTGTACTTGTAAAATTTTTGATCATAGTGGAAATGTAATGGAGTTTTTAGTTGTTGTTTGTGGGTTATGCCTTTGGTTATGCTTATCACGAATCAAACTGATGTTGAAAATCCTCCTTGTAGCATCCCAGGATCAGAACCTAACAAATGGGCGCTGAGAATCAAGAATGGGGTTCTACGGAGGCTGTCGGCGCCAGATTCGATGATGAGAAATTTTGTGAACCTGGTTTCTGAGTTTGGGGCATGACATGAGATCTCTCATCCAGTCCACATTGTAGAGCATCCTTTCCAGCCTTGCCCATCTGCTACTTTTGCTCGCTCTATTATTGCACCAGGTGAACGAAGATCATGAGAAGCCAGCATCGATCAGCCTTGTGTCGTTGATCATATCTTAGAAGTCGGTCATCCCACCTGTCATCGGTGTGGGCCCTCCAAGATGCTCGTCCAGACTAGTAGTGGTGTTGAAGTCTCCAAAAACTAGCCAAGGGCCCCTGGAAGATTTGCTAATACCTCTCAGATCTTCCCATAAAAATTTCCTGTAGGCCTGAAAGTAGCTAGCGTAAACAACTGTAATGAAGGTTGGGTGGGGAAAACTGTTTGAGGAGATCATGATGGTGATGCTTTGAGAAGTGGTGCTTGTAGTTTGAACTTGGATGTGGTCTTTTGCTAATACCCATATCTTATTGTCCTCAGAATCTACTGAAATATGACCAATGAATCCCAGTTTGGCAGCCATGACAATCCTCTTGGACTCTTGGTTGAAGGCAGTCCTCTTCACCTTGCAAACTACTGCTTTGGCCTGTGTTGCTGTTCTTGCCTTGTATGTCCACCCAAAGAGTCAGGGCCCCTTTATGTTTTGTGTTTCCTTTATTGAACATAACCTGATTTCCTTGTGTCTCTACTACACAGTCTTGATTAATGTCAGGGGCTTCAATTGCATCTAATCCCCCGACAGTGTCTACATGATAGTCCTGTAGGTCCATGTTCTTGCATCGTGCTGAAGTGAAGAGCTGAGTGGTCGTATTAATGTCAGCATGGATGTGACTCTGAATTGAAGAATCAGTGGCTTTCAACCTGGCTGCCTCGTCATTGAAAATTTCCTTTACTCCTGATAGCCATCTATCCCAGACAACCATGACTTCATGTGAAGGCTGGATCCATGGAGTTAGGGGATGCTGAAGATTCTGAAGATTGTTATTCTAGGATATGGCCTGTGGTGGAGGAGTAATTTCCGTAGGGCTACATGTTTCAAGAGTGCTGCTATGCAGAGATTTTGCAGAGGCTATTGCAGATTGATGGACTTCTAACAATCTCTGAGGTTGGTCGAATGTGATGGTGTTGTCCGGGGCGGGTTGCATATCCAGGGGCTTGTGGACAATTTCTGGGATGTGGGCGTCTTCTCTGTACTGATGCTGAAATGGCCTGATGGAGTAATTGGATGGGGCAACATATCCAGAGTCTAGTGGTCCACTATAGGGGTGGAATTGGGATTGCGAGGTGGAATTTGGCCTAGAATAGGGTGAATCCAAATGGTCAGATCATCATTATCAGGCTGCAGCATCTGTGGAGCATTTTGTCGAACAGGAGGTCGGCTATTAGATTGTGGTTCAAATTCCCTGTCTTCGATTGAGGTGTGCTTCCCATTACCTTCTAGATCATCAGTCGGATGGTTCCTGAATGATCAAACTACCCGCTGCTTAGTACTTTCCTTTCCCGTGATGATTGGAGTTTCTATGTCGGTACCTGGCGGTTGTTCCTGGTTGAAGGTTTTGATGGATGAAGATATTAAATAAGCTCTGCCTTCGACCAGGATTTTAGTCATCTTGAAAGGGGAAGAATCGAGGTAAGGATTGATTTTTGCCCTTACGAACCAGGGGTTCGGGCCATCCAACGACTGCCTGTCTATTTTGATGATTGTTCCCATTTATTCTACAATTTGCCCAATGGTGTGCTCGCTCCAAGCATGAATGAGGATGCCTTCAATGCGGATCCAAACTCCCCTACCTGGCACTGTCATTGTTGGGCCCCACGTTCTGGTGTTCTTCAATGCCATTCTATGGTGGAGGGTTTTGTCTCTTAAGAAAGCAATAACTTCTTCTTTGAATTTGAATATAATGATGTAGGCAGGTGTCAAGATTCTGAATAGTTCAACCTGAGATTTTTGGAATGAGGACGATTGTAGGGCTTCGAGCATGGCAGTGGAGACGTCATTTGTGCTCTGCACCTCTCCCAGTACCAATGCAGAGTTGAGGTTAGCTCTCCCTTGATTTGAGATCCATTTTGGGACAATAATCGAGTTGGTGGTGGGTGGTGGATTGGGAGGAGATACGGCTTCTGCATACGATTTGAGGGTTGATCAGTTGGGGATGTTCTGTTGATGGTTGCTCTAAACTTGGTAACCGTCCTTCACCATGCGGGGGGTGGGTTCATTAACCTCATAATTTCATAAAAATACATGATTGGAAGAATGATGAATATCCATTAGTTGTATGGATCACATCACAAGTAAATATTTCGTATTGAACAAATATCATTATGAGTTATCTAGTTTTGTAGGCCCCACAAAGTTCACAATAGTAAAAAGTTAGCATCTTTCCATATAAATTGATAGTTAAATAAATTGGTCAAATGACAAATCTAAGAAATTAACATCTAAGTTTCAATAGTCCCAATGACGAATCTCATCCACGTTACTTCCTTGAATACTAGACAACTTCTTCGCACAAAAGTTGTACAACCGCTGATCAAGGACACGGTTAATTTCTTGAAAAGTTTTTAAAATCTTGTGAGAAGACTACGTAGGGAATACTTTAAAACCTTTTTCTCTTGGAGAATTTGTCTGAACCGTGACGCTAGTGCTGTCAAAATCCCATTTCATGTGCATACGTATCAACGATCACAATTGCAGAGAATCAAATCAACGTCTCATCTTGTTCGCCGATTCATTTGTTGACTTGTCAGCTTAGTTGCCTAGTTATTACTCTCTCTCTCTCTCTCTCTCTCTCTCTCTCTCTCTCTCTAGTTCATATATATGGTCACTAATTCACATGGACGACACTACATTTCATTAGAGAGCTACCAAAGTATCAAAATCTACGAACTTTGTAGCCATTGTAAGCTTTCAGTCATGTTTTCTAAGCTCCTAATGTTGTTTCTCCTCATGAGACATGTAGCTTCTTCAAGTGACTATGATTTCATTTACAACGGATTCCGCGGAGCTAACATAAGCCTAGACGGCTCGGCAAAGATCGCATCCAATGGCCTCCTGCTTCTCACCAATTCCTCAAGTCAAAAGGGCCACGCCTTCTACCCCAATCCCCTTCAATTCAAACTTCCACACGGTAAAACTCAATCTTTCTCTGTCAATTTCGTCTTTGCGATCATGCTCCGGTATCCAAATGTAAGAAGCACTGGGATCGTCTTTGTGATCTCACCTTCAAAAGAGTTCCCAGGAGGTGAACTAGGCCAATACTGGGGCATCTTCAATCCGAAGAACATCCGCAATTCATCGAATCACATAGTTGCCATCGAGCTTGACACGGCCCTCGATCCAGATTTTCGTGATTTCAATGACAACCATGTCGGAGTTGACATCAATGGCTTAGTTTCCATCAAATCAGCTCCTGCAGCTTACTTTAGTAATATGAACGGCAGGTTAAAGAATCTAAACCTTGTAAGTGGAGAACCGATGCATGTCTGGGTAGAATACAATGGTGTCCAAAACCAACTCAACGTAACATTATCTCCTATCAACTTACCTAAACCTGATCGTCCACTGTTCTCATCGTCGGTGAATCTTTCATCGGTTGTGTTAGATGACATGTATATCGGTTTCTCTTCATCGACCAAGTCCGCTCCAGCATCTCATTACATTTTGGGATGGAGCTTTAAAATGAACGGTCAGGCTCAGACCCTTGATCCCTGGCATCTTCCTAAGCTTCCACGGATAGGACCCAAAAAGAAACCAAAGCTCTTAACAATTGGGTTGCCCGTAATTGTGATATTTTTCACCTTGACGGCCATCTCAGCCATCGGTCTCATCGTGAGAAGGAAGATCAAGTTCGCTGAAGTCGTAGAGGACTGGGAACATGAATACGAGACCCATCGGTTCTCGTACAAGGATCTATTCATGGCCACTAAGGGCTTCACAGAAAAAGAGCTCCTGGGGGTCGGTGGTTTTGGAAGAGTTTATCGAGGTGTTTTATCAGCCTCGAAGGTCGAAGTGGCTGTGAAGAGAATCTCTCATGGATCTCGACAAGGGATGCGGGAATTCATATCCGAAATCATGAGCCTGGGTCGCCTCCGTCACCGGAACTTGGTACAACTTCTTGGTTACTGCCGGCGAAAGAAAGAGCTCCTGCTGGTCTATGATTTCATGCCCAATGGAAGTTTGGATAAGTTTCTCTTTGGCCATCCAAAGTCATTGCTGAGCTGGAATCAACGGTTTCTGATAATCAAAGGAGTAGCTTCAGGGCTTCTCTACTTGCATGAGGAATGGGAGCAGGTGGTCCTTCACAGAGACATCAAAGCCAGCAATGTTTTATTAGATAGTGAGATGAACGGTAGATTAGGCGACTTCGGCCTTGCCAGACTGTACGATCGTGGGACTGATCCACAGACGACCCACATGGTGGGGACCTACGGATATATTGCACCGGAGCTGACTAGGACCGGGAAGGCCACCACAAGCGCTGACGTATTCGCATTCGGAACTTTCATGCTCGAGGTTGCTTGTGGGAGGAGGCCCATCGATCCCCGATCATCGGCGGATGAGGGGATATTGGTCAAATGGGTATCGGAATGCTGGAGGAGAGGGTCGATACTGGCGGCTGCAGATCCAAAACTGGGACATGACTATGAGGTGGAGGAGATGGAGCTCGTGCTGAAGCTTGGGTTGCTGTGTTCGCATTCGTTGTCGTTCGCAAGGCCGAGCATGCGGCAAGTAATGCAGTTTTTGGATCGTGATGCACCCTTTCCCTATCTCTCATCGGACGGTTTGGCCGCGGTGATCCTCTCGGCGGGCCATTATAAAGCGCCAGATGATCTGCGCTTGTCATATCCTTCTTTGGAACAGGGATTCTCTTGCACGATATCGGTCCAGGAATCGGTCCTCTCCGGTGGCCGTTGATAGACGATGGTAAGGTGTTACACGATGTTGCGAGTTTTCTATGCTTTATGAATTGTTCTGAGCGCAGCCTTTGTTATTGACGTCATCTTCTTCTTCTTCTTCTTCTTCTTTTTTTTTTTTTTTGAAAGGTTTTCAACAACTTCGTCGCAGTGGAAGTTTGTAAACCTAAGACTTGGCAGACATCTTGATAACGGGAGAAGTGCGTGGCCATGCCATATGGGGGAATTCTGGATAACTAAATACATGTGGTGACTATCTTTAGATGATTTCAGGCGTCTTAATATCAACGGTTTGGATCTCAGAACGATGAGTCCGCTTATACAAAGTGAGAGCCAGGATCATAGCATGTATAAGTATTGTGGGTTTTGACTTAAAAAAAAATAATATTGTGGCACTCAGATATTAGAAGGATTAAATATATGTTCTGTATAGTCACCTGTATCTTAAAATAAAAAAAAAAAAAAGAAACGTTGGGATGTACATTTATTTTTATTTTTTTTAACACACGCAACACTCACGCTGGTGGAATTTCACTACTGCTCGAAGCTTTGACGGGGAGTTCAAACTCCATAGAGTCTACTACCCAGGCAAGAATAAGGACATAAGTTATGATGTACATTGATTGCCCTTTGAGTCGAGGGATGTGGGAGGGACTCCGACAACTAAAAAAACTATAGGGCCATTATAGTGTTTGTAAGAAATACATACCGTTTATATTTTTTATTAAATCATTTTAAGACATGAACTAAAAAATGAAGTATATCCAAATCTCAAGTCAGCAACACATCAGAAAATTACGCCCATGGTTGAAACATTCATGGGGCTGCAAAAGCTTATAATCATGCTATTATTTTTATTCTTCTAGTCCATCCATGAGGTAAGGAGTTTATAAGCATATGGACTACTTTATAAATTATTTGGATTGTATATAAATATCAGAGTGGAGCCTAGAAAAGTTTGAATAATAGGTCACTTCTTTCCATTATTGATAGTCGTGACCACACATAAGTTTCAAATCTGTCTAATTTTTGTCTCATGTTTTGAAATGATATTAAAAATGAATGAATGAAGTGGATTTCCCACAAACATTGCAAAGGGCTCGACACATCTTAGATTGGTACGAACTGCCTACAAAAAGCTATTCCCTCAAAATCTGCAAAACAATGTAATGTGATGTGATGGGGATTGGACCTATCTAGAGATGAATGGTCCTGTGAGGCCCACTATAATGCAAATATTTAATCCATGTCATCCATCCATTTTGAAAGATCATTTTAAAGCATGAGCCTAAAAATGAGGCATGTCAAAGGCTCAAGTGGATTACACCATAGAAAGCAGTGAGATTGAAAACCTACTATTGAAAACCTTTTAGGGCCATAGAATTTTTGGATATAACTTATTTTTTGGTCCATTACGTTAAATTAAATTGTAAATCTAATGGGTGGAACGGATTCAATACATAACCCACAATAGAATCCACAACCCTTAACATATGACAACCTCGACTATTGGCCTGCCAAAATCGACAAATGACTGTGAGGAGGGCAATTCTTAGTTGGACATATTAAGAGAGAAGGAAACAGCTCAGTGCATAGTCTTGCCCACCTCACTAGTGAGCTACAGGCTAGTAGTCTCTTTCGGCATCCGTCAGAGCTTCCCCCGATAATTAGAGGTCTCATTTTCTAATATAGAGTAGGACTGGGGACCATCAGGCAGTCCCTGAAGACCGTTGGTCGGGTCTCTTAGGTTAGTCTACCATTTGGCGCTTATGATAGGCTCCCTCTTAGTCCTTTTATTCTTGAGGCAGCCCGAAGTCCATCAATCTTCTACATGGTTTCTTCAATTAATGAAAATTCTCCTTTTTAAAAAAATAATATATGACAACCTTGACTCTTACCACATTACAACCATGACATCGAGCCTTCTATCATTACAACCTCGACCCTTTACCCTTAACATATTACAGCTACGACCTCAACCCTTACCATATTACAACAATGACCTCAACTCTGATAACATGACAACCTCAACCCTTACCATTACAACTCGACAACCTCAACCCTTACTACACTAAAACCACGGCCTCGACTCTTATAACATGACAACCTCGACCCTTATAACACGACAACATTGACTCTTAACACACTACAACCACGAACTTGACCCTATAACATTATAACCTCGACCTTAACACATTATAAATATGACATTGACCCTTCTAACATGACAATCTTGACTCTTAGTAGATGACAATATTGACTCTTCACATGACAACCATGACCCATACCTTGACAACATCGACCATTAACACATGACGACCAAGACCTAAACCCTTAACACATGAAAATCTCCACTCTTAACACATGACAACCATGATTTAGACCCTTAACACATGACAAACTCATCCATACTAACAAAAATCATCTCTTGGGTGGGCCACACCATAGAGAATAGTGATGGTGATGACACCCACTGTTGAAACTTCTAAGGTCCATTGTAGTACATGTGTGTATTGGAACCTGCCAAAGGCAGGGCTCTTTGGGCCCATGATGAGCTGGCCAACTTGATGGATGATTTGGATTTACAAATGGACCCCACATAAATGAAAAATTACAAAAATAATATTTGTAAAAAAAAAAAAAAAAAACGTTTACGTGCATGCCTAGTAACCGTCAAAGGGTGAAAGCTCTTTTTGGGCATGGGCAGGGCCCAACTCATGGGGCCCACATTGATGTATGTGTATAATCCACGCTACGCGTCCTTTTTGTAGTGTTGTTTTAGGGCCATAGCCCAAATATCAACCTAATCCAGAGCTCGTGTGGGCAACATAATAGAAAACAATGGTAAAAAGTGGTACCCATTGTTTAAACTTTCTAAGCTCACTGTGATGCTTGTTGGAAATGGACCTTGCCCAAGTTAGTTCTTAAGTCTATAGCAAGCTGGCCAACAAAGTAGACGGAATGGATCACCCCATTGTGGGCTTTAGGCTAAAATAACAATATATAACTAATGATTAAAACATTCTTTCGATATGAGTTTAATTCATAGCCTTTGATCCATTTCATGGTAGTGAAGATAATGAATACATGACAACCTTGACCCTGATAACCTCGACCTTGATAACCTTCACCCTCAACACATGACAACCTTGACCCTTAACACATAAAAACCTCGACCCTGACAACCTTGGCCCTTGCACACATGACAACATCGACCATGACCCTTAACACTATAAGGATACAATTTGTGGGGTCCACCATCGCATATATACGGAATTTACTCCATCCATTAATTTTAGAATTTCATGGTTGGAAGTATGATCAACATCTGCTGGCCACATTGACTACATCATTAAAACTAATTTGTATCGAACGAACACCATTATAAGTTATTAAGTTTTGTGGGCCACAAAGAGATCATGTCAATGAAAAGTCAGCATCTTTCCATATAAGTAAAAGGGCTATAAAGAAAATGAATGGATTGGATATAGATTCCATAGGCCCAATAACAACATCCGACATAACTTCTTCTTCACTAAAAAGTAGTACAACTATTAATGATCCAAAGATTATGGCAATTGAGTATAAAAAGCATTTCAAAGCTTGTTAGATGAGTACCTCACAATATTTGAAACTTTCCTTTGATTTCAAGAATTTGACTATACCATAATTCTAGTAGGGTCAAAATCCTAAGATACTCAACCCTGTTATGTGACTCCATGCTGTCACTTAGCATGCATAGACCGTGGGAAACCCAACACATTTCTAAATGAATTGGAAGGAAAAAGTACCGTGAAATTCATGTTTAGATTCTAGGCCGCGGACCAAAGATGGTAGGAGATTAACATATATACAACGAGCATTTTTTATTTTTATTTTTTCAAAGGTATACATGTACTCCGAAGGATATGCATAATGTGTTATTGTATTTCCATTCTATGTAGTTGGCTAATGTTGTTGTTTAGTAGGAATCATACAAAGGTTACGAAAGATTTTCTTGTGTTCGGAAATTTTAAATGCAATTAGAGATTTCCACCCACCAACAATGAAAGGTGCATATTTTCTCGTGCATTGCTGGAGGACAACTGCTTTATTGGCTAACAACCATTGAAAATCACATAGAGATTAAAGGTATCCTATCATGTTTTGGTCCCTACTCATCACCATTCATCACGACATGGTCACTTGGACGATGATCCAGATCATCTACAGAATGGATCTTACCATGTGTAGGCCATGATCTAAGAATTACATTAATCTTGTGTTTCTATTGTAATTCTAGGCAAATGTGTGCCATATATGTTTATCTTAAAGGAGTATTGCACATAATTCTTTAGTGTAGTTCCTAAAATTAATATCGTATTAGAGCTATGATTAAACTGCTAGTGTCCTCCGTGTTGAGTCAAATTAATTAGAGATTGGATGCAGTGATCCAACTATCTTCTCAACCATTGGTTGTGATTAATTAATGATCAGACAATTTGTGAAAGAGTAGGAGTTAGCTCTTCCGAATAGATTCTTTTTACCTTGTGTCAATAGAATTAAGTACTTATTCTTTCAACACTACTTTAGTTTGTATTTTTCAAAGGAATAGAGACGAATAGATAAACAATTTTTTTAAAATAATGCTGATTTTATCAATATTTAAATGTATCGCCTATTACAATTGACAAAGTATCGAACAACTAAAGAAATAAAAGAAACGGGACATAAATGCCTTATTCATATATCAAAATAGACAATCAAGGTGAATGGAGGCAAATGTGACCCAATGGGAAGGATCACCCAAATTAAAACTCAGTTGATCATGATTCAATAACTTAATGCTTTGAACATTTAATATACTTCTATAATACTATAGCGTGAACCACTAATCATTAGTGATATATGCTAGAACTAGGCTAGGCTATGCTAAAAAGGTAAATGAAAAATAAATTAAAAGCTAAAAAGGTAAATGAAAAATAAATTAAAAATAGATGGATTTATTCAGAGTAGGGCCCCGAGCTCATCTTTGCATGCTCCTTTTATACCTTGTCGAGATGGCAAAACCCTTGCTAGGTTTCCTTGCTAATCTTAAATCTTTCACATTTACAATGTGCTTTCTGGATAACA
Source organism: Magnolia kwangsiensis (assembly GCA_037074715.1). NCBI lineage: Eukaryota > Viridiplantae > Streptophyta > Magnoliopsida > Magnoliales > Magnoliaceae > Magnolia > Magnolia kwangsiensis. The sequence goes on along the minus strand of CM073575.1, from coordinate 153,736,542 downwards.
AAATATCTTGAATAGATTTGTAACCATTGGCTTTTAGGATTTTTTTATTTTTTTTTAGTTGGTCTCTTCAATAAGATCTTCGTGGCCCACCAATTGGATTCAGGATCAATTGAACCTTAAGGGCTAATCCTGGAGTTGAACTTGATCATGGTCACTCAACATCTTATTGGACTCACTATCTCTTACACTCGAGGTGTTGGATGGTCCAGATCAAACTACCACCCATATTTAACCATACACAACATGATGGTTTAGAGTATTGGAAATAATATATAGACATGATTCACTTGATATCGATCTATCATCCAAGAATGATCAAACCAGATATTTCATCCAGTTCTCCCATTGTCTTAATTCCAATTGAACCACAATCACATGATTAGGTTCGGACGTTCTCCCATTCTTTTTATTTTGATCAATATATAACTTGAGACCACCTGATTTAGCCATCATCCATTTTTTCTCAATTTGGGTCTGAACCATAATCAGATTTTAGTGGATAGCGGTTCAATCTTCCAATATTCAAGACCTTCTCAAATGCTACAAACTCTTCAAACATCTCTTGAATGATTTCTCATTTTGAAAAGACTATGAGAGATAATTTTATCAAATGTATCATAGCCAGACATGCTATAAGATATGTTCTCTTAGTGAGTATTTTATAGATGTGTTAGGCACCTTGCCTTATTAATTTGCACTTGAATCATGGCTAGGTGGCATTCATTGATTTGTTCTTCTAAAGGCATATGTATGGACCTATGCTCAGCATTAATAACCAAATGCATAATATGGAAAGAAGATCAAACGAAGATTTCCTATCTGTTCACCGGTTCATTTTAAGACATGAACTCAAGCATAAAGGGAGATCCAAAACTCAAGTGGGCTACACCATAGCAAACCATGGTGCTTTGAACACCTACCGCTCATGCTATCTTGGTCATCGTGTAAGTTTTGGAGTAAGCTGATATTTATGTTTTACGAGGTAGTAACAAATATCCTTACGTAGCATATGCACATCACTATGGACGTAGGAAGTTTTCAACGGTGGATGTTTCCATGCCACTATTTCTTGTTGTCTGCTCACTTCAGTTTTGGATCTCCCTCATGTTTGGGATCATGCCATAAAAATGAAATGGTGAAATAGTTGGATGCATTGGATATAACACAAACATGGTGGTGGGCAATAGAGATTGTTATTACATGGGATTCCTATAATCCTAGGTTAAAAGCAAGTTGCTTCTATCCATACTGTACATCTGTTTTGCTAGCTCATTTTATGACATTGATCAAGCATGGGGGTGATATAAAAATAAAAATAAGAAAAAATTCAAGTGGGCTATACCAAAAGAAATAGCATGAAACGAAGATGCACCATCGAAACCTTCATGGGGCACAAAAGTTTTCCATCAGGCTAATGTTTTTGTTTTCCCTCTGAGGCAGGAATCACTTTATGACAGCATTAGATGGCATATAAACATCACATTAGGCCTTTGGAAAGCTTAAACAGTAGTCGTTTTCATTATCATTGTTTCCTATAGTGTGGCTTGGCTTGAACCTTGATTTTCCTCGTATTTGGGCTCATTTTCTAAAATAAGGTGGCCAAATGGATGGATTCAGTGGATAGAACAAAAACATTACACTAGGCCCCACAGATCTTGGGATTACAGGGATTTCTAAAATTAAGGTTCCAGGCAAGTCACATATCATTGCCGGAGAAAAGATGAAACAACGGAAGAGATCAAAGATTGTTCATCCCGATCGCAATCTGTAGATTTTTGGCGCATGTTCCACCCATCACGGGGTTCCATCATAGCAACATTCTAGATAAACGGTCATGGCGTCTACTTTTACCTATTCATGTCCCGAGGACGCAACATACTCTTGGGATGTAGACCCAAGACTCAAGTACGAGCTCGTGAGCCCATTATACGTATTCCTGGGATGTTAACCGCGGACTCAATGAAGCTGTCTACGTGCCCATATATCGGGGTTCCACCATTTGATCGGGACTTTATTCCTCTGATGGAATCCTTGGGTCTGAACGCATCTATTTTGCGTTGGCCGGGTACGACCCCATCCATCGTGGTTCCACCGTTTTGTCTGGTAGTTTTCTCCTTTGATGGAATGGGCAAAAGCATCTATTTTAGTTTATAGTCTTCAACGTGTTACATGATATTTGAATTAAAGTCACCCAAACGCCCAGCAGAACAGGTAATTTATTAGCTGTCGTGGACCCACGGGAACCCCTTGGACTCCAATATGATTTTGACAGGTCGGGGTCACGTTTGCTGGACCGTTGAGAAATCAGGTGGCGGGTTGCTTTCCCCTCTCGTACCTGATCTCATGTGTAATTGGTTTGATGGACCTGCGAACGGATTGGCTACTCGCCCTGACACTAGCCCGGTGGCTGATGGTCGGTGCTCTGTGGGCCCCACCATGAAATATGTGTTTCATCCATTTTTAAAGATCATTTTAGGGCTTGGTCCCAAAAATGAGAGGGATATAAATCTCAGGTGGACCACACCACTAGAAAACAATAATGATTGGATATCCACCATTAAAATCCTCCTAAGTCCCACTGTATTGTTTATTTGACATCCAATTTGTTGATTAGGTCATGCAAACCTAGGTTAAGGTTAAAAAAGAAGATCAACTTGATCCAAAACCTTTATGGACCCAAAAAGGCTTTAATGGTCGACTTTCATTCAACACTGTTTCCGTAATGTGATCCACTTGAGATTGGGAAATACCTCATTTTTTGTCTCATGCCCTAAAATGAGCTATAAAAATAGATGGACGGCATGGATGAAACACATACATCATGGTGTGTCCTATAGAGCACCGACCATCAGCCATTGGCAGGTGGCAGGGGGAGCAGCCAATCTGTTTCCGATGGACCTGGTCAAGTCACGTGGGGCTAGATGTGGGCATCGGACCGAGTCAGATCGGATTAGGTCCAACTCGACCCGGTTTGAAATTTGTAGAGCCTGACCCGAGCTTGATCCGATCTAGGACCGAGTCTGGGTCATATAACTCGAACAAATCTAAACTTCTACTGGCTTGAATCGATCCGAGTCCGACTTGGTTAGGAAAATCGAGTCGGATCAGATTGGGCAAGGCTCGAATCATTCGTTTTTTTCAACGGTGTGGAAATCATTATTATCAGTGTTTTGTATGGTGTGATCTATTTGATTATTGAATTTACTTAAATTTTAGTATCAACCCCTAAAATGATATGAAAAAACTGATGGACAATGTAGATAAACCAAAAAAATTCAAGATGACCCCACATAATTTACTCAGTAGGATAAAAACTACAGCTATATAGCTTCTTGAAGAAGCTTTACACCAGAGATATAGCTTCTTAGAGAAGCTTTATAATTGCTGTTTGTAGCTAGCACCAGCTAGTCTATAGTTGCTCTTGGTACGTGTCATGTGAAGACAACACTGATGCTCCTCGATCTCCGAGTTGTGAGAATGGTTCAAAGAAGATCATAGTTACATCTTACGTGGGCCGCACAGTGATGTATTTATTATATCTACCTCGTGATCAGACCCGTTACACTAGTCGATCCGCTTCGTACACAGGTTAATCTTCTTCTGTGAACTTCGAGTGTGACTGTCAAGACACAGCCTGTAAACAACTGTATGCACCTGCTATGACTCTCTCTCTCTCTCTCTCTCTCTCTCGTATGCAACTATATACCATTTCTCAATATATATTTCTCTCCAACAGAGAAATCTCATGAAGCTCCAAACCCAACAGTAAGAAAAGAAGGATTTGATCTATCAAAGGACATCTAACTAGCCTTCTTACCTTCTTCTTCAACAGAAATAGAGAGATAGATATAGAGAGAGATAGACAGATATAGGGAGATAGAGTTGGGGGCTCGGGTGTACATTGGGCAGGGTTTTTTACGCCGAACGAAAAAGCCTAGGCGGTGAAAATTTTGTTTAGAGATATATTTACATCCGGGTCGGGTCGGGTCGGTTCAAACCATTTCAGTTCGAGTTTTCAGATCGGTTCTATCTGGATACACCTCTATTCAAACCCGACCAGAAAAACTATCGGATCTAGATTGGCAAACTCAATCATGGCCGATCTAGGCCGTCGGTTCTGTTCAGAACGGTACTGAGTCGAGTCGGATCCACTGGATCTGGTCCAACATGCCCACCTCTACGTGGGGCAGAGTCCTCTCAGTTTTAACTTTTAAAAATAAGTATATTAGATATATATTAATTATTCTAGAAAAATAAATGAGGTTTGCTAAGCAATAATGTAAGAGAAATTGTTTAGGCACCATGCACATGTCTTTGCAATCTAATTCATCCATTGGGTTGCACAACCATGCTAATGCTCTTATTTGTGGTGAACCTCATTTGAAACCTAGATCAAAGGCACAGTAGAGTACCTGATTTTGGTTAGATCGGACCTAGAACTGGCAAGACCATATCCTAATTTGTTTGTATGGATTATATAAGACCCATACGATGAAAGCCCTATTGGGTGCAATTTCTAGTTTTGGAAATTTTGCGGAAGAATTTTAAATTTCCAGTTTTTTATTTCATAATGTTGTTGGGAAAATCTTGTAAAATTAAAAATTAAGTAATATTTATTATAAATAATAAATCATGTTAAATGCTAAATATATATTTCTATAATAAAACATGAAAATTTAACTAAAATAGTGATAGTTTCATAATAAAATGGTGAGAAATTTAAATATTTTCAAGGGGTCCATTTTTAGCCAAAAAGGCAAGATGTGATGGTTCACATGCATGCCAATGATTATTGCATACATGGCATGCCAATCATTTGATTTTCAATTATCCAAAATTTGAGGCCCACTTTAGATGGTTTTTACTCCAACGGTTCTCTTGAAATGATTTTCCAAGTGGATATCGAGTGGATGATTGTGTTGAAAATATTATTGGTAGAAAAGCAAGAAAATTTTCATTTAACAGATGTGACGATTATCAGACCATTGATTTTGCAAAAATAATTTATGTACGGTGTGGCCAAGTATTTGGACCGTCTGTATTCAGTTACATGTATACCCCCCCCCCCCCGCCCCCCCCCCCCCCCCCCTCACCTTTTTTTTTAAAAGTGCAACCCAAACTAGGGCCCACCAACTCCATAGATAAGCAAAGATTACATCATAGCAAATATTTCAGGCGGGCCAGCGACATTTTAGCTGCCTCACCTATCATATTCTATACAACAGGGCTATTTGATCTTCTTAATAGAGCCAAGGCCAGTTTTGTCCAACAGAAAACTGCCCTTAACTAAACGAGGGAGGAGCAGGGCTCCCGAGAAGAAATTGTCAGACTGCGTCTTACTCCCTTCTTAAGCCAAGCCATCAGCCGGGCCGTTCGCTTCCCTGGGGATCAGGGATATACAGAAAGTTCCCCTGTCCCATAATTCCTTGATTCTCGCCATCCAATATGCCCATTTCCAAACTATCGTAGATTTGCCGGATAAACACCCTATCACCCAGCTGGAATCCGTTTCAATAAAAACTTTTCCAAGGCCGGAAGAAACACCCCAACTTCATTTCGTCATATACAACCCGAAGCTCAACCAAATTATTGGAACCAACCTCGTAAGCACTGGAGAATGCAAATAATAAATTTCCCTAATTGTCTCTACATATACCCCCTCCACCTGCTGGCCCTGGGTTAGATAGGGCAGACCCGTCTACGTTGAGTTTGAAGCAGCCGACCGGGGGCCTAACCCATTTTACTATGCGGACTGACAAGGAGGGGAGGGAATGCGACATGGGCCCCTTGAAAATAAGGCCTATTGAGCCAGAGAAAGGGAGATGCAAGACACTCATGTCATGGGGGAAAATAGTTTCCATCCAGGCTTTAATTTTCCCCAAGACCCCAGTAGCTGTCGTCAACTTATCATCAAATATAGCACTGTTCCAAGCTGCCCAAATTTTTCAAAGGGCAAAAGCTGGGATTAACTAAAGAGGTGTCGTCGTTCTTTTGAAAGGGAGAGGCCTAAACTACCACTATTGCAAACGGTCCTGGACCGAGAGGTGAGTAGCCAGGGAGATCCCAAACATATTAGCAAGGAGGGACCGGACCTTAGATGCTAAAATCCCTGATAGGAAAAAGTGCGACATGCATTCAGCGTTGGGGGAATCGCTTGTGCCCGAATTACAGCATACACACATCGATGCCATGGAGATCCCTTTCTTTTGGATGCTGTCGTCGACCGGTAGGGCCCTATGCAATAGCTTTCACATGAAAACAAAAATTTTTGGTGGGATTTTGGGGTGCCAGACTCTTTTGGCCCATTCTCTCTCAATCCATGTGCTCTTTCCATTTCTCAGGTAGACTTTAAAGAGAATTTTTCGGATGAAACAAACGGCCAAATCGGACGGTCATTAGAGGATGAGGTACAGAAACTCCCCTGAGTTATGTGCACTGAAACCCAGGCGAGGAGTTCCAACCGAACATTTGAGAGAAACCCATCTCTCCCACTGAAATCGGACACCCGAAGAGCCCTCAACTCAGCAGGAATATTAGAAGCAAGTAGCATCCCCAACTGCCCCAGGCCCGACCAGTTCGAGTCCCACATGCTGATCTCCCCTTGCCCCACAACCCATTAGACAGCCCTGTCCAGCGTTGGGAAAAGAGCCACCATCCGCTTCCAGATAGGAGAGGATCCAGCGACCAACTTGCTGGAGTTGGTAGCACTACCCCCTTGCGAGTACTTAGCCTTCATAAAACCGGCCCAAAGGTTGCTCTCTCTTTCATGCCTAATGGCCCAGGCCATCTTCATGTGCAACTCACGCATCACCTCTTTTAACTTTCTGATGCCCAGGCCCCCCTCATCCTTTGGAAGGGAGACAACACCCCAGTTCCTCCACTGCAACTTCTTTTTCCCCTCATGCCAACCCCATAAGAAATTCGCACAACAGGCTTCCAAAATTTTAAGTACCTTTTTCGGTACCACCGTTGCCACCAAAGATTGAATAAGAATGCCCATCAAGATTGACGAGATGAGAGTTAACCTCTCTGCCTGCAATACCACTTTCGCATTCCAGCTTTGAATCTTAGATGTCACTTTTTCCATCAGTGGGTTAAACATGCTGCATTTAACCCTCCCCTTAGCAATTGGGACCCCTAAATAAGAGAGAGTGGAGGAAGAGTTGAGACCAATGCACCTCTCTATGCCTCTTATCCTCAAAGCTAGAAGCTTTGGCGAGCAGTAGAAAGCACTCTTTCTCAGGTTAATTTTCTGCCGGGACACTGCCTGAAATTTGGATAGGAAGGTGCAAACCTCATCGAACGATTTTTTGGAGCTGTTTAGAAATAATAGAGTGTCATCTGCATAAAGGAGGTAGGTGACTTGACTGCATCCTTGTTTTGCTTGAAAGGCTTTCAAATCCCGTTGCCGACCAAATTAGATATCCCCTTGCTGAGAACTTCGTCCGCCAGAATAAAAAGGCTAGGGGAGAGCGGGTCGCCTTGCCTTAGCCCTCTCGAAGAATGGAATAAACCACTGCTTTCCTCGTTAACCAGAACTGAGAACCAGTTATTGTTCCAGCAAGATTCGACCATGTTGACCCATGCTGGACAAAAATCGAACTTGACAAGGACTTGCTTCAAAAAACTTCAATTCACCCTATCATAGGCCTTCTCCATGTCAAGCTTTAGAACAAGATTCCCTCTCCTCACCTTCTTGTCGAGGTCCCTAAACATCTCTTGACACAACGCAATATTTTCAGCAATAGATTGGCCTTTAACAAAGGCCCCTTGCTCAGCTGAAACCAACTTTGGAAGGATGGAGCTGAGCCTAGAGACAATGATTTTAACGAAAATTTTATAGACCACGTTACATAAGCTGATTGGCCAGAAATCAGCAAAGGACTTTGGGCCTGGGGCTTTTGGGATTAGGCAAATGAGAGTGGCGATGAACGCTCTGGGAAGACCGCACCCTTGGAAGAAATCTTTAGCTGCCTGGAAGATATCACTCCCCACGACGTCCCAACATCCTTTGTAGAAATCTCCTGAGATTCCATCTGCCCTAGGGGCCCCATCAATGGATAGAGCAAACACGAACTCCGTAACTTCCTCAAGGGAGGGAGGAGCCATCAGCTGGGCATTCTCCTCATCGGACACCAGTGCTGGAATGCAATCCAACAACCCATTGGATGCTGCAGCCAAGGCCAAGCTTGGGCTCAGGGAGAGCAGGTTTTCCATAAAACGCATTGCTTCAGCTTTAATCTCAACTTGAATGGACGTGATTCCTCCGCCCTCTAGAGAAATTTCTTGAATGGAGGTTCTCCTCACTCTCTCTGAGGTAGCAAGATGGAAGAACTTAGTATTTCGATCTCCCTCCAAAAGCCAATTGTTCTGGGCTTTTTGTTTCCAGAAAATCTCTTCGGCAAGCTCTAGGTTTGCAAGCTTCCGCCTGGCTTTCGATAGATCTTCCGGGCTGATATCAACTGGGGATGATTGGGCCCTGGATTCTAGGAGGGCCAGCTATTATTCAACATTTTTGAGATTCAAAAATATATTCCCAAAGATGTCCCTATTCCAAACTTTTAGCCGCACTTTGAGTTTCTTGATTTTCAGCAGCAGGTTTAAAATGGGTTGATTAGACATTTGCAGGCTCCAGGTTTCTTCGACAAGCTACGAGAAGGAGCCATATAGGAGCCACATCCGTTGGAAACGAAAAGGCCTTGGGACAGAAATGGCCGAGGAAGGAAAAGCTATAAGGATTAGAGAGTGGTCAGAGTTCAGCTGAAGCAGATGTTTGACTTGGAAGCCTCTGAAATAGTGGATCCAATTAGCATTACATAGCACCCTATCCAGCTTAGCCCACACTTTAGAGCTCCCACAGTGGTTGTTGCACTAGGTGAATTTTCTCCCAGTAAAACCCGTGTCTATCAGCCCCGCCTTGTCAATTGCATCCTGGAATTCAGTAGTACTATCGTGGTCGTGGCTCCTATAGCCCAACCTTTTCGCTGACCAAGCACTGCATTGAAATCAACACCAACAGCCCATGGGCCATTCAAACTGGAGGCGAGGGAATCAAGCGACTCCCAAAGAAATCTTCTGCTGAACCTGGAACATTTCGCATAAACAAAAGAAAACCGACAAGGAGTCAGGGAGATTGCCATAGTAACATGCATGGAGATTATTTGGTTAGTCATACCAATCACAAAAACAGAGAAACTATCTTTATGGAAGATCCAAAATTTACCCTCAAAGTCGGCATTGGAGATGGATGAGTGGAATCCCAACTTTAATCTAATAGCCACCCTTTGCCTATCAGAAGCCATAGGCTCCAGGATGGCCACGATAGCAGGGTTATGACCCCGCATGATCCTGACAGCAGAGCGAATCGTGGCCGCATTGGCCATGCTTCCGGCATTCCAAATGAGGACACTATCCATCAGAAATATTTCCTGAAAAGATAGCCCTCATCTATGCCCTTTTACCCTTTTACGCTTGCTTCCTTCTTTTATACAAGGAGGGGCAGACGGGGACCCTCCTCTTCAACAGCTATCATGTCTTGTAGAAGGAGCTTCAGCTGACTGTGGTAGCGGCCAGGAAAATATTCTTTAAAGGGAGATGAGTGAACATTTTACAGGTTCAGATGTTTGGAAGGAGAAAACGCTTGCTTCCTTCTTTTATGGAACCTCGGCGGCGGCCAATAGATGTCACTGGGTACGTCAAATAGGTTGAGATTTGCTACCCCATTTCCAAGGGAGGGCTAGGAGTTAGACTGATATCTGATGTCATGTAGGCCTTCCGCTGTAAAATGGTTTGGTGGCTTCTAGCCAGCAAATCCCTATAGATCAAATTATTCTCGGATAAATACATACTCAAATTCATAACTAGGAACAACCCAGCTAGAATCAATGATTCCAACTTCTAGAAAGATGTCAGATCCAACCTACTCTTTTGCATTCATAATTCCAGATGGATGATCGGCTAGAGAAAAGTCAATTTCTAGACCCACAATTGAATAGGCGGAGGGCTACTAATAGGTGCTACATGCACCCCTCCTCAAGACCTTTGCAGGGATGCCCTGGTTAAAGATTTTTGGGATCACTCTGGCTCATGGAATCTCTCCCAGATCGAAGACCTTATCATAGTTATAGCCATCCAATCCATTAGAGAGAGTGAAGTTTTCCCCTCGAATGGGAAAGATAATCTCGTCTGGAATCTAACCCCCTCTGGAAGATTTACTCTCAAGTCGGCCTGGAATTCTCTTCGGGCCACCTTCCCTAAGCAGCGTTGGACCTCTTGGGCCTACAATAAATTGCTACCACCCAAGGTTGCCATCTTCCTTTGGAAGGTAATCCGCAATGCGATCCTAGTGGACTCAGCCACCCAGAAAATTAGAATCAACATGACATCTAGATGTGTCTGTTGTAAAGACCACACTCTAGGGTCCATTGTTCCCAAATCTTAAAGTCTGCTCATCTAGCCAACCAACACCCCTGCTCAACATCCTGCAACTACCCATGGGCAGGTGGATGGTGATCGCCTATCCTCTGACGAGGAGCTGAGACCCAACCTCCATCAGACCATGCTCATCCATCCAACAGTTAGTGGCTGAAGTGGTCCGAACACCTCATCTCCACAACTCTAGCACATCACATATCTCCCAGTCGTGCACTTACTAGAACCAACTGATCGATGCTCCCACAGGAAGAAAAGGGCTCCATGTTCAGCTTCATCAGCGAAGGCAAAGGCCTACTCGATGAGCAACAGCTCCAACCCATTCCACTTTTCCTGTTAACCCAACTTCCCCTATTAGACCGATCCCAGCTCCACAACCTGATGGTAACTCCCACCCTCCAACCCCCCCAACAAACCGTCCTCCCAACAGATCCAACATTCCATCAGTCACCTCCTCCCCATTCCCATTGTGGAAGACTTAGATCACTTCCTCTACCATGGTTCAGTCACTTCCCAGGTATGGTCTCACTTCACATGCCTCTTTCATGTCTTGCTTATTCCGCGACCAATCCATTCAACGTTGAATTCACCAATGGAGCTCGATAGCGAAACATTCTTTAATATGGTAGCTTCTCTGGGGTGTGGCTCCTTCTCTCATTATTTGGGAACTCTGACTAGACAAAAATGTGGCTAGATTCGAAAACCTCAAACTCTCGGATTCCCCCACAATCCTCAAAGTGTCCAAATGGCTGAAAGAAATAGGAACCCAGCTGCCAGTATCTGGTAGAAATTCTACCCAGGAAGAGCTTATCTTGTAAGCCTTGGGTATGAAATCGCACACCCCCACCATCGTCAAGAGGACCCATATTATCAGATGGATTAAACCTATGAGGGTTTGGAAGAAACTGAATGTAGATGGCCCATCAAGGGGAAATCCAGGGGAAGGAGTGTTTGCAGAAACCATCTAGGTAGCTTGATTTTTGTATTCCATAATAACTATGAATCGTTTACAAACATTGCAACAAAAGCTCAGGCGGTGGTGGATGGTCTAAAACTTTTTAGTGGTATGGAGCTATCTAACATAATAGTTGAAACTGATTCGCAGGTTATCCACGAAGTGGTCTCCAACTCTCCCCTTCTTGTTACTGGAATTTATGGTACTACTTGGGGACCATTCAATGATTCAAACAGCCCCTTAACCTCCACATCTCTCATACCTTCCAGGAGGGCAACTTGGTGGCGAATGGCCTTGCAAAAATTGCTAGTAGTGACTGTCTGGAGAAGCTCTACCACAACTCTGCTAATCTTCCCAGTAATATTAGAGGCTCCTTTCTTTTGGACAAAGAGGGTGTGGGTCAGCTTAGGAGTTGCAAAAACAAGAAGGGAGTGGGTTGATCATCTAATGGTACCTTGGTCCGGCCCCATCCTAGCCAGTTAGCCTCTCGGTCTCAGCCCCTATTTGGCCAACAGTGGCAGCCTCTCCTACTTCCATCTGCGGCTCTCCAGCCTTCTTTGCTAGCAGCTTCAATGGGCCTTAGCAAAGCCTCTATTTCTCTTTTAGGTCGATTTTGCCTTTCCTAAGGCTTGGCATTTCTTGCTTCTTTTGGTTGGTAAAGCGTTTTGCACTCCCCTATTTTACTCAAGGTCGTCACGACCTTCTGACCTTTCTTTTTCTATCTTTCTATTGGTTCAATATGATAGGCGAGGCTCGATTTTTATGTGGAGCCCACCTGAAAGTCCTCTATGTACATCATTTTATCTTATTAACAAAGATATAGGGGCATGGCCCTTTTATTTTAAAAGAAAAAGTAAATCATTGGTCATCACTTTTAATTTAGATATCATTATGGGATGCACGACCTATGAATTTTGAATGGAATAGGCCATCTAGGGCCAAATGGCTTGCACAGCAGGTCACATCTATCCGTTTTGCAAGAAAAAGTATGCTTCTAGCTTAAAAATGAAAATTTAGGAAAATTTTAATATTTTTATTAATTTTTAGAGTTTTAAATTTTCATGTTTTAGAAATTACTTGTAATCATGCTAGCATTTTTCCAGCAAAGGTTTATTTGGAATTTTTATTTTTACAAATTAAGCTTGAGAAGAGTTTTGTTAGAATTAAGACTTTTATTAGGGATAGAATTTTATTATTTTTAATAATGATGAATTTTGATTTTTTATTAACGGTGTAATTGAAAAAAAAACATATTAGTTATTATTAAAAACATTATTAGAGTTTTATCTCTTTTTTCTTTTGAATTCAAGAAAATACCTTATAGATTTGAGGTTTTGATTACTTGTGGACGATGATGATCTTCCTTTCATTATCCCTTCATGCTCTTCCGTTCCCCGGCATCAGTTGATATTAGAGCAAGGCTTTTTCATACTTCAATGGTATCTAACAATGGTATGAGCAACAATCCCATGAACGGTGCTCTAAGGATAAATTTTATTACGACGATATTTAAAGTTTTCTAGTGAGAGAATTAGCAAGTCATGTAAGGACTGCAGGCAGCTATCAACCGCACGATGGTATCCTTAGGGAAAATATGTGTTCGTAATAATGAGCAACATGAGATCGATGATGAAGCTCATGGTCATCATGTTCGTGGTGCGATGTTGGTGAAGAATTGCAAGTCATCACCCAATAATGGTGAATCATAGGCCACCACTCTAATTGTGAGGAAGTTGTACACGTCAAAGGTAGAGATAGATCTACAATGGCACAAGATCTTTTGAATGAGGTGCACTATAAATAAAAAATGTTGTAATGTGATCATCGATGTTAAGAGTAGCAAGAATCTCATGTCCAAAAAATGATGGAAACTTACAACTGAAAATAGAAAATATCCCCTCTCCATACATGATTGGATGGATCAAGGAGGTCAGCGAAACATAGGTAATAGAACAATGTTGTATTCCATTCTCTATTGGTAAATATTATAAGAACAAAGTGATGTGTGATTGTGAATGACCCTCCCTTAACACGCGTGTGCGACTAATGTGACATGGTGGAAGTATGCCTTTCACTGGATCAATATTTTCATTGTTGTATGCAGCTGATCTTTTTAGGTGACAATGACTTGATTTATATGATTTGTTTGGCTTGTCTTTGCTTCCTTAGTTATGCAATACCTTTTCCAAGGGCAATTTATGAATGTTGAGTTTAAAAGATTGGAGTTGTCACTAGGCAGTTAGGTTGCGGTTTGCCCTCAGTCAGCTAGAGTCTGTGGACCTGCCATAAGTTGGGGAATTGTGAAATTCCCTAGCATAAATGACTTCTGATGTACGTCCTACGACCAGGGTAAGGATCTTGGTTACGAGGTAAAAAGAGGTTAGGCACATTCTCTTTTAATTTAAGGGACGTGAAATTTCCAGTGAAATCAAATATCTACAAAAAAAAAAAGTTAGTCATATGGCCATGCTTTGCATAATCCTACAAGAGAGCTAGGTAGGCGGGAAAGAAACTAAATGAATCCTAGCCTTGCTTTGTAAAGTCAAAAAACAATGGGTAGGCAATAAAATAAATGTGCAACGAAGAAGATAAAAGGTCCTAACCTTGTTTCACAGAGCTGACACTCTGGGTAGGCAAGCAAAATAAAAAATAAATAACAATGTATGCAGTAAAAGAAAAGAAATGGTGTTTGTTAAGAGGAGGCTAGAATCTACAGAATGGACCATGTTCTAAGCTTGATCGAGATGTGAGAAAAAGAAAACAGAAGTCAAATACCCTTTTCTTGAGTAAAAAAAAGGGATAATCAGACGTCCCTAATCCTGACTCTACTCCTTACTCAATTGACTGACTTTGGTGAGTTAGATTGATGTGGCTGACTGAAGCAGAACCTAGGTATGAGCATGAGACTTGCAGAGCATCCTAGATGGTAGAATCTTCTCGTTGTTGATTAATGAAAATGGATGAAAATTTCTCTAAGCTTCTAACTTATTCTTTCCATCAATTTCTGCATCTCCTAGACAAGGGGCAGATACTATTTATATAAGCTTCGAAACCGTCGGTTAGTAGATGGCCAACGAGCACTAAGAAGTTTTTTTCAGGCAGAATTTATCAAAAATCCCCATATAAGGATTTGCGCTACCAGGTGTCCATCGGCTGGTGAGCAGTTGACAGCCTGCTCCCTTTAGGGTGGGGTGTCTAGAGTGACAATCAACATGGAAGTTTGTAACATGTTACTTGGTTGACTATGACAATATAATGTTGATGCTATGCATATAGATTCTGGGATAATGTATTTATATTTATTAAAGTTGGTAGAAAGATCATCCTCACCCTTATGAGCATGGAGAAATCTCTCGTAATTATTCCAAAGACCATCAAAGAATCTGAGGATTAATATATTAGTTAGATAGGGAAAAGAACTAGAAGCTACAAATATTCCAAAGAAGTTAAAGCCAATGTTGCATAAATTCAAGGCAATCATACCCGATAAACTTTCTAATGGGTTGCTCTCTATGTGGGATATACAATAACATATTGATATTGTCCTAAAGCCAAGTTTATCTAATCACGCACATTATTAGATTGGTTTAAAAGAATATGAGATCTTATAGGGACAAGTGGAAAAATTGATACATAAGGGTCTAATGGAGGATAACTTGAGTCCATGTCTTGTGGTAGACCCACTAACACCCAAAAGAAGTTACAGGAGTCCAATGCCAAGTCAAAGGAATATGTTGATAAATATTAGAGCCATAAGGTTTTATTTAAAAATGGGTGATAATGTGCTAGGTCACCTGCACAAGGAGAGATTTCCAACTAAGATTTATAATAAGCTGATGAATAAGAAGATCGACCTTGCTCTAATCCTTTTGAAAAATCAATTATAGCGCTTATGTAGTTATTTTTCCAAGGGTACGTATGGAGATCTCATAGACTTTTAAATGTAGCAGACCTTTAAAAGTATCATGTGCCAAGTTCATTGGATCACTTGAGGATGAGTTTTTTTTTTTATAAGTGGAGGGTTTTAATGTAGGACATGGCATAGATCTATTGCTAGCATGGTTGGACCAAAAGAAGGGCTAATGGAAGAGGAAGTAGTTTGTAAGATCCAAGCCTAGTCATACATAGGGCAAGACGTAATTAAGGCTCAGGTGCTTCCGTTTTGAGGAAATTCAATTCAGATAAGGATAAATTACCGTTTGAAGTGTGAACCATAAATCGGCTATAACTTTTGATCAGAATATTGTTATAAGATGCACAACCTATAAATTTTGACTGGAACAAGTCATCCGAAGCCAACTAATACACATTGTGGGTCTTGTTTGTCTGTTTTGCAAGAAAACGCACTTCTATCTTAAAAATGAGATTTTAGGACAAAAAATTATTATTAGTAGTAATTCAAATTTTTATAGTATTTTCTTATTTCTAGAGTTTTGGATTTTTTTTTAATTACTTGTAATTATGATAGGATTTTTTTGGAAAAAGTTTATTTTGAATTTTTAATTTTAGAAATTACGCTTTAAAAGAGTTTTGTTAGGATTAACACTTTTATTATGATTAGAATTTTTCTATTTTTTTAATTATATATTTTAATTTATTTTTTCGTTATTAATGGTATAATTGAGAAAATTATATATTATATTATTAAAAACTAATAAAATTTTATTTTTCTTTTTTCTTGTGAATTCAAGGTTTGGATTATTTAAGAAAAATGGTGATCTTCTTTTTGCTATCCCTTCACACTCTTCCTTGCCTTACTTATCAAGTGATCCCTAGTGTCTAGATTTCTTGCATCTAAAAGTAAGCAAATGAGAGTATCATGTAACCCCATAAGAACACAGGCATTTAAACCTTTCGCCAAGTTCTCTCAACTCTTCAATCAGGTGGGCTTGGGTTATTAAATATCCACCAACATTGTTAGGTTTTCCTAACAAGCTATTCGAATCTCACACATATAATTGTGAGGCGAGTGGATTTTTATTTTACACACAAGTACATGCAATTACCATTTCACTATGTGGTTAAGATCGCTACCAGGCTTCAAGAACATGTAGATAGAGGTGTACACGAACCAAGCTAGCTCGATTAGCTTGTTCGACTCGACTTAAAAAAGCTGATTGGACTCGGTTTGAAGCTGAGTTTAAGCTGAGTCGAGCTGATTTTTTGAGCTCGAAAATGAGTTCTAGCTAAGTTCGAGCTGGCCTTAGCTTGACTCGACTTGGATCGAACCTAGCTCGAATCGAAGTCAGATTGAACCAGTTAGGTAACTTGGTTACTTTGATATTGATGTTGTTCACTAAGTATTTGATGAAATGACTCAAAGAAGTGTGGCTAGTGGCAAGGAAAGTATGTATATGAAACCAACACTTTTTTTTTTTCTTGATTTTTATGTTGCTTAGAAGGTGTTTGATAAAATACCTGTAAAACCATTGCTACTATCTCAAATACAGTGAGATTTTGAAGGTGCAGTTTAGTTGTTCATGAAAATATTGCAATGGTGAACTCAGCTTAATCTTGGCTCAAACTCAGCTCGAACTGGCTTGACCTACTTACCGATCCAAGTCGAACTGGCCAGTCAAGCTCAAGGACTGAGCTGAGCCGAGTTCGAGGAGGTTAGCAAGTGGCTGAACTAAGTTGAGCTGAGGCCAGCTCCACTTGGTTTGATTTGATGTACACCCCCTACGTGTAGACGCAATGATCCTGGTCATCCGTCATCTGATAAGAGAGAACTGCAGGGAATGATCACAAATATTTGATAGATTATCACGCATTCAAGCTGCGTGGGGCCAACCGTAATGTTTATGTGGAATCAAAACCATGCATCTGGTGTGCCTTGGCATGTTCACCATACATCCCAAGAATCAATCCGATCTAAACTTAAGTGGGACACAACACAAGGAAAAATATATAATCACTGATAAAACCTATATATTCACTTGTTGTGGCCCACCTAAGTTTTGTAATGGCTTTAATTTCGGAGTGTCCTGACTCCCAGTGGAGCTCAGCTGATAGGTCGGATGATATATACAAAACACGGTGAACCTCGCATTCCATTAGGAAGATTCTACGGTGGGTGCACCCATCCTCAACGTCTCACATAGAACCCTTTTATGCGGCCCACCTGAATCATGGCCAGGCTGGATTTTAGCATGTAGCCCTAAAATGGGGAAACGTGTACAATGGACGGGTTTGATGGCAGTCCCACATCACCGTGGACCCCACACAGCTGGAAGGTATGGTAATCATTTCTCAATGGGCAGCTGTACGTATCAACAAACAGTGGCAACTGTCAACCGCCCAAATATAATGCGCAAAGACCCTCTCTTTATCCTGTATGTGTTTGGAGCATCCTCGAGAGAGTCGCCGGATGGCCCACCACGACTCTGTTCCATGTATGGTGGTACACGAAACTGTTTTAAATCTTGTGAAAGAGTAAAAATGTTCCTTGGGTCTTTAATCATACTTCAGTGGTAGGCACACGGGAGATTCAACACGAGGTCATGGGTCCGAAACACGAGGCATGGGTCCGAATGGCCATTGTGGGGAAACGTACTGTGGTCGGTGGGCGTAGGGTGTGAATGCGTGTTATCTTCTACTTTTACGACGAGAGGTATCCCATTGTCCTTTTTGGTAGCGTCGAGCTTGACGTGTCTGCTAGGGTTTAATGGCTCTAGATCTCTATTCTGAGGGAGCATGATACTCATAGATATGCACTCTCAAATTCGAAACATGGAATGTATAAAATTAAATCAAACCTTTGAATTGGTAGTTTCACCCGGCAAAAATCACAACAACGTGTGGGATGCGAGGCCCGACATTGCAGCTATCATGTGGGATGTCATTCCTAGCGATGGATGGCACGAATGTCCGAGATTTGGATTATTCATGATATAGGGATGGACGCGGTGAAGTCGATCAGTGTCTTCCACGAGGGGATTAATTACTCCGAATCCACGGAACTTCCCTGCACGGCTTATAGATATTCATCGAATCTATAAAGGAAAATAGAAAATTAGAAATAAATTTTAAAATAAATGGTTTGGTGATAAAAAAAAATTTACAACCCTTTAATGATATCAAATTTAAGAAGAAGCCTCATAGTCAAACTCCAACTCAAACTCACTAAAATCTATAACTTATATTTATGAACTTAGTATTTGTAGACAGTCATAATTTCTACTGGGCTTCATAGATTTCAGCCAAAAATAGTGTCTAATTTGACATAACTAAGTTATTCTCATAAATTGTCTAAGCTCTTTTCTTGTTGGGAATGACTCCTAAAATTCAACGGTTCAGGAGTTATAATTGAATTAAAATTTATTATAAATAGTAAAAATAAAATTAAAATAAAATTTTGACCCTTGATATGATGGCCCTACAAATTCGGCATGGGCAAATTTAGTGTAGCGGCATTGGTTGCCTAAAGTGGCTTCTCCTCCTCCAAAATCATATACGGTACGTGGCCTCCAAAATCAAATATGGTACCTGGAATAACTCATTCCATTTGTAAGATATGCATGTTTTAGGTTTTGACGGCCATGATGACTTTTACATTCGAGCCTGGTCTATGTTTGGACATGAAAGTGTTCATGACCCCCTCCACGTCAATTCACCAAGAAGTCTGTGCTGGGAAAATGTTGCGGGCCAAAAACTAATTTCAGTACGCTGAACAGAAAAATAACGAGTGATAAAAATTGGCCGCTACGAAAAACCCCAACGGTCCAAATTCGATTGCACATATGTGGCTCAATCGATGAGCATACTGCCCAGGTATTTCGTATAGGGCATGTATACCGTGGGCACTACTTAATGAGATCGATCGTACGTGTGCCATCCACGGTGGGAAAACCAAATCTCTCTCTCTCTCTCTCCATGTGTCTATATATATATATATATATTGTATGGAAGATACTACATTTGAGAGCTACCCAAGCTACCAAAGCAACAAAGTGTACGTACTTCGAGGCCATTGTAAGCTTCCAGCCATGTTTTCGAAGCTCCTAATGTGGCTTTTCCTCATGAGATACGTAGCTTCCAAAGGCGACGATGACGATTTCATTTACAACGGATTCCGTGGCACTTACATGAGCTTAGACGGCGCAGCAGAGATCACATCTGATGGCCTCCTGCTTCTTACAAATTCCATACAACAAAAGAGCGGCCACGCCTTTTACCCCATTCCCCTTCACTTCAAACCTTCACAAGGTAAAACTCAATCCTTCTCTACCAATTTCGTCTTCGCGATCGTGCCCAAGTATCAGGAAGTGAGAAGCTATGGGGCTGCCTTCGTCATCTCACGTTCGAAAGAGTTCCCACGAGGTCAAGTGGGCCAATACATGGGTATCTTCAATCCGAAGAACGTCGGCAATTCATCGAATCACATAGCTGCCATCGAGCTCGACACATACCTTAATCCAGAATTCAATGATATCGATGACAACCATGTGGGAGTCGACATCAATGGCTTAGATTCCATCACGTCTGCTCACGCAGCTTACTTTAGTAATATGAGCGGCGGGTTTAAGAATCTAAGCCTCATAAGTGGAGAACCGATGCATGTTTGGGTAGAATACAATAGTCTCCAAAACCATCTCAATGTAACATTATCTCCTATGGGCTTACCTAAACCTGATCGTCCGCTCTTGTCATCAACGGTGAATCTTTCATCAATCATGTTAGATGATATGTATGTCGGTTTCTCTTCATCAACCAAGACGGTTCCTACATCTTATTACATCTTGGGATGGAGTTTTAAGATGAATGGTCAAGCTACGGCCTTTGATCTCTCGCGCCTTCCTAAGCTTCCACGGATAGGACCCAAAAAGAAAGCGAATCTTTTATCATTTGGGTTACCAATAATTGTGCTATTTTTCACTTTAATGGCCATCTCAGCCATTGGTGTCATCGTGAGAAGGAAGATCAAGTTCGCTGAAGTGCTAGAGGACTGGGAACGTGAATATGGACCCCATCGGTTCTCGTACAAGGATCTATTCATGGCCACTAAGGGCTTCAAAGACAAAGAGCTCCTGGGAGTTGGAGGGTTCGGGAGGGTTTACAGAGGAGTTTTACCTGCCTCGAAGATCAAAGTGGCTGTGAAGAAAATCTCTCATGAATCTCGTCAAGGAATGCGGGAATTCATATCTGAGATCGTGAGCCTGGGTCGCCTCCGTCATCGGAACTTGGTGCGACTTCTCGGCTACTGCCGGCGAAAGAGAGAGCTGCTGCTGGTCTATGATTTCATGCCCAATGGAAGTCTGGAAAAGTTCCTTTTCGACCATCCAAAGAAAATGCTGACCTGGAGTCAACGGTTTCAGATAGTTAAAGGAGTAGCTTCAGGGCTTCTCTACTTGCATGAGGAGTGGGAGCAGGTGATCCTTCACAGAGACATCAAAGCCAGTAATGTTTTATTAGATAGTGAGATGAACGGTAAATTAGGCGACTTTGGCCTTGCTAGATTGTACGATCATGGGACCGATCCACAGACGACACACATGGTGGGGACCTTCGGATATCTTGCACCGGAGCTGACTACGACTGGTAAGGCCACCACAAGCACTGATGTATTCTCATTTGGAGCTTTCATGCTCGAGGTTGCTTGCGGGAGGAGGCCCATCGATCCTCGATTACCAGTAGATGAGGTGATCTTGGTCGAATGGGTGTCAGAGTGCTGGAGGAGAGGGACAATTTTGGCGGCGACGGATCCGAAACTGGGACTCGACTATGAAGTGGAGGAGATGGAGTTGGTGCTGAAGCTTGGATTGCTGTGTTCGCATCCATTGTTGGCCGCAAGGCCGAGCATGCGGCAAGTAATGCAGTTTTTGGACGGCGATTCACCTTTACCCGAGCTCTCATCTGATGGTCTGGGTGCGGCCATCCTGGCGGTGGGCCATTGTAAAGGGTTCGATGATCTACGCTTATCGTGTCCTTCTTCTTTGGAACAGTGGTCAGCAAGCACATCATCTGTCCTGGAATCGATCCCCTCCGGTGGCCATTGATGGACGATGGTAAGGTATTACAGCACGGTGCATGTTTGTTATGTTTTTAACGAATCGGTGCCACTGCTGGGGGAGCGGAGTGGCTGTGATCCCGGGGCGCAGAGATCTCTGTGCACAGGGCTGTGTGGTGTCCTTAGTAATGTTCGTGATAAATCCACTCCTTCCATCTGTTTTAAAGACAGGATTGTAAAAATCACGCAGATCCAAAACTCAAGTGGGCCACACCAACAAAACAATTTGAACAACAACCTCCACCTTTGAAACCTTCCTGGAGCTGACCATGATGTTTATATGATATCCAAACCGTTCATAGAATTATTACCACTCAGATAGACTGTATAAACAAATATCATCCTGATAATAAAAAAAGCTTCTGTCATCCAAGCGTTCAATCCCCACTGATTCATGTGGTAAGGACCACCTGAGTTTTGGATCTGCCTGATTTTTAAGATCTTACAGTACTGTGGCCTTTCAAAACAAATGGACGGAGTGGATTTGTCAGATACATAATGGGCCCCACGCAGACCCTGGCAAAAGAGATATATCAGTGCCCGGAGTCACAGGCAATCCGCTCTCCACCGCTGGAAGATAGAAAATGGGATTTAAATTTTTATTTTTTTTTATTAAAAGAAAACTGTGTTGACGTTGACCAAAAAGCAGCTACTTGAGTTTGCTTTGCGGGTGACGCTCCAACCTTTTTGTCGGTTAGCTTTACCACCGCTTTGCTGAAACGTTGCAAAGTTCACTCCGTAGATTACGTAAAGCTCTGGATAAATGGTAGAAGTTGGTAAACATGCCTTATGTAGGAATTCTCTATAAATAAATACGAAAGAGGTTATATTTGATGTCGATGCTTAACAAATACAAGTGGGACTATTTTCGAGTATCCCAAACATTGATACGATGAGCCTACAAAAATGTGGGGACTATCTTTCGATGATCCAAACCATTGATATCAACGGTTTAGATGGTCGAACTTTGGGTCCTCCTTCTAGAAACTAACAGCCCGAATTATAGATAGTGTATAAATATTCAACCCGAAAATTTTATAATTCCTCTGCTACGTAGGCCCATAGTAGCATGAATGAAACCCAACACATTCCAGAATGAGATCCAAGGACGGTGGAAGGTTATGGATAATCTGGGTGGTACTAATTAATTTTGATTATCTGTTGTTGGCCGATGATGTCGTTTAGTTGGAATCGCATTTACAAAGATTATGAAAAAGTTCCCTTGTGTTTGGACATTTTAAATGCGTTCAGGGATCCCCGCCCATCATCAATGAAAGGTGCAGATTTTCTCATGCATTGCTCGGTGCAACTGCTTTTCTTGGCTCGAGAGAGATGAACATAAAGGGATTCTATCATGTTTTGGTGTTAGGGATCGTGAAAGCACGTGAAGATGAATTTAGAAGGGAAAAAGAGAAGATGACAAAAAGTTACGTATTTGAAGATTAAAGATATAATAGAGATCATTGTTTTTTTATATCTTAAATCTATTCAAAAATAGAAATAGGATCTGTCGATGTCATTGACAGATCATTCAATGCCATCGAGGGTTGTTCGATGTCATTGAATAGTCGCTCGATGGTATTGAGAATTTCTGAATTACCTCTGTTGATTACCGGACATATTGGTGTCAGTTTTTGATGACATCGATGAGTATTTAATGTCATCGAAGCTAGGTCGATGTAATTGAAGGAATCTAGAATTGCATGTGATATCTCTGAATTGTTTAGGCATTAGAGTGGGTTCGATGCATCGAAGGTTAAGTATCAATGGCATCGAATTGTTTCAAGTAGATTTTTGCGATTTTGCATATCTGCAAAATTTGTTTCTGATTTCGATTGAGATTCTTTTCAAAGTTATATATATGAGTGTAAATGGGATTTGGAAAAAGTTTTAGAGTTTCTAAGTTGTCCAAGAATTTTAAAAGGTGTAGCAAGGGTGAGATTTGAGATTGTTCGAATTAATCGGATAAGCTTCCTCTTTGTAATTTTTATTTTCATAGTGATCATTTGTCCATTTGTGCTATGATTTTTTTTCAAAAGTATTTTTTCACATTAAAATCACTATGTTCTTTTTTATGTTTGCTTGGTGCAATTGCATTGCTATCTTAGATCCATTTCTATGTGCTTCCACGGTCCCTGACACCCTATTCATCATTACATGGTCACATGAATGGTGATCCAGATCATTTACCGAGTGGATATTTAATGTAGAGCAGGTTGCAGACACTTTCACAACAAAGATGGACCAGAGAAGGCCGGATCAAAGGTAGAAATGATCTAAACCGTCAGAACCTTAAAACAGTCCTATTTCGCAAATCAGGAAGAATTTTTCGACATATCCTATCTGATTTTGGGTAGGAGAAGCTACTTAAGCTAAACAACCCTGCTACGCTGGGTTACCCATGTTGGATTTGCGAGATTGCATGAGATCAACAATCAAAAGTCATTTTTATTTTGGTTTTTTGTAAGTATTAGTTCGATTCTCTTGGGCATGAGGAGAGAGGCTTTCTTCCCCCTCCTATTGTTAGTTAGAAAGAGCATGAATGACAAGCAATCAGTCTATAGGGTTGTTGCTATCTATTCTTTGTTCTTCAGTTTATTATTTCCTTCACAAAAAATAAAAAATAAATCAGTGCCAGAACCTTCTAATGTTATAAAATTAAAAAGGTTAGCTAGCGAGGGGATCCCAAACAAGGATCTCTTCAAAGGGTGGATAAGCCCTCCTCTGCAGGCTCCCCTTTTCTGGTATGTGATTGTAGTTCCACACATCCCAGTCTCTTCCCCGCATGCTGCAGGTCCTTTTGCTTCTATGGATGATATAAAAGTCAACTAGTATATTTGATCGCCGCCGAATGGCTGGGAGCTGCACAATCTTATAAGCCTATGTAGATTGCTCATGGGAGAGGAAATGAAGATGGGATTAATTTACATTAGCTCAGGGCCGACTGACAGGGCCAGCATGCAGGGTCACCTAGCAAGGGATGTTTGGCAGATCAAAATGCATGTGTGGCCCATTTGGTGAATCAGAAAGATTTTTTAAGCACTTTTCATGTTAAACTATGTGATTCTCCTGATTATTTTAAGCATTAGATCATGTTAAACTATGTGATTCTCCTATAATAAGCACAAAAATGCATTAGATCATGTTAAACTATGTGATTCTCCTAATTATTTTAAGCACTTTTCATGTTGGGCCTAACTCTTAAAATCCAACGGATGAAGAGTTATACTCAAACTAAAACTTAATATAAATAGTAAAAATGAATTTAAAATAGGAATTTGACCATGGATCTGTTGGTATTTCACAAATTTGGCGTGTGCAACCTGGCATAGAGGGGTTGGGTGGCTAAAGTAGCTCGTCCTACCCCAAAATCATATAGCACTCCCAATAACTTATTCCGATTTGTGAGATACATTTGTTTTAAGTTCTAACGGTCCGGATCACCTCTGTCTTCAATTGGCCTGTTTTGGTCCATCTTGCCCATGAAATTATTCACGACCTACTCTACATCAGATTGGTGAGTATATTTGATAGGATGGATGTCATAGACATACCATGTTGGCTTTAAAAAGTTTTGACTTTATTCATTACTTTTTATGGAAGGAAAGAAAGAAAGAAAGAAAGAAATTTTTTTTTAAAAAAGAAAAAAAGATCGTACTTTGATAATTTTCCTGCACCGTCCAAGTATTTTGATTCCTGAAGGAATCTTTTTGTAAATTTGGGATTTATGAAAGTTTGTGATTGAGGGAAGTCCACTAAGGAGAATAAATACTCTGTGATGGTTCACATGCATGCCATACACATGTGATGGAAGATTATATACATGGAATATACGCAACTAATAGTAAACCGTCCAAAATTTGTGGCCACTTTAGATGGGATTTACTTCAAGTCTTACCTTGAAATGACTTTGAAGTCACATCTTTAGTCGATCCTTAGTCCGTTCCCCAGAGTTTGTTACGTTGGGAGGGGTTAAGTAGAAAGAACCATGGCACCCGGGCTCACCTTAGCTCCGGGGAAGTCATGGAAGATGAATTGATCTTTTGCTCAGTCGATGCAATTAGCATTTAGTACCTCTCCAGAAGACACCCAGATGCTTAAGCATCATCCCTGTGATATATCCTGCTTGCAAGGATGGCAACAGGCAGAGTAGCCCGCACGGCCCAGCTTTGGGCTTGGTTTCGAACCATTAGCTTGGCCCATAGGCTGGACGTGGGCCTCACGTGCATGGCTAAATCAATTTTCAAGCCCGGCTTGAGCCATGGGTTCAAGTGATTTTTCAGCCGACGCAGCCCAGCCTGTCCCCACCCAACTATATAAGTACATGTTTTATATTCTAGAGCTATGCATTTCTATTGTGTGTTTAAGCAACCCATTCATCTTTAAAATAGATGGTCGGTTTCATTCCTCTAAAATGTATATATCTTTGTGCATGTATGGCCCAAATGATCAACGGATGTATTAGGAACATCCAATAAAAACTAGGGACTTCATCAATTTTTGGGATAGGTGAGGTTACGCCGAGCCCAACCAATTTTTTGAGCTTGGGCTTGTGCTAGTGTCCGTTGTGCTAGGGCCATGCAAGCTTGGGCTGGACTAAAGCGGTGGCATAAATTGTTGTGATGGGCCTGGGCCTTAGCTCAGCCCAGCCATTGCCACCCCTTCCTGGTGGCTGTATTTTACTAGATGGAGGGTCTAAAAATCACTTCCATGTGATATTGTCCTAGTTGTTAATCAACGGATAAGAGAATCAGAGGAAATGATCACATACATTTGAACCACACATTAGAGCTGTGTGGGGGTCCACCTGTGATGTTTATCTAGAATTCAAACAGTGCATTTGTTGTACCTTTTCACGTTCACTGTACATCTCAAGAATCATCCGGATCCAAACTCAGGTGGGACACACCTGAGTTAGCAATCTGGCTGGAATTTGGGACCAACGTAGTGGGGCCTCATCTAATGGACGGGTTTGATGTCACTCATACATCTTGGTGGGCCCTGCCAGGCTCAAACACATAGTAATATTTTCCACTGAGCAAATACACTGATAAACAAATATTGCCAACCGTCCAAAGCTCATGCACAAATGGCTCTCTTGGCTTGTGTGTGTTTGAACATCATGAGAATGTCCATTAGATGGCCCACCAGAACTTGAACCCGGCTAAGACATGCGTGGTTACTTGTAGGTGGAACTTTCATGAGAGCCATCCCCTTCATTAGCTACGCTGCCTCTCCTTCCCCTGAGACCCAGAAATTATGATGATCCACAAAGTTAAGTGGGCCACACCACAGGAATATCACCACAGACGCAGATTGCATGGTGACCCTGCCACCGCAGACCACCGTGGTAACCGGACTCTGTAGGGTCCACCATGATGTATAATCCTCGCTGTCCATCTGCTTTGCCAAGCTCATTTGAGGGCACTAGCCCAAATTTAAGCATATCCAAGGCTCAAGGAGACCACATCACAGGAAACAGCGGCAATAATGGTGTCCGCTGTTGGAACCTTCCTAGGGACCACAGTAATGTTTTCAACGGCAGGCAAGCGTTCAATCCCCACTTTTGCTTGTGGTATTGTCCACTTGAACTTTGAATGTGCTTAAATTTTGAGCTCACGCCCTAAAATAATCAAATGTCAGGTGGACCATACAGGGAGCTTAGAGGTTTTAGGAGAAGTTTATATTATTTTCATCACTGTGGCCTGTCCGAATTTTTTATCTGGTTGATCCTTTGTGTATATGTAATGTTAAAATATAGTTCTCACCTAATGCACAAATTCGGCCCATAGAGATTCCGGCATTTTATGAAGACATGTAAAATAAGTGTTGTAGACCATTTTAGGTCCAAGATGACGGCTTTGGGCTGCATTTTCTCGTAGATGGACCCGACTACCTAATCCACGACGCTTCAGGTCTTCACAGACTTCTAAACTGTATCCCGTTGAACATGCCCAAGATTGAAAACACCTTTCAAGGGCGTGGCTTGGGTGGATGAAGTGGGTGAATCCTGACTATAGGGCCCACTGCGATGTGCATGTGGCTTACATCCACACTGTACAAACGTTTTCACAGAACATTTTAAGCCATGACCTTGAAAATAAAGCAAATCAATATCTCACATTGGCTAGGCGACAGTAAACAGTGGTGATTGACCATTAAAAGCTTCTTGTGGGCCACAAAAGTTTTGAATCAAGCTGGTATTTGTGTGGTCCTTTTCGTCCATGTTGGTGTGACCTTATCAAGAAGTTGGATGGAAAATAAACATTCCGGTGAGCCCCAGGAAGCTCTTAATGGTGAGTATTCAATCGCTGCTGTTTCCTGTGGTGTGGTCCACTTAAGATTTGGATCTGCTTATTTTTTTGAGATCATGCCCTAAATGAGCTGTCAAACCCGATGGATGACCGGAATGTAAGGCACATACATCGCGGTGGGTCCCAATGTTAGGTATCCATCGTGCACCTGAATGATGTTTTCAACCTTCGACATTTGCAACGGCACGCAGGTTGGACGGTGACCTGATGGGACGTGGATTAGGTAATCACGTCCATCTTTGCCCATATACAGCTCAATCAATCAAATTTCACCGCATCACCGTTGCTGGCAGCATACGGTCCAAGTAATCAAATTACAATACTTTGAGACACCTTTGTGACACAGGGAATGACGTAATGAGCTAGGTCATTGTCTTCTCGGAGATTTTTTTTTTTTTCTAAAAACTGCCTCAGAGCGACAGGAGAAGTAAAAAATTTCTTTCTTTTTTTTTTTTTTTAATTGATAGATATTGAAAATAACAATGAATAAACAGTAAAAATGTAATTAGAAGGGACCAAATAAACACGGAAAGAATATCTGAAAACACCCAAGTTTCTGCCCTCTGCCATCCTTAGTCGATTCGTCGATCAACTTAACGGCCTAATAAACTTCCATGGGCATGCAAATTTTTTTTTGAATTTCAACCTGCCAGCTACCTATCGAAAGTCATATAAATTGTCCAATAACCAATCTGAAATTTATGATAGAACTTCAGCCCGTTGATTTAATCGGTCAAACTATGCTGAATTTTGTCAATTTCTCTTTAGGCTTCTTTCGGTCCATATATGTGTGTTAGGAACGTTCTTGATCCAAGTCCCACATCAAACCATTCTACTTGAAAAAAAAACTCGACCTCGAGTTCTCCAGTGGACTTGGTTCACAATACGTATTCGACTTTGGGTGTCGATGTTTATTATCCTATTCCTTGTATTCTGCAGTAGGCTTCTCTTACTTTTTCTGAACATCAACATGAATAGTTGTTACTCGAACTACCTTATCCTTTGCCACAACACTTATTCTATGTAATTTAGATAATGAAAACAAGTCGAGTACATGTTTATGAGCTCAACCATACACATCTTCAAATTGAACTTGGTTGGTAGATTGATTCCTCGTAATTGTTAAAGTTAAACTCAAGTTAAGAAAGACTAATCTCTTGTATAGGGGACTATTCATTGGGAAGTTCAGTGAATACAATCGTCTTGAACTCCTACAATACTGGCTTTACATCTTTTGAAATGTTTAAAGACTTCACATCCGCTTCCTTTTCTACTAATGCCACTATCACTCCCGTCCCCTCTGAGTGTTTAATGGAATTTCGTTCATTTATGAGTGACTGCTCCTCCACTTTAGAAGTATATATTGAGTTGATTCTCCCTTTTCACAGGGGTCATATGTACGCTCCTATGAATCCTGTGGCTTGTCGCAAACCCGTTTGGGTGGCCAGTTTGATCACTTTATTCATCGTTCAAATATGAACCTGATCCTGGATCGTAACTCGCAAACCATCAATGAATTAGGTGACTTGCTGTGTTTCAGTCTTAACTAAATTATTTCGTTCTGTCAAATGATTGAATTCCTCTCCTTAATATCTTACCTATCAGCTAACAATACCTTATCGTAAAACCATTGATGAATTCGGTGACTTGCTTTGATTCAATCTCAACTAAATCATTTCTTCTTGTCAAATGTTAGAATTCATTTGCATAATCTCTCACCAATTGGCTACACTGTTGATAATTTTGGTATTATTGGAACAATACCTGATCGTAATCATTAGGGAGTAAATGTGTGTGTAATCCTTGCTTCATCTACGGTTACGTGCATATTGACACCTTCATCTATCTCATTCATGTAAGCTGAAACTATTCCCACCAAGCCGAAGCTCCACCCTTTTACTTGTATGCCATAAGTTTAACTTTCTTCTCTTCAGAGATGTCTATGTAGTCGAAGAAATGCTCGACTTCGAGCAACCAATCGAAGAAATCCTTAATATGGAGTTGGCCATTAAAGTTAGAAAGATCAATCTTCATTTTGAATTCTCGATTTGCCTGATCTACCCGATCACCACTCGTTTGGAATATTGGATGATCATGTCATCATTCTTCTCTTAATTGGATCTCACATCATTAGGTGTGATATTGCGATTACCATTGGCATCGCCCCATAATCCGCACGATGGAGAATTCTAGTTCCTACCAGAGGCGGATCATCACCACAAATACGAAGCTGCCCTAAGGCCTCAATCATGCCGAGAGAAGCTTACAACCTTTGCATAACTTGTCGATTTTTCCATTAAATGCCTAGAGAAGTTTACAACCTCGAATGTCATCCCTATTAAATGATAATTCCCTATAGTACTATCCATAGGATTGTTGCCTGACTCATCGTTAAAAGCCATCAATATGAGGAAAAGCCTCGCATTGATACCAGCTGATGCTAGGAAGGACGTGATGAGGTCGATCACCATCTTTCTCAATCGATAAACACCTTAAATATACAAGGCACTCTTGAATCCACAAGAGAAAATTCTCAAATACACGAGAGAAAGAAAATGTCTCTAAGAAATTTTATTGGTAGCTACTGAAATCAATGAATTTAACATCTTTAAATAACCCTAAACAAATCATAAAAACATAATTAAATGAGACCTTGTTGAGGCACGAAAATATTGTATCTTTCTTTCTCTAGAAGTCTCATTACACGTCCATTTGCATTAGTAGAGAAATTTTGTTGTACAGGCAAGTCCCCGGATTGCTCCCACTATTGCATGAGTTGAGAGCTTCCTATTGTGCACCTTTGAATGTGCGCTCAGAGTTGAGAGCTTCCTGCATGAATCCTAGTGAATGCATCAGTCTCCATCTCTGTTGTGTGCCTTCCAACCTGGAGATGGGTTGTGTGTCCCCAATCTGGAGATAGGTTATGCGTCCTCCATCTATGAAGAGGTGTTGTGCACTACCCACTTTGAAGGGAGAGTTGTGTGCTACCCACTATTCAAGGGATAGTGTGGTGCGTGTCTGAAGGGAGAAAGGGATGTGCGCCACTATTCAAGGGAGAGTGTGGTGCATGTATGAAGGAAGAAATGGATGTGCGCCATTATTTAACGAGTGTTGTGCCCTCCTCCCTGGAAATCTGGTTGTGCGCCCTCCTCTAGAAATCCAGTTGTGTGCCACTATTTAAGGGGGAGATTGTGCACTCCATGCTCCCTCTTGAGAACCTTGTTATGCACAGATACCTCCCACACGTGTGGGAGGTCTATAAATACCTCTCTCCTCTCTTCATTTGGGGAGGACATAAGTTGGGAAGGCTAATGTGCACCTAGAGCACTCAGGTTGTGTGCCCCTCCTCTTGAAGATAGGATGTGCACCACTTTGTATGGCCTTTGTCTTGAGAAATCTCTGACGTGTGCCTCTTTGAGTGGCCTTCTATCTTAAGGAGAGGCTTTGTGCGCCACTTTGAGTGGCCTTCTGTCTTAAGGAGTGTAATGCCCTGAAAATTGGGGGTCATGTATATGTTCGACTCCCAAGTTCCTGGGTGTCACTTATAACCAAATTTTTACGGTTTTGTGTTTAATCTGATTTAATGAGTAGTATGGAATTGTTGGAACATGAATCACAATCACAATTAGTCTACTGCAAT
Source organism: Magnolia kwangsiensis (assembly GCA_037074715.1). Lineage (NCBI taxonomy): Eukaryota > Viridiplantae > Streptophyta > Magnoliopsida > Magnoliales > Magnoliaceae > Magnolia > Magnolia kwangsiensis. Next base: position 153,705,196 of record CM073575.1, on the reverse strand, counting down.
GAAAATAGCTAATGTTCACAAGTCTACAAAATATATCAATGGGTCGCCCAAGGCGTCGCCCGGCAAAATACACAAAAAGACATTTCCAAAAGAATAGCGCGCTGAGTCCCTTACTCAGCAACCCAAGTCCGCCTATAAAATCTACAGTGAACCGCCCATCAGCTAGAAGTAGGACAGCTCATCTTCCTCATCAATGCTTGCACTGCATGGCTCATCGAACTCAACACCACCTGCAGCTACTGAAGAGTCTGTTTGGTGTTTTAAATGGTAGTCCCAGAGTGGGAGTGAATGATCAACTCAGTGGGTACTATTAGCCTTAAGTTACAACAAACATTAATTATATGATGAATTTAATGAAAGACATACATTCACAGATTCCTAACTAGTCTTGTTAATGCATATGCATGTATTATGATATGATGCATGACCTCGCAATAACACTCCCTCGAGCGACTTTGTCTAACGATCGCGCATGATTAACACTCCCTCATTATGACCTCAACTGTCGAGTCACCAACCTAACTAGTGTAATGCAATCGTGATTGTGTTAGCAGAGTTTTTAATTAATTCTGTTCATCTAGTAGATTGAAAAAACTAATACACCCTAGAGTATCAATGCCCTCAACTAATTGTGAGGCCAATTTCCCTCAACGTGTGATACTATGACTCTGCGATCCTTGATCACATCGGGTTTTCCATCTCCAATTTCAAGCACATGGGGAGTGTTGGAAAGTGGGATCACTCGTGGTCACTACGGGGAGGTTCATCACCCCAGCGTAGGCCGACAATGCGGACATAGTATCCCATTCTACCATACTTGGCTCTCGAGATAGTGGCTCAGTTTCAAACGGTTATCAATGGGCTTCAGTGGGCGAAGGGTGTTTTAAGTTCCATACAGGTGTGAGTAAACATGGTTGGTCAGTAAGTGGATTAAACCGTGCAAGTTCAGGCGAGTGTGTGACAGACGACATTGGGTACAAGTGACCCATGTAATCCAACTACTGTTGCTCATTTGCATCTGCCCAAATCCGCTGGCCTAGCTACAGGATGGTCCTACTAATGGGACCACCTTCTCCCACCTGAGTTTCCTAACCAACTTAGGGTTTTGATGGTATTCAATAACACTTCAACAATTCAGGATTCATCTTCTAACAAAAGTGAAGTGATGCACACAATACATCAAGCATAAAAATTCAGATTTTTTTATAAATGCAACTACTCTCAATAATATGAAATTAATGTGTATGTGTGTTGTACTGGGTTACAAAAGGGATCACGAACTATATATCACTCATAGCATAAAATACAACAAGGATTAATGCAATCATGCATGCCACAGTGTTGAGGGTCAAATATTGCATATTAGACCCCAGATGTTGTCTGGATTTACGAATATAATGCTGTCTAATGGCTCGTTTTCTCATTCTTGTATTGCAGGGTGATTTTATGAGCATGGATGGAAAAAGGACGTTAAAGCATGAATTTAACACTCTGATGACACCAGAAGTAAGGGATACACCCCTGGGGACCAAGATCAACGCCTGAGATCCATAAAAATCGAAGAATTGAAGCTCAAGTGACCTGAAGGATGTCTAGAATGCAAGATCACGAGGTTCCCACCATCCATTCGGCTCGAAACTTCATACATGGCCTGGGGACCATAAATGAACCGTACACATCAAATTTGAGACCTTGGATCTTTGTAAAAGTGTCCCAACAGACTAATCAGCCCACAAATCATCAACTTGGGGCCTACCTGATCTTGGGATATGCTTCAATTTTGGTATCAACTCCTTAAATTAGATGAGGAAGCAAATGGACGGTGTAGATTTTTCTGTATATTATTGAGGGCCATAAAAGGTATCATGTGCACTACACCTATTTGTGCACGCACCGTGCACCATTACAACCAAAGACAGTCAGAGGGTCTCTGCCCGAAAGAAGAAGTTTCCTTCTTCGCTCCTGCTGGCGTAAGGAAACAGGGACTTACGGATGATCAAGGTGGGCCATCATCTCGCCCCACCAGCATGATCTGATCCATCCATTCAAACCGGGCGAAGGAGTTAATCAAGACATGAGTCATCTCAATCGGGGAAATGCTAGATATTAGCCATTATCCTGCTGAACGCTGGAACGATCATCGCACGATTGATCACGTGGACCACATCGAGCCTGATCCAAAGCTGTCCATCTCTGACCGTTTTTCCGACGTAATTCCAACAGACGGAGTGGATTTCTTCACCGACGTCCGGTTGTGGGCCCAACAGGGTTCGTTACAGGCTGACGTGCGTAAACAACGCACGTCCAAGAATTTCGGAAGTTCCGGGGAGATGTGGCCCACTATCATTGATCGAATAACCGATCCGGATCGATCAGAATCTCCAACAGGGGGCCACACCCAGCACCATGAAGGCTGAAATGAAGATGGGATGGCCATCTGTCCCAAAACATTTCCAAAACGCAACCGCCTATGCGTTTCTCCTCTGCGCAGCAACAGAGAGAGCACGTAAAGCATCTCCAGCTGCGAAAAAGAGTCGGTTTTGGAAACCGACTTGCTGGTTCCGCACTCCACCAACCCAGCCCGTCAGTAGATGCTATAAAGAGGGAATGTGAGAGGAGGGAGAAAAAAAAAAGAAAGGGAGAAGGCTGGAACGTGGAGGGCAACTTGGGCTTGACGTGGAGCAAAGAAAGAGAGAGAGAGAGAGAAATTCTTAGTTTTTCTTTCTACTTTTCTTTTCCTTTTCTTTTTCTCTTTATTTAGTTGGATTTAGCCTGACCATGTGTGGCTGAACCTCCTAGCTAGGGCTAGGAGGTGAAGCTTGTAGTGAGATGGGAGGTTTTAATTTATTTATTTATGAATTGACGTTGAATTTAGTTGATTATTAATGGCATGTTCTGTTTAGTTTTTAATGGTCTGTTGTGACAGAAATTACAATGGGTCTGCAATGGCTTGGAGCATATCCTTTTTCTTTTATGTTTATGATGTCAGGAAGCCCTGTTGTTCACCATAGTCTCCTGGGCATGGTTGGATGTCGGTACCCTTCCTAACCTTCATACATGTGAGGGGTTGGTAATTAGTTTAATTCTGTTGTTTGCCATAGTCTTTTGGGCATGGTTTGGTGATGGAATCCATTCTAATTCATACACCTTTCATCTCTTTGAAAACTAGATCAACGGCAGTTCAGTAAATTCCATAATTTTTGAGGCAAGCATAAGTTCTCCCTGATCTCTACAAGTGGATCCTCTGAATCCCTAGTTCCCTTCTCCTGATTTCTCTCAAGTTTTAGATAATAATTTCACAATTATTCCTCAAATCACAAATAGTTTAGATTTCACCTTATTCTAATTCTAGTTCTAGTTAGTTTTAGATAACGTACAAGTATCAGTCCCTTGGGATTCGACCTCGGTCTTACCGAGTCTATTACTACATCACAACCCTGCACTTGGGGAGTGAACAAGTTTTTGGCGCCGTTGCCGGGGACTGTTGGATACGTTTTCTGAAATTAATTAGTTTTAGGATTAGTTTAGGATTAAATTTTCTTTTTAGAAATCTTTAATTCTAGGTTTAGAAGCTTAGTTATTTTCCTTATTAGAAATTTTTTCTAACTTTAGAAAATTTCTATTCTTCCTTCTATCTGATTTTTAGGAACTAACCCAATTTTTCTGTTTTGTAGGAAACTTCTAATTTTGTAAGCTCTTTCTAATTCTTCTTTCTTTGAAATTTTTTCTTTTCTCTAGAAATTAGTTTACTTTTAATTAAAACTTTCTATTCTTAGAAACTAATTTTTTATTTTGTTTTGCAGATTCTTAACCTAGGCCTCCAAATTTGGTAACTTCTTTCCATCTTTCCCTTTTTCTAGATTTCTTCTTCCTTTCTCTTAGGTTTAAGTTAGAATTTGAGGGCTGAGTGTGTTTTATGCCCCATTGGGCACGCGACAACACTCGACGTCTCATGACTGAAGGAGGATTAGTTGAGGGGTTGACTGTCCATTGCAGGACTAGACACCACTTGAATTCTCCTGAGTTAGAAGACGTTATGGCTGAAAATCAACCTCAAGCACTACCCCAACCAAGGGTTGAGGAAGTAAATGATGAGAATGAGGTGCATCAGGCACCCCCGCCTCGTACTTTACGAGATTATTTACAACCGGCGGGGGTGAGTACGCCCTCATGCATGATTTTTCCTGAGAATACAGGACATATAGACATCAAGCCAGGGGTTATCCAACTCCTTCCTAAGTTTCATGGGCTTGAGTCTGAAGAACCATACTTGCATCTGAAAGAGTTCGATGAAATCATAGGCACCTTATACTTTCCTAATGTATCTGAGGATACTATTAGGCTGAAACTCTTTCCATTTTTCTTGAAAGAAAAAGCCAAGACGTGGTTACATTCACTGCGTCCTAGGTCCATTGGCACATGGAATGATTTGCAGAAGGAATTTATAAAGAAAATTTTTCCACATCATAAGACAATTACCCTTAGGAGAGCAATCATGAACTTTGCCCAAAAGGAAGATGAAACATTCTTCCAATGTTGGGAAAGGTTCAAGGATCTGGTTAATGCATGCCCACAACATGGCTTTGAAATATGGCGCATTACGAATTTTTTCTATGATGGGCTAACATCTTCCATGCGCCAAATGGTCGAGACAATGTGTAACGGTGATTTTATTAATAAAAATGTCGACGAGGTATGGGATTACCTCGATAGTCTCGCGGAAAAAAACAAATCATGGGACTATTATCCAAGAACGAACACCACGTCTAGGCCGACTCATTCAAGGGAAAAAGGAGGAATATATCTCCTGAAAGAGGATAATGATCTTAACGCTAAGGTGGCCAATCTCACCAGAAAATTTGAGGCCATGGAAGGAAGGAAGGAAAAGGTTAATGAAAGTGTTTGTGGCATCTGTGATTGCAACATTCATACTACTGAAAATTGTCCTTCAATACCTGCCTTTCGAGATGTATTGAATGAACAATCTAATGCTGTAAATAACTATCAAAGACCTTTCAATGGACCACCCTCTAATACGTACAATCCTGGCTGGAAAAATCATCCGAATTTTAGTTGGAGGAACAGACAAACTGCTACCCCTCAAGGTTTCTTCAATCAAAATCCAAATCAGGGGAAGCCTCAAGAAGAATCGGTTCAATTTTCTATACAAGAGCTGGCTCGGACAATGCAAGAAATTTCAGATTTTATGCAAAAAATAGATTCACGTATGACAACTATGGAAAAAGGGATGCTCCCTGCACAATCACTCCCTAATCCGAAACCGCAATACGAGACAGGTGATCACAGCTCTTCAAATCAAATGGGGCATGCTAAATCCATCACTACTCTTAGGAGTGGGAAGGTTATTGATAAAACCCTTACGGTTAGGCCCGAAAAGCCTCAAGAACCAGAAGAGGACAACAATGATGGATCTAGTGGCGCCCCACAAAAATTTGAACCGGAACCTCTAGAAAAGCCAGTTGCTCCGTTTCCCCAACGGTTGGTTGAACCAAAACGTCTATCTAACTCTCAGGATATCCTAGAGGTGTTGAAACAAGTGAAAGTCAACATTCCTCTGCTTGACGTTGTAAAACAGATTCCTTCATATGCTAAATTTCTAAAGGATTTATGCACTACCAAACGACGAAAAAATGTTCAAAAGAAGATCTCCTTGACTGAGAAAGTGAGTGCCATCCTGAAACAAGATGTACCACAAAAATTCAAAGATCCCGGTTGCCCAACCATATCATGTGTGATCGGGAACTATCAAATTGATCACGCACTTCTTGACTTAGGAGCAAGCGTCAATCTGATTCCTTACTCGGTATACCAACAGTTAGGTTTGGGTGAATTAAAACCCACTCAAACCACACTACAACTTGTTGATCGTTCTGTTCGTATACCAAGAGGGATCATCGAGGATGTGTTGGTCCAGGTGGATAGATTCTACTACCCTGTTGATTTTATCATCTTGGACACTGAACCCATCAATGACACGAGCACTCAGATTCCTGTCATTCTTGGTCGCCCATTCCTGTCCACTTCAAATGCAATTATCAATTGCAGGAATGGTGTCATGACTATGTCCTTTGAAAATTTGACATTGGAATCGAATATCTTTTTCAATAACGGTAGCAACTCAGAGGATGATGAAGATTTCCACGATGTTAACATGATTGATTCTTTTGTAGAAGATAGAACGCCTCTCACTTTATCCTCTGATCTTCTAGAGACGTGCCTGGCCCACTCCCATGATCTTGATGATGATATAATTAGGGAGACGTGTGCCATGCTTGATACTGCACCGGTACTTGAAGTTAACCGGTGGAGGCCACACATAAAAGTTGTGCCCCAAACTTATGTAGTGCCTCTACCGTCTAACCTCAAGCCACCGAAGCTTGACCTAAAGCCTTTGCCCTCTGATTTAAAATATGTCTATTTAGGTCAAGATGAGACATACCCGGTGGTGATCTCTGCCCACCTGGAGAAAGAACAGGAGAGTATGCTGATATCTACTCTCATTGAGCATAAGGGAGCTCTTGGATGGACGATAGCGGACCTCAAGGGAATTAACCCATCGATTTGTACTCACCGTATATATCTTGAGGACAATGCAAAGGCTGTTCGGCAATCACAACGTAGACTAAATCCAAACATAAAGGAAGTGGTTAAGGCCGAGGTTCTCAAACTATTGGAAGTGGGGATCATTTACCCCATATCCGATAGTCAATGGGTGAGTCCAACTCAGGTAGTTTCTAAGAAGTCCGAGATCACCATCGTAGCCAATGCCAATAATGAACTCGTGCCGACTAGAGTTACTACTGGTTGGAGAATGTGCATTGACTACAGAAAGCTGAATACCGTCATAAGGAAAGACCACTTTCCTTTGCCCTTCATTGATCAAATCCTGGAAAAGCTAGCTGGTCATTCCTATTATTGTTTCCTTGACGGGTATTCAGGTTATAATCAGATTGAAATCGTCCCTGGGGATCAGGAAAAGACCACATTTACATGTCCCTATGGCACCTTTGCTTACAGAAGGATGCCATTCGGGCTATGTAATGCCCCTGCCACCTTTCAGCGATGCATGACGAGTATCTTTTCTGACATGGTGGGGAAATATCTAGAGGTCTTCATGGACGATTTCTCTATTTTTGGTTCATCTTTCAGCGAATGCTTAGCAAGTCTTAAATGTGTGCTGAAAAGATGTGAAGAAAAAAATTTGGTACTTAACTGGGAGAAGTGCCATTTTATGGTTCAAAAGGGAATTGTCCTTGGGCATATCATCTCGTCCAAAGGAATCGAGGTAGATAAGACAAAAATCGATCTTATCTCTAACCTACCTCCATCCAAGAACATCAGAGACGTGCGATCCTTCTTAGGACATGCAGGCTTTTACAAACGATTCATAAAGGACTTTAGTCTCCTCTCTCGTCCTTTATGTAATCTTCTTCAAAAGGAGACACCATACGAGTGGACTGAGCAGTGCCAAGAAGCTTTCACTAAGCTTAAGGGCATGTTAACCACTACACCTATCATGCAGCCACCCGACTGGAGTCTTCCTTTTGAACTTATGTGCGACGCCTCTGATTATGCTCTTGGAGTGGTTCTATGCCAGAGAAAAGATAAACGGCCTTACGTTATTCACTACGCAAGTAGGACTCTAAATCCTGTCCAAGTGACTACTCGACTACGGAAAAGGAACTCTTGGCCATAGTGTTCGCCTTGGACAAATTTAGGTCCTACCTGATCGGATCCAAGATCATCATCTACACAGATCACGCGGCACTTAAGTATCTTCTTTCTAAGAATGATTCTAAGCCCCGCCTGATACGATGGATCCTTCTACTCCAAGAATTCGATTTAGAAATCAAAGATAAAAAGGGAGTAGAGAACGTAGTGGCCGATCATCTTTCTCGCCTTAATACCTCTGATTCCCTTGAGGTGATCCATATCAATGACATGTTCCCTGATGAACAACTGTTTAAAGTTTCCCATTCACCTTGGTTCGCTGATATTGCTAATTATCTTGCTACAGGTGCCATACCGACACACTGGACGTCACAAGATAAGAAGAAATTCTTTACCAAGGTGCGTAACTTTTTCTGGGACGATCCATATTTGTTTAAATATTGCCCAGACCAAATCTTAAGGAGATGCGTACCAGACGATGAGCATCAGAGTGTCATCTCCTTCTGTCACTCACAGGCCTGTGGTGGTCACTTTTCTGCTAAAAAGACCACGGCCAAGATTTTACAGTGTGGCTTCTACTGGTCCACTATGTTCAGGGACACTTATGAGTTTTGCAAGGCTTGTGAGCGTTGTCAGAAATTGGGAGCATTGTCCCGTCGAAATATGATGCCCTTGAATCCCATCCTTATTATAGAAGCATTTGATTGTTGGGGCATTGATTTCATGGGACCATTCCCCCAATCATTTGGAAATCTGTATATTTTTCTTGCTGTAGACTATGTCACTAAATGGGTCGAAGCAATTCCGTGCCACAAAAATGACCATCGCACAGTCATTAAATTTTTGAAAGAAAATATCCTGTCGCGGTTCGGAACACCTCGAGCCATCATTAGTGACGGGGGCTCACACTTTTGTAATAGACCATTTGAGAGCTTAATGAAGAAATACGGTATCTCTCATAAGGTGAGCACCCCATACCATCCACAAACAAGTGGACAAGCTGAGATTTTCAATAGAGAGATCAAACATATTATAGAGAAAACGGTTAACCCTGATCGTAAGGACTGGTCAATCCGATTGACCGATGCCTTATGGGCGTACCGTACAGCTTTTAAAACTCCTATTGGAACATCTTCCTTTAGACTTGTCTATGGAAAGGCCTGTCACTTGCCTGTGAAATTGGAACATAAAGCATACTGAGCGATCAAAAATCTGAATTTCAATCTGGACAACGCTGGCTCGCTACGCAAACTGCAGTTGAATGAACTTGAAGAAATCCGGAACGATGCATATGAGAACTCGAGAATTTACAAGGACAGGATGAAGGCATTTCATGATCAACATATTTTACGAAAATCATTCACCCCAGGTCAGAAAGTCCTCTTGTATGACTCTCGACTACATCTCTTTCCGGGTAAGCTTCGATCTCGTTGGACCGGTCCTTACATTGTTGTCACTGCTTATCCTCATGGGGCCGTCGAGATAAGAGATCCCAACAATGGCAAGGAGTTTAAAGTAAATGGACATCGATTAAAGCCATTTGTAGAGGTATTTGATTCAAAGGACATGTCCATGCCTCTGATTGCTCCTGTTTACCAGGACTGATCTCCTAGTCTGATGGAGGTATAGGTAGGTTTATCGCTTTCATAGGTCTAGGATAGTTGTTTTATTTGTCTGGCTGAAGACGGTAAATTTAGCGCTCATGGGAGGCAACTCAGTTTTTTTTTATTATTCCTTTTCATTATCTAGCATGATCGATTCAATGTTTGTGGATAATATTACTGCAAATCCTCACGAGACTACAACTCGTCCACTAGGGGTAACCTAGGAGTTTAAAGGCTTGTTGCATACGCTAAATGCAATCGAGAGCACCTGCGAAAGTGGTATAGGTAGGATTTTATTTTCGTTATTTTTGTTTTGCTTTCTCTCTCATGCTGACAAGCTTCCATGCTGTGATCTATTGGAAACTCTCTTGATTCATTATTCAGGTACTATCTTCCCATCACTTCTCATTTACTTTCGTTGTCCCATGTGCATTGCATGCTCATATCTTTTACATTGAGGACAATGTAGATTTTAGGTTAGGGGCGGGAGATTAGGTTTCCTAATCAGTATTTTCTTGGTCTTGAGCAAAAATTGTGAAATTTTGAGCAAAAATTGTGAAATTTTTTTAAAAAATTTTTTCTGAAAATTTCTACAAATTCGAAGTGATTTTGACAGATATCCCTAATTTAGATTTTCAAGGTACATAATGGTGGATTTATGACTCTTGGATTTAGCTACTTGATAGATTCCACAGTTGAGTTTGAATTATCAATCCATGATTAGAGATTTTAAACATTGATTGAGTCATGGTTTCATATGTCACATCTCGCTTTCACGTTAAGACTTCAGTCTGATATTGAAGGGTTAATTTGCTAATCACTAAGCACGAAAGGAACCAGCCTGAAATATCTTGCCATCATGGTATAAAAATTAGAAAGGTTGGATAATTAATCTTCACCATAGGTTTGCTCCCTATAGGTGTGGAGTTAATTCCCCATGAATGATATCTAAAAAGAGTCAGGTGTACGATCTTCACCATAGGTTTGCTCCCTATAGGTGAGGATTTGATTCCCCTTCCTTGGCATTACTTTGAATAGAAAAATCAAAAGTTAATAGGCTAATCTATGAGGCAAGTTTTGGATTAGGTTTTAGTTATCATGAATTTTCTTGTCGGTTACCAATGATTTCATGAAATTGACGATTGGATCTCTTAATGATGATAAGCCGAGATTAGACTATACATCCATGGATCTCAATGTTTAAAATTTTTCTAATTGATGGATTAATGCTTTACACTTGATTATGAATCTACCGTGCACTTGAGCTTAGGAGAAAACAATTTCTAACATTCTTGGATATTAAATTTCTCGTATTTTGTTCAAAATCTCACTCGATTTCATAGAAAGTTTTCCTATAATTCTCAACTTATTTTTCGCATATTTTGCTCGGGACTAGCAAAATGCTGGTTAGGGTTGTGTTGAGGGTCAAATATTGCATATTAGACCCCAGATGTTGTCTGGATTTACGAATATAATGCTGTCTAATGGCTCGTTTTCTCATTCTTGTATTGCAAGGTGATTTTATGAGCATGGATGGAAAAAGGACGTTAAAGCATGAATTTAACACTCTGATGACACCAGAAGTAAGGGATACACCCCTGGGGACCAAGATCAACGCCTGAGATCCACAAAAATCGAAGAACTGAAGCTCAAGTGACCTGAAGGATGTCTAGAATGCAAGATCACGAGGTTCCCACCATCCATTCGGCTCGAAACTTCATACATGGCCTGGGGATCATAAATGAACCGTACACATCAAATTTGAGACCTTGGATCTTTGTAAAAGTGTCCCAACAGACTAATCAGCCCACAAATCATCAACTTGGGGCCTACCTGATCTTGGGATATGCTTCAATTTTGGTATCAACTCCTTAAATTAGATGAGGAAGCAAATGGACGGTGTAGATTTTTCTGTATATTATTGAGGGCCATAAAAGGTATCATGTGCACTACACCTATTTGTGCATGCACCGTGCACCATTACAACCAAAGACAGTCAGAGGGTCTCTGCCCGAAAGAAGAAGTTTCCTTCTTCGCTCCTGCTGGCGTAAGGAAACAGGGACTTACGGATGATCAAGGTGGGCCATCATCTCGCCCCACCAGCATGATCTGATCCATCCATTCAAACCGGGCGAAGGAGTTCATCAAGACATGAGTCATCTCAATCGGGGAAACGCTAGATATTAGCCGTTATCCTGCTGAACGCTGGAACGATCATCGCACGATTGATCACGTGGACCACATCGAGCCTGATCCAAAGCTGTCCATCTCTGACCGTTTTTTCGACGTGATTCCAACAGACGGAGTGGATTTCTTCACCGACGTCCGGTTGTGGGCCCAACAGGGTTCGTTACAGGCTGACGTGCGTAAACAACGCACGTCCAAGAATTTCGGAAGTTCCGGGGAGATGTGGCCCACTATCATTGATCGAATAACCGATCCGGACCGATCAGAATCTCCAACAGGGGGCCACACCCAGCACCATGAAGGCTGAAATGAAGATGGGATGGCCATCTGTCCCAAAACATTTCCAAAACGCAACCGCCTATGCGTTTCTCCTCTGCGCAGCAACAGAGAGAGCACGTAAAGCATCTCCAGCTGTGAAAAAGAGTCGATTTTGGAAACCGACTTGCTGGTTCCGCACTCCACCAACCCAGCCCGTCAGCAGATGCTATAAAGAGGGAACGTGAGAGGAGGGAGAAAAAAAAAAAGAAAGGGAGAAGGCTGGAACGTGGAGGGCAACTTGGGCTTGACGTGGAGCAAAGAAAGAGAGAGAGAGAGAGAGAGAGAGAGAGAGAGAGAGAGAGAGAGAGAGAGAGAGAGAGAAATTCTTAGTTTTTCTTTCCACTTTTCTTTTCCTTTTCTTTTTCTCTTTATTTAGTTGGATTTAGCCTGACCATGTGTGGCTGAACCTCCTAGCTAGGGCTAGGAGGTGAAGCTTGTAGTGAGATGGGAGGTTTTAATTTATTTATTTATGAATTAACGTTGAATTTAGTTGATTATTAATGGCATGTTCTGTTTAGTTTTTAATGGTCTGTTGTGACAGAAATTACAATGGGTCTGCAATGGCTTGGAGCATGTCCTTTTTCTTTTATGTTTATGATGTCAGGAAGCCCTATTGTTCACCATAGTCTCCTGGGCATGGTTGGATGTCGGTACCCTTCCTAACCTTCATACATGCGAGGGGTTGGTAATTAGTTTAATTCTGTTGTTTGCCATAGTCTTTTGGGCATGGTTTGGTGATGGAATCCATTCTAATTCATACACCTTTCATCTCTTTGAAAACTAGATCAACGACAGTTCAGTAAATTCCATAATTTTTGAGGCAAGCATAAGTTCTCCCTGATCTCTACAAGTGGATCCTCTGAATCCCTAGTTCCCTTCTCCTGATTTCTCTCAAGTTTTAGATAATAATTTCACAATTATTCCTCAAATCACAAATAGTTTAGATTTCACCTTATTCTAATTCTAGTTCTAGTTAGTTTTAGATAACGTACAAGTATTAGTCCCTTGGGATTCGACCTCGGTCTTACCGAGTCTATTACTACATCACAACCCTGCACTTGGGGAGTGAACACACAGGGAAGGTTATACAAGAATCATGTATGAGATGAACATGCTACACCAATTCAAGCCCAATCATGTTGAAGAATAAGCAAACAGTACTTAATCATTTCATGTAAGTTGGGAGGACCTATCATGTAGGTTCTTAGCTAGGTTCTTTCTAGATTATTTAAGCACATTAACTTAACATTCAAAATCATTAATTTCATCCAAAAATTGGTGTAAGGCCACCTAAGAATAATAGTTTGCACCTATGGATCATTGAGAGCTTGAGGAAACGACCTAAAAGTGCCAAACTTGTGGGTCGATTGGCCGAAATCCTGAGTCAAATGCGTTTGCAAGTTGGGATTTCATGCAAATCCTAACTCAACACAAGGGATTCCTAAAAAGATGAGTGATTACTTCCGCAATCGGTTAGAAGTTACGCATGGAGTTGTGGATGTGGGGAAAGGAAGGAGATTTGCTAAGGTTCTAAGTTTCCTTGGGCCCCTCCTTCAACAACACACTCCTTCACTCTCTTCCTTCTCTTTTCTCTCTCTTCTCTCACCTTTGTTGCTGGAATTTGGTGTGGGAGTGGGTGAGAGAGAGGGTTTAAGAGTTTTATTTCCTAGGTTTGGGGTAAATGGCCTTAAGTTCTAATAAGCTCCCTACAATGGCTCTCTAGGACCCCTCTTTGCCTTTGGGGTTGCTATGACACCATCCTGGCCACTAAATTTATAGCGTAGGTGGCCCATGGTTTGATGAGGGGTTGTGCAAAATTTGAAGGCAAACGGATGCGGGATTTTATCATATGGTTTTGATCTTTAAATGGCTTTACAGGGTCCATTTAGGCTGTTGGGGTGGCTCTGATGACTCCCTAGCCATGAAATTTATAGGATAAGTACTCCATGGCCTAATGAAGGGCCGCGCAAAATTTGAGGGCAAATGGACACGGAGTTTTATTGTACGGGTCCGATTTGTGATCAACGATCACCGTTTCATGATCGGCGTTCAGATTTTGTGGACGGACATAAAAATATATTTTTGGCCTTCACTATAAATTTAGAAGAAATTCGACGATTGAAATGCCTAATATCTCAATTTCATTTAAAAGGGTCAGAGATTTAAATTCTAACCTTTGAGCCAAGGTTGGGGCAAGTTGGGCTTGACAAGTGCGGTTAGAAAGGCGCGGATAATTAATTTCTAGGCATCTGTTGAGTCTGCGATTCGTAATGGACCACAAGCCTAGTAAGGTTTACATTTTCCCTAATTTTTACATTTTTTTGACCCTCCTTGACCGTTGCACGGGTCGCATAGCTGTTGCCAAATACAAACGGGCTATCTGGCTTAACGGCCCGCACTTGGTCTGAACATAACCGGACTCATCTGCCTTAATGGGGTAACCTTGATTAATTAGTTGGTGGTATCCCTCACACAAGCAGTTTAATCGAGCGGTCCTGCAACTATTCCTATGCGAACGCCTCAAAACACTGTTCTAGTTGGGCCGGGTGTTACAATCTACCCCCCTTATAAATAAATTTTATCCTCAAAATTTACACTTGTTCGTATTGTTGGAGTAGGCTTGGGTAATGCTTATGGACTTCTGCTTCCATCTCCCAAGTGGCCTCCTCTTCATCATGGTGAGTTCATAATACTTTGACCAATGAGATGACCTTGTTGCATAAGACATGCTCCTTCTTATCCAGTATTCAAGTGGGTCGGAGATTGTATGTTGCATTTTTCTTGAGCTCTACATGTTCTCACTTGATGATGTACGAAGGGTTGGGGATGTACTTCTTTAATACTGAGACATGAAAGACATTGTACACTCCAGCGAGTGGCGTGGGTAGGACCAGGTAATAAGTAATTGGGCCCACGCGGTCTAGGATCTAGAAAGGCCCAATGAATTATGCTGTGAGCTTTCCCTTTTTGCTGAAGCATACAACTCCCTTCATTAGCGAATCACCTGATCCCCAGCTTCAAATTCCAAGTCTCTCCTCCTCGTGTCGGCGTAGCTTTCTGTCTGCTTTGAGCCGTCAAGAGGTGTCATCGGATAATTTCAATCTTTTCAATCATAATTTGCACCAAGTCTGGCCCTAGTAAGCTTTTCTCGTTAATTTCTTCCCAGTAATGTGGGGCTCGGCATGGGTGCCCATACAAAGCCTCATAAGGTGACATGTTGATGCTAGCCTAGAAGTTATTATTATAGACGAACTCGGCGTAGGGGAGACAATCATCCCAACTCTCTTGAAAGTTCAGTACACAGGCCCGTAACATGTCTTCTAATATCTGATTCACCTATTCAGTTTGACTATCTGTCTGTGGGTGGAAGGCGGTACTAAATTTTAGCTTCACTCCCATAGCTTCTTGGATGTACGTCCAGAAGATCAACGTGAATCGTGTGTGCCGGTCGGACGTAATTTCTAACGGGACGCCATGAAGCTATACTATTTCCTTGATATACAGCTTGGCTAAATCATCGACAGAGTTAAAAGTCTTTATCAGAAGGAAATGGGCTGATTTGGTTAATCGGTCCATGATCACCCATATTGAGTCATGCCCCTTCTAGTGTTGGGCAATCTAGAGATTAAATCCATAGATATGAAGTTCCATTTCTATTCGGCTAAGGGCATGGGTTGAAAAAAGCCCGGTAGTCGGCGGTGCTCAGCCTTGACCTGTTGATAAGTGAGGCATTGAGACACATACTCTGCTATTTCCTTTTTCATGTTGTCCTACCAATAGTTTTGTCTTAAATCCCGGTACTTCTTGATACTACCTATATGCATTGCCATTTTGGAGTTGTGGGCGGCATTAAGAACTTCTCCCCGTAATCCATGAAGATTTAGGACACAAAGACGGCCTCGACACCGCAATCTCCCATCAGAACCGACACTCCACTCGAATTTCGCATCATTCCCCATTCTTTCCTTCATCTTTTTCAACAATTCATCGCCTTCCTGGGGTTCGATGATTTTAGTGATAATTAGCGGTTGGACATGAACGTGGACTATGACCTCGTACGGTTCCTCCATGGTTAGCTTCATGTCGAAGTCCTGTACAAATTTTAGCATATTCCATTCTCTCACCATCAATGGGGCTGTAAATTCAAGTGTTCTCTTGCGGCTCAAGGCGTTCGTTGGCCTTTCCAGGGTGATGTAAGACTTTAAACTTGAAGTCCTTCAACATCTCCATCCAGCGACATTGTCTCATGTTCAGATCCTTTTAAGTGAAGATGTATTTGAGACTCTTATGACCACAAAAGAGCTCAAACTCTTCACCATAGAGATAGTGTCTCCATTATTCAAAGCAAATACTACCACCACTAGTTCAAGGTCATGGGCAGGGTAGTTCTCCTCATGCTTCCTTAGTTGTCGAGAAGAGTAAGCAATTGCCCTGTCCTTCTACATGAGTAGCAACCCATGCCCACATGAGAGGAGTTAGTATAGATAGTGTATTTGACCCCTTACTCAGGTAACACAAGTACAGGCGCCGATGTCAATTTATCCTTCAATTCTTGAAAGGCCTCCTTTGCTTTCTCATTCAAGGCAAACTTGATGTCCTTTTGCGTAAGCTGGGACAACGGTCGTGCTATTTTTGAAAAATCTTTAATGAACCTTCGGTAGTAGCCTGCAAGACCGAGAAAACTCCTTACTTCTGTAATCGAATTCGGTCGTTTCCAATCTTGTACGACTACCACCTTGGTGAGATCCATGGATTTGCCTTCCTTGGACACCACATGTCCCAGAAATTTGACCTCCTCTTTCTAGAAGTCACATTTCCTAAATTGCGCAAACATCTGATTTTTCTTAAAGGTTTTAAGGACTGCTCATAAATGTTCTTCATACTCTTTATGACTTCTTGAATACACCAATATGTAGTTAATGAATACGATGACGAATCTGTATAAGAACGGCCTAAAGACTCTGTTCATGAGATCCATGAACACCGCTGGAGCATTAATGAGTCTAGACGGCATGACTAGGAACTCATTGTGGCCAAAGCAGGTTTTAAAGGCCGTTTTCTGCACATCCTTGTCCCTGACTCACAGTTGATGATATCCTGACTATAAATCGATCTTTAAGAAGCATTGAGCATCTCTCAGTTGGTCAAACAAGTTATTAATTTTGGGCAACGGGTATATATTTTGGACCATGACTTGGTTCAATCTCCTGTAGTCTATGCACAATCGCAATGTGTTGTCCTTATTTTTTACAAATAAGACTGGAGCTCCCTATGGTGAGACATTGGGTCGAATGAAACCTGACTCTAAAAATTTGTCGATTTGAGTCCTAAGCTCTTCCATCTCACATGGGGGCATGTGGTAAATCGGCAAGGAAATGGGTGTGGCACCTAGAGTTAGATTGATGGTGAAGTCTATTTCCCGTTAAGGAGGAAGTTTGGGTATGGATTTAGACACGTCCACGAAGTTGCATGTTAGCTAGGGTCCATCATAACCCTCCACCAATAAAGCATAACACAAAATTCTATGTTCGTGGCTGACCTGGACTGGGAATGTGAAGGAGGCGCCTTCGCCCTTGTATACCTTCACTAATAGAGTGTCACAGTCGATTTCTACCTTCATCACTGTCAACTAGTCCATGCCCAAGATGACATCATAATGAAAAATCTTGGTCGCTATCAGATCCACTAGTACCACCTTGCTTCCCAAGTCTATGGAGCAGTCACGAGACATCTTCGTCACTTCTGAGAAGGTCCCGGCGGTGGTAATGATTTTTGCTCCTATAATGGGAGTGAAGTGTAGCTCTAGATGTTTAACGGTTCCATGCGATATGAGAGAAGTAGTGGACCCAGTGTCCACTAAGAGGAATATGGGAGTACCTTGTATATAGGCTATCACCTTGAAGGCCGTAGGAGTGGGGGTGACTACATCTTAGCCCTCTGTTGCTAATGCTTGAACTCAAGCTTGCTACGGAAGATTCAATCGCTGCATAGGCCGTTGTGGCGGCCTAACTTTTTTTTTTTTTGTGAAAATGTGGATAATCAAGGTCTTTTTTTTTTCAAATACAAAATTCCATTTATATTAGTAAAATTTATAGGATTCGGGAAACCCAGACAAAAAGGATTCGGGACTCCTATCATAAAGACCTAAACCTAAAAAAAAACTTAACAAAAACCTAGAAAGGGGCGACAACCAGACTAGGATCTGATGGAACCTTGACCAACTTTGTCCAGGAAGAGAAGGCCTCTCACTCGAGGGGGGAGGGCGTTGTAAGAGATGAGGAGGCAAGAGGATTGTTCTTTACTACGTAGCCTCTCCATAGCATCCACAAGAGAGTTATCTTCCCTAAGGATGTGGGCGAACTTCACCTGCCCCGTCGTCATCAATTGGTTGATTCGGGAGATCCAACATCTCCATTTCCAGCTAGGAGAGGCCGTCCCCATGAAGAAGTCTATAAGGAGCTGAGAGTCCAACTCTACAATGATGTTTTTCAGCCCCTTGGAAAAAAATAGAAGCATCCCGTCGTGAATGGCCCTGAGCTCAACATGGACATTGAAACCAAAACCTTTAGCGAAAGTAAAAGGTAACACCCCATTCTCTTCTCTATAAATTCCGTCGCCACTGGACGGGCTAAGATTGCCTAAGGCCGATCCGTCAACATTGATTTTTGTCCATCCAAGAGGAGGCTGCTACTATTTTCCACCGAAGGAGGAGCAGAGTCACCCGGGAGAGGAGGGATAACTGGTCTAGGAAAAGCCCTGTTAGGGGGCTAACAGCTAGAAGAACAGGCAGCTGTTAGAGGAGGGGCTGCTGAGCTAGATAAGTTCCTGGCCTGGACGTACTCAAGCCACCAATTGATCCTATTAGTGAGCTTTTGAATCGAAGGCCTGATGTCATCGAAGAGAAATGCATTCCCGGCCTTCCACATTTCCTAGAGGAGGACGCAAGGGGCCAAGAATTACGATCTGGAAAAGTGGCAATTATCTGTTGTAATCGCCCACCATTGAGCCAGCCTCTGCTCTACCAAAGACGAGGTCTGAACGCTGATTCCAAACTTCCTCCCCACAAATTCCTAAGCAGCTTTAGCTAGGCCTCTAGAGAGAAAAAGATGCTGGATGGATTCGATATCATGGTCGGTTCCACCATGAGTAGACCGAAAATCACAGCAAACATAGTGGGAAGCCAACTAAATTCCCCTAGCCTGGATCGACGCTTTAACTGGAATAGCTTTCAATAGGATTTTCCAAACAAGATGCCCAATTTTTGGAGGAAGGGTCGGGTGCCAAAACCATCTAGCCCTGCCCTTACGGACCTGGCTAGTCTTACAAATCTCCCAGGCTGATTTTATCGAGAACTTCCTCGAAGGAGTGTACGGCCAGAAGACCCGATCTGGGCCATTGGAGAGACAAACCCGCTTGGAAAATGTAATCAATAACATTCTGTGGAAGAAAATCGAAGGCCGCTGAGGGCGGGAGGGGACCAGCTTGGCCCAGCATTTGATTTATCTTCATACGTCTCAAGTGCGTGGGGATCCACACGCAGTCAATCTAGACAAAAGGGCCTAACCCCGACCAATTCGTAGTCCAAAGGTTGCTTTTGCCAGATCCAATTTGGAACTGCGAGGCTGACTCCAAATGAGGGATTTATTTCAGAATCCTGCGCCAAATTGGCAAAGCATTGGCTGGGGGGGGGGGGGGGGCGAGCTGATAAGGCAGGGAGAGGAAATATTTGTATTTGGACAAAAGTAGTCTATACCAAAGACTTTGGTTCTCTTTATACTTGACATCCCATGCCATCTTGAGCCTGAAAGAATTCATGATATCAGCCAGTTTTCTAATCCCCAAGTCACCTTCTTCATTGGGGAGAGAAACTAACTTCCAACTTCTCCAATGAAGCTTGTTCTTCCCATCAGCCCAGCCCCAAAGGAACTTGGCAAAACAGCTCTCTAGGGAGACTAGAACCTGCGAGGGGAGGTGAGCCACAACTAGAGTGGACTGGAATGCTACCAAGGACGTGTTTGATGAGAACCGTTCACCCCACCTGAGAGAGGAAATGAGCTTGCCAACCCGAAATATGCCCTTTCACTTTATCGAGAAGAGGCTGGAGATCAGAGCATGTCAGCCTGCTTGACGCAAGCGGCACCCCCAGATATGTTAAAGGAGACTCAGTCTTGGAAATATTTAAAGTTCTCTCGAGCAATCTGGTTTTCGCTAGGGATGTGGATTTAGAGCATATAAATGAGGACTTCCTGAGATTAATGGGCAAACTTGATGTTTCCTGGTAATCATCAAGGAATTTCTTTGTTGCTTTGATGGAGGAAATGCTGCCATTAAGGAATAGAAGAGTCTCGTCGGTGTAGTGAAGATGAGATATAGGCGGACATCCTCTTCCCAGCTTGAACGAGAGGACTTAATCTTGGGACAGGATTCAGGTCAGCCCATGGATGAGCAGTTCTGCACCAATGATGAAAAGGGAGGGGGAGAGAGGTTCTCCCTGTTGGAGGCCCCTTGACGACTTAAAAAATTTGGAACTTTCCCCATTTAAAAGAACCGAGAACCACACCGTGGCCCAGCAGTTCTTCACTAACTTAATCCACCTCTGACTGAACCCAAAACAAGCCAGGACAGTTTTCAAAAACCCCCAGTCTACCCTGTCATACGCTTTCTCCATGTCAACCTTAAGCACCATGTTCCCTCATCTGGTTTTCCTGTTAATCTCTCTGAAAGTTCCTGGGCCAGAGCAATATTTTCAGAAATGGGACGGCCTTAGATGAAGTCTCCCTGCTCCGGAGAGATAAGCAAAGGCGAGATCGCATTCAGCCGTGAAGCAATTACTTTGGCAATGATTTTATAGAAACAATTGTAGAGGCTTATCAGTCGGAAGTCCGAGAAGCTCCTAGGTGCAGGAGACTTTGGAATCAGGCATATTAAAGAGGTGTTCACTGCTCTCGAGATGGCTCCACCATGGAAAACAAAACTTACTACTTTAAGCATGTCTACAACAATGATATTCCAGCAGCCCGTGAAGAAAGAGCTTGAGAAATCGTCCGATCTAGCTGCACCCTCCTTTGGAATGGAGAGGACTGCTTGGTGGACCTTAAGCATGGTTGGATCAGCCATCAGGGAGGCATTAATCTGCTGAGTGATCAAGGGCGGGATGCAGTCCAGCAGATTAGACTGATCAGAGCAAAGGACTACTGAAAATTGAAGTTTGAAATGCTCCACTGCAGCGATTCTGAGTTGCATCGTGTCAGTTATTGTTTCCCTAAATGGGAGAGTGATACTGCTAATATGAGCCTTTCTTTACCTTTCCGTAGCCGCCGTGTGAAAGAATCTGGTATTTTTGTCCCCTACATCCAACCAGTTGACTCTAGACTTTTGCTTCCAAAAAGTCTCTTTCATAAGTTCCAGCTGTTGAATCTTTGAGGATATTTCTATAAATCCCACCTATAGGGAGTTGTCCACAGTTGCATCAGTTTGGCCAGCCAACATCCTCTCTTCCACGGTTGCTAACGAATTTTCCATGAGAGTTATCTGAGCTGAAAGGTCCCCAAAGATTTCCTTATTCCAAATCTTGAGCGCCTTCTTAACATTTTTGAGCTTAAGGAGGATATTAAAGATTGGATGCTCAGGGTTCTTAGCCTTCCAAGCTTCCTTCACCGCCTGATGGAAAGACTCATGGAGAAGCCACATACTTTGGAAACGGAACGTCTTGTGTAATAGCGGTGAAGACCGCTTAATTTGAAGTAGAAATACGCCAATATGTCCTAGAGGGGGGTGAATATGACTTTTTAAATATTTGATGCCTATTAAAAATCCTATTAATCTAATTCTGAGTAAATAATCATGAAAAGCATCAGGATATCATCAAAGTAACTCAAATGACTTTCAAGCCAAATTGAGGATCCAATAAAAAAATTATTGATTGATGAGCATGAGTAGTTTATATATATATATATATTGGACAATTTCAATTAGGCTCACATGTGATAGTGTTACCAAAGTCACTTTTTTTTTAAAAGTCTATTCCATTAGAAAGGAAAAATACTTACAACAACTGATTTCAGGAAACCCAGGAAAAAATGACCTGGAGAAACCTATCATGGGAAGGGAACGAAAAACTGAAAAAAAAAAAAAGGGGAAAATGACCTGAAAAACCTCACGGGGCTGCTCTGATAGAACCCAACCCCACCTTGTCCAAGAAGAGCAACCCACGTACATGCTGAGGGAGATCGGAGAATTTGTTAAACGAAATAGAGGACCGACTCTCACTCCCTAGACGAGCAAGGGCGTTAGCCGGGCCGTTTTCCTCACGGAAGACATGCGCAAATTCGATGATGGATGTGACTGTGTGTGAAGTGTGATCACAAACACAGTCATTTTTAGTTTATGATGGATGTGACTGTGTGTGAAGTGTGATCAAATATAAGAGCATTTAAAGAAACCACACAAATAATAAGAGACAAAGATCAATCATAAACACAGTCATTTTTATAGTGCTTCGACTACTTGTCTACTCCACTCCTGGCAGATGCACTTAACCCTTGAGTGTGCTGGATTTCACTAAGGAGGTTTCACAGTGGTTCACCTCAAACTTAAGGTTTTAAAACAAGTTTACATTCAACCTTTACAACCTACACCTAGGTTGACTATTTATGCTCCCTGAGCAAAAGTCAATATATAACACCCAGTTTTAGGCACACTGGCCAAGGATCTACATAAGGAACTTCACTGTTTATGCTCTCACGAGTAAGGGTTAACACAACGCACCCACTTTTAGGTACACTGGTTAAGGATCTTCCACAAAACCCTAACTATTTATGCTCTCCACAGAGCAAGGGTCAACACAACGCACCCACTATGTACACACCCGCCAGAGGCCTCCTTGAGGACTTGCAAGGGTGAGAAACACTTTAGACCCAATCTTATAAAGGAATGATCAAAGGGTCCTCTGAACTCTAGTTACTTACAGATAAGTGGATGAGTCGCTCTTTAGCTCATTATTGAAGATCTCCTCCTTTATTGATGAAGAGTCTTCTGCTCCCTTGAACTGCAACTCAGAAGATATACCAATACATGACGATGGGTTAGGTCAAGGTTATGATGAAATCCTACTCTCAAATATTTTCTTATAAAGGACATAGAGTGATTCCAATCATCTATGCATTCAAGGCATCCCAGCTTAATAATTTGCCATTAAGATAGTAGTTGGAAGATCCTTGAATACGAAAGTTCATTCCCCAATCCACTCTATTGAATATCAATGATGAGGGTGGATTGGAGGATGAATTTTCTTGAGAGAAAGGGCTTTGGGTATATGATCTAAGGTAAAACACTCAAAAGCACTCTCTTCTTTCTCTACCAACCATAATAGACAAATCCTCTTTATATAGGCAAAAGGTTCTAATGGATATAAAATGGTCACATTTATGACATAGTTCGATATCATCGAGCGTATACTCTCGATAGCATTGACGGTCTGCTCGATGACACAAACTCAAATGTCATACGCTTTTGAAACCTAATGTCAGCTGATCAATGGAATCGAAACACTTGTTGATATCATCGGATTTCGAACTCCGATTTCATTGAATGAGGTTCGAGTCCTCGACATTTAAAAATTAAAGAGACTTACTTTAAAATATTTTAGGTTTATAAGAATGATCGAGAGACTTCGATATCGTCGAAATTTGAATGTCGATGATATCGATAGCTATGTCGAGGCATCGAAAAATCCAAAGGATTTTCGTTTAAGCTTGCTAGACAGTTTCTGTCCCTATTCGATGCCATCAAGACTATACTGACATCATCGATATTTAAATATCGATTCTATCAGGTGACCCTCGATCATAAATAAACTATCATGAAATATTTTACTAGAAATCTTCGAGCCCATGACCGATATCATCGAGAGCCTTTCGATGTCATCGAGATTTGAACTTCGATAGTATCAAGGAGGGCTTCGATATATCGAAGCGTATATGAAATTCTTAAGTAAAAACAGGGGCACCAGAAATCTGCTTGTCGATAGTATCGAGTCACCTTCGATGGACTCAAGATTCAAATATCAATGATATCGATAGGTACATCGATACATCGACAATTCCGTCCAGATATATATATGGTTGTTGGACACTTTTGTCCTCATTCTGATAGAATCAATTATCATCGAGGACATCAACAACGTAAGTCGATTAGATCAAGATGTGTTTCGATAAAATCGACAAAGCAAGAAAACTTAGAGATTTTCTAATTTTGAAAAAGTTTTCTTAACTCAAAAACCCTATGATGTTCTAACTTGTTTTAAGGATTTTTTTTACCTGGTGTTTTAGGACATGGGATGTGAGGCTTAGATTTACCTATGGTTAGCTTGCACACATCAGGTTGAGGCAGACGCTTTGAATCAATCTTCCTATGAGATTCTTCAGTCTATTTGACTCAACACTCACGCTAATTGACAAACCAGGGCACTTTCAACTTGGGGCTGGAAGAATTTTGGGTTCGGAATTGAAGTAGAAGCGGTGCATGGTCTGAATTTACTCTTAGGAGATGTAGCACCTGGAAAAGGGGGAATCAAAGGGACCGCTCAGAGTTGATGAGAACTCTATCCAATCTAGCCTAAATTCTACCCAAACTGCCTTGATTGTTGCACTAGGTAAAGCGGTTTCCCATAAAACCTACATCAATCAGCCTAGCCACATTTATCGCATTAGAGAACTCATTGCCACTAGACCTGTCCGCTGAGCATTGACTCCTCTCTGACGTCAGGGTTGTTGCATTAAAGTCCCCACCTACTGCCCAAGGCCCCTAGATCACAAAAGAATAGACAACTAGGGAGTTCCATAGAGACCTTCTTTGGATTCTGTTGCAGCTGGCATAGACCATTGTGAGATAGACTGGCCTCTGCAAGAATGGAATCGAGGCTACAGAAAAGATAGTTTCATTAGAAGAAAAAAGCACATAGAGGGAGATCAGGTCTTTGTGGAAGACCTAAATCTTGCCACCCTCTATGGCGTTCGAGAAGGAGGCATGGAAACCGAGCGAGAGCCCAATTCCCACTCTCCTATCTTCCCCAATCATACGCTCCAAGACAGCCACCAATAGGGGATTGTACTTCTTTTTGAGACGCTTCATAGATCGAATAGTGCGAGAATTTCCAATCCCTCGAGCGTTCCATATTAGGAGGCTATCCATCAGTAACATTACCCGTGTTAACGACCCTTCTCTTTAGTTTCTTTAGCCGTGACTCCCAAGATCCTCTAGTGTACTGAATCTTGAATCTTTTTCTGTGTGAGAGTTCCCGTCCCTTTGTAGTGGGGGCTTCGTGTTGTGCTCCCTCTCACGAGACTTTATGGTGGAGAGATCACGGTTTTTACTGTGGATGACCGAGGTAGCCACCAATAGTCCTGATGTGCCTGATGCGGGAGAATCGGATGGGGTTGCTAAGTTAATCCTGTCTATTCTTAGAGGTTTACTACTTGTCTAGAAAGAAGGAGAAAGATCGACTTCTAGGCTTCCTAGTACATGGCCAGGGGAACTAAGAGGATGATCTTGTTGAACAGGGGAGGAGACAATCGAGAATTCTGCATCCAGCTCGTTATATTAAGCCTTTGGGAGTAACATTTCGCAGGAGGACAGCAGCGTAGGAACATCAAGGCCTGATGCAGTGTGGGGGAGATGGACATGAAGAGAATTCCCCCAGGACTGATTAGTACTCCCTAGAAGATTGTCTAGTGATCGTGATCTCTTGAGAATTTGACGCAGAGTATGAGTAGCTACTAGTCTGATATAATTGGCTTGCTCATCCATGCATTTCCTAAAGGGTGTGTCGGTCCCTTCATGTTGAGCAGGGACAAAACCATCTGGATCCAAATGGGGAAGTTGTCGCTGCAGAGGTTCAGGAGGGGTAGGAGGGATCACAGCGATGGGTTGACTGCGCGGAGGACCATGGAACCTGATAGCTGACACTGAATTTTGTGAAGTCTTAAAGAATTTCCTTGGTCTCTTTAGTGGGGACATTTCTTTGGATTTTGAGAGGGCAAGATTGTAGGACTGGGTAGAAGGTATTTGGTTCTGATTGGGAGTGCAGGGAGTCTGATGTTCCTTCTCCAGATCCTCCTCGTCTGTGTGGTTGATGGGGTCTGTCTCGTGCAATCCTCCTACCAAAGTGCCTGAGTACTGGGGATGGGGAGCTTCAAACCCTGTCGAAGGAGCAGTGGGTCCATTCCTATTATTGAAGACATCGACACCTCTATTCGGGTTATCTGGGATATCCCATAAGAGGGGTGTAGTTGTAGCCAGAATGGGTGCGGAGAAAGGGATAATTGACATATCCACATTTCATTGAACATCTGTGTTGCACTTTTCACCTTCAGTTTCCCCTGTGCCAAATCTTCTGAGAACCCACTCTTAGGTACTTTCTTAACGTTGGTTGTTCTTGTTTGGTTGCCTAGGCCTGGTACAAGTTCCCATTTGAAACTGGCTTGATTCTAGCTTAGCCACTATGGGGAAGCTTTCTTCGGCTACTACCAGATTCAAAACTTTCTGAAGATTTGGTCTTGGTCTCAGTCTAATCTTGACTCTAGAAAACATCTAGAATATGCCATAATTGTAGTTTGAATCCACCTTGGTCACTTTGCCAAAATAGTTAGCCAGATCAAGAATGACTAATTGCATCCAAGCGTGCGTCGAGATCCTGTGCAAACAAACCCAAAAACCGTCCACTCTAGGAGTTTCTGTAGGGGACCAGGGATAACAATTTGATAAACCCATACTTTCTTGCAGCTTGATATCCTCTGAAAACTGAATCAGATTTGATTTGAATTTGAAAATGATTAAGAAATGGAGAGGGGATAATCTAGATATGTCCGCTGCTAACGAACAGAAGGGGGAGTTTTGTAGTTTCTTAGTGAGACAAAGGATGAAGATCTCAGAAGAGGAGACTTGGGCAAATAGGGCCAGTTGGAGTTAGGAGAGCTTCCTGTTAACCGCCATTTTATCTGCAACAGTAGAAGCCACAATAGCGTCATTTGCAGGGACTGGAGGAGGAGTGGGAGGCTAACCTTTATTCAATTTCTTCCGAGTCACATTTTTGTACAAGTGGTTAGGAGGGGTGGCATTGACATTTGGGTTTGGGATCTTAAGTTTATGGTGGGTGGTCGGGTTGGGGGGGATGGGTTTGTGGGTGGTAGTAGAGATTGACCTTGCGGCGTTCTTAGATTTGGCTATCTAAATGTCAATGGTACATCCGTCTATCTTCCTGCCACTGAGCACTCCCATAACTGCTCTACCTTCCTCCTCATACTAAAAGAGAACCCTCTTGGATGAGCTGAGTTAGGAAATCGGGGGATGTAGACATCTCGCACCTTTCCATACCGCTGGAAGATTTTGAATGTGTCGTCATGGCTACAATCAAATGGGAGGTTTGCTACAAACAGGGAGAAACCTCTAGCCTCACACTCTTCTTCAATGTTTCAGATGGTCAATCCAGCGGTCATCAGCTCTGGATCTCCCCTTTTGGGGAGTGGCCATATCTTGGGGCCGTCACTTATCGGCCATGGAAGGGAATTTCAGAGGGGAAGGATGAATCAAGGTCTTTGAAAGAAAACGAAAATACTCTTTTTCTAGGAAAACTTTAGAAAACAAAATAGTTTCTCACATGTTACTTTATTGTCACAACGGACAGAAAACATGACATCAACAGAAAAGTCTTTCTTTTCCACAGTTATTTTTTGAACTCCACAAAGGAATTGTTGGTCTAGTCTTATAGCCCTCAGAGGAGGAATTTGCATGGCTTGCGGTGGGGACCTATTGATACATTGAGGGGGCATGAAGCTGTGGTCCCTCATTCTTGAAAAACAAAAGGGCACTGAGTGGCCTACCCTCTTGCAGTAATTGCACACGCGGTTCGGTCATGTAAAAGGGGCCAGAGTGACTGCAAGCCTAGGAGGAGAATTTGGGTGTGCCTTTTCCTAGCAAAGGATGAGGACTATCCTTCCGTCCTGCTTCGTGGGCCTAGCTGTGAACAAGTTCGTGACACTCCCTCCTCCTCTTGTTCCGCCCGTAGTGACATCTCTACCAGTTCAGCATACGTTTTGATATTTGCACAACACATCTTTGAGCGAATGCTGTTCCTTAAGCCCTTAGTAAATTGTCACATTTTGGTTGCCTCGTCTGCAACTATTTGGGAAGCATAGCACAACAATTCAATGAAGCAATTTTCATATTATGCCACGCACATCCCTTATTGTTGAAGGCATAGAAATTTATTCTCCCTCTCATACCAATACGTCGTTGGGAGGTATTTCAGATTAAAATAGGCCTCAAATTCTTCCCATGTCCATACGTGGTCCACTGGAATGGTCTTAAGAACACTCTCCCACCATAAATCAGCCTCCTTCTCAAAAAGGTAGGAGATGAGTTCGACTCTCTCCGCTTCAGACCAATGGAGAGGCCGAAGCAACTTGGTGACTCGGTTGAGCCAATATTCAGCTTCCTCTGGGCGGTGAGTGCTAGCAAAAGTAGGTGGCCTAAATCTCTGAAACTGTTCAAATAGGTTACTTGTGGTGGCAGAAGGCATAGCCATGCTAGGTTGTTCCAGTTATTGCACACCCATGTTGTGGGCCACGATTCTCATTATAATGGCTTACATCTGTTGTTGTTGTTTCATAAGAAGCAACATTTGACCCATTTGGTCTATAGCCAGGGTTGTCGGAGGTGAGGATGCCGTGGTCTGAGTCGGCGTCACTTCCGGGACCGCTTCCTGGGTAGTACTACCCGTGTTGTGGGAACTGGTCATCCCTTGGTGGCCTTGTTGATCATTGGGAGTTAAGTGATCCCTCTCGACCAGGCCACCATGAGGTTGGCGGATAAAGTGACCTTCACCTCGAGAACGCATTTCCTGGAAAGACGTTCCTTATAAGGTTAAACATTAGAGCATTGTTCATGCAAAGGTCATACACAAATGTACAAGACCTATAGGTTCCATCCACAAGTATAAGTAATTACACATACAAAGCATTCACAAGGCAATAAGAAAATTTCAAGGTAATCCATACGTTCACATTAAATTCAAAATGCCATTGGCATGGCCAATTACATCCTACAGCATGGATTACATGTATCACTAGATACTCCAAACATAAAGGAAATATAGCCTAATCAAGCAAAAATTTCTAACTATCCTTCAATATATGGAAGTAGTTCTAATTGACTCAAAACAAACTACTAATTATCAGTAAAGTTAAGCTGTTATTCTTCTGGCTCGGACGAGGACGGGGTTGCTTCCTCCCCTTTGCTGCAGCCAATCAAGGTTTTTATGGCCTGATATATTTTCTTGTTCCATTTCTCCTGTTTCGCTTGGTGCCTTTCTTGGTTCTCCTCGATCCTAGCTATCTTAATGTCGAGCGTATCCTAATGCTTGCGTATGTCTGGAATGGTAAGCGGCCCTTCATCGATCTCCTTAGCCTATTCAGCCCCTTCAGTCTCTCTGGCTTCTTCCTTGCCTTCATCACTTTCATCACTTTCATTTCCTTCCTCTTCTTCCTCATAAGCATCCCCAAATTCCTCAATGTGTGCCTATTGTTGTTTGGGTCTCATTCCCATAAGGTTTAACATCTTATCACCCAAGATTTTCATTGATACAGGGTTCCTGTTTGATCCGCCTATCCCATACTGTCGGTCCATATGGCAGACTAGGCAGCTAAAAGGAAGGACTATGTCCTTCCGTGTTGCCTTAGCGGACTTCACGATTTAGCAGAGTACTATGCTGGGGGCGTACACATCTACTCCATGACCCACTTAATATAAGAATTGCACCATATAGCGAGTGCACTTGGTGTGGTTCTTCAACCTCGGGTATAGATTGTATGTAGCAATGTGGTGAAGTAACCAATATTCAGGGGCCAAGGCTGTCACGTACAGGCCGACATCCTGTATCCATTGGGTTGCTCAGCTGCACAAGAAGCGAGTCCATTCATCACGGCCTCGACCCGATTCTAAATTCCTTTCGTCAATTTACACTTCCCCCAATGGCACTCTTAGTATTTTAGAAAAATCCTCGACTCCAAAGTGGATGTTCTTGCCACGTACTATAATATCAAATCCCAGGGGTGTGAATTGAGGGTTCCTAATTCGAGTGTAGAACGTTATAGCTTTCCCTTCATCGGCCCGCGTGCCTCCATAAAATATGAGACCCCATCCCTTCTCCATAAGTCGATTGAGTATAAAGTAATTACCTATCAAATGTTC
The DNA here is from genome assembly GCA_037074715.1 of Magnolia kwangsiensis. Lineage (NCBI taxonomy): Eukaryota > Viridiplantae > Streptophyta > Magnoliopsida > Magnoliales > Magnoliaceae > Magnolia > Magnolia kwangsiensis. Next base: position 153,675,149 of record CM073575.1, on the reverse strand, counting down.
CTCCACGGAGGCCTCAAAGGTGACTTGGAGCACATAAAAATTTCCTAAATCTTTAATGGGTGTTTCGTTAGCTTGCGTTACAAGCTCCCTTTGGCAATCATTTCGTCTCTTGGACCGGACTTCCGAGCTTGGTTTACCTTTTAGATCGGCCGCCTTCTTGCTTCGACTTTCTAGGCTTGACCCCGCCTCCTTGGGTGCCAGTCTTTTCTTCCCCATGAGGGAAAGGACCACCAGAATGGAGAAGAAGGAGGCAATGGTTGCTAGGAAAGCCATTTCCCTCAGCTAAGATGGATCGTATATGAGAAAATATAGGTGGATTGTTGAAGGGAAGATTCTAGGAATGGTTTTGAGAAGGAGTTTGAGAATGAGTTTAGGAATGGGTTTGGGGAATGGCCTTTGGAAATGAGTTTTGGGAGTGGGTTGAGAATAGGCATTCAGAAAGAGTTGTTAAGAATGGTTTTGGGAAAATGGGTTGGAAATGGATGTTGGTGGATGGGTTTGGGTTGGATATGAGGAAGAAGAGATGGGTTAATTGAAGGGGGAGGTTTTGAGAATGGGTTTGAAGAAATGGGGTTTGATGTTGGGTTTAGGAAAAGTTTGAGAATGAGTTTTATGAGTGGATTTGAGGAACGGTTTTAGAGTGGGTTTTGTGAATGATGGTGTGACATGGATAGAGAAAAAAAAAGGATTGTGAAGGAAGGGAGGATGGGAGTTTGTTAGAGAGGTGAGTCTTGAGAATGGGTTGTGGGATGTGAGGATTTGGAAGATGGGTTTGGGATTTTAAGAGGAAGAGGGGTTCTTTAGTGGTTTTGGAAGGTCGAAGTGAAGTGAGAGGGGAGTAAATGTTGCTATTGGCCCTTTAATTATAAGAAAATTGGGCCCCACCTGTGGTTAAACCATCAAAATGGGTCGGGCAGGGGCCACGTGGGCTAGGCAAGGCTGCTTGGCCCTTGGTTTCCCGGGCATGGGTAATGCCCCCTAGGACGTGGCATATATGATTTTGGGGTAGGAGAAGCCGGTCTATCCAATTAGCCTAGTTTTTTCATAAGATTCCTTCTGGTTAGCGGTAAAAAATTTAATTAATTTATTTTTTCACTACATACGGTAAATTTTAGTTCATCCATAGATCATCATCCTCGAACAGGTTGAAAGTATCAAGTTTGGCCCGGTGTTGGCTCATTCAGTCTAGGACAATGGTTTTAGCTGTCCAATCGTTCAGTTTCAGGCTCGTTCCTATCATTGGGTTGAGGCACTGTAAGACTCTCTGATCCATTTTCTAGTGTCACTATACTCTCTCGCTCCTCAATCCTAATTCTTTGGAAGTCTTACCTTCTGTCTAAGATTTGTTGATTCAGGTGTTTGGGGTGGTTCCTAATAGTTCGATATCTCTATTATGTTTCCTTTCAAGTCAACAGACGCGCTAGTGAGTTTATGATCTATAACCGAATTAATTCTAAACCATTGCTCTAATACTATCTTGTAACGCCCTGAAAATTGGGGGTCGTGTATACTCTCAACTCCTAAGTTCCTGAGTGTCACTTATAACCAAATTTTTATTGTTTTGTGTTTAATCTGATTTAATGAGCAGTATAGAATTGTTGGAACATGAATCATAATCACAACTAATCTACTGAAATGAAAACAACTAATGTTCACAAGTCTAGAAAATATATTAACAGGTTGCCCAAGGCATCGTCTGGTAAAATATAAAAAAAGACATGTCCAAAAGAATAGCGCGTTGAGTCCCCTACTCAGCAACCCAAGTCTGCTCGTGAAATCTACAGTGAACCGCCCATCAACTGGAAGTAGGACAGCTCATCCTCCTCATCAATGCTTACGCTACACGACTCATCAAACTTAGCATCACTTGTAGCTACTGAAGAGTCTGGTTGGTGTTTTAAAACACCATCCCAGAGTGAGAGTGAGTGATTAACTTAGTGGGTACTATTAGCGTTAAGTTATAACAAGCATCAATTATATGATGAATTTAATGAAAGGCACACATTCACAGATCCCTAACTAGTCTTGTTAATACATATGCATGTGTTATGATATGATGCATGATCTCACAACAACACTCCCTCGAGCGACTTCGTTAACGATCGCGCATGACCAACACTTCCTCATTGCGACCTCAACTGCTGAGTCACCAACTTAACTAGTGCGATGTGATCGTGATCGTTTAACCGAGTTTTTAATTAATTACGTTCATCCAGCAGGTTGGAGAAACTGATACACCCTACGGTATCAATGCCCTCAACTAGTTGTGAGGCCAAGGCCCCATAACATAGGAAGGCAGGACCTCGCGATCCTTGATCCCATCGGGTTCCCCATCCCTGATTTCAAGCACATAAGGAGTATTAGGAAGTGGATCGATGTCACTACGACAAGGCTCGTCACCCTAATATAGGCCGATATCTCGGACACAGTGTCCCATTCCACCATGCCCGGCTCTTAAGACAGTGAATCGGTTTCAAATGGTTATCAATGGGCTTCAGTGGGTGAAGTGTGTTCCAGGTTCCATGCAGGTGTGAGTAGACATGGTTAACAAATATGGTTGGTTAGTAAGTGGACTAGATCGTGCGAGTTCAGACGAGTATGTGACGGACGACATCGGGTACAAGCAACCCATGTAGTCCAACTATTATCGCCCATTCGTATCCACCCAAATTCACTGGTCTAGCCACAGGATTGTCCTGCCAACGGGACCACCTTCTCCCACCTCAGTTCCTTGACCAACCTGGGGATTTGTTGGTATTCAATAACACTTCAACAATTTCGAATTCATCTTCTAACACAAGTGAAGTGATGCACACAATACATCAAACATAAAAATTCATATTTTTTATAAATGCAACTACTCTCAATAATATGAAATTAATGTATATGTGTGTTGTACTAGGTGACAGAAGGGATCAAGAACTATATATCACTTATAGCACAAAATACAACATGGATTAATGTAATCATGCATACCATAAGGAAGGTTATACAAGAATCATGTATGAGATGAACATGTTACACCAAATTCAAGCCCAATCACATCGAAGAATAAAAAAACAACACTCAATCATTTCATGTAAGTTGGGAGGACCTATCATGTAGGTTCTTAGCTAGGTTCTCTCTAGATTATTCAAGCACATCACCCTAACATTCAAAATCATTAATTTCATCCTTAAATTGGTGAAAGGCCAACTAAGAATAATAGTCCGCACCTATGGATTGTTGAGAGCTTGAGGAAACGACCTAGAAGTGACGAACTCATGGGTCGATTGGCCGAAATTCTGAGTCAAATGCATTTGCATGTTAGGATTTCATGCAAATCCTGGTTCAACACAAGGGATTCCTAAAAAGATGAGTGATTACCTCCCCAATCGGTTGGAAATTGCACTTGGAGTTGTGGATGTGGGGAAAGGAAGGATATTTGTTAAGGTTCCAAATTTTCTTAGTCCCCTCCTTCAACAACACACTCCTTCATTCTCTTCCTTTTATTTTCTCTCTCTTCTCTCACCTTTGTTGCTGGAATTTGGTGTGGTGAGAGAGAGGGTTTGAGGGTTTTATTTCCTAGGTTTGGGCTAAATGACCTTAAGTTCTAATAATCTCCCTATAATGGCCCTCAAGGACCTTTCTTTGGATTTAGGGCTGCTCTAACACCCCCCCTGGCCACCAAATTTATAGTGTAGGTGACCTATGGTCTAATGAGGGGCTGTGCAAAATTTGAAGGCAAACGGACCCGGGGTTTTATCATTTGGTTTCGATCTTTAAATGGCCCTGTGGGGTCCATTCAGGCTGTTGGGGTGGCTCTAATTGCCTCCTAGCCATGAAATTTATAAGATAGGTGCTCCATGGCCCGATGAAGGGCCGCACAAAATTTGAGGGCAAATGGACACAGGGTTTTATCATACGGGTATGATTTGCAATCAACGGTCATTATTTCACGATCGGGGTTTAGATTTTATGGAGGGGCGTAGAAAAATATTTTTCGCCTTCACCATAAATTTAGAAGAAATTCGATGACTGAAATGCCTAATATCTCAGTTTCATTTAAAAAGGCCAGAGATTTAAGTTCTAGCTTTTAAGTCAAGGCTGGGGTGAGTTGTGCTTGGCAAGTGCTTTTAGAAAGGTCCGAATAATTAATTTCTAGGTGTTTGTTGAGCCCACGGCCCGTAACGGACCACAAGCCCAATGAGGTTTACGGTTTCCCTAATTTTTAGATTTTTCTGTAGCTTCATGGCCATTGCACAGGCTACTGCCAATTACAAATGGGCTATCTGGCTTAATGGCTCACACTTGGTCCAAACATAACCGGACTCGTCCACGTTAACGGGATAACCTGGGTTAATTAGTTGGTGGTACCCCTCACACAAGCGATTTAATTGAGCGGTCCTGCGGCAATTCTTACGTGGACGCCTTAGGACACTATTCTAGTTGGGCCAGGTGTTACAAGGAGAGGCTTTGTGTACCACTTTGAGTGGCCTTCTGTCTTAAGGAGCAGCTTTATACACCACTTTATGTGGCCTTCTGTCTTAAATAGAGGCTTCGTGCGCCCCTTGTCTGAAGATAAGGTCTCTATGCCACTTTTGAAGGAGGTCTTGTGTGCCCTTGTCTGAAGAAGGTCTCTGTGCCACTTTTGAAGGAGACTTTGTGTGCCCTTGTCTAAAGAAGGTCTTTGCGCCACTTTTTAAGGAATGGCTTATGCGCCACCTTCTGAAGGAGCGTTGTGCGCTCTACTGAATGCACTCTGTTGTGCACTCCAAATGGTGCTCCACCTAATGAATTCTCTACACTTATAGGAATTCTATAAATACCCCTCTCCCATCTTCATTTTGGGGAGGACAGAAGTTGGAGAGTCTTAAGAAGCTCCCAAAGGAGAAAGAAAAATGAAGCATGATGGAGAATCTGCATAACGGGAAATATGGCACAAACCAAGTCTGAGAAGCCTTCGCTATTTCCTCAATTGTGAACCCACACAACTTAAGGTCATAAAGTTTCCAGATTCTCTTAGATTGTGCACCTGTATGCTTGCCCAAAATATCCCTTCCTTAATTAAGTGTACCAGATATCAGATTCATAAAGGGAAAGTATAGGAAATGTAAAGCATAGAGAGAGAACCCTAAAAGAAAAAAAGTCCGTGCATATGATTGAAAGGATGAGTGGAAGAATAGTCAATGCCTATCACACAACCAAATCAAGGGCTTTAAGTCTGCACAAACCGTCTGCCTTTGTGATGAACATCAAAAGGGTCGAAATGCTACTAAAATTGCCATTAGACTGCTCTTTCTCTTATGCATTGTATTGATTTATTGTACTCTATTTTCAGAATCAAAGGAAATGCGAGGATGTAAATGAATTGAGAATAAATAGAATACTTTGTGATCATTGTTCTCTCATTCTTTCTTTGTTATTATTGAATAATTCCCAAAATTAAATGCATTTGTTTCTTTTCGAAACAGACCTAAACAAATAAGTAAACAAAATCTAAAAATGCTCATGTTTCTGTTGTTCATCAACTTTTTGTTAATTCGAACGATCGAACGGGCTTAAAAATGTCTAGAGACTAAAAATAAATTTTTGCTGAATTTTAACCTGTTGAACCTGGCCTTTGACCTATTGACCAAATCTGTTAACCTTTCCAAATTGACAAAAATTGTCAAGCAATCAATCTGAAAGTACTTGTTTAATTTTGAACTGTTGACTTGATTGGTCAATTAGTTGAACTATGCTGAATTTTGTTGATGTCTCTTTAAGCTTCTTTCACTCCATGTGTGTGAAGAACATGCCTATTCCACATCCTACATCACTCTGCCACAATTGCCCTCTAACATAGTCAATGGTAGTGTGGAACTTGTTGAAGTGGAGTGATAAAGGCCCTTGATATACATTGATACACCACACTCTGACATCTTAAGCTTTTGGAGTAAATGGTTGTTTCACATGGTATCAAAGTGGAAGGTCCTATGTTCGAATCTCGAGAGTAGCAAATATGCCTCGCTAATATATTATTCTCCCACAAGGGGTCAGGAAAATCAGGTCCAGCCTAAGGACCGGGAATTCAATCTCGGCCCTCCTAGGATATACAATAATGTGTGGCCCCACCTGGCATCCCAATGCAAAAAGATAGAAGGTGGGCCCTATAGTCAGACGAGCCATGAAGAGCAAAGTTGTAAGTCCCACTCCCTTTATCAAGTTTTATCCTTAATTTTGTTTTATTTAAATCTATTGTACTCACTCACTCACCCTTCACATGTCTGCTCACTCACACCACAATGGGTGCTCCAACCCATGACCCATGTTGAAACACTTGTGAGTCTATCAATGAGCATAATTGGGTAGATTCACAACTATGGGGGTCCTCTCCACCTGGAACAGTGGTGATGGGATGGTATACTCACCCATAGGTTTGTGTGTGGAGCCACCATGTTGTGCATTTTCATCAAAACTTTTTAACTCTTCTTGATGAAGAGAAACAAAAATCAACTTGATGGAGAACTCATTGGGGTCACACCATGTAACCTTATGTAACACCCCGGATTTTGGCCAATCTGGGATTTGACGTCCTTAGGCAGTGGGTTAATTAAAACACCTGAAAAATCGCTCAGAACCCAATTCTATAGCCAAAGAAACCACTTAGGATTAATTCCTTTAGAAACTAAGCATAAGTTAGCTAGCGCAACGCTGGAGTAGCTGGGAAATAGTCCCTGATCACTTTAAATATGTTCTACAAGACCCAAATCGAGTAGAACCAATGACTCTATAATACTCTATAACCTCGGACCAAACTCTAAGCAGGTTTGTTCTCTGGACCACTTTGAATCTTTGTATTGGATCTAGACCGCGCGTCGAAAGTCCGATACCTCCTATCTTAGACCGTTAGAACCGCCTAGCTGGACTTGACACTCATTCCGAAAATCAAGTCAAACCGATAATCACAGGCTATTTCATTGAGCCCGGACCAAAGAGAGTGCGAATAGGGACATAGTTGGAATTTCAAATTCAAATCTGGCACACGACTTGACGCGTCAGTTTTAAGCGTTCTGACCATCAAAATTCATCCAGATTACACCCTCAGATCAGGAGAAATTTCTATTTTATATCATGAGACTTTCAGCCCTGATCTACGTGCGGTGACCGCTGAACTGAAACTGGCCCACCACGTGCGATCTGCGAACCCTGCCAGACTGAAAACTTGATGTATGCTAGATCCAGTATGCATGAGCTTAAGTCCGATCGCATTCGGTCAGGGGACCACCAGAAAGCATCTTTTGGACCGAAACAGCCCCGATTTGGATATGCACCAAGTAAACATTGTTCCGGAGCCTATTTCGGGCAAGTTTGGACTTATAAAAGGGGTTGAAACCCTCACTCCTCTCTCCCATCCAAATTTAAAAAAATCCCTAGATTGGGAGAGAGAAAAGGTGAGAGTTTGTGAGAGAAGGTGGGAGAGTTCTTCCTGCCACTTGTGCTACGTGTTGCACGTGCTTAAGCAACGCATCTCTATCGCTTTCCGGGCGATTCCTCCACTTTTTCAGGTATGAAATAACCCTAGAAAGTTTCTGATTTGAGGTTTACTAGGATTCATAGCTTATTAGCTGACGTAACTCGTGAATTAGGTTCTCTTATCGCTGTAGACGAAGCGTATACGCTCCTTTCAAATTTACACATCCATAAGAGACAAGGTGCGGATTTTAGACGCTTCGATTGACTGTTTCCAAAGCTTTCAATGTCGTTTAATAGTAGATTCTTGACGGCAACGCCGTTTGACATGTACAACATGCTGTCCGTTTCCTGTTTCGTAAACCAACGAAGAATATGAGATTTAGGGCATTTTAGTCATTTGTAGGAAGTATAGATTTCATTCATATTTTTCTGATGTGATTGACATGGTTTATTGTCGCATTAGAGTGTTAGGAATACGTGCATAATTAGTTTGGCGAAGAGATTCGCCTAAATACGCACTTCGGGTCGACATACTATATGTAGACTTAAGTGTGTAGTGTAAGTGTTTGTATAAATGCTTGTATTAGTATGTATTGAATTAAATTATGTTATGAATTAGTTTGAGATTGATTTCTCAATTAATATGCTGGTATGAATGGTTTTCTACATGTTAGCCATATGCATGATTTCATAATATGAATGAAATACATTTGCTTGGCGATTCGCTTAAGCTGTATGTTATAACATGTGCTTGATGATTTCCTTATGATTTACTTTGAGATTGAATTCTCAATTAATATGTTGATAGAGAGGATTTCCTATATGTTGGCGACATGCTTAATTTCATTATATGTGTGAAAGACATGTGTAAGATGATTTGCTTAAGTTGTATGTAATAACGTGTGCTAACATGCTCACATGGTTGTATTTCATTTCCATTACCCTTACACAACTGCTGATGTGATTCTATGATTGTTTGGGACTATGCCTAGTCCAGGCAGTCAGTAACCGAGCGAATTCGTGGTTATCTTATCTTCGCCACGAACGACGCGTCGATGAACGCGAGTCGTGTTTGGAGTTGACGGCAGTGGTTAGGCCACGCGAAGTGTTTTACGCACTTCATGTCGTTTGACTTGCGATGCGATCGTGCTAGTCGAGCCCGTCAAGTAACCCGACTGGCCGTTGTATGTTCACCCTGCATGAGTCATAACTGCTTGAACCTAGGGTACTGAACTTACCATTGTAAACCCTGTTAACCATGGTACCTTGATCTACGAAGACTCATGAACCGGGCATGGTGGTATGGGACACCGTGGTCGAGCTGTCGGCCTACTCTGGGGCCACAAACCTCCCCGTAGTGACCAGTGAGCACCTAGACTCGTGAGCAGATTATGGTGGTATGGGACACTATATTCTAGCTGTCGGCCTACACTGATCAGGCGACGAGCCCTTTGTAGTGACCGCGAGAGCATTCTGAGTCTACGGGAGGCGACGACCCTTCAGTAGCAGTAGAGTACAGTAGGCCTGTATTGATAAGGTGATGGGGGAGCGGTGCAACGAGTGCGTGCAACAGCCTTGGCAGCCCTTGCAGTGACCTACAAAATATACATCGTATGAGATTACTAGGAGTGACGACCCTAGACAGGATCTGTGTTGGGATTGATATAAGGGAGGTACCTTAGTTTGCCAATCCTGCTGTTTGAATGGACTAATAACAACTTGGAAATCATATCACCATAACATTGCATGTGCATGGAAGATGTGGAGCACTCTAGGGAGTGTGGCATACCGCGATCGTAAGATGTTGTCGTATGAGGGAGATCGTCGGTGAGGGCATACATCATGTCATGTCATATTGCATTAACAACAGTTTTAGGATTGTTTGATTTACTACTTTACTATTATCGCATGATTGATTTGAGAACATGTTAATTTTTGCTCTATTATTCCACTGAGTTAGCTACTCACTCCCACATTACGGGACGGTGTTCCTGGACACCCACCAGACCCTTTTGTGATTGCAGATGATGGCGCGGCCTGCGAGGCGGAGCCGGACTTGATGATGATGAGGAGGATCCCTCCTTTATGCGTGTTCTGATCGACGGGATTACAGGGAGGTTGATTAGATGCTTTGACACTTGTCATTTTATATTTTTAGCGCACTCATGTATACTCGTTTTGTCTACTTTTGGGGTATACATGTATGTATATAACCTGGTAACATGTTCACACTCTGGAGACATACAACAGTTTATCTATATTATACATACTATCACAGTCTTCCGCTTGTTAATCTAACTGTCTCTAGAGTAGGATATGCTGTTTTGGCTTAATCTCACTCATGTTTAATATTTTATCACAGACAACATTCAATCATACATATCTATGTTGCATAAATAACATTTTGGAACTCGGGAGTTGGGTTTTTGCTCGACCCCCTCGATTTTCGGGATGTTACACCTTAGCAGTTTTGCTGGCAATCTTACATTGTTAACTTTTATGCAACTCATCTGAATTTTTAATAAGGATTATTTTCTGTATGTATAGTTTAAATAATCGTTCGTGGCGAGAACAGAACAGATTTTACATATACAACATGGTGCATCCCACAGAGAGCTTTTGTGTAGGCTAGCTAGCTTATACATTGAAAACGAGCCTATAATGCTTTCGAACATATTATTGAACGACAATAAGCCAACTTCTAATGAAATTAACTCCGGGAGACCAAGGCGATGTGGTTTGAATTCCACAAGAATTCTTCTTGCGCGTGTTTGGCATCTCCTAGTCCTCGTGATTATTAGAAAGCCTTGTAGACCTCCTACTCACCGTATTATAGAATCATATTAAACACTGCACATGGATCCCACCAAGGATGTGACGTAGGGAGGGATGTGATGAGGTTGATCACCGTCTTCCTCAGTGATAACTACTTTGAATCCACAGAGCTCTCTGGACCCCTCACAAAGCTTCCTTGAATTTACGAGGGATAAAAAATAGAAATAATTTCTAATAAATTGATTGTTGATTTTTGAAAAAATGAAATTACAATCCTTTAAATAGTGAACTTAAACCTAGGACAGGGTTTCCAACTCAAACTCCTTAAAAATGTGACTTACTATAAATGGTAAACTTATTATTTATAAACAGTTATGGTTCCTACTAGACTTCATGGTTTTTCGCAAAAAATAGTAAGTCCAATTTAGCATAACCACGTTATTCTCCTAATTTTTCTAAGCCCTTTTAATGTTAGGCAAGACTCCTTAAACTTAAAGGATTAAAAGTTATGATCAAATGATAACTTACTATTTATAGTAAAAATAGAAATAAAATGGACTTTTAACTGTTGATATGATAAAATCTTGCAAATCCGATCTGAGCAGCCCAGTGTAGCAAGTTGTCTGGCTAAAGTAGATTCTCCTACCCCAAAATCACATATGATGTGTTAAAAAACTCATTCTGGTTTGTGAGATATGACTGTTTTAAGGTTTTGATAGTCTTAATCACCTCCACCTCCGATCAGGCCATCTCTAATCCATCTTGGCCATGAAAGTGCCCGCGACCCACTTTACATCAGAATGCCAAAGGTGTTTCGCTCAAAATTGTTGAGAAGTGGAGCCACATCTAGGGTCGCGCACGACCAGTCATGGCACCTGCTCAACCTGTCATGGAGCCCACTCGACCGGTCATGACCAGTCGTGGACTGGCTCGACTCAAAGTCCAACGAGCATCAGATTTTGGGACTCGAGGTGCTCGACAGGTCGTGGAGTCCTCTCGACCAGTCGTGCAAGCTGCATGACCAATCGTGGTTACGCAGATTCGTTTCCGGATTTGATGCGGACTGCGAAAATTTAAGTCAGTTTTCACAAGGGTGCAAAAGGGAAGTTGCCTTAACTATAAATAGGTGTCTCTAGGGATTTTTTAGGGTATGAGAAAGTAATTCTAAGGTGTGGGCAAAGGGTTTTCTCTATATTTTCAAGGGAGAGGTTAGTATATTGCTTTGTAATCTTTATTTTTCTTTCTAGTGAAAGTTTGCATCTGTAGTTTTTTATCCTTGTTGGGGTTTTTCCACGTATATCTTGTCTTGTGGTTTGTTTGGATTATTCTTATTCTTTTTTACTTTATATTTCTTCCTGTTTATCATTTGTAGGTGAGACCGGAGATTGGATCTTGGTTCACTGCATTGTTAGCGTTCTGCGCAACAACTAATATCAAAGCTATTGGTTTAGTTCTATTGGGAGTGATGACGGAGGAAGAGAAAACTAGAATTAAGAAGTTTGATGATTCAAACTTTACCTTCTAGAAGATACAGATGAAGGATTATCTGTATCGGAAGGACCTCTATATTCCTCTAGGAGGAAAAGAGAAGAAACTAGAAAAGATGACAGATGATGAATGATTTTTATTGGATAAGAAGGCTTTAGGAATGATCCGAATCTATTTGTCTAAGAACGTCGCCTTCAATATATCAAAGGTAAAAACTATAAAAGAATTAATGGAAGCCCTAGCCACCATATATGAAAAACCCTCAGTGTCCAACAAGGTTCATCTTATGAAATAATTATTCAACATGAAGATGTTAAAAGGTGGGAGCATGACTGAACATTTAAACGAGTTCAATACAGTCACGAGCCAGTTGGAATCCATTGGCATTATTTTTGAGGATAAGGTCGGGGCATTATTGATCTTTTCCAGTTTTCCAGACAGTTGGGATGGTTTGGTGATTGTTGTGAGTAATTCTTCAGGGTCGACAAAGCTAAAATTTGATGATGTGGCTGGTCTAATTCTCAGCTAAGAATCTAGAAGAAAGACATTAGGAGTTTCAAGGGATTCAAGGAATGCTCTAAACATTAAAGGAAGAGGAAGATCGCTGAATAAAGGAGGCAATAAATACGGGCGTTCTAAGTCGAGGAAGAAGTCCAAGGGACCAAAAGAAAGACGGGTGTTAGCATTGTGGTAGAAGGGGCACATGAAACGTAATTACAGGGTGCTCAGGAAATAAGAAGAAAGCTCTCAAGGTGGAAATGATTCAGTGAATCTATCTAAGGAGAGTGATACAAAGGCTTTAATCTTATCTCTCGATGTGATGAATGAGTCTTGGGTTATAGACTCAGGTGCTTCGTTTCATGTCACTTCATGTAAGGAAGTTCTACATGATTATGTGTCAGGTGACTTTAGGAGTATCTACCTGGGTGATGATGAGCCGTGCAGTATTATTGGAAAGGGGGACAATCATATAAAACAGAAAGATGGAACAACTTTAAAATTGAAGGATGTCAGACATGTACCGAGTTTGAAAAGGAATCTGATCTCAGTGGGGCAGTTGGCCAATACCAGTTATGTGACGACATTAACTAGTGATTCTTGAAAAATCACAAAAGGTATCTTGGTGATATCTTGAGGTAAGAAGGAAGTTACTTTATACGTAACTTCAGGATCATATAGTTCACTCGTAATCGCATTAACTGGAGTGAATGGACAGTTATGACATCAAAGATTGAGACATACGAGTGAGAAAGGGATAAAAGTGCTATTGTCAAAAGGGAAGCTACTAGGGTTGGAGTCTATTGACTTGAAATTCTTCAAGGACTGCATGTATGACAAGCAGAAGAGGGTAAGTTTTAAGAAGACAGGACGCGCTCTAAAGATGCATCTGTTGAAGCTTGTACACACTGATGTGTGGGGACCGGCACAGGTATCATCTCTTGGTGGCTCACGTTATTTCATTTTTTATTGATGATGTTAGTAGAAAACTGTGAGTTTATTTCTTAAAGCACAAATCTGATGTATTTGATGTATTTAAGAAGTAAAAAGTTATGGTAGAAAATGAGATGGTTAAAACAGTAACGTGTCTCAGATCTGATTATGGGGGAGAGTATTGTGATAAGAGATTTGAGGAGTATTATGTAGTAAGTAGAATCAAACATAAAAAAATAATTTCAGGGACAACACAACAGAATGGTGTGGTTGAGTGCATTAACAAGACCATCCTTGAGCGAGCCAGGAGCATGAGATTACATGCAGGGTTGCCCAAGACCTTTTGAAAAAATGCTATAAATACTACCACATATCTCATCAATAGAAGTCCCTCAACATCATTAGATGGTGGGCTACCAAAAGAAACGTGGACTAGGAAAGAAGTGAATCTAGCACATCTCAGAGTGTTTGGTTGCACTTCATATGTTCACATTGATGCAGAGCACAGAAATAAGCTGGATGCGAAGTTCAGGAGGTGCACGTTTATAGGCTACGGGCAACATGATTTTGGCTGCAGGTTTTGTAATGCAGAAAATAAGAAACTCATCATAAGCAAGGACATACTCTTCAATGAAAAAGGGATGCATAAGGATAGTGTATAAGAAAATAAGGCCAAGGAAAAAGAATTCATAGAGTTAGAAGAGTTACCGGAAACGGGTGTTACAGCACCACAAGATGATCATGCACATGAGTATTATGAGGCAGAGCCGCATACACCAGTTGTGAGGAGGTCTACTTGAGAGAGGAGACCCACGGTCCGATACTCACCCTCCTTAATTATCTACTGCTGACAGATAATGGTGAGCTAGAGTGTTTTGAAGAGGCGTTACAGTCAGATACCCGAGTTAAGTGGGAGCAGGCCATAGATGAGAAGATGGACTCTCTTGAGTTTAATCGTACATTGGAGCTAGTCGCTCTACCTAAGGATAGAAAACTCTTCATAACAAGTGGGTTTACAAACTGAAGGAGGAGTACGATAGTTTGAAACGGTACAAGACTAGATTGGTTGTGAAAGGATTTCAACAGAAGGCCGGTATTAATTTCACTGAAAAATTTTCACTATACGATTCACATGGTCTTAAGTATAGTGGCTATAGAGGACTTACATCTAGAGCAACTAGATGTTAAGATAGCCTTTTTTTATGGGGACATTGAAGAAGAGACATATGTATCAGCCGACAGGATATGTGGCACCAGGAAAGGAGAACAAAGTGTGCAGACTAAAGAAGAGTCTATATGACCTGAAGCAGGCCCCAAGGTAGTGGTACATGAAGTTCAACAATTTCATGTCAGGAAACGGCTTTAGGAGATGTCATGTAGACCACTATTGCTATTTGAAGAAGTTTGATACGTCGTACGTCATCCTTCTTCTGTACGTTGATGATATGCTTGTGGTTGGTTTAAACATGAAGGACATCTCAGATCTCAAAAGACATCTGTCTAAAGAATTTGCCATGAAGGATTTAGGAGCTACAAAATAAATCCTAGGTATGAGGATAAAGCGTGACAGGGAAAACAAGAAACTGATTTTATCACAGGCAGAGTACATAGCCAAGGTACTTGATTGATTCCATATGGGAGGTGCTAAGCTGGTTAGCACTCCATCAGCCAAGCGCTTCAAGCTAACTGAGGAGCAAGGTGCAAAGATGCGGGAGGAATATGACTACATGGCTAAAGTCCCTACACGTCAGCTATTGGTAGTCTCATGTATGCTATGGTGAGCACGAGGCCAGACATTGCTCAAGCAGTGGGAGTTGTTAGCAGGTTCATGAACAACCCCGAGAAGGAACATTGGAAAGCTGTGAAGTGGATCCGTAGATACCTGGTAGGTACTAAGGATGTAGGGCTATGCTATGATGGATCATAAATCAAGATACAAGGCTATGTGGATTCAGATTTGGCAGGAGATATTGACAGTAGAAGAAGCACTACAGGTTATGTCTTTACTCTGGGTAGTGCTGCAGTCAATTGGGTCTCTCAATTACAAAAGATAGTATCTATCAGTATGACGGAAGTAGAATATGTTGCAGCTACAGAAGTGTGCAAGGAGATAGTGTGAATGTAAGGTTTTATGGAGGAGTTAGATAAGAAGCAAGAAGATTGTAAGCTGTATAGTGACAGTCAGAGTGCAATACACTTAGCTAAGAATTCAACATTTCATTCAAGGACCAAGCATATTATCATCAGATGTCACTTTATACGTTCGTTACTGGAAGATGGATCGATTGCTCTGGAGAAGATTTATACAAGTAAGAATCCTGCGGATAAGCTGACCAAGGCGGTCACACGGGAGAAGCTGAAGCTTTGTCCAACTTTGATTGGTCTTTAGGCTTGAAGACGGGGAGGTAGTGTAATACAGATGAAGAAGACAAAGGTTTATGGTGATGTATCTCCAAGTGAAAGATTGTTGAGAAGTGGAGCCACATCAGGGGCCACGCATGACCAGTTGTGGCCCCTACTCGACCGGTCTCCACGACTGATCATGACCAGTTGTGGACTGGCTCGACTCAAAGTCCAGTGAGCATCAGATTTTGGGACTTGAGGTGATCGACCAGTCGTGGCCCATGCTCGACCAGTCGTGCAGGCTGCACGACCAGTCATGGTTAAGCAGATTCGTTTCTGGATTTGATGTGGACTGCGAAAATTTAAGTCGATTTTCGCAAGGGTGTGAAAGGGAAGTTGCCTAAACTACAAATAGGTGTCCCTAAGGCTTTTCTAGGATATAGGAAAGTAATTCTAAGGTGTGGGCAAAGGGTTTTCTCTATATTTTCAAGGAAGAGGTTAGTATATCGCTTTGTAATCTTTATTTTTCTTCATAGTGAAAGTTTACATCCATGGTTTTTTTACCTTTGTTGGGATTTTTTCACGTATATCTTATCTTGTAGTTTGTTTGAATTGCTTTTATTCTTTTCTAGTTTATATTTCTTCCTATTTATCGTTTATGGGTGAGACCAGAGATTGGATCTCGGTTCACTATGTTGTTGGCATGCTGTTGATAAGGGTCAAATATTGCATATCAAACCCAGTTATTACCTTATGTTACGTACATTATAATGCTTAATGTTTTATTTTAATTGTGTTTTTACTGCAAGATGTAATTAGGAGCATGAACTAAAAAAGAGCATTACAAGCATGGATTTAACACTCTAAAGTCATCAGAGCAAGGGACGGACTCCAGAGGACCAAGATTGAAGAATTTACACGTCAAGGATCTAAGAAAATCAAGTCATTCACGTTAAAGAGTCCCGAAATTGGTCCAAAATGTAAGATCACAGGGTTCCCACCATCCGATTGGCTTAAAACTTCATACATAGATTGCTGACCCGTCTCCTTCTCAAAAACGGCAATTATAGTTTTAGCGTCAGCGAAGGGAGCTACCGCAATCCCTTTTTGCGGATGACAGTGGGGTCCAAACCTTGCCCATACGGCTCATCCAAGCCGTTCATCGTGTAGAAGGCTTCGAGAACTGCAAAACCATGTTGATATTTTACCCATACATGCACACGTGTGCGATACAGAGTCCACAAGTGGACTGCCCTAGGACGTTCAAAATTAGTTTTATTGTGATTTCTTCTTTGAGTCGCTTCAATGGACATTTAAAACCATCTATTTTTGACTAAAATTTCATCTTGAATCTAATGGATAAGGTGAATTTCTATGAAAATACTTTTGTGGGTCCCACCGATCACGACATCAAAAGAGTGCGAAAGCTTTCGTACATCTGCAAAAACTGACTTTTCCAAACAGTTGTGGGCCACCATCTTTGATCATATGGCTAATCCAAGCCATCCATCATATAGAGCAGTCAAAAACGTCCCAAGAGACATTAATTTTACAGACATAATGCAAGGAACACGAGAGTTATGAAGCCCCGAACTTGGCTGCGAAAAGGCTTTCACTGCGCGTGCGACGGCTTTCCAAATCCAATTTCCACCACTCCGGCAGCTATAAAAAGAGCTATAAAACGTGGGCGAGGGGGATCTAGAGCTTGGGGAGAGCCAGGGAAAGAAGAAAGAGAAGAAAGAGAGAGAGAGAGAGAGAGGAAGGAAGAAGTGAAATGTTCTTAACTTTTATATTTATTTTTTCTTCTTTCTTAATTAACTTTATAGATAGCTAAATCTTCTTAGTTAGGGCTGAGATGAAGCTTCTAATTTGAATAACTTTTGTTATGTGTTAAATTCATCTTGATTTGATTGATTTGTTTCTTTTTCTAGTGTACTTAACTGAAATTTTCATGCTTTTCCATTCTATGAGCTTAACCAAAGTCTAGTGTGGATGTTGTTTGGAATCTTATTCTAGGTGCTTGTGTCTGACCATGAACAAGTTTCCTATAGAGGAAGAAACATGAATCTACATCTCTCCATGCCTGACCATGGATGGAAAGATGTGATCCATATCCTCTAAGGGATTATACATTATGTGTGCCCGACCAAGGACATAGTGTGCTTTATTTATTTTAATATCAATCTGAATTAGGGTGAATTAAAAGGTAAAACAAGGGTTAGGATAATTAGGGGTGGATTCAAAGGTCCTAGTATTCTCCTTGATTGGATTTTCCTTATTGCTCTCAGTTATTTTACATTGATTTTCATTAGTTTACTTAATCATTAGTTCAAATATTGGTTGGATTAGTTAAAAAGAATCATAAATTTTGAATTATGCCAACTAGTCCTCGTGGGAATGATCTCGTAAAACATACCATATCTACATCTGATTTGTATACTTGCGAGTTTAAAATCATTTAAATCAGGTTGGTTTAAATAAAACATCAAGTTTTTGGCGCCGTTGTTGGGGACCGTCTTAGTCCAAATTGGATTTAGGATTCTTTCTTATCATAATTCATAGCCTTAGGATTTTTCTAGCATTATTTTAGAAAATTTAAGTTATTTTTTTTATTTTTGTTTTGTTTACAGGAATTGACGAAGGAAGCTGCAAAATTAAATTATCTTCAAAAGGAGAAGCTCCCAAATATTCAGACGTTAATCATCTCCTTTTTCGGATTCTTTTTTTCAAATTCTTGTTTACATAGTTTTATTTTATTTTTAGGAATTCATATTTTTTAGTACTAGTTTTATTTCTCTTAGGTTACATCTTAGTTTAGTTTTCTTTCTTACATTACAATGACATAGTTTATGCTAGGGCGTAGATCTCTGAATATAGAACTAGCACCTTTTGATCCTGAAATAGAAAGAACCTTTCATAGAAGATTTAGAAACATCCT
The DNA here is from genome assembly GCA_037074715.1 of Magnolia kwangsiensis. Lineage (NCBI taxonomy): Eukaryota > Viridiplantae > Streptophyta > Magnoliopsida > Magnoliales > Magnoliaceae > Magnolia > Magnolia kwangsiensis. The sequence goes on along the minus strand of CM073575.1, from coordinate 153,656,737 downwards.
ATTTGAAATGGCGAATGAGAATGGAATTAAAGCCCCTAGAGATTATTCAGCTCCTGTCCAATTTAATGCACCTTCATGCATAGTGTTGCCAGCTACCACGGCAGCACACTTTGAACTAAAGCCTGGGGTAATACAATTATTGCCCTCTTTCTATGGTTTAGACAAGGAGGATCCATATCATCATGTAAAAGAATTCTTAGACATTTGCTCTAGCTTTAGGTTTCAAAACTTTTCAAATGATTCGATCCGTTTACGCCTTTTTTCCTTTTTCTTTGAAGGATAAGGCGAAAGCATGGTTGAATTCTCTGGGAGTTGGGACTATTACTACATGAGACCAACTGTCTAAGAAGTTCTTAAATAAGTTCTTCCTTGCTCACAAAACGAATGCTCTCTGTAGAGAAATTACCAATTTCACACAAAAAGAGGGTGAACACTTTCATGAATGTTGGGAAAGATGGAAGGACTTACTTCTTAAATGTCCACACCATGGTTTTGAGAAGTGGTAACAGGTTCAATACTTCTATGATGGTTTGACACCCCAAAACCGTCGAATGGTTAATGCCACTAGTGGAGGGTCATTCATGACTAAAAGCGATGTTGTAGCATGGAATTTCTTTGAAACCTTATGTAAAAATTCCCAGCAATGGGACTATTCAAATAGAGGTGACAGAAGTCCTCAACCACAGAAGAAAAGGGGGTATATATGAGATAGGAGTCACGCTAGTTCTTTATGCCAAGATTAATAGCCTGACAAAGAAAGTTGATGCATTGATGATGAATAATGGATCTCCACAAACAACTCAAAATGAATCATGTGTTATATGTTTCAGTCCCGCCCATCCTACGCAGTCTTGTCCATCTGGTGCAGAATTTCTGAAATTTCTCTCTGAACAAGTACATGCTATGAACACTTTTCGGCAACCTGGGAATGATCCTTACTCAGACACCTACAACCCAGGGTGGGCTAGGCATCCAAATTTTTCTTAGGCAAAAAGACCATAACAAGGAGGACCATCTGGAAATCCACCCATGCAACCTTACCTCCAAGTTGGTAGTCAACAACCTCATCAGTTTTCGTAATATCAACAAGTACCTCCACAATTTAGGAAACCATCTCTTGAGGATACACTCAATCTTTTTATGTAGAGCTCACTTCAATTTCAAAAAGACACCCAACAAACTTTACTAGCTAACCAGAAAATCTTACATGCAAATGTGCAATTCATTGCCAAGCAGGAAGTGCAGTTGGGTCAACTTGCTACCATATTGAGTGAGAGAGAGAAGGGCAAGTTTCCTAGTCAACCTATGGTAAATCCAAAAGGACACTATGAGATTGACTCTAATTCAATTCAAGAACAATATCATGAGCAAGCCAAATTAATCATTAACCTTAGGTCTGACAAATAGATTGAGAATAAAGTATATATGCCTAGGGAAGAATCAAATTCTAAATCAGAAGATCAAAATGAAGCAGAGAGACATACTAGTGCATCTAAAGTCTAAAAGCAATTTAACTCTCTAGGAACCACTCATGTGCCATCTTATGTGCTTAAAGTAACTTTTTCTCAACAATTGACACCGGTTAATAAAGGAAACAACTTTAATGAGATTTTGGACATGTTTAAGTAAGTGCAAATTAACATTCCATTGCTTGATGCTATCAAGCAAGTCTCTGCTTACGCTAAGTTTCTTAAAGATTTATGCACTCAAAAGCGTAAGATGAATGTTCATAAGAAGGTCTTCCTTGCAGAGCAACTCAGCTCCATGATTTAAAATAACACCCCTCATAAATTTAGGGATCCAGGAGCTCCTACCATTTCTTGCGTCATATGAGATCATAAGGTTGAGAAGACATTGCTTGATTTAGGGGCAAGTATTAATTTATTGCCATATTCTGTATATGAGAAGCTAGGACTTGGTGAGCTGGAACCAACTAAAATAATACTACAACTAGCTGATATATCTGTCAAGGTGCCCCGTGGTGTTATTGAAGATGTGCTAATCCAAGTTGATAAGTTTTATTTTTCACTGGATTTCATCGTTCTAGATACTCAGCCTGTCCAGAATCCTACTAGTCAAATTTTGATTATTCTGGGACGTCCATTCTTAGCCACATCCAATGATATTATAAATTGCAAGAATGGAGTTATGAAGTTATCTTTTGGTAACATGAAGATTAAACTCAATGTTTTCAATGTTGGACAATAACTAGCAGACTCGGATGATATATTTGAAGTGAACATGATTAAGAATCTAGTGCATGAATCCTTCCTTTAATCTTCCGAAGACGCACTTGAGACTTGCTTAGCACATTTTGGCATGGATTTTGACATAGAGAGTTCCATCCAAGAAGTCAATGCATTACTCGATTCTACTCCTATAATGGAGACTTTAAAATGGAAAGCTAAAGTGGAACCTCTTCTACCCTCTAAGTCTAAACTGGTTCCTTCTATTGAGAAACCACCCAATCCTGACCTTAAATAATTACTTGAAAATCTTGAGTATGTATTTTTAGGTCCTTCTGAGACCCTACCGGTCATCAAAGCTTCTAACCTCGAGAAGGAACAGGAGAGAAAGTTGCTTAAGGTTCTTAAAGAGTATAATACAGCTATTGGTTGGACAATAGTGGACATGAAAGGAGTAAGCCCCACTATGTGTATGCATTATATTGTTCTTGAAGAAAGTGCAGAAACGTCGCGTGAAATAAAAAGGAGGCTTAACCCTAACATGAAAGAGGATGTTCAAGTGGAGGTGCTTAGATTGTTAGACATGAAAGAAGTCATTCGAGCGGTGGTGCTTAAATTGTTGGATGTTTACCCCATTTCAAATAATATGGTTCAAGTTGTTCTCGAAAAGTCTAGGATTAGTTAATCGAGATGTTGCTTGTCTAGTTGAAAACGTTAAACTTAGCTTTCCTGAGAGGCAACCCAGCTTTTCATTTCATTTCATTTTCCTAGTTAGTTAGTTCAATGTTTGTGGGTAACATTACTACAAACCCTCACGAGACTACAACTAGTCCACTAGGGGCAATCTATGGATTTAAAGGCTTGTTGCATATGCTAAATGCAATCGAGAGTACCTGCGAAAGTGGTGTAGGTAGGATTTTATTTTTGTTATTTTTATTTTGCTTTAGTTGATTCTCTCTTGTGCTGACTTTCTCTTATGCCGATATTTTTAGGAAAGCCTCTTGATTCTCCATTAAGGTATTATCTTTCCATCACTCTTCTTTTATTTTCATTGTCCCATGTGCATTGCATGCTTATTTCTTTTACATTGAGGACAATGTAGATTTTAGGTTGGGGTGGGAGATTAGGTTGCCTAATCAGTATTTTCTTGGTGTTGAGCAAAAATTGTGAAAATTTTTAAATTTTTCTGAAATTTCTTGTGAATTTGAAGTGATTTTGACGACCATCTTGGATTTAAAATTAAAAGATACGTGATGTTGGGAATTTATTCCTCTGGGATTCAGCCATATGTTCGATTTCGTAGCTAAGTTTGAATTGTTAACCCATGATTAAAGGCTTTAAACATTGATTGAGTCATGATTTCACAGGACACATCTCGCTTACACATTAAGGTTCCGGTTCGATAATTGAATGATTAACTTGGTAATCAGTAAACATGAAAGGAACCAGCCTAAAAATAAATTTTTTAAAATTAGTTTATAAGAAGAATTGAAAGGGTAAGTCACATAATCTTCATCATAGGTTTGTTCCCTATAGGTGTAGATTCGATCCCCCATGGTTGACATTTAGAAAAAGTTAGGCAATAAGTTTTCACCATAGGTTTGCTCCCTATAAGTGAGGATTTGATTCCCTTGGTATTACTGTTCATGAAAAAAAATCAAAGGCTGGTAGAATGAAAAGTTAATTTGTATGGCAAGTGTTGGTTTCAGGTTTGGTTGTCATGAATTTTGTTGTTAATTACCAATGATATCATGAAATTGATAATTGGATCTCTTAATGATTGTAAGCCGAGATTACACTATACACTCATGGAACTTAATGTTTAAATTGTTCTAATTGATGGATTAATATTTTGAACTTGATTATGAAGTTTACCATTAGCTTGATTTCAGGAGAAAATTTTACTCATCACTCATGAATCTTAGAATTCTTACATCTCAACTATTTGTCATAAGTCACTTGGGTTTATAGGAATTGGTCTTTTATTTCTGAAATTATTTTTCACATGTTTTGCTCGGGACTAGCAAAATGCTGGTTGGGGGTTGTGATAAGGGTTGAATATTGCATATCAAACTCAATTATTACCTGATTTTACGTACATGATAATGCTTAATGTTATATTTTAATTGTGTTTTTATTACAGGATGTAATAAGGAGCGTGAACTGAAAAAGAGCATTATAAGCGTGGATTTGACACTCTGAAGTCATCAGAGGAAAGGACGGACTCCAGAAGACCAAGATTGAAGAATTTACACGTCAGGGATCCGAGAAAATCAAGCCATTCACGTTAAAGAGGCCTGAAATTGGTCCAGAATGTAAAATCACAGGGTTCCCACCATCTGATTGGCTCAAAAATTCATACATAAGATGAGGGCCATAAATTAACTGTACATTTCAAATTTCAGCCTTCGAATCACTATGAAAGTGCCCCAAGTGATAGATCAGCCCATAAACTGTTGATTCTGGGCCTACCTGATATCTGGAACTGCCTAAAATTTGGTCTCAACGCCTTAAACAAGGAGACTAACTGATTGGATGGATTAGATTGCTAAGAAACATCACATTGGACCCTGTATGTACAATGGTGTACATAGTGCACACACATGCCCACCACGCACCGCATGCATGAGGCGATCAACGCAAGTGTTGACCCGTCTCCTTCTCAAAAATGGCAATTGTCGTTTTAGCGTCAGCGAAAGGACCGATCGCAGTCCCTTTTTACGGATGATAATGGGCCCCAACCCTTGCCCATACAGCTCATCCAAGCCGTTCATCGTGTAGAAGGCTTCGAGAACTGTAAAACCATGTTGATATTTTGTGCCCATACATGCACACATGTGCGATGTAGAGTCCACAAGTAGACTGCCTTGGGACATTCAAAATTGATTTTATTGTGATTTCTTCTCTGGGCCGCTTCAATGGACATTCAAAATCATCCATTCTTGACTGAAATTTCATCTTGAATCTAATGGATTGGGTGGATTTCCTTAAAAATGCTTATGTGGGGCCCACCGATCATGATAGCAAAAGAGTACGAAAGCTTTCGCACAACCACGAAAACTGACTTTTCCAGGCGGTTGTGGGCCACCATCTTTGATCATATGGATGATCCAAGCCGTCCATCGTGTAGAGCAGTTAAAAATGTCCCAAGAGACATTGATTTTACAAACATAATGTAAGGAACACGAGAGTTATGAAGCCCCGAACTTGGCTACGAAAAGGCTTTCGCTGCGCATGCGACAGCTTTCCAAATCTGATTTCCACCACTCCAGCAGATATAAAAAGAGCTACAAAATGTGGATGAGGGGGATCCAGAGCTTGGGCAAAGCCAAGAAGAGAAGAAAGAGAAGAGAGAGAGAGAGAGAGAGAGAGAGAGAGAGAGAGAGAGAGGAAGGAAGAAGAGAGATGTTCTTAACTTTAGTATTTATTTTTTCTTCTTTCTTAATTAACTTTATGGATAGATAAATCTTCTTAGCTAGGGCTGAGATGAAGCCCCTAATTTGAATAACTTTTGTTATTTGTTGAATTCATCTTGATTTGATTGATTTGTTTTTTTTTTTTAGTGTGCTTAACTGAAATTTTTGTGCTTTTCCATTCTATGAGCTTAACCAAAGTCTAGTGTGGATGTTGTTTGGAATCTTATTCTAGGTGCTTGTGTCTGACCATGAACAGGTTTCCTATAGAGGAAGAAACAGTAATCTACATCTCTCCATGCCTGACCATGGATGAAAAGATGTGATCCATATGCTCTAAGTGATTATACATTCTGTGTGCCCGACCAAGGACATAGAGTGTGCTTTATTTATTTTGATATTAATCTGAATTAGGTTGAATCAACAGGTAAAACAAGGGTTAGGATAATTAGGGGTGGATTCAAAAGTCCTAGTATTCTCCTTGATTGGATTTTCCTTATTGCTCTCAATTATTTTACATTGATTTTCATTAGTTTACTTAATCATTAGCTCAAATATTTGTTGGATTAGTTAAGAAGAATCATAAATTTTGAATTGTGTCAACCAGTCCTCGTGGGAACGATCTCATAATATATACCGTATCTACATCTGATTCGTATACTTGTGAGTTTAAAATCATTTAAATCAGGTTGGTTTAAATAAAACATCTGCTGCGTAACAAAAATTTGGACGTGTACATGTGTATAGTGTCAAGCATGCTAAAGCCTTTTACAACTCAATCTAAACTAAATGCTTTTGACCTCAAGTAAGAAGATAGATAGAAGGACTTATCAGTCACCTATGACAGAGAATTGAAGTAATTCAGTTATCTATTCAGCCACCCCATATGTGCAAATAAGTAATTTGTGAAGGGGATGATTCATCCTTCTAATGAGTTTCTTTTTCCTTTTAGGCAGGACTTTTTCTTACTATAATATTACAGATAATTCAATACGTACAATGCACGAGTGAAAGGAACCCAATTGTATTAAGTCAAATAAAAGTGAACTTACAAAGAAAATCCCTTCCTAATAGAGTGTCTATGGTGTAGATGGCGAGGCCCTATATTAAGACCTTCCTTGGTCCAATGATTGAGGCATCATCCAAGGTAATTAAACTATTGAAAGTGAAAAATAAGTCTTTCTTGCAATCCAGTGCTTCAGTATAGATGTAGGGGAATTACACTACTCCTAGTCTAATTCAGTTTATTGTAGTAGCATAGGCGAATGCGATTACATTACTCCTAGTCTAAGACTGGTCCAGCATAGTAGCACAAATGAGTTGTCCTATACCTAGATAAGATAAAGAGATAAAATTGATAAGTAACATTACATTGTAGATTTGATTTAATATGTGTTGTGTTAGCAAGGACCAAGAACTCTTTCTATCTTCCTTCTATTTATTGAATCCTGAGAACAATTGTGAGGAGTGACATTCGTAACCACTTCTCATGTCCACTGATGTGGAGATAATAGTCTATATCCATAGACAGTCATGGCCTATCAAACAATGCTATGTTATTAAGTCATTTGTCATAAGTTGGCTATTAGTTGAGCGCTTGTCTTACTCTTGTTACCTAGGAAAGAGTTTCTCTTAAGCTACCATGTGTGGTGGTAGCTATCCACTTTTTCTTTTCTTTTTCTTTTTCTTTTTCTTTTTGCATGAATGCGACTAATGCACTGTGGTATTAGGCTAACTTAGTGCAATCACTACCATGTACTTTAGATATCTTTGACCATAGGAACCATGCATCATGCCATGGTAAATTGGCCAAATCTATCACTACTCATGACTGTGTTTCAGTAGAAAATCCAATTTCAGTCATGTGTCGAACTTTACTGCATGTATTGGATGTGCAACACATGCATCTCTACTATAGCTGGTTTGACTTACACTTTTTAGGCTACTGGTGACTTTTTATGTAACACCCTGGTTCTCGAAACCCGAGGATAGTCGCTCGAGTATGAGAACACGAGTATTACACTATAGAGTCGACTAACATTACATCTTATTAGGGGCAAACCTCAAGATAATTACCATGTAAACTAAATTGTCCATAATAACAAAAAGGGAGTTCAATACATGTAAATGGAAGAAAAATGGAATCCCTCAGCAGGGGAAATTATTATTACAACTCAAATATAATGCAAGGTCTGAAACATGAAAATGTATAAATCTTAAAACATTAGTTGAGCTCCAACGGCTCAACTGTGTTTGCATAGAACTCTTCCTCGCCATAATCCACCGCAGCTGTTCTTGAAATTTTGTCATAAGGGTCTTCACCTATGATCAATCCTGCATCTATTTGGTGCAACCGCACGATGGGTGAGTGAAAACTCAGTAGAATTTTTCTCATAGATTCAACCATGACACATCATTCCAAAATGGGTTAATAATTCATATATAATTCATAGGGCAATACACTAACAATGCGTTTGCATGAATGTATGAATGTATGCTCAAGTCACAGATCTGGGGATGCACATCCAGCTGTCAAAATAAAAGGTCGCCCGTGGTAGTAGACTACCTGGAAAAGACCATATAGACTGCCCGCGGTAGATTAACTACCTAGAAAAGGCCATGAAGGTGAGTGCGCCCAAGGACGACCTCCTGGAAAAATACTCGGGGTACGCCCGAGGAGGTATAAAATCTCGAAAAAGCCTCATGTAAAGAAAGAGCGGCCCAAAGTGCACAAATGCACATGCCTGATGGTTGGACTTAGGTAATAGAACCATAACCAACCCAACAGGATGTGACTTACGAAGAACACTCAGAAAAGCTCACATGTCGTGCGTGGATGTTATGCACCATGAAACTTATATACATAAGTTTTGATAGGATAGGAAAGATCATCAACTTTTAAATAAGGAATATCCAATTATGCGTTCCATAATGACTTCCATAATTTCTTAACATTCAAAGGAGGGTACACTAAGTATCATGTAAATTTTCAAGTGAAGTCACATCAGTAACTAAGAGTCCATCCATAAGTACATTACATGTAAATAAATTCTCGTTTCCATATTGTAAGAACTATTCACAAGATTATGCCAACTAAATTAGAGATTAAAGAATATATACCGTCATGAAGGAAATGTCTCACAATTCACAGATAATCTAATATGAAAGCCTCCCTTTCTCAACATAAGAAAACAATTATAAAAGCGACATGGAGTTTGTAAGACAACACAATTATTTCATAAAATTCAAGATATCTAGGAATTAATAATTTTTTAAAATTCTATACATTAGAGATTCAATCCACATGGAAATTAGTGAAAGGGAGAAGCTATAAGGGATGCTCCTCACCTTGAAAGAAAGTTCCCCTTGGTTTGATCCTCCTTATAAGGTGAGTTTATGATTTCCTATATCAAAGCAAAGAAAATCAAACATTATTCTAGTTCACTATGGGTGAATTAAAATCTTCTTCACTTAATTGATTTGAAACTGATAGAAGGTAATCATCCTTCAGGATTTTAGTTGTAACCAGCCCTCATTAGGATGCTCCAAGACTCCAGCGAGTCACGTATGGCTGAGTTGAGTCGGTTGGGATTATCAACTCACAACTAGTTGAATTCACCCCAGGGTTTCGTTAGCCATAGGGTTAAAGGTTCCTTGAACCTAATGTCTCTCAAATCAATCACAACTGGTTGGAGTCATCATGACTCGGCTAGAAGACTGACCGAGTTAGATCGACAATGGGTATCGAGTCGACCCGGTGGGCTAGATGGTCGGGTCAGTCCCAGATTGGGTGGATCTCAGTTGCCCCGAGTTGGAATTTTAGGCTGACAGGGAACTTGTATCTATGGTCCCACTGAGTCAGATCTTCTCATTCAAAACCGGTTTCGAGTCGCTGACTCAGTAATGCCTCAATGCAAAGGCACTGCAAATTGCTGTATCTGGCAAACCAGAGCTAGACTAGTAGCACCAGTCCCAGCTCCAGGAAAAAAACCGACCATCTCCATGGAGGCAAATAGGTCATTCTCATTGGAATAGAGCTGGAATGGGGCTGAGTCACCAACTTGTGACTGAGTGACTTGGCGGTGAAACTAGATGACCGGTGGGTGGAATCTGATAATGACAGGGTTAAACAGATGGGATTACCTAATCAGAGATTGTTCTTGGGCGTTGGAAGGATCTGGACGTGATGAGCAAGCTCCGGGTTCGTTGGGATTCAAATCTGAATGTTGATTTGAGGTGAGACAGCCGGCTGGAAACTCGTTCTAATGGCTGCTTCATCTCAAAGGCCCTCTGCTTTCTCTGTTTCTATCTCCTCTCTTTTCTCTCTATTCCTTCTCCTTCCCTCTCAATCTCACTTCTCTCTCTCTCTGCTCTTTCCGATATCAGAACAACTCGGGCCGAGTCGAGTTGCTACCCAACCAGTAACCCGCCCAAACGGCGATCGGACTCTCCCATTCTCTTTCTCTCTAATTCTCCTTGGGATTCGCCCTAAAATCAGGCTATTTATAGCCTTTTCCATTTCTAGAAATCTCCTCAGCTAATCACAAGGATTAGTGCAGATTTTGTAAAGTTAATCCAAACGGTCTGGCACTAGGATCTCCTAATGTGTTAGTTCTCGTGCACGGGTTCGCTTGATTGTCCCTGATGGATATTTAATGTGGTGGGCCACATGATGAACGGTCCAGATCATTGGATGGGTCCCGTTTAGCGGAGAGTGGTTCTCGTAGTCAGTTTGAGGAAGATGGAAGACGAAAATGACAACTTTCAACTGTGTGGCTAATCTAAAGATCAGGACCATTTGGACAGTCCTGATAGGTTCTAACAGTAATATGGAATTCATTTAACGGTGCAAGGAGGACTGTTGATTAAGGAAAATCGTTGAAAGAGAAAAACCGGGGCGCAGCTTCAAAATCTTGCTATTTTCTCGGCTGCTACGAAAAATATCTGCTTTCCCTATTTTGGACGTCCCAGGTTGATCGAGTGAAGCTTCCAGATAACGTATGACGGCTGGGATGGGTTTTACTATAAGAGGAAAGAATTTCCTCCACTTTTCGACGAGTAGGGGAGCTTCTTTTGGAAATAGTAGGGCTGATGGGGATTTATCTTGCCCACGTGGGTGACATTCGACCATTCCGAACGGTCGGATTTGCCAGCGCACCTGAGGATGTGGATCTCCTCTCCTAATCAGCGCCTTCATTACATGTTTCTTGATTGGACGCTGATAAGGGTGGCGTCGGTGGTTTTCAATCGCAATTATCAATATGGTCAGGGTCGGTGGGACCAAATCTATTAGATGGACGGTCTGGATCCGTCTACTGTATTCGGAAAGATGGTCATTCATACCGTCAAACGGACGGTCTGTTTGAACTATCGATGGGCGGGAGAGACTTGCTAATTTCAAATTTCTATCGGGTCAGCGTGGTCAGAGCCACATGCACAGCTCTAGTGCAATACGGGTGCACGTGCAGAAGGTGCACACCAACTTACAAGGTGGGGTCCACATGGTGTATTTGACAAATCTACTCCATCCAATGGGTACACCAGACCCTGAAATGGTATATGGCCCAAGATGAGGAAAATCAGAAACTCGGGTGGGCCATATCAAGGAATTGTGGTCCTCTTGTGTTAATTCCTATTAATCTAATGGTTGGATTGATTTCAATACGAACCCTAATGGTTAAAAGAGCCTTGGGAATTTGTTTGGATGATTAGGACATTTCATAGCCTACGAAGGATGGTTAAATGATTCAGGTTACCCTTCAAACATATTTTAATGCTAGTAGTATCCCCTAATGGTTACCCAAATTATCACAAAATTTCATGATCCCCAAATGAATGATTCAATGCTCTATCTTGAAGAATAACGGATGGATGGTCTACTCGGTGGATGACAACTGTTCTTGATGGTTAGCTTGTTGCATGATTGAGTTCATAGGTTGATCTAGAGATCTTTATTACACCTAGTGGTCAGATTTAGACTTGAGCAACACTAAATGTTCAAATACATGATGCCAAGATAAGTTACATTGTAACACCCGAGTACTGAAAAGTACGGGGTGTTACATTCTACCCCCTTAAAGAAAATCTCGTCCTCAAGATTCAGTGCTTCTAAAAGAATTGGGAACAATCATAATATAATTTGCGGTGATTCTAAGCATTCATTATTTTCTTACAAAGGTTGTTTGTATGAACGAACATATAGCACTAACGGCCAGAATTGAGGTTGTTACAATCTACCCCCCTTAAAGAAGAATCTCGCCCACGAGATTCGATAGTGCATCCCAATCATTACGGTATAAGCGGTAAAGTTATCCGCAAGGTGCAATACAATGTTCTGGTTCCAGTATTCGAGTTAACACGAATGGATGGTTGTGGTGAGTTTGGGCCTGACACGCTAGTCCTTCGCCTGCGCAGAACATAGGACTTACAGTATCATTTCCTAATCCTAGTAACTCACGATCTTCTGCCTAATTAGGGCATTGAGATCATTGGAATTTGCTAGGATATGGAATTTGGATCAAACAAAGTAACTTCGCTTAATTCTGGTTCCATCAACCTGTGATTTCGATTATTGAAAAGTACGGGGTGTTACATTTTAGATTCTAATCTCACTCGGCTGTCAGGGCATTGGAAAATTTTTTAATTTGCCTTTTATCAAGATATTATTGTCATGTTGCATCATCTATGCTATTAGATCTGACGTAGTTAGATTTGATGTAAACAAAAACATTACACTAACTTGATGTTCTATCAATTCAATTTGGGACATCTAACGGATGGTGTTGGATTCTCAAACAAGTTTCTCATAGCATCCTCTACTACGGTACATATGTCATTCTTAAGTTAACTACATGTGCATGAACACGCACATTTACCTACATATGAATCTCCTTATCCAGTCTCAGAATATTTGGGGGTTAGGTGGAGCAGGATCAGTCTGTGAGTAATCTGCTTTGGGTCTTTTTTTTTCTTTTCTTTTTATGAAAAAGGTGGACTCTTGCCACAAGGTTCATTCAACACCGAAACTAATTTGTACAGCCCTTCGGGCATGGCCAGACAAAAATGGTGGGCCACACCTATTGTATAATGCTAATTATAAAAATTGGCAACACAACAAACACTGAACAGGGCACTTCCCTCACTGAACAGACTGGATCCTCCCACTATACTAAAATAGAGCTCCAGTAAAGGGTAGAAAGAACTAAGAAAGGGAAGATCTAACAGAGCCAAGGCCTATTCTGTCGAGAAAAAGGAGGCTATGAACATGAGGACAGAGATCCTTGACATCTTCAGTAACTCTGGCAACTTTCTTCTGACGCCCACCCTAGCTATGCCATCGGCCGAGCCATTTCCTTCTCTAGGGATCATTGCAAACGAAATGGACCTGCTTAGCCCCAGCCTCTTAATTCTGCTGATCCATGGTCTCCATTGCCAGGGAACAGGCGACGTGGAGGAAATGAGGCTAACCGCCACTGTAGAATCTGATTCAACTACAATGTCTCAGACAACGCTCCAAATAGAGCACGAGACAATCGTGAATAGCTCTAACTTTTGCCTTGTTGTTTGTGCCCACCCCGTAGCCCATAGAGAAGGCAAACAACAACTTTCCATCCTCATTTTTACAGACACCCCCTCCCCATAAATGCCTAGGATTTCCACTAGCCGAACCATCAATGTTCAATTTCACCCATCCTGCGGTGGGTCTATTCAATCGAATGACGTGAAAGGTGTAGGAGAGGCAGGTGGAAAGAATGCCCACAAATCTGTCCCCATAAAACCTCTGTTGAACTTTGACATTTCCTTCAAGAAGATGAAGCGCCCACCACCTGATGCGGGCGATGGCTATTTTCACCTCCATAAGATGCTCATTAAATCTAGCCCCATTGTGGCTCATCTAGAGGTCCCACAAGATCAGAACCGACACTACACTCCTAACAATCGCAGAAGCTGCCCCATGTGCATTAGCGCCCTTCCAATGATGCAGCCTGTCCTCTACAGAGAGGTGATTGAGGAAAGAGATACCACAATGAACTGGGAAATAGTGCCAGATAGAGGTAGCTTGCTGACCCAGCAGGAACAGATGGGTTATGGATTCCTCCTGCGGGTTGAAAGTGGGGCCATACTGACAGCAGGAACATCTGGAAGCAAGGGGGACTCCTTTGCTCTCAACCCGGTTGTCCACAGGAAGATCTCCCTTTAAAAGTCTTCAATCGAGCAATAAAATTTTTGGGAGAATAGTTGGATGCCATATCCAATTATTCCACCATTGACCCTGCTCCATTTCCCTACTTAGAAGCCATGCCGATTTAGTGGAAAACTTATCCGAAGAGTCCAGAGGCTAGAAACAAGAGGGAGGATCTGCAGAAATCGCAAAACTAGAGCTGACGATGAGATTGAATAGGTCCCTTGCTAAGAGTAGGTTAACGGAAGAGGGAGGACAAGGCCCCGCCGGGCCCAAGTAATCTTTAACCTTTAAGGGAAGCAGCGCCTGAGGAATAGGATTGGGAACCAAGGACTGAAGAGGCCCCATCACCGTCCAATTGGATGTCCAAAGATTCATATCGTCATCCCCAACTTGCCATTGAACAGTATTTGCTAAAATTGGGAGTTCATTTCTGACCTCTTCCCAAAAAGGGGACGTCGAGGAAGAAGGTCCGGTCATGGTCCCCTCCTCCAAATCCTTCTGATGCCTCCCTCGCATGTACAGGACCCACGGGCTGACAACCTGCCCATATTTGACGTTCCAGGCCACTTTCCTCCTCTGCGCCTTCATCACTTCCCACAGCTTGCGAACTCCTAAACCACCTTTGACAATCGAGCAGGACATCTTACTCCAAGCAATCCATGGAACCTTATTCTTGCCTTTCGCCCAGCCCCAGAAAAATTGGGCAAACCTGTGCTCAAGCTCTGTCAGCATACTAATTGGAGTTTTGGACGCAGTCATAGTATGGAGGGGGATGTTACTCAGAACATGCTTGATCAACGTCAATCACCCCGCTTACAAAAAAAGCCTGGCCTTCTACCCTGAGATTCTGCTCCCCGTCTTGTCTATCAGGGTGCTGAAGGAGGCCGTTGGAACTCTACCCATGAATAGAGGAATTCCTAAGTAAAGCACCCCTGCTCGAGCTTTAGATATTCCCAGGGCCCTTTCTGTCTGCTGGATTTGTCCCGTGAACATCTTGGAAAAGCACAGGAAGTTGCTCTTCTGGAAATTTATCCTCTGGCCAGACGCATCTTGAAAGGCCATCAAGAACGCCTTAACTGTACGCAGGAATTCCTAGCTACCATTCATAAATAATAAAGTATCATCAGCAAATATGAGGTGAGAAATAATAGGGCACCCTCGGTGAAGTTTGAACGGAGGACACCATCCCCTTACCACAAGCTGCTTAAAATTTATGGAGAAGACCTCAGCGGCAAGAAGGAATAAGCCAGGGGAAAGAGGGTCACCCTGGCGAAGCCCCCTAGACGATTTGAAAAAGCCAGTAGGCTCCCTGTTGAAAATGACCGAAAACCAATAATTTCCCCAACACGCTTCCATCAATTAAACCCATCTATCATTAAATTTGAATCTCCTCATCACCTTCTTGAGAAAGCCCCAATCCACCCTGTCATAGTCTTTTTCTAGATCAAGCTTGATAATAAGGTTGCCACCTCTAACTTTTCTGTCCATGTTTCGCGTTGCCTCTAGCACTATAACAATATTTTCTGTAATGGACCTGCCCTGCATGAAAGCCCCTTGATCGATTGAGATAAGACTAGGGAGGAGCTTACTCAACCGAGAAGCCAGGAGCTTGGAGAAAATTTTATACACGATGTTACACAGACTGATTGGGTGATTGTCGGCAAATCCAACTGCAGACGGCTTTTTAGGGACCAAGCTGATGTAGGAAGCAGTAAATGCTCTAGGAAATTGACCCCCTTCTAGAAAATATGAAACGACTTCATGGATATCCTCCCCTATCGTCTACCAACAATCCATAAAGAATGAGATAGGAAACCCATCTGGGCCAGGAGCACTATCTAAAGGCATATATTTGATAGCTTCAAGCATTTTGGCAAGTGAGGGAGGGGTAATAAGATCAGCATTTTGCTTATGGGAGAGCACACGCGGAATGATAGAGAGCAGATCATCTGAAGAGGGGCTCTGGTCCACTTGAAAAAGCGCAGAAAAGAAATTAACAGCTTAAAGTTTCATTTACGACAAGTCAGAAATAGTTGCCCCATTGTTATCCTTTTTCTTAGAAATAGTAGCTCTCCTTATGCGCTCTTGAGCTGTAGCATGAAAATATTTAGTGTTTCTATCACCTGCTAGTAGCCAGGAATTTCTAGCCTTTTGATTCCAATAAACCTCCTCCATAAGGTGCAGCTGGGCCAATTTCCTCCTAGAAGTCATGCTTTAAAGCATAAGATCCTTCGAATTATCATCCTGCATTCTATTTTCCAACTGAATAAGATCAGCCTCTACCTCTTTAATCTGATTGAACACGTTCCTGAACACTTCCCTATTCCACATCTTCAATAGCTGCTTACTCTTCTTTAATTTTAGTTATACATGATCATGAGATTATGGGAACAGAGACCCTCCCACACTTTTCTAACCATAGCTTGAAAAGAGTAATGCATTGACCACATGCGCTGGTATCTAAAAGGCTTGATAGCCTGCTATAGTATGGGAGGGAAGGTGAGCAGAAGGGGCAAGTGATCCGAACAAACTCGAGCCAAGTGGGTGACTCTTAAGGAAGGATAAATAGCCAGCCATCTATCATTGACCAGAATTCTGTCCAGTTTGGCCCAAATTCTCGCTTTCCCTACTCTGTTGTTACTCCATGTGAAAGAATTCCCAACAAACCCCACATCCAACAGCCCCGAATTCTGAATGGCATCGGAGAATTCTGACATGCCGATGGTGTCAGACAAACTCTCTCCTCTTCTCTCACTAACATTTGCCACAGCATTGAAATCACCCCCCACAGCCCACGGACCTAACACATTACTACTGATGTGAACCAAGTCCTGCCACAGCTCTCGTCGGAGAATGTGAGAGCATTTAGCATAAACAATGGAGAGAAGCCCAGTCATTGTGTCATTCTGCAGGGAAACATTCAAAGAAAGCAACTGATTTGATAAGGAGTGGACTAAGACTGAGAGCTGATTGAGAAAATAAACCCAAATCTTTCCACTCGCTTCAACATTTGAGAAAAAGGAGTGAAACCCCAACTTCAGCCCAATACCAGTACGTTTTTCTTCCCTGACCATAGGCTCTAAGATAGCTAATAGTATTGGATTGTGCTGACGAACTATCCTCCTTAAGGACCTGATAGTCGCTTTGTTCCCTACCCCTCGGGCGTTCCAAATGATCGCGCTATCCATCTGAAACACAACCAGAGTTTATTGTCCTTCTTTTGTGTCTCCTCAAATGACAGAACCATTCCCCTTCCTCCGTCAGTCTTTCCATTTTCCTGGTTGAAACAAAACACCTTCTGCCTTTGCCTAGATGTCTGTCAGAACGAAGGAATCTTACAGCTTTCTTTTTTCGTGGCTTGGTCTTTACCTCCATGTACCCCACATTCTGATGCATTTTCACCATAGACTCCACCTGGCTATTGGCCCTGTTCACCTTTGTCTGACCCTATAGCTGATCTTGCATAGAGAGCTGCTCACCTGACTAGAAATACGACAAGAAATCAACTTGTAGTTGGTCTATCTGCTTCTCCGCTCCATTCTGAGGCTGAACAATCTCCACCCACTCCCCTCCAACTCGCTGGTGAGGGACATGGATAGGAAATTATCCTTGATTACTGGGAGAGACAACTGGTAGCTGAGCAGGTCGAAGAGGCGAGCTGCTCACAGAGCGAGCCTTGATGGAAGAAGGATATGTTGTGTTTCTCTTAAGGTGACCCCATTGCCAATCTTCCCTTGAATTGACTGCTGCTGGGGAGAAATATTCGCTAGCGACGCTTCTCTGTCTAATTCCCTGGACTTGTTGCCGATCACCACCCAATGCCCCATTCGATACCTGGGGTATCAGGACAAAAACATGCTGCCCCATAAACGATGAGGATCCCAACGGATGATGGGATGATTCACCAACACTACAAAGTAATGAGTCTGCTGCCAGAACAACATCCGTCTAAGTGACTGAGCAGCCCCTGGCATGCTGTTTCACCTGAGAAGGACCAGTGACAAAAGGAGGCAATGTAGGCAGCCCTGCCGCATACTCTGAAGCCCTCTCGCCAACAGGAAGCAAGGGATCAACCTGAAGACTACTCGCAGCAACATTCACACAACCTTTCTCAAAACCATTATCACCTACATTCTCACAAACATTATCACCTGCATTCTCACAAACATTATGACCTGCATTCTCACAAACATTTGAATAAATAGGTAACCAAGGATCAACCTATTTACCTTGCCCCACAACTATCTCACAAACATTCTCACATACAGGAGGAAGGCATTAACTCTTACATACTCTTTATTGGTGGAAGGACTTCTCCACCCAAGCTTTCGTCAACTCCCTTCTAGCCGTCAAGGCTTTGCTAGCAGCAGGAGGACCATCTTCAGTAATCCGACTCTCAATGATCCCAAGGATCGGATAATCGCAACCCTTAACCTAAAGGATTCTCACTCGCTGCATCTTCGAGAAGGTGGAGAGTTTAACCCAGACCCGATCAAACCCCTGAAAAATCCCCAGAGCTGTGACACTATCAATCTCCACTACCTCTCCGAAGGAATGAGCAATCCCCTCAATGGTGTCAGGGAACCACGCATTGGAAGGGATTCCCACTAGGCGAATCCACACTCCGCGAAGAATATAGTTGTCTCCTGATCTGACCATTTGGCGATTTCCTCAAGGCCCAAAAGCTTCTGAAGGTCATGGTCCGTGATAAAACTCTCCAGATCTGAAGTTGATTGGAACTTAATCAGAAACTTCTTAGAGCCTAGTCTAATAATCTCAGCCTAGGAAGAAGCCATCTTTAATTGACGAAATAACTCAAGGAGGTGAATGACAAAAACTTCCTGAGATGTAAAAGCAATGAGAGTTAGGGCTAGCACTTTCTCCATCTGGTCGACTTGCCGGGGATCGGCGCGAATATAGGACTTAAGCCTCTCCATGGGAGGAGAGATCTGAGGAGCGGTGGATGGGTTTACAGACAAACCTAGACGATAGGTGTTATGACCAACTGACGCATAAGATGGATTAGCAATACCTTTCTTTACTCTCACAGCGATCGATCGGACAGTCGTCATAGGCCTCGGACTATGTTTATACCTAGGAATTTTCCTTCGACCATGGCCTTATTCAACAGAAGAGCGTTTAGCCCAGGCTAAATAGACAAATCGGCCATCAATCCACCTCCCGTGGAGGCAGTTTGATGCATTGTAGGCCTCCTGCTCGTAACAGAAGGACACAAAAGCAAACCCTTTGGATTTTCTCCTCACATAATCCTTTGGGATATGCACCCCTTCTATTTCCCCAAATCTCATGAAAATCCTCCTCAGGTCATCTTCCGAGGTGTCGAAGGTGAGATTTGCCATGAAGATGGTGAAAGGAAAGCGCCACTTGCTTTGGGTCTTTACTTTGTAGGTCGCTGCTGTCCCCCAGAGGCCAGAGGGTGGTCGATCTCAGCCCGGTGAGCTCTCAAGTCGCTGCTGTCCCCCAGAGGCTGGAGGTTGGTCAACTGCTCTACTGGTGCCAGCCTTTCGAGGAGGGGCTTTTCAGCAGTGTCCCATTAGCAGGGAGGGCTGGGGTGTTTGTTCGTGTACGTTTTGTAGATGGGCCCTGCTCAGCCTTATCTATTTTTTTTACAGCTAGCCCTGCATGGAGTCCGCTTCATTTCCCCTAGCTACCCTATGTAGAAGTAGTTTCTGCTGGGAGGGTGATGATTTGGCAAAGATGGTTCAGATTGTCTTAGGCAGTTCTTAGTGATGGTAGGATTGTGGCTCCCTTGCTAGGGCTGCTCAAGATGATGGCATGGTTTTTTTTAAGTGAAACACTTCCTTCGATTCATTTCATATCAGAAAAATGGCTATTTAGATGGACTATACTTCGGGAAGCCCATAAATCCAAAAATTGATGATGGGCAACTTATCATAAAGAAAACTATACATGGACCAGCCTCCTAATGTTCCTGATGCCCACTTTATCTAAGACCACCCTACCCCTAATATTATGAGGAAGATGTTGTATGGACGTGTAGAAACGATGTGTCTGAGTCCTACTACCCGCCTTGGCCAGACCATCTGCTAGGCCATTGCCCTCTTTGAATATGTGTGAAAATTGGAACAAACCGAGGTTGGTTAAGCTAGAGATGCAGGCGAGCCAGTGAGACCATTTCCAACCCACCTACGAAACATTGTTGATTAGATCCACTACCAATTTGGAATCCGATTCGACCAAAACTTGCAGCAGGCCCATGCCTACACAAATGGAGAGGCCCTCGTGAATGGCTGAGAATTCTGCACTATTGTTGGAACCCTACCCGTATCCAGAAGAGAAAGAAAAAATCATACTACCGTCTTCCCTCCTACAGATGCCGCCGCCTCCACATGGCCCTGGATTGTTTAAGGCCAACCCATTGACGTTTAATTTTACCCAATGGGAGTCCTGTCTCGCCCATTTGACCACATCGAGGCGCATGGCGGGGGGAGGAGACTCGGGAATTCCCAGGCTCATGAGAGCATCCGATTTAGCCATGATTTGGGCATCATGTCCGGGTTCCCTTTTTGAAATTGTGGCAAAGACCGCTTTAGTTGAAGTAAGAATATGCCAATATGTCCTAAGGGCGGATGAATAGGACTTTTTAATAATTTATGATAATTTAAAATCCTATCACACTAATCCTAACACCAAGCCTATATTAGGATTACTCAAGAGTAACTTTACTGGCTTCCAAGCCCGGTAGAGGATCCAATCATAAACTATTTGAGAGATGAACAATATGCAAACTAATGTATGATGGATATAACTATGTATGTGTGTGAGGTGTGATCACAGATAATCAGATATAAAAATATTAAAGTAAATCACATAGGCAAATGAATAACATTCTCAAACATAATCATTTTTATAGTGGTTCGACTACTTGTCTACTCCACTCCCGGTAACCGCACTCAACCTTTTGAGTATACCAGATTTCACTAAGGAGGTTTCCCACGGTTCACCTCAAACTTAATGTTTTAAATCAGGTTCACCTTTAACCTTTATAACCTATATCTAAGCTGACTATTTATGCTCTCACAAATAAGGGTCCACACATCGCACTTACTTTTAGGTACATTATCCAAGGATCTTCTACAAGACCTTAATGGAGGTTTCACATGGTTCACCTCTAACCCAAGGTTTTAAACAGGTTCACCTTTAACCGAAAGTTTATGCACTCCAAAGAACAAGGGTCAACACTACATACACTCCTACCGGAGGCCTCCTAGAGGACTTGCAAAGGTGAGAAACACTTTAGACCCAATCCTACAAAGGAATGATCACAAGGGTCCTCTAGACTCTGATAACTTACAGATAAGCAGATGAGTCCCTTTTATCTCATTGATGAAGATCTCCTCCTTTGTTGATGAAGAGTCTTCTGCTTCCTTGAACAGTAACTTAGAAGATATATCGATGCATGGCAACGAGTTGGGTCAAGGTTATGATAGAATCCTTACAGATATGAAAATATTAAAGTAATTCACACGGGCAAATGAATAGCAATCTCAATCACAATCATTTTTATAGTAGTTCGACTACTTGTCTACTCCACTCCTAGTAACCGCACTCAACCTTTTGAGTGTACCGCATTTCACTAAGGAGGTTTCCCACGATTTACCCTAAACCCAATGTTTTAAATTAGGCTCACCTTTAACCTTTACAACCCGCATCTAGGCTGACTATTTATGTTCTCATGAGCAAGGGTCCACACACCGCACCCACTTTTAGGCACACTGTCCAAGGATCTTCCATAAGACCCTAACGGAGGTTTCACACGGTTCACCTCTAACTCAAGGATTTAAACAGGTTCACCTTTAATCAAAATTTTATGTGCTCCATAGAGCAAGGGTCAACACTATGTACCCATCACGTACACTCACACTGGAGGCCTCCTAGAGGACTTGCAAGGGTGAGAAACACCTTAGACCCAATCCTACAAAGGAATTATCACAAGGGTCTTCTGGACTCTGATAACTTATAGATAACTACATGATTCCCTTTTAGCTCATTGATGAAGATCTCCTCCTTTATTGATGAAGAGTCTTCTACTTTCTTGAATCATAACTCAGAAGATATATCGATGCATGACAACGGGTTGGGTCAAGGTTATGATAGAATCCTATTCTTAAAATATTTTTCTATAAAGGAGATAGAGTGATTCCAATCATCTATGCATTCAAGGCATCTCAGCTTAATGATTTACCATTAAGATGGTAGAAGAAGGATCCTTGAATGCGGAAGTTCATTCCCTAGTCCACTCTATTGAATATCAATGATAAGGTGGATTGGAGGATGAACTCCCTTAAGGGAAAGGGCTTTGGGTAAATGATATAAGGTTAAACACTCAAAAGCACTCTCTTCTTTCTCTCACAGCAACTAAAGACAAGCTCTCTATATATAGGCAAAAAGTTTCAACAGATATAAAATGGTTAAATTTATGATAGAGTTTGATATCATCGAGCAGGGTCAATGTCATCGAGCGTATACTCTCAATTGCATCAAGTAGTTGCTCGATGACACAAACTCAAATGTCATACGCTTTTGAAACTTTTTGCCAGTTGGTCGTGGGCATCGAAACACGTGTTGATGTCATCGAATTTCGAACTCCAATATTATCGATACGAGGATCGATTCCTCGATATTTGAAAAATGAGAGAGACTTTCTTTAAAATTTTTTAGACCAAAAGATATGATTGAGGGATACTCGATATTATTAGAATTTGAATGTCGATGATATAGAAGGTCGTGTCGATGCATCAATAAAGCCATATATTTTATCAGTGAACTTGCTGGATAGTTTCACGTCCTTTCTCGATGCAATCGATCTGGCCTCGATATCATCGATATTTGAATATCAATTCTATCGAGTGACCCTCGACCTGAAATAAAAACCACTTGAAAAACTATTGCTGGAAAGACTATGTCCAAGATCGATATCATCGAAGGCCTTCCGATATCATCAATATTTGAATTTTGAGGATATCGAGTGTCCTTTGATATATCGAAGGTCTTCATGATTTTTCCATAAAAAATAGGGACACAAATACTCTGCTGTCGATCATATCGAGTCTACTTCGATAAACTCGAGATTCAAATATCGATGGTATCGATACATTGATAATTCTGTCTAGATGTATATGTAGTTGTTGGACACTTTATGTCCTCATTCGATTTTATCGATTGAGCTTTCGTGGACATCGAAGCACGCCTTGATTTTATCGAACCTGACATCGATAAATTGACAAAGCTAAAAAACTTAGAGATTTTCTGATTTTGTCAAAAAAGTTTTCTAACTCAAAACCCCTATGATATTCTAATAGGTTTTAAGGGTTTTATTTACCTGGTGTTTTGGGACATGGGATATGAGGCTTAAATTTACTTGTGGTGAGTTCAACACATATCCGGTTAGGGCAGACAGCTGATTGATCTTCTTATGGAGCTTTTCTGTCTAGTTGACTCAACACTTATGCTAATTGACAAACCAGGGCACTTTCAATATCCTCCTTTGTCAATTACTTGACAGAATACCAAAACACCCTAGAATAACATCTAGACCAATACATCTTAAATTGTGTGTACATATAATTTACATAATTTTACAATGTCTAATGAAATCATACACACAAGACAATAGCTGCTCCCCCTAACAGCATTCTCTCTCTATCTTAATGTAGCTGCTCCCCCTAACACCTGTATCACAGTTCAAGCAGATATGCAATTTTCCTTGCGGCGTGTTTGAATTGTTCTCCCCCTTTTTATCAGTCATTAGCAGAGGTATAACAATTGACATTGACTAAAGTTTAAAGCATATTGGGAGAACCATCATGTATAAAGTATAGATGTATAATGATTAAATCAGTTTAAGCAGACATCATGTTCAAAAACTATGGGTGCATATCAGAACAAATAGAGCAGTGATATTAGCAGATAAAATAATTGTCAAAAACATCACATGCATTCCATATCAGAAACTAGATAAACCAGGGGATCTTAACTCATAGTCATGGCAGTAAAAATGAGAATTATACGCAACCATATTCAAAATATCCAAAAAAAACACAAGCTGCCCAGATTGTTAGTAGTATTACAATCATCCAAACAGAATCACTAAACCCATTCATGGGTACCCAAAAAAAATATCATCCCAAAAATTATCAGAAACCACAATATGCCAGGTTAAGGGAATATGAGGATATTTCAAAAAGTGATTACAATATCCACACATTATTTGCTAATGTCACCACCTTCTAAAGCATACTAGATCTACCAGTCGTTAGCAATTCAAGAATCTGTTGTACAGAGGGTTGGAGAGCTTCTATCTTATCCTCTATCCCTGACAATCGTTGTTCACAGTTATGGAGCCACTCATCAATTCTAGCTAGGTTGTTTAGCGGGTGATGTTCAAGTATATGACGCGAATGATTTGTGACTAATGCAGGACTATAGAGGGGTGTCCGATTAGATCCCTAAGGTGTTTCTTCATTTAGCTGTTGGCTTCTCACACCAGCAGGTGGAGAACTCTTTGCATGAGAAGAGACGGAGACATACACCTTTTGAACTGCATCATGATCAAACCATACTTCAGGATATACTTTGCCTGATGTTGTCGGTGGTCCTACGTAGCGTGCAAGTTTGTAGATGAGGGACAGAAATGGAAGGATTTTAAGATGGTCCCCCTTAACTACCTTAATCAATTGTTCTAGAATGAGAGTTGGCAAACACACAGGAACTTCTTGATATACATCATACAAGACATTGAGTGCAAAGGGATTCAGACCGATGTCATTGGCGTCACATGGGTAGACATTCATACTGAAGATACTATGGAGGATTCTGAACAAGGTTTCTAGATGTTTTACTGGAAGTATATTGTTATCATATCTAGAAATTGTTGCACCCTGGCATAGTGCTCGAGTAATCTCCTCCCACCTGCCTAATTCATTTAAACTTCTACCAGTGACTGGGATTCGAGTCACGCCAATGTCCAGAAGATGACCAAGAAACATTGGGGTAATCAGTTTGGAGTGTTACATAAATTCTAGATGAATATATGGTGGATAATCTCGAACAACATGGCAATAATTGAAAAATTATTGAATCATGCCAAACTGGTAAGGGCCACCTAAATTAAGTACATTCCGCCAGCCAATAGTCTCTAACAGGAGATCTACCCCATAGGGCTCAATAGCACTGTTGAGAACAATATGATTGACGATTGTAAATTGTTCCCAATCAGATTGGTTCTGAGGAGATCTAACATTTTTTGCTTTCTTAGCTTTGGAAGATTTTGAGGACAAGAGGTCCTTACCTTTCCCTTTAACTATCTTCTTTGCTCTACTTGATGGTCGGGAGCTAGCAAGGTAATGAAGGAAATCAGAGGGAAGGAGGCCAAGTGAATCTCATCCTTGTTATCGGTCAGCTTTTATAATGGGTTTGCCGATGTCATCGATATGGTGCCAATGATGTCGAACAAAAACTCATAAATGCATTGAAGACTGTGTCGATGACTGTTGGGAAGAACCAGCAGTAACTTGAGAGTTCCAACGGACACGAGCTTACCTTTTCGAGAGTCGTTGATCACATCGATAGTGTATATCGATATTATCAAAATTTGAATATCGATGATATCGATAGGGTCTAGATTTCATCGAGCATGTCATAACCTGGCATCTCAAAACTATCATAGTTAATTTAGGAGGTTTAGATTTGTAGCTGATACTTAACCCTGAATGTCCCTGTGTGAAGATTTATCTAAGAGGATCATGGTCACTGGGATATCATTAATGAGTGCATACTCCAATGCATTTTTGAAGACCATTAAACCTATTTGAGTCAAGAGGCTTTGTGAGGATATCTGTGAGTTGTCTTTCTATGGATACATACTCTAATACGATAATCTTGTCTTCAATAAGTTCTCAGATAAAATGATGACGGATGTCAATATGCTTGGTCCGAGAATGTTGAAAAGGATTTTTAGAAATGTTGATAGTGCTTGTGTTATCATAGAAAAGACTCATCGTGAGTTGTTCAATCCTGTAGTCTAACAACATCTGTTTCATCCTAAGGAGTTGAGCATAACAACTTCCTGCAGCAATGTATTCGGCCTCAGCAGTAGATAATGATATTGAGTTTTGCTTCTAACTCTGCCAAGAGACCAGAAAATTTCTAACATAAAAACATCCTCCACTTGTCGATTTTCGATCATCCAAATTTTCAGCCCAATCAGCATTAGAGTATCCGGTGATAATGGTAGATGTTTCAAATGGATGCCACAATCCGAAGGAGGTAGTCCCTGCTATGTATTTGATGATTCTCTTGACAGCAGTCAGATGAGATTACTTAGGATCTGCCTGATATCGAGCACATACTCCCTCACTAAAAGATATATCAAGATGACTAGCTATGAGATATAGCAAGCTTCCTATCATACTTCGGTAGAGATGTTGATCCACACTCTTGCCATTTACATCTTTGGAAAGTTTGAGTGTGGTTCTCATGAGAGTGTGGTAAGTACGACTAGATTTAAGACCAAACCCTTTTACCAGATTGTTTGCATATTTGATCTGACAAATGAAGATTCCATCATTCAGTTGCTTGACTTATAACCCTAGGAAGAAGTTTAATTCCCCAAACATACTCATGTCAAATTCTAATTTCATGAGATTGACAAATTTGAGAGTAGCATCCACACATATTGAACTAAAGACTATATCATCCGCATAAATTTATGCAATAAGAAGTGAGTTATTTGCTGTTTGAGTAAATAATGTTTTATCTACACTTCCTCTGCAAAATTTATGGTCCAAAAGAAATTTTGTCAATCGTTCATACTAGGAACGAGGTGCTTGTTTGAGACCATAAAGAGCTTTGTTCAGACAATAAACATAATGGGGATACTTAAGATCTGAAAAATCCTTCGGTTGTTCTACATAAACTTTTTCAACAAGATACCTATTAAGAAAAATGATTTTTACGTCCATTTGAAATAATTTAAACTTTAGCGCACATGCCACAGACATAAATATTTTAATGGACTCAAGGCGGGCTACAGGGGCAAATGTCTCATCAAAATCAATACCTTCTATCTGTGAGTACCCTTGAGCCACGAGCTTTGTTTTGTTCTTAATCACATTTCTTGATTCATCCGATTTATTCTTGAAGACCCATTTGGTTCTAATGACATTATATCGAGTGGCCTGGAAACCAATTGTCATACCTCAATTCTCTAAAATTGCTGAAGTTCTTCTTACATAGCATTAATCCAGTATTCATCTTGAAGAGCTTCCATAATATTCTTAGGTTCAATCTTTGAGGTAAAGTAAAAGTGACTATAGATATTTTCTATCTACTATCGTGTTCTCACACCGTCATTGGGATCCCCAATAATTTGTTCTCGAGAGTGATCCTTAATGACGGGTATGTTTGATAATGGTTGGGGTTCCTTGGATGATGGAGATTTGTTATCAGATTTATCTAGTATGCATGAATCTACATTGTCTTCCAATTCATGTACAGGAGTTTCTTCTTCATGAGATTGGTCATCGACTACCACATTGACTGATTCTTGAATGGTGAGGGTCCTTAGATTATACACTCTATAAGCACGACTATTCAAGGCATACCCCAGGAAGATACCTTCATCACTTTTAGACTCAAATTTTCTTAGGTGATCTCTGTCTCTTAAGATATAATATTTACTTCCAAAAACCCAAAAATATTTCACACTAGGTTGTTTCTCATACTATAGTTCGTATGGAGTTTCGTTTAAACTTGCTCTAAGATATACTCTATTTATGATGTAGCAGGTAGTATTGACAGCTTCAGCCCAGAAACTTTTTGCCATATCCTTTTCATTTAACATAACTTACCCCGTTTCCTATAATACTCAATTTTTTCTTTTAATAACTCCATTTTGCTGTGGGGTTTTTGGAGCTACGAATTCATGACTAATTCCTTTTTCATTGCAAGATTTTTCAAATCGCTTATTTTCAAATTCCCCACCATGATCACTTCTGATGCGAGTGATACCATATCCCTTTTCATTTTGAAGTCGCTTAACTAAGGTCATAAATTCTTCAAAGGCATCTGATTTTTCTTGAAGAAATGCAACCCAAGTAAATCTGGTGTAGTCATCTACTACAGCCAGAAAGTATCTTTTCTTACCATAGCTTTCCGCTTTAGTTGGACTAACTAGATCCATGTGCAGTAAGTCCAAAGGTTTTGTTGTTGCTATGGTGGTTGTCTTTTTGTGACCAACTTTTATCTGTTTTCCTTTTAGACATTCACCACAGACAACTTTTTCTTCTTTTTTGATCTTAGGAAGTCCTCCAACCAAATTTTTTGAGTTGAGCTTGGCTAATTTTTGATAGTGGACATGTCCCAACCTTTAGTGCCATAATCTGGATTCATTTTTTATAGTCATATTACATTTTGAGGATAATACACTCTCATTTGTACTTTTGATGATATAAAAGTTATTATTAGTACGTAATCCTTTTATGAGAGACTTTCCTATATGGTCTAAGAACCTACACACATCCTTTGAGAAAGCAACCAAATGTTCTTTGTCACAGATTTGGAAGATACTAAGGAGATTATGTTTCAGACCTTCTACATAGAAAACATGTTTGATTTTTGGAAGGCCTGGTACAACTATTGTTCCTTGTCCTACAATTTTGGCTGAGCTACCATCTCCAAATGTGATTGATCCTCCATCAAATTTTGAATACTTACAGAAGTGAGTTTGATCACCAGTCATGTGTTTGGAGCATCCACTATCAAGGTACCATTCTGAACTATTTTCAGCTTTTAGAGCAGTATGGATTACAAGGCAATTATTTTGACCTGTCACATCCTCTGAGAAACTTTTGGTCATGATTCCAACTTCAGTCAAGTTTACTCTTTAGGCGGTGAAGCCCTTTAAGAGAGACCTGCTCTGATACCAATTAAAATTGCGGTAAAGACCACTTTAGTTGAAGTAAGAATATGCCAATGTCCTAGAGGGGGGTGAATAGGACTTTTTAATAATTTATGATAATTTAAAATACTATCACACTAATCCTAACACTAAGCTTATATTAGGATTACTCAAGAGTAACTCTACTGGCTTTTAAGCCCAGTAGAGGATCCAATCACAAACTATTTAAGAGATAAACAATATGCAAACTAGTTTATGATGGATATGACTGTGTATGTGTGTGAGGTGTGATCTCAGATAATCGAATATAAAAATATCAAAGTAAATCACATAGAAAAATGAATAGCAATCTCAAACACAGTCATTTTTATAGTGGTTCGACTACTTGTCTACTCTACTCCCGGTAATCGTACTCAACCTTTTGAGTGTACCGGATTTCACTAAGGAGGTTTCCCATGGTTCACCCCAAATCTAAGGTTTTAAATCAGGTTCACCTTTAACCTTTACAACCTATACCTAGGCTAACTGTTTATGCTCTCACAAGCAAGGGTCCACACATCGCACCCACTTTTATACACACTGGCCAAAGATCTTCCACAAGATCCTAACGGAGGTTTCACACTGTTTACCTCTAACCCAAAGTTTTAAATAGGTTCACCTTTAATCGGAAGCTTATGCTCTCTGTAGAACAAGGGTCAACACTACGTACCCACCACATACACTCCCGCCAGAGGCTTCCTAGAGGACTTGCAAGGGTGAGAAACACCTTAAACCCAATCCTATAAAGGAATGATCACAAGCGTCCTCTGGACTCTGATAACTTACAGATAAGCAGATGAGTCCTTTTTAGCTCGTTGATAAAGATCTTCTCCTTTGTTGATAAAGAGTCTTCTGCTTTCTTCAACCCAACTCAGAAAATATATCGATGCATGGTAACGGGTTGGGTCAAGGTTATGATGGAATCCTACTCTCAAAATATTTTTCTATAAAGGAGATAGAGTGATTCTAATCATCTATGCATTCAAGGCATCCCAGCTTAATGATTTTTCATTAAGGTGATAGTTGAAGGATCCTTAAATGTGAAAGTCCATTCCCTAATCCACTTTATTGAATATCAATGATGAGGGTGGATTGGAGGATGAACTCCCTTGAAAGAAAGGGCTTTGGGTAAATGATCTAAGTTTAAACACTTAAAAGCACTCTCTTCTTTCTCTCACAGCAACTAGAGACAAGCTCTCTATATATAGGCAAAATGTTCTAACGGAAATAAAACGGTTGCATTTATGACAGATTTCGATATCATCGAGCAGGGTCGATATCATCGAGCATATATTCTCGATTGCATTGACTGGCCGCTCGATGACACAAACTCAAATGTCATACGCTTGTGAAACTTTTTGCCAGCTGGTCGAGGGCATCGAAACACGTGTCGATGTCATCGAATTTTGAACTCTGATATTATTGATATGAGGATCGATTCCTCGATATTTGAAAAATGAGAGAGACTTACTTTAAAATTTTTTAAGTCAAAAGATATGATCGAGGGATACTCGATATCATTGAAATTTGAATGTCGATGATATCGAAGGTCATGTCAATGCATCGATAAATCCATAGATTTTATCAGTGAGCTTGCTGGACAGTTTCATATCCTTTCTAGATGCAATCGATCTGGCCTCGATATCATCGATATTTGAATATCAATTCTATTGAGTGACCCTCGATCTAAAATAAAAATCACCTAAAAAAGTGTTGTTGAAAAGACTGTGTCCGAGACCGATATCATCGAAGGCCTTCCGATATCATCGATATTTGAATTATGAGGATATCGAGGTTCCTTCGATATATAGAAGGTCTTCATGATTTTTCTATAAAAAACAGGGACACAAATACGCTGTTGTCGATCATATCGAGTCTACTTCGATAAACTCGAGATTCAAATATCAATGGTATCAATAGGGGTATCGATACATCGATAATTCTGTCCAGATGTATATGCAGTTGCTGGACACTTTATGTCCTCATTTGATTTTATCTATTAAACTTTCGAGGACATCGACAGCATGCCTCAATTTTATCAAACCTGACATTGATTAATCGACAGAGCCAGAAAACTTAAAGATTTTCTTATTTTGTCAAAAAAGTTTTCTAACTCAAAAATCCTATGATATTCTAATAGATTTTAAGGTTTTTATTTACCCGGTGTTTTGGGATATGGGATGTGAGGCTTAAATTTACCTATGGCAAGTTCGACACACATTCGGTTGAGGCAGACAACCGATTGATCTTCCTACGGAGCTTTTCTATGTAGTTGACTCAACACTCACGCTAATTGGTAAAGTAGGGCACTTTCACTTTTAACACCTAGGCCAGCCACCATTTGGTCTGGAAATAACATTCCCAATGACAATCTTCTTACCCTCAAATCAGGAAAAATTTCTAGCTCTCCAAATTTCCCCAAGAAGAAAAACTGGAGTCAGACCACCGATTAGGAGATTGAGAGCCCCTTGGACCAGCGCACCCCACTACTGGTTCAATCTATCCAGAATGGGCTGGTTGGACGCACCTGAGAAGTCCAGTAGACTATGGAAGTGACGTCATACCTAGACTACTAGGTGGGCCGAAGAGAAGATGTGATCCAGTGTTTCAACATCTGGCTGAGTGTCATGGGGATCACAACAGACATAACAAGAGGCGAGGACTGCTCCTTTCCGTTGAACCCTTTCGTCGACCGGGATAGCACCAGCCAATAGCCACCAGATGAAGACAGGAATCTTAGGAGGAATCTGCTGATGCCATGCCCATCTTGACCAATGCCTTGCCTCACCTCTATCCCTGGTCGCAACCCACGATGTTTTAACTGAAAATGCACCTGATGGAGTCGAGGGCCAAATGCAATGATTATCCTCACTTGTGGTACAAAAACCACCCTCAAAGATATGATGAATAGTTTCTTGTGAAAGGAAAGCAAAAAATAAAGGAAGGGTGCAGGGGTCCCTATAGCCTAATGAAGTCCCTGAGTTGTAGATCCCTTAGGTTCAGAGGGACATCCCCGGTAGCAATGTTGATGAGCAGGCCGAGACCTGTCCAATCGTCAACCCAAAGGTTGCATTCACCTCTGCCAATCAACCAGCGCACTCTAGATGAAAGGTGGGGTAGCATGGAGAGAATTTTCTTCCAAAAGGGGGATGCTATCGCTCGGCGAAACCTATTGTCTAATAGGGGCGGGGGGGATTGGAGAGAAGCTCTCCGTATTTAGCCTTCATGAAGATCGTCTAGAGACTGTTTGTGCTACCGTAGGATAAATTCCATGTCATTCTTAGTCACAAAGCAGCCATCATCTCTCCTAGCCTTCTGATTCCCAGCCCGCCTTCCGAGGTAGGAGTTGTAATCTTCTT
The DNA here is from genome assembly GCA_037074715.1 of Magnolia kwangsiensis. NCBI lineage: Eukaryota > Viridiplantae > Streptophyta > Magnoliopsida > Magnoliales > Magnoliaceae > Magnolia > Magnolia kwangsiensis. The sequence goes on along the minus strand of CM073575.1, from coordinate 153,624,614 downwards.
CCATTTAGTCCAATGCAGCTTCTTTTTGCCATTCGCCCATCCCTAGAAAAAGTTGGCGAAGCATTTTTCTACATCTCCTAAGGTCTAAGATGGAATGACCGTGGTAGCCATCATATGCACTAGGATGCTTCCTAGCACATGCTTGATTAGAGTGGCATGACCCGCCTGCGGAAGAATCCTAGCATTCCACCCATCTATTCTGGTAGCAATTTTTTCTAGTAAAGGTTTGAACTCGCTTTAGACATTTTTGGAAAGCCGCCCGTTGAGGATGAACACCCAAGTATGAGGCACCTGAACTCGCTTTAGACATTTTCAACTTATGTTTGATGGAGTGAACTTGACTAGTGGGCAGTTTGGATGAATAGAAAAAGTAGCTCTTGGACCGATTGATCTTCTGGCCCGAAGTATTCTGATAAGCTTCCACGAAATCGTTGATAACTAATAAAGAGGAGGAGCTGCCATTTGCAAATAGCAGAGTATCATATGTGTAGAGTAGATGAGATATGAGAGGACAACCTAACTTGAGCTTGAAAGGCTAACAGAGGCCCCAACTGAATAGATTTTTGATGATAGGATGAATAGGCTGGGGGAGGTAAGATCTCCTTGCCTGAGCCCACGAGAGGATTTGAAGTAACCCTGAGCCTACCCATTAATAAGTACAGAGAACCAACAGTTGCTCTAGCATTTTTCTACCATGGCCACCCAGGTAGAACTAAAACTAAGATGGAGGAGAACATGCTTCAGGAAATCCCAGTTAACTCAATCATAGGCTTTCTCCATGTCAAACTTGATGGCAATGTTACCCCCATAGACTTTTCTGTTGATCTCCCTGAAGATTTCCTGGGCTAGCGCCACATTTTTCGCAATTGCCCGGCCTTGGATGAAGGCTCCCTGTTTGGGGGGAAATGAGTTTGGGAAGGA